>CM019063.1:360585007-361250206 GCA_009667805.1 Leptobrachium leishanense | reverse complement strand
ATATATGATTTCTGCTTTTAAGGGCTACAGAGGACCCCAGAAACAAGCACAGATCCTGCAAATATATCACCACCAGAGCATCTGAAGTGCCAACTCTGCCACATTTTCTCTTCATTCTGCATTACAAAGGTGGAAAGGGATATACCACCAAGTGGATGTGAGAGGCTGCTGACCTTAGAGGAGTAAAAGATAAAGGCCTTTTTTCCCCACCAATACTGGCACTTGAAAGAGGTCACACAGAGACTTTGACCTTAGAGACACATTCACAGAGACACAGACAGCTTACAAGCTGCTAATTTTTAAATATTTTTTATTGATTTTTACGCTATATTGTATGTTTGATTTTATGCCTGTTTTTATTTGTCTGAATTGAAGTTAAAAGGCACACTACTTCTCCAACACCACCGGGTGGCGCCAAAGGGTACAGATTTGCCTTTTCCCCAAGGATGGTAGCCTGGTGTGGGGTGAATTACAAGCAGCAGCGCCACCGGGATCACCCCTCAATCAGGTGCCAAACCCAGGTTAGGGGTCCCGCGTCGTAAGCAGAGCTCGTGCTCCAGGGGGGTGGAATTTCCCAGACAAGGAACAACCCAGGGCAGGCCTGACACTGCAGCACCAAAAACTTGAGCTCGGGCAGTGGCAATCCATTCTAAGTATAGGAAAAGGGTTATGGCTAGAGGCAGTCGAAAAACTGGTGCCGTGATGTCCAACGGCGGGCAGGGGAGAGAACAATGGAACCGTACCATATAAAAGTACCCTGTGTGTATGTGTCATAATAAACCAATCTATCTGCTTAACCTGTACTACACTTCGAGTATTTGGGAAAGGAACTATCCAGTGGGGACCAAAAAGCAGGGCTTTACTGCTGCTGACCGCTACGCTTTCAGCAGGGTACCTGAAGCCAGCTCATTACCGAGGCTCACCACAGAAACCTCGGCACCTACAGTGGATCTATTCCCTCAGAGTAACGGCATCCATCACAGTCTGCATGGCTGTCATCCCAGAAAGAAGGCTCTTCTAAAGATGATGCACAAGAAAGCCCACAGTTTGCTGAAGACAAGCAAACTAAGGACATGGATTCCTGTGGTCTGAGGCTTCATCAGTTGGAAAGTCTGATTGATGAAGCCTGCAGACAAGCAGGAGAAGCGCGTTTCGGTTTAGCCCACTTTGATTTTAATTTGTTTTTATTGAATTTGTACGATTTGACAATAAATTTTATTTTTCACCAATTCTGTGGAGAATTTAACAACTTTATGTGCATCAGGACTGGACATCGGAGGAGGAAGCATCTCTTTGTCGCAATAGGGGCAGGACCCCCCCGATGGATTAAAGTGGTCCAAGGCGCTTGTACAGAGCCGCTCACTTTGGGAGGCTCAGGAACACATGAGTAGGATAATTTATTTACCTAGAGCATGAGGTCATCATTACGATACTGTGCCATATATATACAGTATTTTCCATCAAGGTACATTGATAAAGGAGAAGAATATCTCCACCCCAACGGATGAAGGCACCGTGTTGATGGGAGGGGCCCCCATAGAGGCCTGAATGCGACTGAAATGAGCCTAAAGGCTCTCTGTGATTGAGATTTTTGTTGCATATGTGTCAGATTACCATATATTATAGACCAACAATATTGGGTGATTAGGATCTGATTTTTACTATAGGTACTACCGCGTAAAGAGTTTTGGACCCGTTTGAACTGTACCTAAGTATATACCCATTGTAGAGGGAAAACCATCAGATACATCGATCAACATTATATATATGCGCTCCCGATTTACATGTTTGTATACTTGCTATACTGATATATATGTTTATATAAAGTCCTGGTAACCGACATGGCTGTGGATGGTGGGCTCTGTAGTGCTAGGTGATACTGCAGAACTGAGGTTGCAGGCTTCTGGATTAGTGGTCACAGATAGCAGGACTCTGGACAATGAGACCGGATCCAGGTGGGGCATGGCTGAGGATGGTAGGCTCTGTACTGCTAGGTGGTACAGCAGAACACACAGTTTACAGGCTTCTGGAGTGGTGGTCACAGCTAGCAGGACTCTGGATTGCAGCAGGTCAAGGAGACAGGATCGAGGCGGTACAAGGCTGAGGGTGATGAGAAACAGGTACTAGATGAGGTTAGGCAAGGCTGGATACAGGATTGCAGAGTAGGAGCTGGAGATAAGAGAACAGAACCAACACCTCATCTGTAACTCCATACAAGAGCCTAGAGCAATGGGCATGACTTCCTTAAATAGCTAGCTCCACAGGGGGCAGGTGAAATGCAGCTAACAGAGAAATATTGGATAAGAAGCAGTCCATGGACATTAGCGGGGGAAGAACCACCCTGGATCGGAGCAAAATGTAGGATAATATAGCCCTCCGGCGAGCTCCAGGGCCAGAAACATGATCTTAACCCTCCCCCCCGTAAAAGGTGCTCTCCGGGCGCCCAAGGGCTTGACACAATTCACGATCAGGTTCCATAGGTCACCACCAGGAATCGTTTGACTCTAGGTCCCATGAAAATTCAGGGTGATCGATTTCCTATCGGGCAAGAAGTGCTTGTTCAAAGACGGCCAGATCTTCCATCCGCATCTGTTTCCCATTTGATGCCCACTCACACCCCTCAGGAACAGGACTTGGCTCTGGAACGGTTGACCTGGATGTGGTGTTGAGGGCCATGCAGCTGGTACAGTTAAAGTTACAAGTATTTACAAAGCGCCAACAATTCCTATGTGCTGTACAATGGGAGATGTAGATATGAAGATCTCGATGCCCTACTTTCATCCGTGAAGCGCACTGACAGGCTGATTCTACTTGGCGATGTCAACACGAGAGTAGGATCTGATCACTCTGCCTGGGATGGCGTCATTGGAAAAAACGTAATTGGCAAATGTAATAGCAATGGTCTATTACTACTGAAGACATGTGCAGTCCATGATCTAACCATCACCAATACCATCTTTCGCCTGCCCAATCGCAAAAAGACGTCCTGGATGCATCCACGTTTGAAGCACTGGCATCTTATTGACTATGTCATCGTGCGGAGGAAAGACAGACAGGATGTAAGGGTGACCAAGGCCATGCCGAGTGTCGACTGTTGGACTGACCATAGACTTATTATCTCCAAATTAAGCTTTTACATCAAGCCAAAGAGACGTCCGCAGGGAAACAAAGCTGTGATGAAACGGATTAACATCAGTAAACTGAGGAACCCCAATACAGCAACCTCACTAGCAGAAGATCTTGACAACCAACTCTCAGAGCTGCAATTAGAAGGAAATGCTGAGAAGGATTGGGAAAGTTTCCGGGATATTGTGCACTCTTCTGCACTAAAGGTTCTTTGACCCTCACACAGGAAACAGCAGGACTGGTTTGACGAAAATGATGATGAGATCGAGGCCCTACTTGCTGAGAAGCACTGCCTTCATCGTGCTTATCAGAACGACCCGTCATCAATAGCCAAGAAAAATGCCTTCAACAACACTCGCAGGACCGTACAGAGCAAGCTTCGTAAGATGCAGGACTCTTGGCTGAGTGCCAAAGCAGATGAAATTCAGAAAATTGCTGATAGAAACGATGCCAAACGGTTCTACGAAGCCCTCAGATCCTTGTACAGACCTCAACCATCAGGGAGCTTCCCTCTGTTAGACTTAGATGGCGTAACTCTCATTACTAAGAAGACTCGGATCCTACAGCAGTGGGCTGAACACTTTCAGTTTGTACTGAACCGGTCATCTTCCATTAACAACAGAATGCCTCAGGTGGATATCAACCACAGCCTGGACGCCCCACCAACAAATACTGAAACCCAACAGGCCATCAGCCAGCTGTCCAGTGGCAAGGCCCCAGGATCTGATGCGATTCCAGCGGAAGTCTACAAGGATGGCGGTAAAGTGCTTGTCGATAAACTCACTCTGCTGTTCCAGTCTTTCTGGAATCGAGGATCTCTTCCTCAGGAATTTAAAGATGCGTCCATCGTACATCTCTATAAGAGGAAAGGGAATCGACAAGTCTGCTATAATCACAGAGGAATATCACTGCTTTCCATCGCAGGCAAGATCCTTGCACGAGTATTGCTGAACCGCCTGACTGACCACCTGGAACAGGGTTTATTACCAGAGACACAGTGCGGCTTCCGCAAAGAGCGAGGCACTGTGGACATGATCTTCGCAGCCCGACAGCTCCAAGAGAAGTGTCAAGAGCAGAATCGTGAATTGTATACCACCTTTGTAGATCTCACCAAGGCTTTTTACACCTTCAGTCGCAAAGGTCTGTGGCGCATCATGTCGAAGTTTGGGTGCCCTGATAGATTCATATTAATGGTACGTCAGTTCCACGACGGCATGACGGCTTGTGTACTGGACGATGGAGAAGCTTCAGAGGCCTTTCCCGTTACAAACGGCATCAAGCAAGGCTGTGTGTTGGCACCGACCCTGTTTAGCATAATGTTTTCAGCTATGCTGTCAGAAGCCTTCCAGAACACTTCCTTGGGAGTTAGCCTGAGATACAGGACCGATGGGAAGTTGTTCAACCTGCATAGACTCCAGGCTGTCACCAAGGTAAAGGAGACTGTGCTACAAGACTTCCTTTTTGCTGATGACTGTGCCCTGAATGCTGGATCAGAGCAGGAAATGCAAGCCAGTGTGGACAAATTCTCAGCAGCATGCGACAACTTCGGCCTCCTTATCAACACAAAGAAGACCGAGGTGATGCATCAGCCAGCTCCGAAAGCCCAACATCAAGAGCCCACCATCACAGTGTAGGGACAAAAGCTGCAAGCAGTGGACCAATTTACATACCTAGGCAGCACCCTTTCCCAGGCAGTGACAATTGACATTGAGGTCAACTGCAGAGTAGCCAAGGCAAGCTTTGCATTTGGCAGACTATTGACCAACGTATGGGACCGCCGTGGAATAAGCCTTGATACAAAGCTCAAAGTCTACCGAGCAGTAGTGTTAACTACCCTGATGTATGCCAGTGAGACTTGGACTGTATACAGGAGGCATGCTAGGCAACTGAATCACTTCCACATGACATGCCTCCGCAGACTTCTTAGGATCTGGTGGCAGGATAAAGTGCCAGACACAGAAGTCCTTTCCAGAGTAGGCCTGCCATCAGTTTACACCCTGCTGATGAAAGCCCAGACATGCTGGGCAGGTCATGTTGCAAGGATGCCCGATCATCACATCCCTAAACAGCTCATCTACGGTGAGCTGTCTCAAGGAAAGCGGTCGCACGGGGCACAAAGGAAGCGATACAAAGATACACTGAAAGCCTCCTTCAAGTCCATGGATGTTGATATCACCTCCTGGGAAATCTTTGCACAAGATCGATCGACATGGCGCACGCTGATCCTCCAAGGCTGCCAGATATTTGAGGACAGAAGAGCAACCATAGCACAAGAGAAGCGGGGCACTTTGCAAAGCCAGAACTGCAAATGTTGCAACAGGGCTACCCACACATGTCTGCTCGACATGTGGCAGATCATTTCGTGCTCGAATAGGCCTCATCAGCCATCTGCGGACACACCGTGGACAACCCACAACCTGCTAGATGTCAAGGTCCTCATCGAATACGATGGACGAACATCACAATGGGAGAAACAGAATAACAAATATTCATACATGTTACACACATAGAACAAAAGGAGGGAGGACCTTGCTCGAGAGTTTACAATCTAGGAGGAGAGGGATGATTTATTAGGTGAGGGTGAATAGGGTAGGTGAAGTAGCGTGTTGTATGAGGGCTGGATGGGAAGAGGAGCAAGAAATGTGCAGTGGGGGATCATGGAGTGAACCAATACTCAGAACAGGTGAGGGACACTTCTTGGCTGCCAATTGCCGTTCATAGACCACTAGATCAGATTGCAGAAAAATGAAGCTATCTGATACAATGGTGTAAGTCCTAACACCACCGGGTTGACAAGAGCTGAACTTTTCTGGCAATGTGTGGCACCTCTGGAACACTGACTGGACTGTATGTTGGTGGAAGTGGCACCAATTCAGCTCTTTCACTGCCCGTGATCACTATGAGGGTGTTTAGCTGTCTGGAGAGTCTTTATTTCAGACACCAACACTGGCGCAACCTCCTTAGGGCCCGAGCTTGCCAAACCTATGTGCAAAGTAGGTTCTGTCTTCATGGAGTCCAAGGGTACCAACTTTGTGGGCTCGGTGGGCACTACCTCCATGGGCTTGGTGGGTGAGTCAACATCAGTGCCCTCCTCAGAACTGGTCTGTCACGGGGGCACCCGGCGTGAGCCAAGGTGGGCCCTTTATACAGGATGTGTAGCACTTGAGGCACGTTAGCTGCTGGCTGCATAGACACAGACCACAGCACACATATAGAAGACAAGAGAAATGACAGCACTGGAACAACAGGAAATGGCAGGAGAACAGCACTAAAGGGACTAACTCTGGGATAAAGGTCCTTACAATGGCCTCTATACTAGGGAAGGTAACCTCACAACAAATACACAGAGACAGGAGAACAGGAAGGGTGAGGGTTAAACAGGATATAACAATACAATATACCCACACCCAGCAGCAACACAGGGAACCCTGAACTGGGATGAGGTCTTTGCAATGGCCTCTATACTATGGATATAATGCATTGGGTAAATACACAAAACAGGATACAAGGAACATACAAATAGAATTGTCAGAACCAGAGCCAGGTATGTCAGACAAGCCAAGATCAGATACAATAGATGGAAGTCAGAAGAGCCAGGAATCAGAAACCAGAATATCACAATACAGAACACAGGGAGAATACAAGAAGAAATGTGAGTACCAGGCCAAGATCATACACAGAGTATCCAAGACATGAATACAGGAAGCAATGACACAGGAACCTTCAGGAAACAGAAACCTATGCAAGAGCCAGGAGCTTCTGTGCTGCTTGCATATATATAGAAACAGAACGGAGCATGTGACCCCAGGGCTAGAACAGCAGCGGGGAAATCCAGAAGCGGCACCGGGCTGACTGGCTTGGCTTAAGGAAGAGCTGGCCTGGATTGCTCTCACCACTAGGGGGCATGGCTGGAACTGGTGGAAACTTGACATGGTCATCCTGAACACCAGTCTCCTGATTTGGCCTGGTGGGATTTGGTGACAGCAGCCTGTCAGGGTTTGGCAACAGTGGCCTGGTGGGGTTTGGGAACCTGGGACCAACGACCATGCCCTTGCATCTGTCAGGGTGGCATCCAGCGTAAGCCATGATGGGTCCGAAAATTTATGGATAGAAATCCCAAATGCTGGGGGTGAACACTGTAGGAACGATGAACAATAAGATGCTAGACAAAGCAAAAGAAGATTGATTGATATATATATATACATATATATATATATATCAATCAATCAAATCAAAGTCCTGGTAATAGACAAGGCCGTGGATGGTGGGCTCTGTAGTGCTAGGTGGTACCACAGAGCTCACGGCTAGCAGGACTCTGGATAGCAACAGGACAACGAGACAGGATACAGGCATGGCAAGGCTGTGTATGGTGGGCTCTGTAGTGCTAGGTGGTACAGCAGAACTCAAGGCTTGCAGGCCTCTGGATTTCAGCAGGACAAGGAGACACGAACCAGATGGGAAAAGGCTGAGGGTGATGAGGAACAGGGCAAACAGGGACTAAACAAGGCATGGCAAGGCTAGGTCAGGCGAAAAAAGTGAAGCTGGAGATAAGGGAGCAGAACCAATACCTTCTCTGTGACTCAATGCAAAAGCCTAGAGGGATGGGCGTGACTTCCTTAAATAGCTAGCTCCACAAGTGGCAGGTGAAATGCAGCTAGAAGCAGAGAAATCTCAGATTCAAAGCAGTCCATGGACCTGAAAGGGGGAAGAATCCGCCTAAATAGGGGAAAATGTAGAGCCTCCAGGCGGGCTCTAGGGCTGGAAACATGACACCCTGCATCCGATATTACAGCCGAGCCCAGGTGTCTCAGGAGATTACTGTAATGATCTATCAATTAATGGCTCCTATACTTTGTATTGCAGCTGATACTTTTTCTTCTCCTTCTAGGAGCAATGTATTTCCAATATTGCTTCTCCTTCTTGAGCCAATATGTAAAAAAAAAAAAGAAACCCACCAGCTGTTAAAAGCCAGCATATTTTAAGTGATTTTCGCTTTTGCAAAATCAGTTAACATTTGAATCTAAACGGATTGAAAAATCCCATGCTTACCTGAGATGACCGGAAAACGGTGTTGCACCTGAGCCCCACTGGGCAATTGCAACTACCAGACATATAACAAGAAAAAATGTCGTCTGCGCTTATGCCTATTACACCATGTGAAACAAAAGACAATTAGAGGCTTTGGTTTACTTGAATGGCCATTGAAGTGTAAGCTCGACTGCCACGTCACGGCACCTCTAGTGAGGCGAGTCCTACCTAATGAAGCCAAAAGCTGCTTTCTATGCAACCACATATGCTCATGCTGCTTCTCAGTCATGAGACAAACTGGTGGGTCTTTTTTTATACCCTCCCCTGAAAAAATCCACTTTGGGAATTGGAAACAAACCACGTTACAAGACAGCTAAAAGGATGAACTGGCTGGAGATATGACAAAATATACACAGATACAGGAAAACAGTCTCGTGCCTGAGCCCCACTGGGGCGGCTGCAACTACCAGACATATCCAACCCACTAACATGTGTAAAACATAACAAGAAAAAAATTCATCTGCGCTTATCCCTATAACACCATGCAAAACAAAACACAATTAGAGGTTTTAGTTTACTTGAATGGCCATTGGCTCAGGCGCGACACCATATAGATATAAAAGAAAACCCACTAGTTTGTCTCATGACTGAGAAGCAGCATGAGCATATGTGGTTGCTTAGAAAGCAGCTTTTGGCTTCATTCGGTAGGACTCGCCTCACTAGAGATGCCGTGATGTGGCAGGTGAGCTTACACTTCAAAAGCCATTCAAGTAAACCAAAGCCTCTAATTGTCTTCTGTTTCACATGGTGTTATAGGGATAAGCACAGATTATATTTTTTTTCTTGTTAAGTTTTTCCTGAGATCACACAGTGCAGAGGGTGTCAGGATCTGATTTTTACCACTGGCCACAAGCAGTGAAAAATGGGCAATAGTTATCAGTGTTCTTCCATGGCTCCTGCGCATCCCTCCACAAACGAGCATGTGCATGTTTGCAATGGGCTCCAAGGAGTCCTAAGGACACCACGGGTTGATGCCTGCAGCAGCGCACAGCACCACTGCCTGTATCACTCAGCGGTTGTGGTATATTCTGGCTCAAGCTGCTGATACAACGGTTCAGCCAGAATAGGGACATTAATGGCTAGCTGTAAACGAGAAAAGGTATGTGCAGCCTTTTCGGATTTGCAGCTCCCCATTAACAGGTCACTTGTGATCTTGCCCCAAGTAAGGTGTAAACTTAAAAAAAGGCTCTGGTAAACATATAAACTCCACAGACTTAAAGGGACACTCCAGGCGCAATGACCATTCAATGTAATTGAATGCACTTGCTTTGAGAGCCTATGGCTTGAATTGATGATCGCTCAACTAAGAGAATTACAAGAGCACCATAAGGAAGAGGCTGACGCAGTTTGGAATTTACAACAGAGCCTTGCGTAAGCTATTAAAGAAACCTGTCAAGCTCACCTGCACAGCACCAAAATGTTAACGAAAACCTCAGTTTCTGTTCTAAGGTTAATCTAGCAAGGCAGGATATCCAAACAGTCCTAGTCCAGGCCTTGCTGTGAAGGCTCCAACATACCCTTGTGAAATGCAGCACATCAAACTGCCTGTACAGGAAGGTTTTCTCTTTTCTGTCAAAGCAGAGGTTACTCTGCAGTAACCAGTGCACTGCCTCTAAGCTTGTAGCAGGAAATCCAGGTCATTGTCGTGTCATGTGACTGGAGCTTCTTGCAATAGACAAAGTGGCCTGGATGCAGCAGGTGAAGTTGTGAACCCCAGCACAGAGTGTCACATGAGGACATTGGAAAGAGACCAGTCTGTTTGTATTTATTTCTATTTCTCTATTTTTTCCTGTGTCAGTCTTGTCTGTGTCTCTTTCCTTCTATCTCTATCCATCTGTCTATCCCTTTGCTAGTTTGTGTAAATATACCAACTTTATCTATATTTCCTGTCTGCCTCTTCAATAAATTTATTTAATCTATATTTTCACCAGGTTTTCTGTTGCTCTATCCATCTGTCACTGCTGTACCCACTAGGGTTGCCACACATCCTTCAAGCCAAAACACTCTAGCGCCGGTGTGAGTGTGTAAATATATATATATATATTGTATGTGTTGTGACGTTTGGGGGCCCACAGAGCACGTGCACAATGTCTTTCACAAACAAAACAGTTTTATTCACCCTTTCAGGGCAGTCAAAAAGGCAACATAATAAGTACACGCTTGGGTTCAGCGAAATTAAAGCAAAGTCCTGATCTTCAGCACAAATAAACAGAGAAATAATAGTGGCTCACCAACGCTTTAAACCGTCCCAAACCTAGGGAATCCTTTCCCCAGTATGTAGAAGCCTCTCCAGCAAGGCACAGCACGTCTCCTGCTTTTGGAACACAAACACACAGCTTCCACTGATTACTTTCCTTTTCCTGAAATCCACCATCCTCTCTGGAGCTGCTGGCTTTTAAAACTCTTCCTGGACAGGAAGATTAACCCTGTGGTTGCCCTTAAAGGGTCCACAACCCAAATAGGGGTGAAACATATTGTCCATCCAGGACCCAGCCCTGCCGACCTCTACAGTGTCTAGTAAGTATCTTGCGTATCAAACTATTTCTGACCACTTGCTAACACTAATGGCTCCTGTTGCTATTCCAGCTGAACCACAAAGTTTATTTGCAGCAGGTTACTATAAATTAACACATCTAGGGCTGAAACAACTAATCGATTAATTGATAATGAAAATAGTGATGAAAATAGTTGTCAACTTTTCTCATTATCGATTAATCGATTTGTGTACAGCACACACTGTTTAGACTGAGTTAAACGTTATAACCTCAGATTCTGCTTTGAAGCTGATTACACAAGATGTGCTGGCTGCTTTATTCAGTAAAGTTAGTTTTAGGGTTATGTCAGACATAACCAGTTTGTTTTTATTCAGTTTACAACTGTAGAACCACTATAACACAAACCTTGGGATACTGCCACTTGGTATGGGCACTGTACCACTGGTGTTTTATCCTTACTTGAAGTCCTGTGTCACCACACCAACCTGCCTGCCATCCCTTCTTTGGTCTGGAGCTGCCATTCTCTCGCTTTTGGTCTGGTCCCTTCCTACAAATGCTCTCCCACATTTAGGTCCGGTCTTTTGCCCAAGCCCACTCCCTCTCAGTTCAAGTCCCTTGAACAAACACTCCCTTCCACCTCTGGATCCTTCTCCCAGTTTGTTCATGAAATTTTTGTAAAGGGACAATCTAAAAAGTTAAAGTCGTCAGGCTGCGTGGATTGTCCCCTGTTCTCACCCTGCTTTCTTGCTGACATCAACATGTCTCGGAGCGCTTGTAGCAGTGTTTGTTTGTGGAGAAAGCAGACATGGGCTTAAGCTCTGTACACAGCATCAATCCATCACTGTGACCAGGCACTCGTGTACATTGTGTGCAAAAAGTATGCAATTTGTATATGTACATAAGAACGTTATGAACACTACGCAAATTGCTTATGAAAAAAGGAGGGGGCAGGGGTTAATATATATGTATATATATTTTTCTACATGATGTTCCTTTTAAGGGAACAAAAAATTTTTTTTTTTTTTTATAAGATGAATCGATTAATCGAAAAAAATAGTCGGCCAACTAATTGATTATGAAAATAATTGTTAGTTGGAACCCTAAACATATCCTATTCTTTGAGGGCAGCAGCCCATATTTGTAAAGAAATAATGGTGCGGAGAACATCATGTAAATGGAAAGTGATAAGAGCTAATAGGAAAAAACAGCAAAATACATAAAATAGTGAGAACTCCTATAGGATGGCTATGGATGGCTAGGATGCAAGTGAGAACTCCTATAGGATGGCTCTTTTTCATCTGTCAACACATAAATATACAAAGAAATTAGAAGTCTCACTGTGGGGATACAAATGAAAACAACATAGGGCAGAACTGCATGTATAGATTATACACAAACCCCTGCTAATTCTGCATGCTCACAGAGATAATGTGAATATGGGCACATCAATATACTCAGCCGCTATGATCCACCTGCAGACCTGCGGTGTAGCTGAAAACCGCTGATAAGGCCAGTTCTCAGAGGCTCAATACCGTGATAGGCACAGGACACAGGATATAACAGGCTGGATTTGATTCGAGTATTAAGATCAAAGTTTTAATAAAAGGACATAAACGCCGATGCGTTTCGTTACATCAAAGTAACTTTCTCAAGGCTTTTTGATGGACTTTTGCCTTGAGAAAGTTACTTTGATGTATCGAAACGCGTCAGTGTTTATGTCCCCAATAAAACCAGTTTTATTTTGACCCTACCTGCAGTCTCGACTCATGGTGTGGGTAACAGCTATATACAGTTGGAAGCTCTTCTACGAGCCCTCCAGATCTACAGCGTCACCTTATTTCTGGGGGATGCTAGCAAGGCTCTTTACGTGTACCCATCCTTAAGCTTTGTCTAAGGACTGGAGAAAGGCATGAAAGCCTGCTGAGGAGAGCATGGGGGTCCGGCAAGGAAGCGACATTAACAGATGTGACCCAGTTGGGATACTGTTACGTCCTCAGCCCCCGCTGTGCCCCCTGGGGGGTCTGGGCAAGAAGGGGGCCCTCTGGCTGGTCGGATGCCAGCACTTTCTGCTGGCAGATCGGCATCTGAGGGGTTGTGGTTACCAGGAGCCACAGGCTTTAAAACAGGGCTCTAGGAATGGCCTCATTGCCCTGTTGTGGAGTTATTCACGCAATGCTACTTCCTAATTATATATTTGACCTTACTGTTGACGACCCTGCTTTGTATGCGATCCCTTCTCCTGTTATTGACCCGGCTTGGCTTTAGACTACTCTCTCTCTATTGTGTTTTTTACGTTGTATTATTTGCTTTAGTGATTTAACCTCCTGCTTGTTGCTGGGTTGATCACTCACAGTTTTGGGTTTCACCCCTCACGTTTAGGGATATTGTTTGCAACCCTTCGGGGTCCCTTTATCCAGGTTACTTCTTAGGTTTATTGTTTTGCTAAGACCACGATTACAAACTATTGTTTATTTCTGATTTTATGATATTTCTGCATCTGACTGTCCTGCACCTTGAATACTTTACGGACTGTCATTTCACGTCTGCTGTTTCTGAATTGTGTCCTAGGTAATCTGTTGGTCTCGAAACCTTCGGAGCTTAGAGACAATTCAGTTAGTCCTTATATGTACTAAAATGACTGGTTTCTGCATTTGACTGCCCTGCACCTTGAATACTTCACGGACTGTCATTCCACGTCTGCTGTTTCTGAGCGTGTCCTAGGTAACCTGTTGGTCTTGAAACCTTCAGAGCCTAGAGGCAATTCAGTTAGTCCTTGTGTCTCCTTGTTACAGTCTGTAAGTTATAAACCTTTTGTATTATTCAAGCAGATACTTCTCCTCTCAAGGATCCCAACTCCGCTACTCTTGGGTAAGCGATACAGCTACCGTTACAGATACTGAGTTCTATTACAAGCAACAACTTTGTAATATTGCTGGCCTTCCACTGGGTCCATAGTCAGGCGACTGACTTGGTCACCCATCTATGGACAATGCCATTGACCGACTGGAAGCATTTGTGGACTCAGGTTGGCAGACGGACAGGCCGCCGAACAAGGAAATAAAAACCTGCTGGAGGGGACGACACCTGGCCTTTGTGTTGAAACGGGGATTCAGGACTGGTGAATGCACCCATACACAGAAAAAAAGAAAGAAAAAAAAAGTAATCTCCGAACGTTAGGTGAACCCTCGTCCCTGGTGCTGAAATAGGTTTCAGCACTACCTTGTAGTCAGACGCTCACTTTTATACCCCAGCCGTGCACTGACGTCAATGTGCCAAGCATGAGCAGGGAGAGTGCCTGAAGGGTATGGTGGGGTTGTTTGGACCCCTCTATCTCCCGATCGGTAAGAGATACAGAGTCAAGAAAGACATCACTGGAAAGGTCGCAGTCTGACCTTTCCAGCGATGCCCCTCTTAACCTATTAGGTGCCAGTACCGCTATCTGGTGCCAAATCATAACCTTCTTCCATTGGGGGCGGACATCTTGGATCTCGGCCCCACCTCCTGGGCCTCCCCCTTGTCCACTGATGACATCTTGCATGAGCACGATGATGTCAGAGAGGGAATCCCTAGCCTGGCAGGCTAAATAAATAAAAATTAAAATAAACGTGTCTTTTATTTTTAGAATGCAGCACTATTGTTCACTTTAATTATAAGGTGAAAAATGGTGCTGCACGAACTCACCTTCTCATTTCCTATGATGAAAAATTACGTTTTTTCCAGTTTTAATAAAACTCGTGTATTTTCTCAGAAAAATCCAGTAACATGTTTCCATTTCTATTTTTTTTCCTAAGAGTACCCCATAGAATATATAACCATAAAACCTCAGATGATAGAATGTAAAAAAAAATATTTCACAAGCTGTAAATGATTGCAATCTGAATGAAAATTCACATTTTTTTTACATTTTTTGTTATAGCATTCTGACAGGATGTGACATATGCATATAACAATGATATTTTATGAATCTACCGAGTCTGTATCATTTGTCTCTGTCGTATAATAACACAGGACTTCAAATTGCGTTTAAACATGATGAGCACAAAATATTCACCCCCAAATAAGTCCATTTAGCTCCCAAATAACCCAACACACCTATACATTGTTGGTATCACTGTACTCAGGAGATGTTGCTGAACATGTAGCGGGTGTTGTTTGGCAGTAACCCTTAAAGTTTTCAGTACATGTATTCTTAAATTGCTATCTCTGTCAAAAATCACCCCAAATTTTTTTTTCTCTAATTTTGACATAGATTATTGCTGAAATGGTTGCATGAAGAGAGTCAAAATACCCTAACGTTTAATACCTTGGGTTGTCTACTTTTCTAAAATATACACATGTTCAGGGTTATTCATGACAGATATCAGTGTTACAATGTCACTATTGCTAATTTTGAAAAACAAATGCTTTGGAAATAGCAAAGTGCCAACAGCACTTATTGTCATATAAGTTGCAAAAAAACATGTAAACATTGGGTATTTCTAAACACAGGACAACATTTAGAAACTATTTATCTGGGGTCTTTTTTGGCAGTTGTAAATGAATAAAAGATTTTGGGGTCAAAGTTTCAAAAAAGTGTTTTTTTTGTTCCATATTTTTCATAATATTTCATGAATTTATAGCATTGAATTTATAGCATGATAACTAATGGTATCTTTTGAAAATCCATTTAATGGCAAGTAAAACAGTATATAATATGTGTGGGTACAGTAAATGACTAAGGAAAATTAGAGCTAAACACAAACAGTGCAGAAATGTAAAAACAGCATTGTGCACTTTCAGACAGACAATGGTAAAACAGTCCGATCTCTAAGGCCAATGTCAAGAGGAATGCAGTCATCATGTCCGTGTTGCCGCACAGTTTAACGTCCATCATAACATAGAATCATGATCTGTAGAGACCCACACACGAAGTATGTGTGCACCGAACTGTGCACGCACAACGCACGTGGCAAACGGACGCAAGTAAGGAAAGAACATAAAACCGCTACCATGGACGCACAGAGTACGCCACGTCCGCGTAGCATTCTGTGTGAGTGAGATGTCAGACGCAGCGCATTGGCGACGTCCAGCACTTTGACGTACAAAATGGCTTTTCATATCCTTTTCAAATTTATCATTTTTCATATTAATTTTATTTCCCATAGTTCCCTTTTTTTTTTCTACGTCCGTCAAGAAAAACAGATCGTGTGGTGTCTACAGTATCTAACGTCAGTAAGTCTGTCCGTTATGCACGCACGCAGAGTGCTCTCAGACTGCGTTCATCTGACATTAGCCTAAGGGGTTATATGTATTTTTTGAAGACCTCACAACCAATAGGGGCTATTAGTGTCAAAATAATTAAACTTTCATTTAACTTGTACATGCCCAAAATTTAGTTAACTTGATCTTTCATTGGAATAAATTGAAAAGCAATTATTAGCATATTAAAACCTCATTTGCATACCTTTGTAAAGCAGGATTAGTGTTCCCCTCGTGTAGAAACAAAATTATTTGATGCATCGCTCTCCAGTCACCCTGTATTACTGCAAATAGCAGCCCCCAAACCTCAATCTAAAAAAAAGCTCTGAAACTGCCAGGGAGATGGCAGAATACAGGGAGTGCTCTGGGTTCACCCACTACTGTGCAGGGATGTGATTCAGGGGGTTATATCCCTGAAAGAAGTCCCAGTACAGTAAAGATACAGGGCTATATTACAAAGCTGATGCTAACTTAACCAGAGCTGTTGTAAACGGAAAACCTCCATAGGCTATAATGGCTCTGGGAAGTTTACAACAGCTCTGGTTAAGTTAGCACCAACTATGTAATATGGCCCACAATGTGTTACTATAATTTGCATACACAGGCATTATGCCACATGCAGATATTATTATTATATTCTTTTGGTACTTTGCGGACGCTGCATTGCTGAGAATATCATTATGATCACCAAAAACCCCCATAAGTAGGATATCTGACCATATTATTATCTAGCATTATCAAATATACTTTATTTAACACAAAAGCTATTTCTGCAGATAATGCAGACCCAGTGTGAAATTGTGGTAGCTAAAGGGCGCCGTCTAGAGTTCAAAAACTTTCATCCCAGCAATTTATTTATTTATTCATTTATAAAGTATTTTACAAGGAAGGATACATGTCCTGGCTTCAAGAACATTGAATTGTTACAGTAGGCACAGAAATACAAAGTAATAAAATGCAAGATATTAAAAAACAACACAAATATACAGATTAACATAACATATATATGTAGGAAATATATTCATGTTACATGTTTACAGGTGCATTCTGTATCGAGGTATGTTATTAGAGATCTCTTAAGTGACTTTAGACTGGGGGAAGATTTGATGGCGTCTGGGAGGTTATTCCATAATTGTGGTGCTATGTAGGAAAATGAGAATCGAGCCGCTTTCTTTTTGTATTGTGGTACTGTAAGTAGTGCTGGTCCTGGATCGGAGGTTATAGGATGAGGGAACTGTTGGGGGGAAGCAGTCTATTCAGGTAGGGTGGCAGCGTCCCAGAAAAGCTCTTAAACACCAAGTTGGAAAGGTGAAGGGTGCGTCTAGGTTCCAGCGACGGCCAGTTTAGTGCTTTTAACATGTCACAATGGTTGGTTATGTAGTTACATTGCAGTACAAATCGGCAGAATGAGTTATACAATGTAGTAAGTTTATGACACTTGCGTTTGCAGGATAGCTGCATACACTACATCTCCATATTCAATAGCCGACATAAGCATTTGTTGTACAATCAACTTTCTTACCGCGGAGCTCAGGCAAGATTTGTTTCAGTACAGGGCACCTAGTTTGGGGTAAAGTTTAGATGAGAGTTTTTCATTGTGGGGGCCAAAGGATAGATTTGGGTCTAACCCATACCTAAATATTTTATCGAAGGGACTGTGGTCAGCGTGCCATTTGATTTTGTCCTGACACATAGATGGAGAGTTTGCAATTTATGTAGTTTAGGTGCTGTTCCAAGGAGCATCGTTACAGTTTTGTCAGTATTTACAAAAATTTTGTTATCTTTGATCCACTTTTCTACCTCTGAATTGTTCTTGCAGCATGGCCTCCAGCTGCGGGAGATTTGGTTTGCTGGTATAGATTATGGTGTCGTCTGCGTACATGTGTACAGTTGAGGCTTTACAGACGTTAGGCAGATCATTTATGAATATCGTGAATAGCAGGGGGCCGAGTATTGAGCCTTGAGGTACACCACAAGTGACTGGGAGGGGAAGGGAGGAGCTGTCAGAAATGGACACATATTGTGATCGATCGGATACATATGATTGACACAGTAGACCATGGCATCCTATTACAAAAACTTACAAACTCCGTTATTGGTGATCACACGCTAACCTGGTTTCAAAGGCCTTCGCAAAATCAAGGAAGTTGGCTCCAGTTAGGTTTCCTTGTTCCATGCCAGCTTAGGTATCATTGCAAACTTTTAAAAAGGGCAGTTGTAGAATGATTTGGATGAAATCCTGGTTGATCTGTAGTTAAATAGTTCCAATTGTCAGGTTCGTGTTAATGGAGCTCAGGATGCGGGACAAGCCGTTGTTGGGGTTGAGTCTGGATGCGATAAGGTGTATGGTAAATAACGTAAAGGTTTTAGTACCTGGCCAGGTTTGGTTGAAGAGAGTCGTCGATGATGCAGGCTGGGGTTCGGTACACGGTGAGAGCAAGCAGAACGTCGTCGTTGATACAAGCCGGGGTTTGGTACACGGTGAAAGCAGGCAGAGCGTCGTCGTTGATACTAGCCGGGGTTCGGTACACGGGGAAAGCAAGCAGAACGTCGTCGTTGGTACAAGCCGGGGTTCGGTACACGGTGAAGACAAGCAGAACGTCGTCGTTGTTAAGCCGGGGTCGGTACACGGTGAAGCAAGCAGACGTCGTCGTTGGTACAAGCCGGGGTTCGGTACACGGTGAAGACAAGCAGAACGTCGTCGTTGATACAAGCCGGGGTTCGGTACACGGTGAAAACAGGCAGAGATCTCTTTTAGACAGGTGTGCTCAGGTAAGGGAGGTTTACAGGGGAGTAACAGGACAACCAAGCAATGAGTCTTGGAGAGGTTGGTGTTTAAATAGGGCGCCTGTGGGAATTGGGCCAATCAGGGGAGAGGTGTATCTGGTTGCCTAGGGATACTGGGTTTTGGTTGGTTGGGGGCGCCATCTTGGAAAACCACGTGGGACGCCGAGATGCGAGAGGAGGCTGGTGCCGGAGAGCAAGCGCTGGGGAAGGACTCGGTGGTGTCGCGGGGGCGCGCAGCCGATCGAGTGGGTCCCTGGCATGGAGCACCGACGCTGGGGCCATGGCGCTGCAGGGACAGCCCTCACCACCAGTAAGGACGCCGTCGGGGGTCCGGAACCGCGGCGCAGGGCGGAGGCCGGGCGACCAGCAGTGGGCGAGTCAGTGGGTCCGGCGGGACCTGATAGTACCCCCTTCTTAGGACGACCCCTCTGGGGGCGTAACGGGCCAGGCTTGGAAGGGTGTAGGGAGTGGAAGGCTCGTACCCGAGAAGGGGCATGGACTTGAGTCGCGGGTTCCCATGAATTTTCCTCGGGTCCATATCCCTTCCATTGGATGAGATACTCTAATTTTTTGTAGCGAAAACGGGAATCGAGAATACGTTGGACTTCGAATTCCTTAAGACCCTCTATGGTGATTGGGCCTGGAGGAGGGGGTGAGCGCTGGGGAAAGTGGTCCTCTGTCCAGGGCTTTAGAAGGGAAACATGGAAAACCGGATGTATTTTAAACGAGGGAGGGAGTTGGAGGCGGACAGCGACAGGGGAGATGATGGAGACGATGGGATAGGGACCTATGTATTTGGGACCTAATTTCTTTGTGGGACATGACAGTTTGAGATTTTTTGTAGATAGCCATACTTTCTGTGATGGTTGGTAAGCAGGGGCTGCTTTGCGATGTAGGTCGGCATATTTTTTGTAGGTGTTTTGGGATTCTAATAGGGTGTTCTTCGCGAGGATGAACCCTTGTTGTAGCTTCTGAATATGGTCGTTGACCAGAGGTAAGGGACTCCGGGGGGGAGTGTCTGGAAGGACTGAGGGATGAAACCCATAGTTAGTGTAAAAAGGGGATTGTTTGGTAGAGGTGTGTATTTGAGAGTTGTATGCAAATTCCGCTGTGGTGAGGAGGTCGGACCAATCGTCTTGTAGGTACGAAGTATAGCAACGTAAGTATTGCTCCAAGGTTTGGTTCGTTCTTTCGGTCTGCCCATTGGAGTGGGGGTGAAAGGCAGTGGACAGACAAACGGATATGTGTAGTAGTGTACAGAAGGCTTTCCAGAACCTTGAGGTAAATTGGGGGCCACGATCTGAGATGATGGTTTCTGGGGTGCCATGGAGCCTGAAAACATGATGAAAAAAAAGGTTGGCGGTGTCCTTGGCGGAGGGTGATCCTTGAGTAGGGATAAAGTGGGCCATTTTGGACAGTCGGTCTACTACCACCATGATAGTGGTATGTTTTCGGGACGGGGGAAGGTCGACGATGAAGTCAACGGAAACACTAGACCATGGGCGAAGCGGGACTGGTAAAGGTTGGAGGAGTCCTGTTACTTTCGTTCTAGGGACTTTACAACGGTTACAGATGTCGCATGTCTTGACGTATTTCTGAACGTCTAGGGAGACGGAGGGCCACCAAAAATGTCGAAGGATGAGGTCTAGTGTCTTTCTGATACCTCCGTGTCCTGCTGTGGGGGCGTCGTGATTGAGGTGTAGGATTTCCAATCGTTTGGCCGGAGGTATGAACAAGCGTCCGGAGTTGTGGGGCGAGGAGGTGCCACGGTCTTGGAGGTTTTTAAGAAGGTGGGTCTGAGTGGCCAGGAAATGTCCCTGATGTAGAACGGTGTCTTCCTCGTCCATGGATGTTGGGGTTTCGTCTGACAGGCGGGAAAGGGCGTCGGCCTTTCCATTTTTGCTTCCTGGGCGATAAGTTATGTGAAACGAAAAACGAGAGAAAAACAGGGCCCAGCGGGCTAGCCTCGGACAGAGCCGACGTGCCGATCTCAAGTATTCTAGATTTTTATGATCTGTGAAGATGGTTGTGGGGTGAAGGGTGCCTTCCAGGAGGTGTCTCCATTCTTCGAGGGCGTTCTTTATGGCCAGGAGTTCCCTATCGCCTACGCTGTAGTTGACTTCAGCTGGTGATAGTTTGCGGGAGAAAAAAGCTACAGGGTGTAGACGATCATTGTTTTCGTCTCGCTGAGAGAGGATGGCTCCGGTGGCGATCCCTGAGGCATCCACTTCCAGAGAATAGGGTTTAGAGGGATCAGGTAGCAGCAGGATGGGTGCGGTGGTGAAGCGGGTACGTAGGTCGTCGAACGCCTTTTGGGTTCCTTCGGTCCATAGGAAGGGGGTGTTTTTCTGGTCAATTGGGTGAGAGGTTGGGCAGACCTGGAAAAGTTACGAATGAACTTGCGATAAAAATTTGCAAATCCAATAAAGCTTTGTACTTCTTTTTTTGTACGAGGGCGAGGCCATTTGGTGATGGCTTCGATTTTCCGAGGGTCCATTTCTATGTGACCCGGGGTGATTATGAACCCTAAAATTCGATTCGTGGAGTGTTGAAAATACATTTTTCGAGCTTAGCATACAGGTTGTGGGACCGTAGGCGGGCAAGGACGGTATTAACATGTTGGTAGTGTTGTGGCAAGGACTCGGAGTAGATAAGAATATCGTCCAGGTAGGCGACTACGTATACATCCAGTATATCGCGTAGGATATCGTTTATGAAGTGTTGGAAGGCAGCTGGGGCGTTGCACAGCCCATATGGCATAACAAGATATTCAAAATGGCCATATCTTGTGCGGAAGGCTGTCTTCCACTCATCCCCTTCGCGCACGCGCAATAAATTGTACGCCCCCCTAAGGTCGAGTTTCGTGAACACGGTGGCCGTTTTTAGCTGGTCAAGGAGTTCGGGTATAAGTGGTAGGGGATACTTGTTCTTTACGGTGATTTTGTTTAGTTCCGATAGTCCACGCACGGGCGAAGACCCCCATCCTTCTTTTCAACAAAAAAGATGCCTGCTCCCGCGGGGGAAGAGGAGGGTCGGATAAAGTTCTTCTCTAGATTTTCCTGAATATATCCTTTTAGTACCCGTAGTTCGGGTCCCGACAACGGGTAAATGCAGCCATAGGGTATGGCAGCTCCAGGAAGGAGGTCAATGGGGCAGTCGTATATACGAGGAGGGGGGAGTTTTTCTACTCCTTTCTTGCAGAAGACGTCTGCATAGTTCGCGTATGCTTGTGGTAGGGTCACTTGGGTGGTTCTCAGGTTCTGGTCAAGAATGGATAGGATGGTACCTGTGGTGGGTGCGAGACAATGAGCCCTGCAGTGGGGAGAGGAGAAGGTAAGTCGACTAGTGGTCCAGGAGATTGTGGGGTCGTGTTTTACCAACCAGGGTAACCCTAGGATGATGGGAAATAGGGGTGATGTGACCAGATCGAATCGTAAGGTTTCTTTGTGTCGGTCACCTATATATATCGTAAGAGATATGGTTTCGGTAGTGACCGGACCGGATATCAAGGGAGATCCATCGACACTTTGAATGCTCAAGGGTTTAGCTTTATTTTGGTGAGGGATACAAAGAAGAGTAGCCAGAGTAGTGTCCATAAAGCAGCCACTCGCGCCGGAGTCGATCATAGCAGGAAGGGTCACTGAGCGCTCATCCCACTGTAATAGAATGAATACAGACAAATGTTGAGACTCGACCGGGTGCAGATCTCCTAGGCGCGGATCATCGGGTATTTTATGGTCGTTACCTTGATGGAGTTTGATCTTATCGGGGCATTCACGGGCAATGTGGTTGGGTTTGCCACAGTAGAGACACAGATGGTGGTTCCGTCGTCTTGCAAGTTCTTCAGGCGGTAGATGCCCCTTTACTAGTCCAATTTGCATGGCTTCTCCGAAAGGTGTCGAGGTAGCAGGAGGGGAGGTGACGGGAGTGGGTGTGGAAAAGAAAGGTCGCCTTGTAGACGGAGTGGAGACTTGGGTGACTCGTTCTTTTTTCCGTTCTCGTAGGCGTCGGTCTATGTTGGTAACCAGTTGTATGAGGGGTTCGAGGGAGAGAGGGGCTCGGACGTGGGATAGGTCATCCTTTATCTCGCTGGATAATCCGACCTTGAACTGACTGACCAGTGCGGTTTCGTTCCAACCCGTCTCTATGGACAGAGTCTTGAATTCAGCAACATAGTCCTCCACCGGGCGTTTCCCTTGTTTCAGGTCTCGTATGGAGGTTTGGGCTGACTCAAAACGATATGGGTCATCATACAAGTCATCCAGTGCTGTGATAAAGGCTTCCCAGGATACAAGAGCGGGATCGTTGCTGGTAATGAGATGGTGAGCCCACAGTCTGGGTTCGCCTTGTAACAGCGATATCACTGTCTTGATTCTGATATCTTCGGAGTGGTAGGTTCGGGGTTTGAGGGAAAACAGGAGTTGACAATCCGTAAGAAACACCCGATATTTGTTCCGGTCACCGGAAAATCGGTCTGGCAAAGGCACAAGAGGTTCAGGAGCCATAGCATCAACCAAGGGTAGATGAGTTGGTAGGCTTGGGATAGGGAGGGGGGAGGTAGCGGCCATAAGGTCCGAGACCTGGTTCTGGAGTTGAGCCTGTCCGGTTTGTAGGCCTTGGACGGTCTGGTTTAGATTCCCGATCTGGCGGGACATTGTGTTGAGGGCTTCGGCTATATCCGCGAGGTCCATTCGGTAAAAGGCTTGGTTGTATCTGTCAGGTTCGTGTTAATGGAGCTCAGGATGCGGGACAAGCCGTTGTTGGGGTTGAGTCTGGATGCGATAAGGTGTATGGTAAATAACGTAAAGGTTTTAGTACCTGGCCAGGTTTGGTTGAAGAGAGTCGTCGATGATGCAGGCTGGGGTTTGGTACACGGTGAAGGCAGGTAGAGCGTCGTCGTTGATACAAGCCGGGGTTCGGTACACGGGGAAAGCAGGCAGAGCGTCGTCGTTGATACAAGCCGGGGTTCGGTACACGGGGAAAGCAAGCAGAACGTCGTCGTTGGTACAAGCCGGGGTTCGGTACACGGTGAAGACAAGCAGAACGTCGTCGTTGGTACAAGCCGGGGTTCGGTACACGGTGAAGACAAGCAGAACGTCGTCGTTGGTACAAGCCGGGGTGGTTCGGACACGGTGAAGACAAGCAGAACGTCGTCGTTGATACAAGCCGGGGTTCGGTACACAGTGAAAACAGGCAGAGATCTCTTTTAGACAGGTGTGCTCAGGTAAGGGAGGTTTACAGGGGAGTAACAGGACAACCAAGCAATGAGTCTTGGAGAGGTTGGTGTTTAAATAGGGCGCCTGTGGGAATTGGGCCAATCAGGGGAGAGGTGTATCTGGTTGCCTAGGGATACTGGGTTTTGGTTGGTTGGGGGCGCCATCTTGGAAAACCACGTGGGACGCCGAGATGCGAGGAGGCTGGTGCCGGAGAGCAAGCGCTGGGGAAGGACTCGGTGGTGTCGCGGGGGCGCGCAGCCGATCGAGTGGGTCCCTGGCATGGAGCACCGACGCTGGGCCATGGCGCTGCAGGGTCAGCCCTCACCACCAGTAAGGACGCCGTCGGGGGTCCGGAACCGCGGCGCAGGGCGGAGGCCGGGCGACCAGCAGTGGGCGAGTCAGTGGGTCCGGCGGGACCTGATACCAATATTGATAATAATCACATAATTGTCTGTAGGCACATTTTTCTAAAATGTTTTTGTAAAGGATCAATGAATACATGAAAAACGAAAAAAATTATCTTTTTTTTTTACATTTTAAACAATCTTATGATAAAATGGTTTTCAACTAAAAGACCTTTTTTAGTGAAGCAGTTAACATAGTTTAGGGCACGGATGCCAAACTTTGCCCACTTTTCAATATTTATTGCCTAAAATTTGAAGAATTCTTGGAATGCAATAAGTGGCCAGATCATGGAAGTTGTGGTTCAGAAAAATCAAAGGGTCGAGAGCAGTGATGTATATTGGCCTAGGCCGACAAGGCCTAGGGCGTCACTTTTGCGGCAGTATCCGGGGGCAGCATAAAAAGCAGCCCTCCACACAAATAAAGCCGCCTCACCGCTCATTGGGACCCGTGGCCGCCGTTTTTTTTAACCCCCGGCCTCAGCTCAAGACCACCAGGTAGCATAATGCGCGCAGTCTGAACGTGCCGGTGCTTCCCGCATTCCAATCGCAGCGTTCGTGTCTCCCACAATGAAAGCAGGATTGCAACACGCTGCCTTGGCGCCGCCCCTTCATCCACGTGACGCCATGTCACGTGATACTTAGCGGCGGAATGGAGGCACAACAAAGGGCGCGGTCGGAGCCTGCAGTGCAGCATTCAGTGGAGCCACACAGCCAGCTTGCCTGAGTGCCTGCCAGTGCCTGTATGAAGGAGCCGAGCCCGGAGGGGACAGAGTTTGATGGTGGTGAGTGAGAACCCACTGTGTGACCAATAATAATATAGTGTGATATTTAACTTGAAGAGGCCTGTTTTTTATATTGTTGTGGAGCTTTGGTATGTTTATACACCTGCACATTTCCCTGTGTTTATTGTTGTGGAGCTCTGGTATTTTCATACACACTGCACGTTTCCCTGGATTTATTGTTGTGTAGCACTGGTAGGTTCATACGCACTGCACATTTATGCAAGTTTTATTGCTGTAGCCAGAGCTCTGTGATACGCTCATACACTACACACATTTACTGTGAGTTTTATTGCTGTGGTGCTCTGTGATACATTCATACACACCGCACATTACTGTGGGTTTTATTGCTGTTGAGCTCTGTGATACGCTCATACACAGCACACATTACTGTGAGTTTTGTTGCTGTGGAGCTCTGTGATACGCTCATACACCCCGCTCATTACTGTGGGTTTTTATTGCTGTGGAGATCTGTGATAGAGCACCACAGCAATAAAACTCACAGTAATGTGCGGTGTGTATGAATGTGAGTTTTATTGCTGTGGTGCTCTGTGATACGTTCATACATACCGCACATTACTGTGAGTTTATACAATATACAGAGAGGAAGAGGCGGAGCTCTAAGATGAAAAGGTGGAGCCTAAAAAGGAAGGGTGTGGTTTAAACAGGAAGATGTGTGATTTTGAGAGGAATGGGTGTGTCAAATTTAAATTAGGGGGTGCACGAGTTTAGTCAGGCCTAGGGCAGCACAAAACCTAAATACACCACTGGTAGAGAGTTCCCAGATTTAGGGAGTATCATGGCTTTGCAAGTTGGTTATAAACCTGCATGGCATATGTGCTCAACCTTGGCCTTCCAGATGTGTGGAAACTACATTTCTCACAGGGCTCTGTAACCCTAATATATGTCTGAGAATCAGGGTGAAGTAGTTCCAAAACATACGGAGAGCCAAGACTGAGCACCCCTGCTCTAAATCATGTTTGGAAAAGAGTAAAAGAGTGAGGGGGGATTTGCTCAGTGCAGAAGTACACGTCTGTGACATTCCTGCAACATATTTCTATATCATGCAGAGGGGGTGCACAGGAAGGATGGTCTCCCTGAAGTGAATGCGGGCTCCCTGACGCCCGCAAACGCTTCTGAAACTCTTGTATTCGGGAGAGCTGGGATCCCTATGCTGCAGAAAGCCAGTGTAGAACTACATCTCCCGGCATGCAATGCACCAGTGATGTCAGCAGGTAGCGCCCAGACAGTGACAGTCAATCCGGAAGTTCAGCGCAGACTTTCAGATGGGGGGGGGACAGCGTGTAAAGGGAGAGAAGCAGGCACTGGGCTGCATGGAGGCGAGAGGGAGGCAGGGGTCCCCCAGATCAGGCTGTGAGAAAGCAGCCCCTGGAACATTCAGGAAGGGGGGCATGACTGCTGGCCTGGGACTAATTAGGACAGGTGTAGTAGATAACGATTGGCAGACTGAAAGGATTATACTAATGAGGGGCCTAATTTAAGGGAGGGGAATTCTCACCTGTGCACTCCTGTTCTGGACAAGGAGGGAGTCAACACGTTTCCACGCCGGTCTGAACAACAAGAGGAAAAGGCTATGCAGCTATCGCTGCTGCTGTTTAGGACGACGTCGCCCTGCTGCTGTTTAGGACGACGTCGCCATGCTGCTGTCTCGTCTTAAGGATTGTGCAAGCTCTGCTGGCCTTTCTATGGAGGACCTGCTGCGCTTTCCCCCGGGATTGGTGAGTGCTGCTTTCCCGGAAGATGACGAAGGTTCCAGGCAGTAGAGTAATGAGCGGTCTGCAGGACCTGCGGCTGGTCTCCGTTCCCGCTCTGCCCGCAGGTGTATGGATGGCGCCCCGGCTGTAGTGGCCGTGGGCGGCTCTTGTGACCTGCATTCGGAGGCCTCTTTCGTGACAGGAATGCCGCCGGTGTCTCCAGCACGGCAGGTGATGCCTGGGGAGGAGCCTCCTGGGCTTGTGGCGGCGGAAGGGCGCCCTGTACGGTGGGTTGGCCGGTCACGCAGCCCGCACGTGGCTAGGCTGGTCCAGACTCAGCTTGCTGCGAGTGTGCCGCCACGTGGAAGAAGCTCCGCCCCTCGGAGGTCACATGGGCGCCGCAGTCAGACAGCGTCACGTGCTCGGCCTCCTATTGCTGGGACACGTGGTGGCTCTAGGCAGCGTCCGGTTGCCAGGGCAACGGGGCCGGAGGAACCTGCAGTTACAAGGCCTCACAGGAATACACTGCCCTCTTCTGGAGGGCCAACAGCTGATTACTTTTTCCTGAAGTGGATGTACGACCGGGTCGTTGTCCTGGGACCAGCACCTTGAGACAAGAACACCAGGCCGGGGACGTACCGGCTCCGGGGTGATCGGTGAATACCAGCTTGACCCAGCAACCTGCAGAGTCCTCGCTGCTGCTAGCTGCACGTGAGTGTGATTTGAAGATGAGTAGAAATGGTGCGGCTAGTGCGAGGGGCAGGCTGGGTCGAGTGGGGGATTTGGTGCAGGACAGGATTTGGTTAACCTTTTATTGGCAGTGCTGCGAGGTTGGGAGGAGGGGTCTGGGGGTGTTGATGCAATGGCACTACCCCGTCAACCTGTGGGGACTGAGAAAGTGGTGGCGTCTGCTGCTACGAATGTGGTTGGTAGCAGTGTGGCTTCGGTGGTGGCTGTTAATGAGGGTGAAGTGGGTCAGGTGGCTGACGCCAGATTACGGTCAGCCTGTGAGTTATCTCCTTTGGGAATGCATCTTGCTAGGGATATGAAAAAAAAATCTGGAAAGGCGAATACGTGGACGTATTGTCGTTGGTGGCAGTTGACAAGGAAACGGTTCACCATCCTAGGAGGACTGACGGTGAAGGGGATAAAGAAAAGGATAAGGTTCGGAGCTTACCTTGGACTTTTGGGAATTGGCTCCAGGGTTTTCTGACCTTCAGTGCTATAATTGGTGAACGGGTACCTGAGCGGAGAGTGGCTCTTTTTTTCTACATACAGTGGCAAGAAAAAGTATGTGAACCCTTTAGGATTACGTGGAGTTTTGCATGAATTGGTCATAAAATGTGCTCTGATCTTCATCTAAGTCACAACAATTTGAAAAACACAGTCTGCTTAAAATAATATCACACAAACATTATATGTTTTCATGTTTTTATTGAACAGAACATGTAAACATTCACAGTGCAGGGTGGAAAAAGTATGTGAACCATTGGACTTAATAACTGGCTGACCCACCTTTGGCAGCAATAACCTCAACGAAACGTTTCCTGTAGTTACAGATCAGACCTGCACAATGATCTGGAGTAATTTTGGACCACTCCTCTTCACAAAACTGTTTCAGTGTAGCAATATTCTTGGGATGTCTGGTGTGAATCGCTCTCTTAAGGTCATGCCACAGCATTTCAATTGAGTTGAGGTCAGGACTCTGGGCCACTCCAGAAGGCGTATTTTGTTTTGTTGAAGCCATTCTTTTGTTGAATTACTTGTATGCTTTGGGTCATTGTCCTGTTGCATCACCCATCCTCTGCGGAGCTTCAGTTGGTGGACAGATAGTCTTACGTTTTCCTGCAAAATGTCTTGATAAACTCTGGAATTCATTTTTCTATCAATGACAACAATCCATCCAGGCCCTGAGGCAGCAAAGCAGCCCCAAACCATGATGCTCCCTCCGCCATGTTTTACAGTGGGGATGAGGTTTGGATGTTGGTGTGCTGTGCCTTTTTTTCTCCACAGTGTTGTGTGTTTTTTCCAAACAACTCAATTTTGGTTTCATCTGTCCACGGAATATTTTTCCAGTAGTGCTGTGGAACATCTAGGTGCTCTTTTGCAAACTTCAAACGTATTCTTTTTGGACAGCAATGGCTTCCTCCGTGGTGTCCTCCCATGTACTCCATTCTTGTTTAAGGTTTTCCTTATTGTAGTTGTGTCAACAAAAATGTTAGCATGTGGCAGAGATTTCTGTAAATCTTTAGCTGACACTCTAGGATTCTTCTTTACCTCATTAAGCATTCTGCGCTGTGCTCTTGCAGTCATCTTTACAGGACGACCACCCTAGGGAGAGTAGCAACAGTGCTGAACTTTCTCCATTTGTAGACAGTCTGTCTTACCGTGGACACATGAACATCAAGGCTTTTGGAGATACTTTTGTAACCCTTTCCAGCTTCTTGCAAGTCAACAATTCTTGATCGTAGGTCTTCTGAGAGCTCTTTTCTGCGAGGCATGGTTCACATCAGGCAGTGCTTCTTGAAACCAGTAAACCCAAAACTGGTGTGTGTTTTTAAAGGGCAGGACAGCTTTCAGAAACACATCCAATAATCTCACACTGATTGGACTCAAGGTTGGCTCACTCCTGGCTCCAATTAGTCATTAGGCTAGGGGTTCATACTTTTTCCACCCTGCACTGTAAATGTTTACATGTTCTGTTCAATAAACACATGAAAACATATGTTTGTGTTGTATTATTTTAAGCAGACTGTGTTTTTCAAATTGTTGTGACTTAGGCTAGGGTCAGACGAAAGCATTTTTCCCCGCGAACGTGAAAAAGTGCGTCCGAAAGCATTGACATATTTTTTCACGGAATGCGCAAAAACGGTCAGACGACGCTCATTGTCGGTCGTGATTTTGTACGGATCGTCAATAAAACTCTTTTTGCGTCTGGACGTTATGTAGGCTGGACATTAGCAGCGTCTGACATCTCCTAATCACGCAAACACGCCGCTATGCCGCAGCTGCGCACTCAGTACGTCAGTACTAGCGGTTCAGCGTTCTCAAAAAAATGCGTTCAAATTCCACTTGCGTTGCATGGCCGGACTTTTGTGCGGCAGTACATCGTATATTGGCCGTCATTGCCCGTCATCTGCTGCTAGTGCGGCCGTAATTATGTGCGCCAGAACGCACGTTAAAAGTGCGCTGGTCTGACCCCAGCCTTAGATGAAGATCAGAGCACATTTTATGACCAATTCATGCAAAACTCCATGTAATCCCAAAGGGTTCACATACTTTTTCTTGCCACTGTAGATCTGATTTGGGGGGCCTATAAAGTGTATGGGGGCCAATGTTGGTTCTGTTATGAACAGCAATTCTGGCAAAAAAAACAAAAAAAACACGGTTCTTCCCTCACTTCATTTGACGTGCACTGAAAGATGACCTGCTGGTATGGCAGTCTTTTATCGGGTGATACAATGGGTGCATTTTTTTGGCAGGAGGTGGAGGTGACTAACTCTTCGTTAGAATTATTTACGGATGCTGCGGGTACGGGTGGTTTTGGGGTGTATTTACAGGGCCGCTGGTGTGCGGAGGCCTGGCCGGAGGCGTGGTCCAGCACCCCGTTACTTACCAACTTGCCCTTTTTGGAGCTTTTTCCCATTGTCACGGCACTGGAACTGTGGAGGGAGAGTATAGCTAATCGGAGGGTAACCTTTTGGACGGATAATTTAAGTGTGGTCCAGGTATTGACTCGTTCACTGCCAGTTTTATCGCTGTTACGGTATTTGGTGCTTCATTATCTGGATTTCAATAACTATTTTACGGCGAGTCGTGTTCCTGGGGTTGATAACACGATTGCTGACTCTCTCTCCCGGTTCCAGTGGGACAGTTTTTGGCAGGTGGCACCGGGGGCGGATCGGATGGGAACACCTTTTCCGCAATGGTTATGGAACCTGGCTTCCATGGATTGATGCAACATGTATTGCATTCATCGTCTTCGGCTACGTGGACTGCCTATATGCAAGTATGGAGGACATAGGAGCAGTGGCGTCACTAGGGTTGGTGTCACCCGGTGCGGTAACTTATGGTGTCACCCCCCCCCCCCCGAGTTTTACGGATTTTTTTAACTACTCTTACTCCTAAATCAGTACTCCCATATAACACTGAATGCTCATACACACAGCGCACATTACTGCTAGCTCTCTCATATGCTCACACAACTTTTTGCCAACAGCCAGCAAGTACGATGCCTGTTCGAAGGCAGTGAAAGCACACATGGATATATATTGCCCCCAGCAGCTCTGGATATATTGCCCCCGCAGCTCATCCATGAATATATATTGCCCCCAGCTCACATATGGATATATTGCCCCAGTTCACAATTATATATTGCCCCCAGCAGCTCACCCATGGATATATATTGCCCCAGCTCACATATGGATATATTGCGCCTCAGCTCACACATGGATATATTGCCCCAGACCAGCTCACACATGGATATTGCCCCAGCTCTCATGGATATGCCCCAACACACATGGATACTGCCCCAAGCACACATGGATACTGCCCCCAGCACACATGGATAATGCCCCAGCTCACATGGATATGCCCCAGCAGCTCTCATGGATATTGCCCCAGCTCCTCTCATGGATTTTGCCCCAGCTCCTCTCATGGATTTTGCCCCAGCTCCTCTCATGGATTTTGCCCCAGCTCCTCTCATGGATATTGCCCCAGCTCCTCAAGAATTTTACCCCAGCTCCTCTCATGGATTTTGCCCCAGCTCCTCTCATGGATATACTGCCCCAGCTCCTCTCATGGATAATGCCCCAGCTCCTCTCATGGATTTTGCCCCAGCTCCTCTCATGGATTTTGCCCCAGCTCCTCTCATGGATATACTGCCCCAGCTCCTCTCATGGATATACTGCCCCAGCTCCTCTCATGGATATACTGCCCCAGCTCCTCTCATGGATAACTGCCCCAGCTCCTCTCATGGATTTTGCCCCAGCTCCTCTCATGGATTTTGCCCCAGCTCCTCTCATGGATAATGCCCCGGCTCCTCTCATGGATTTTGCCTCAGCTCCTCTCATGGATTTTGCCCCAGCTCCTCATGGATATACTGCCCCAGCTCCTCTCATGGATAATGCCCCAGCTCCTCTCATGGATAATGCCCCAGCTCCTCTCATGGATATTGCCCCAGCTCCTCTCATGGATAATGCCCCAGCACATGGATAATGCCCCAGCTCATGGATACTGCCCCAGCTCATGGATATGCCCCAGCAGCTCATGGATATACCCCAGCAGCTCATGGATATGCCCCAGCTCATGGATAATGCCCCAGCACATGGATAATGCCCCAGCTCATGGAAACTGCCCCAGCTCATGGATATGCCCCAGCAGCTCATGGATATACCCCAGCAGCTCATGGATATGCCCCAGCTCATGGATTTGCCCCCCAGCTCATGGATACTGCCCCAGCTCATGGATATGCCCCAGCAGCTCATGGATATACCCCAGCAGCTCATGGATATACCCCAGCAGCTCATGGATATACCCCAGCAGCTCATGGCTATGCCCCAGCTCATGGATTTGCCCCCAGCTCATGGATTTGCCCCCCAGCTCATGGATACTGCCCCAGCTCATGGATTTGCCCCAGCTCATGGATATGCCCCAGCTCAAACATGGATTTGCCCCAGCTCAAACATGGATTTGCCCCAGCTCATGGATATGCCCCAGCTCATGGATTTGCCCCAGCTCAAACATGGATTTGCCCCAGCTCATGGATATGCCCCAGCTCAAACATGGATTTGCCCCAGCTCATGGATACTGCCCCCAGCTCATGGATATGCCCCAGCACATGGATAATGCCCCAGCTCATGGATTTGCCCCCCAGCTCATGGATACTGCCCCAGCTCATGGATATGCCCCAGCTCATGGATTTGCTCCAGCTCATGGATATGCCCCAGCTCATGGATACTGCCCCAGCTCATGGATACTGCCCCAGCTCATGGATATGCCCCAGCTCATGGATATGCCCCAGCTCAAACATGGATTTGCCCCAGCTTAAACATGGATTTGCCCCAGCTCATGGATACTGCTCCAGCTCATGGATATGCCCCAGCGATTTGCCCCAGCTCAAACATGGATTTGCCCCAGCTCATGGATATGCCCCAGCTCATGGATATGCCCCAGCTCAAACATGGATTTGCCCCAGCTCATGGATATGCCCCAGCACATGGATAATGCCCCAGCTCATGGATTTGCCCCCCAGCTCATGGATTCTGCCCCAGCTCATGGATATGCCCCAGCTCAAACATGGATTTGCCCCAGCTCATGGATATGCCCCAGCTCATGGATATGCCCCAGCTCAAACATGGATTTGCCCCAGCTCATGGATTTGCCCCAGCTCATGGATATGCCCCAGCACATGGATATGCCCCAGCACATGGATATGCCCCAGCTCATGGATATGCCCCAGCACTTCATGGATATGCCCCAGCTCATGGATAATGGCCCAGCACATGGATATGTCTCATCTCCTCCTGCGCCGCCTGTTCGCTCCCTCTGAGCGTCCGGCGGCGCGCAGCTTGGGCGCTCGCCTGGGGGAGCCACGTGACCAGCCGCGATTGGCTGGTGACGTGTTTCCTCCAGGCGAGCGCCGAAGCTGCATGCTTCAGACGCTCGCAGGGAGCGAATACGCGGCGGAGGGTGAGACACCCGCCATTAGGGTGACGGTGTCACTCTAAGGGCGGGTGTCACCTGGTGTGGGCCGCACCCCCTGCCCCCACTTTACGACGCCACTGCATAGGAGCCCATAGCTCGGTCAGGACGGGGATGACACGATGCTCGTAAATCGTGTCTGGGCCACTTGGCAGCTGTTGAATCGCTTGGAACAGGAAGGTCGGTCAGCGGCATTGGCCTCCAGGGTTCTGTCAGCGCTTTTGTTGCTCTGTCAAATTTTGGGGTGGGAGGATTTTTTCCAATTTTGCATGGTTACGGAGGGCAGGTATAGGGTGGCGGAGGATGGCAGTGGCAGATGCCAGTCGTCCTTTTTCATTGCAGCTTTTGCATGAACTATGAATGAGGTTGGAGGAGGTCTGTTTGGATGACTTTGAGGTCCTTTTAGTTTAAAGTGGCCTTTGTTTTTTATGGGTTTTTTGGGGCGCTACGCATTGGGGAATTGGTGTCACGCAGTGCCAGTTGTCCATCTGGTCTTCAATCTCATCATGTAATGGTGGGAACAGAAGGGGTGCGTTTATTTATCCCTCATTCAAAGACTGATCAGGAGGGGATGGGGGTGTTTATTCATTTAGCACGGGTAGTGGGGTGGGGTTGTCCACATGCACTTCTCCAGGAGATTTTGGATAAGAGACCGAGGGGAGAGGGTCTGTTTTTTGGTTCATAGGTCAGGTATTCCTTTGACCCGTTTTCAGTGGTGCTGCGGAAGTGTATTTTGAGGCTGGAGCTCAACCCGGCTGAATTTGCTCCTCATTTATTTCGGATTGGGGCTGCGACGGTGGCGGCGGAGGCTGGGGCCTCGGGGGATATGTTGTGCAGGTTAGGACGTTGGTTTTCTAATCGTTTTCGGGTGTATGTGCGCCCTAATCTAATGTGACAATGTTTTTTCTTACAGGTTCTTCTCGAACAGTATGGACCTTAGGACACATATGTTTATTGGGCTGGGCAGAACAGAGGGTTATTGGCAGGAACCTGGGTTTGCCATTAGAGGTAGCGAGGGTTAGATGGTTGGGTGTTAGAGGTTTGAGATGGGAAAATGTTTTTAGGGAATGTTGTTCACTGTTGCGTCGTTCTCAAGACCTGGTTCTCCTGGTGGTGCTTGCAGGGGGTAATGACATTGGTCGGGTCCGTTCGTTGGACCTAACTCACGCAATTAAGCAGGATCTGGCTCGTTGCGTTGCCTTATTCTGGACGGTTTCCTTGGTATGGTCAGAGATTGTGTCCAGAACCGCCTGATCTGGTTTTTCTCCTCTTAAGGCATTGGAACGAGCTTGGAGGAAGTTAAATAAGGAAGTTTCTCATTTTATGGAGGCAGTCAGGGTTTTCCATTCGACATGTTGAATTCGAAGGAGATACCCTGGCCCTGATGCGATCAGATGGGGTACATTTATCAGACACTAGCTTTTGCCCGCGGCTTCGCTCGCGTGGATTTTAGGATTTGTTAAAATTGTTTTTTAATAGAAACTTGAGGTTTTTTTGGTAGAACCCCCCTTCCCCCCCCCACTTGGGATTTTTGGAAAATTGTAAAACACGTGTTTTTTTATTTTTCAAGAAGAATGTAAGTGCCAAATTTCACACCTGGAATATCTTTGGTTTTTGAAATATAGGTATACTGATAAAAGTATTCACATTCCTTTCCCCCACCTGCCCTTAACTGGATTTTCGGAAAATGGTAAAATACGTGTTGTTTTATTTTCAAGACGAATCTAAATACCAATTTTCACGTCTGTAACATCTTCTGTTTTTGAGATATAGGTATCCTGTTGAAAAGTATTCACCTCCCTTTTTTCACCCACCACGTGGGATTCTTGGAAAATGGTAAAACATGTGTTTTTTTTATTTTTCAAGAAGATTGTAAGTGCCAGACTTCACACTTGTAACATCTTTGGTTTTTGGAAATATAGGTATACTGATAAAAGTATTCAACCCCCCTTTTTCCCCCTCCCACTGGACTTTTGGAAAATGGTAAAATAGGTGTTTTTTGTTTCTCAAGACAAACCTATCAGTTTTCACATCTGTAACATCTTCTGTTTTTGAGATGTAGGTATCCTGTTTAAAAGTATTCACCCCCCTTTTTTTTACCCCCCCCACTTGGATTTTTGGAAAATGGTAAAACACGTGTTTCTTTATTTTCAAAAGATTGTAATTACCAAACTTCACACCTGTAACATCTTGGTTTTTGAACTATAGATATACTGATAAAAGTATTCAGACCCCTTTCCCTCGACCCCCCCCTTATTTGGATTTGTGGAAAATGGCAAAACACGTTTGTTTTTTTCACGAAGATTGTAAATACCAAATGTCACACCTGTAACATCTTTGTTTTTTGAAATATAGGTATACTGATAAAAGTATTCAACCCCCCTTTTTACCCCCCTCTCACTGAATTTTTGGAAAATGGTAAAATAGGTGTTTTTTTGTTTCTCAAGACGAATCTAAATACCAATTTTCACGTATGTAACATCTTCTGTTTTTGAGATATAGGTATCCTGTTTAAAAGTATTCAGCCCCCCTTGGGATTTTTGGAAAATGGCAAAACACCTGTTTTTATTTTTCAAGAAGATTGCAAATACCAAATTTCACGTCTGTAATCTTTGGTTTTTGAAATATAGGTATAATGATAAAAATATTCAGACCCCTTTCCTCCGACCCCCCCCCCCAAATTGGATTTGTGGAAAATGGCAAAAAACATGTTTGGTTTTTTTCACGAAGATTGTAAATACCAAATTTCACACCCATAACATCTTCGGTTTTTGAAATATAGGTATACTTATAAAAGTATTCAACCCCCGTTTTTGCCCCCCCAAGGAATTTTCAGAACATGGTAAAATACGTGTTGTTTTATTTTTCAAGACGAATCTAAATACCAATTTTCAGGACTGTAACATCGTCTGTTTTGGAGATACAGGTATCCTGTTTAAAATATTTAAAATATTCAACCCCCTTTTTTCGCCCCCACTTGGATTTTTGAAAAACGGTAAAATACGTGTTTTTTTATTTTTCAAGACGAATCTAAATACCGATTTTCACATCTGTAGCATCTTCTGTTTTTGAGCTATAGGTATCCTGTTTAAAATATACAACCCCCTTTTTCACCCCCTTATGGGCGGAGTTGCCAAAAATCCTTCCTTAGTGGGCGCCTAAATCATAAAAACAGTGCACCTTCAAAATTTCACATTCCTAGGTTAAACGGTTTCAGCTGGGCGTTGATGAGTCAGTCAGTCAGGACTTTCGCATTTATGATAAAAGTATTCAACCCCCCTTTTTGCCCCCCCAAAGAGTTTTCAGAAAATGGTAAAATAAGTGTTTTTTTTTATTTTTCAAGATGAATCTAAATACCGATTTTCACGTCTGTAACATCGTCTGTTTTTAAGATATAGGTATCCTGTTTAAAATATTCAACCCCCTTTTTTCACCCCCAGTTGAATTTTTGAAAAACGGTAAAATACGTGTTTTTTTATTTTTCAAGACTAATCTAAATACCGATTTTCACATCTGTAGCATCTTCTGTTTTTGAGCTATAGGTATCCTGTTTAAAATATTCAACTCCCTTTTTCACCCCTTAGCGGCGGAGTTTCCAAAAATCCTTCCTTAGCGGGTGCCTACATCATAAAAACAGTGCACCTTCAAAATTTCACGTTCCTGGGTTAAACGGTTTCAGCTGGGCGTTGATGAGTCAGTCAGTCAGTCAGCCAGGACTTTCGCGTTTATATATACAGATATTCAACCCCCTTTTTCGCCCCCAGTTGAATTTTTGAAAAACGTTAAAATACGTGTTTTTTTATTTTTCAAGAAGAATCTAAATATCGATTTTCACATCTGTAGCATCTTCTGTTTTTGAGCTATAGGTATCGTGTTTAAAATATTCAACCCCCTGTTTCATCCCCTTAGGGGCGGAGTTTCCAAAAATCCTTCCTTAGTGGGTGCCCACATCATAAAAACAGTGTACATTTTTGAAAATTTCACTTTCCTAGGTTAAACGGTTTCAGCTGGGCATTGATGAGTCAGTCAGTCAGGACTTTCGCGTTTATGATAAAAGTATTCAACCCCCTTTTTTTGCCCCCCCAAAGGAATTTTTAGAAAATGGTAAAATACGTTTTTTTATTTGTCAAGATGAATCTAGATACCTATTTTCACGTCTGTAACATCTTCTGTTTTTAAGATCTAAGTATCCTGCAGGGACAATGAAGGTTTCATTGCCCCCTTGCGTTGGCATGAACCTTGGCCAGCGAGGAAGCCCCAAGGATAAGCCGCCGGAATAGGTGGGTGCTGAGAGAGACGTCCTCGGTCCTGTGTAAGCCAGGAGAATGACGAGCTCTGGTTGGTGGTGATAACTGACTACTGTTCATTCTTGCAGTAGGATCAGAATTGACATTTTGGGTACTGTTGGGGTGTGAATTTTAGTTGGATGTTAAAATAATTTAATAAAGCTGTGGCCTGTGCCCTTTCCATTATATATATAGTGTGTTGTGTGTTTATTGGAGGGCATGGGCAAAGACAAAGATCCAGGTTTAAGCAGTCAAGCAGCCCCTGGAACATTCAGGAAGGGGGGCATGACAGCTGGCCTGGGACTAATTAGGACAGGTGTGGTAGATAACGATTGGCAGACTGAAAGGATTCTGCTACTGAGGGGCCTAATTTAAGGGAGGGGAATTCTCACCTGTGCACTCCTGTTCTGGACAAGGAGGGAGTCATCACGTTCCCGCCCTCCCGCCCCTTTTGTTTTGTTTTTTATGTTGTGGTGTCACAGCTTGAGTGAACCTTGGCCAGCGAGGAAGCCCTAAGGATAAGCCGCCGGAATAGGTGGGCGCTGCGAGAGACGTCCTCGGTCCTGTGTAAGCCAGGAGAGTGACGAGCTCTGGTTGGTGGTGATAACTGACTACTGTTCATTCTTGCAGTAGGATCAGAATTGACATTTTGGGTACTGTTGGGGTGTGAATTTTAGTTGAACGTTAAAATAATTTAATAAAGCTGTGGCCTGTGCCCTTTCCATTATATATATATATATATATATTAGTGTGTTGTGTGTTTATTGGAGGGCATGGGCAAAGACAAGGATCCAGGTTTAAGCAGTCATGCTCTGCACTCTCACTACAAAAGGGAAGTTATACTACAATGCAGCAATAAACTGTATGTGTTTTGTTTTTGGTCCTTCCTCGTGTACCAGAGTATTGTGGCTCTGACAGGATGCAGTGTCTGGTGGTACGAATACATGGTGGGCATTTCATTTTTATTATTCTGAGTGAGGCCTGTCTGGTCACTCCATAACCCCTCACAGATTGTAAGCTCTTGCGCAAGATCCTCTTCCATTGTTATCAGTGTGTCTATCATTTATCTAAAATATCCAAAATCTAAGCTACTCAGATTTGATCTAGAATCCTCCCATACCCCTTCTCAGTCTTATTATATCCCTTGAGCTTTTACCTCTTTGATATAAGCTGTTTTTCAATTATTTCAAATTTTTATTTGAAAAGAAAAAAATCGTGTGTGTGGCGAGGGATTAAAAACAAAGGGCATCAAAAGGGTGGGGCTCCCTGAAATGAGTTTTTGCCAGTTGGGATGCCTGCTACCCTATAGTGTGTATAATTCATATGCTGCAAGTGAGAAACCCATTCAGGTACATTGATTTCCTTTTAATATATGGGCTAATATATCAGCATTTGCGCCAATACTCGATAACAGAAATATCGCTTTAGCCATTCAATTCAGTCTTTTTCCCATTAGTGGTATGCAGATAGTAGGAAATACATCAAATGCTGAAAGGGGTTGATAAATGGCTATTTGGGCAGGAAATAGAGAATCTCACACTGAAATCTTCATTAGAACATTTTCAAATCTGCATGAGCGGTAGCCATAGTCGTACCGACTAGATGGAGTAGAGGTAACATCTCTGCTCTATAACCATGGAGACACAGGCTTGAATCCCGGCAAGAGCACCTCTCCAGTAAGTGTCCACAGCAAGGACATACTGGTAAAAATACTTTAAAAAAATATATATCATACTAACTATGGCAGGTGCAATGTATGGTAATTATGACATCAATTATTGCCAATATCTTTTCAATAAATAATGCATACAGTAATATAAATTAAATTATCACGCCCATTGTTCAGCACTGCGGAATATGCTGGCAATATAAAGTATAATAATAAGTGAAGAAATTAAACTCAATATACCAAGATACATACACAGTGTGCTGCATTCTGTGATCATGTCTGCATATCTGACCCAAATATGCTTTGTTGGGCTTTACTGCCTTCTTTATATTTTGAGTTCGGGGGATAGTTGATTGAATCACCTGATGAAATTTTTATATTATCGGTCTCTAGTCTGATATTTAATCCCTTCGCTGCGGAGCCATTTCACATCTGTGTGCCATGTTCATTTTTACCGCTTTTGCTCGTCATGTTTAAATGCGATTTGAAGCCACATTTTATTATATGACCCAGACATATTATATATCGTTCTTTCCGTCAGACTCGGCAGATTCATAATATGTCATTATTATATGTATACGTCATGCCCTGCCTGTATATTATAACAAAAAAAACCGCAATAAAATTCAAATTTTTAATCATCTACTGCGTGTAAAGTGGTTTTTTCCACATTTTATCATCCGAGCCTTTGCGTTTATATTTTCCATGGGATGCACTTGTTAAAAAAATTAGAAATGGGGTCTCATTACATATTTTTGGGTCGGGAATTATGTGATTTTTTTAGCAAACGCACCCCATAGAAAAAAATCATTAGTGCAGTATTATTGTTCACATTATAATTTAAATTGGAACAATATTGCTGCATTAATAAAAAATAACATGTTTTTTGTGTTTTTTATTTTTTACTATGAACATGGTCATGTTTGGTATCATTGGAAAGGCCATGCTCTGCTCTTTCAAATGATACTAAACATGACCCATCTAGCTGCCAACGTTCGGGTGATATGGGGGTTCAAAGGAACCCCCTATCTCCACCAGGGGATTTCCTTGGGAAATCCCCGGGCAGTTAGGGGTTCCCCGGCTAACTTCCATCATCACGCCATGCGCGGTGATGTCAGGTGTTGGGGGGACCTGGAGCCACCATCCAAGATGGCGGCCCCCACCAGAGTTAGGCTGCGATCCGGCGCTGAATGCCGTTGGATCGCGGTCCGGTGCCTCAGGTGTTAAAGACAGGCACTGCTTAAAAAGGGAGACGCTCCCCTTTTAAGCGGTGACTGCCTTGTCCCGCTAGGTCTGATCGGGAGGGAGAGGGATCTGAAAGGATCCCCTCTCCCTTTCAGGCAATCTCCCGGCTTTGCCGAGGGGGGGGGGTCAATTGAAAATTACATCAACCAGTCCGACGTGATGACGTCATTACGCTCGGGAGAGCCTTTAAAAACTTCAAGGAAGTCAGAACGCCGCGGGACCCGGAGCAGAGAGGGAAGTATCGCTCCGGCGTTTTGCGGATGACGTGTGGGGAACGTCCTCCGAATATAGCGGGAGTCAATGAGGATGTTCCCCACACGTCATCCGCAGGGAAAGGGTTAAAAAACCAATACACAACTAAAACACCGATAGGATGAAATTGAGGTCCAAGACTGGGATCTCTCATTTCTAACCTGCGGCATATGAACTATACATACTGCAGGGTTGCATTTTCTATGCCCTGCCCATTAGCATGAATAAATTATGTGACCAGAAAATCATAGAGCCTCTAGCAACCCTGCCTGGAAAATACAGTACTCATGGGCTGCAAGCAGGGGTCTTGTCACAAAGTCTAGCCCCCTCAGCTGTTTATCGCCTGCAATTCCCAGAATTCTTTGAATTCAATAAAGGGTCAGAGAATCATTGGAGGCGTAGTTCAGAAACATCTGGAGGACCAGTTTGAGATCCTTAATTTAGAGGACAGCAGGTCATTTTTTTTTTGTTTTAAAGGGATAACAGCCTCTGCCCACTTCGTTTTGGTGGTTTTACTCACCATTTGCCCCTCAACGTACACAGCTCCACCTCTTCGGCTCAGGGACTCTCGAACACAGAGGTCACTGAAGCTTTCCAACATACTTTGCGCCCCTCCGAGACAGCATAGGGACCACAAATTGAGCAGTGCTACAGCATTACGCAAGTTCCGTAGCGCCTGTGCAGAATGATGAATTGGAGCCGAGCGCATGCATAAATCTGATCCATCTGCTGGCTCTGGGAACATTCGCTATAGGGATTGGTCTCAGAGTGTGACCACGCCCCCTGTGCATGCCAACGTCACTGTTGATTAAATGTCAGGAAATTGGGCATTCCTCACATCCTGACCACTTTAAATCAATACGTTGATTATTATTATAGTTTATTTATGAAACGCCAGCATATTCCGCAGTCCTCTACAATGGGCACAATATAGACAGGGTAATAATATAGGGAACAACATTTTGACAAACTAGTATAGGAGGAAATTAAGGCCCTATTCCCGTGGGAATTTACAATCTAGAAGGGTTGGGGGGGTGGAAACAGGAGGGGACTGCAAGGTGAGAGTGATGGACTGGCTGCGCCAGTGAGTCGGGCGATAGGCTTCCCTAAATAGGAATGTCTTAAGGGAGTTTGAAGGAAGAGAAACTAGGGGAAAGTCTGACAGTATGAGGTAGAGCGTTCCAGAGGATGGGGGCTGCGCGTGAGAAATCCTGCAGTCTATCATGGGAAGAGGTGATACGAGGAGAAACAGGTCACTGTTTGATCTTAGGCAGCGGCTGGGGTGTATTTGGTGATTAGTGAGGACAGGTAGTGGGGAGCTGAGTTAGTGAGAGCTTTGTAGGTCAGGGTGAGGATTTTGAATGTAATTCTGCAGTGGATGGGGAGCCAGTGAAGGGATTTGCAGAGAGGAGCAGTAGAGACCAAACGGCGTGTGAGGTGCACGAGCCTGGCAGAGGCATTCAGAATGGACTGTATGTGGGAGAGGCGCGAGAGAGGGAGGCCAGCTAAAAGATTAGTACAATAGTCAAGTCGGGAGATTACAAGGGTGTGGATGAGTTTCTTTGTGGTCTTATCGGTAAGAAATGGTCGAATTCTGGAAGTATTACATGGTAGCAGCAGGAGGAGGAAAGAGACTGAATGTGGGGGATGAAGAGAGCAGAATCAAGAGTAACTCCGAGACAGCGAACCTGGCTTGATGGGGAGATGGTGATACCATCAACCATGATAGTGAAGTCAGGAGGTGGGGAGGCATTAGAAGGAGGAAATAGTAGGAGCTCAGTCATGTTAATCTTTAGGTGGTGAGAGGCCATCCAGGAGGAAATGCCAGATAAATAGTCCCTGACTTTGGAAAGGACAGAAGGAGAGAGATCAGGGGTGTAGAGGTAGATCTGAGTATCATCAGCATAGAGGTGGTAACTAAAGCAAAAGCTATTAATGAGTTATTTTCCAGGGAGGAGGTGTAGATAGAAAAGAGCAGAGGACCTAGGACAGAGCCTTAAGGTACACTAACTGATAAAGGCATTGAAGAGGAGGAGTTACCAGCAAATGACACAGAGAAGGACCTGTTAGACAGGAGTGAATCCAGGAGAGTGCAGTGTCACGGAGACCAGGAGAGCTGAGAGACTGTAGAAGGAGAGGGGGTAACAATGTCAAAAGCAGCCGAGAGGTCAAGCAGGATAGATAGAATAGTGGCAGTGTTTAGCAGTTAGGAGGTCGTTGGTGACTTTGGTGAGGGCAGTTTCAGTTGAGTGTAGGGGACGGAAGCCAGATTGCAGGGGGTCGAGTAGGGAATTGGAGGACAGGAAGAGGGAGAGGTGGTTTAAAACTAGTTTTTCCAAGAGCTTTGATGTGAAGGGAAGCAGAGATACAGGACGATAGTTGGATGGAGAGTTGGGATCGAGGGAGGGTTTCTTTAGTATAGGGGTTCCTTTAAGTTGTGTATTTTTCTAGTGAGGATGACAGTCTGTATGAACTCACTCAGACAAGAAAGGGTTAATAAGCAGCCTGCTATACTAGGGTACTAGGTGCATGATGGCACACCATACATACACGGTGATTCCATGTAGGGTTGGTGATACACGTCTGATGATGGAGGCGATTCTCACTTCACGACTACTAACCGGAGGAGACGGTTCCATCCCGAGACGGGATACAGGTATTACTACGGTTGCTATGGTGACAGCCTTTCACGACACTGAAAAATACGTCATTTCCCATGGGACTTTTCCACTGATGTGTTACTGGCATTTCGAGAGTTAAAATGGCGCGGGACCTTTAAAGAAACCCGCGCCTCAACTTCCCCGGAGTTTGCCGGTTGCCTTGGTAACCACCCTTCCCCCCCACCTCTTGCCAATCACCGCCTCCCGCCATTACCGGCGCCAAAGCGCAGGCCCAGCCTTTTCCCTACTTGCTGGCGACCGAGAAGGGGGGGGGGGGAGGGGCGTGTCACTCCGCAGAGTGTTACCGCCCTCTGGAGAGGCTGATTGGGAGGTGAGTGATGTCACTCGCCGGCAGCCATTGGCAGCGGCTGGGGAGGCGTTACTGGGCGGGTGAAACGGCGGTTGATGACGTCAGAGGGAGAGGGTAGCAACAGTTGCCTCGAGACCCCCGGCGCCATAGTGACTGTAGCCGTGGAGACTGTTACTTGCCAACCGGAGACACAGGAGCAGCGGTGGCCAGAGGAGCGACCCGGGGACCGCGGGGTTCAAGTAACGCTGCGCCGCGCGCCCTCACCTCACAGTGAGCCGGATCCAGGTGACCCGCTCACACCGCCCCTAGGGGCTGCAGGGAGGGGTGGCAGGGCAGGGGCTAGGGTGACACTACCTAGGCATGGGGCACACCTGGAGCCTCACTTTACTCTGGGACTGTGAAAGTCGGAGGGCAGGGGAATACACCTTCCTGACGCCATCGCTGTAATCTTTGAGTGTGCCTGTGTGTACTTGCATCACTTTATATGTCCTATATCCCTAATATATGCACTGGGTGTGTGTGTGACATTAAAAGCAAGTTTCCAGTGTAATCGCATTGTTTTCTCAGGTTTATTGGTTTCCATAGTAACACCTCCTCAATATAACTTCATAGAAATTGTGATCTGGCTGTTTTGTTTCCGGTGTAACCTGCACAGAGCATCCTCTGTGTGTGGCAAGGGGCTCCCTGCATGCCAGGTGTCACATGGAGCTGCTTTTCCCAATGCTCATCTCATCTGATCTGGGGACAGTGTGGGATGCAACAGCAGCCCCCCCCCCCATGCAATGAATGGCAAAATCCTACCTGTGCCACTCATCCATGACGAGCCCTTTTACACTTTCTAGTTCTGAAGGGGGTGAAGAACTGGGGTGAACAATCCCCTCAGCACTTACTGTAACAGACCTGTGAACACTTTGTGTCTGGGAGGGATGATGTGTTCTATGGATGGAGTTTGCTTTTAATTTATACCCTAAAGTTATTTTACACAGATTTGTCATGATCGGTAGTAACTAATGAATTGAGCGTGTTACTCTGGTCATTAAGATAATAGATTTATTTGTCATCCTACTGAATGTAGTGTGTGTCTATATACATATATATATTCTTTAACGGTGGTCTTGATCTTCTTGCAATAGCTCAAGGATCAGCAAGCTTATACCTTCCCAGATGTTTTGGAACTACATTCAACTGGCAAAGCCTCAAGGGAAATGTAGTTTAAAAGCATCTGTCTGGCCAAGGTTGTTGAGCCCTGCACTAGATGCTCCCCCATCCACATGTTAAAGATCCTGAAGGAGCATCACTATTATTCTACTTCCAAATTGCCAGCAGATTCTGTAGCGCAGTACAGGGCACGTGGACTGGGGTGGGGGGGTGGTATGTTGTTACTTCATGTGGTGTTCAAATATACTTGTAGTTGTAAGGAAGATGATACAGTAGGACCGGCGAGGAAACTTTACAACTTCTATGGGTACTGGGTGCATACAGGTTCACCAGCTGTAAGATTGAATCCTGACACCTGTTCATTTGTGCGTACCAGGGGTCTGTCACAGGTCCTGGTAATTGCACCCTTGGTTTACTCAGTGCGTAGTAACAAAAAATCATTTATGAATGGGAGATGGGGATGTTTTGATCTTTTTAAGCTGTCTGTATCTATGAGTTTTCAAAAATTACCCCCATATTTGTTTTACTCTGGAGCCAAATGAAGGGTCGTGGTATCTGTAACCTTACATCTCGAATCCTATTATTTTATGTATGCGTGACTTCATTGATCAGAAAGTTCCCGGTTTGTGTTTTTATACAGTGATGTTCTGCGTGACCAGCCATTGTCATCGCATTTTCCCTTGGGTAATGGCGCGGTGTCGGTGATCTAACTCCTGATCAGAGAAGATTCTTTCTAAATAAGATGTCTCTATGGAAGCAGAGAGATGGCAGTCGTTGATCCTCTAGGGATGCTGCTTCACAAACCTCCTGCTCCATATGATGTCACACTGGCTTCTTATTACTGTAGAAGCTGCACTATATCATGGTTTGTGTATGTGCATATAGGATGTTGATTATCACAAAGTTTCTATGTATTTGCCTCATCAGTACAACCAGTTTGCCTACTTGAGTTTTGTAAGTGGGTTAGTTCAAATCTTTATTCTGATTGCTATGATGTTGTTGTTTGTTAACATTTGCATGTTCTTCCAGCACAACAAATTCTGGAAGTTCCTTCCTATAGTTCGCCTGTCTATAATGCACAACTGGTTTCAAACCTACGTACGTGCAAACTCGCTTTATCTGTGCCTGGTGGTATCGACTGGGATGCACCGATTTACCGTTTTGTTTGTTTGTTCCAGGTATTCACCGGTTACCTTTTTGATTTAAAGTCATGTGACCACTTTCCAATAAATAAATTTAGGATTTTGATGAAAGCCTGTCCAATTAGTGTTAATATTTAAAGGTATGGCCAGATGTCACATTTACCCACTGCGCACACACACCACAGCCTCAGATGCATGTATACTAGGGATAGACCGATATCATTTTTTCAGGGCCAATACCGATTGTCGGTACAAGTACTCGTGCAAATGCCGGTATTGGCATTGATACTAGTATCGGCGCACCCCTAGTATAGACTGCCCAAGTCATTATTAATTTCTATACAGGTTGAGTATCCCTAATGTGAAAAAATTTTACGCTCCGACATGGTACCAAAAAGTGTAAAATTCCACACATTACCTCATGTCACTGGGGAAAAATTATTGGAAATATTGTGTAAAATAACTTTTTTTTTTTTTTGTCTCTGTACACGAAATATAAATTAATTTTATTGTAGCGATAGACTGATTCCTCCCGCCCCGCCCGCCCCCCCCCAAGCTGATAATATTTACTGGAAGTCTTTCTGCCCTGATATTCTGTACGTTTAAGAAGGCAACACAAATATGATATTTACCTGAAATGCGTTTTAATAACCTCTTAAACATTGCACCATGTCCACTTCATTTATTTTAATAAAGAAATCTTTTAAGCTTAATTACAAACAAAATGGCCATGTCTAGACTCTGCCTTTGCAGTGATACCTCCATATGACCCTATAGGTAAGGGGTCAGCAATCTTGGCCCTCCAGGTGTTCTGGAACTACATCTCCCATGATGTTCAGTTACTCCATTGGGGTTCTTAGACTCATGGAAATGTAGTTTCAAAACATCCGGAGGCCTAAGGTTGACCCCTGCTGTAGGATACAGTACCAGAGATACAGAGGTCCCAAAGACCTCTTGTATAGGGAATTCCCTGACAGATGGAAGTGATGTCCTGTTTCAGTTGTCATCACTCTCATTCGCAATACAGTCCGTGAGCAGGGGAAGCCCTACAGCTAGGGTTGACATCCAAGTTGTGAGCCTGCTGTGAGAGAAGTCTCAAATCAGCTTGGATCTGTAGGGCTTTGCGTGTCCCAGCTGCAGTGAGCCAACTATTGGCAAATAAAAGGCCGATACCAATATTAAGAAGTTCCTGAATATCAGCCACTGAAAATAGGTCTATCCCTCATTTTTTTTTGTTCAGACTTTGGTCCCATCACCAAGATAACTTTTTTAACTTTTTCTTCTATGCATATTATAAATCTGAAATCCAAAAAGCCTATGCTCCCAAGCATTTTGGGTTACGGACACCCAGCCTGTAGATTATCTGGTTACAGACATCAAGAGTATTGGAGTCTGTGTTTGGCCTTTCTGTGGGGATCATGGACCTGTAGAAACATCCATGTCTTAATGCCTTGGCTGCTTGTTTATCCTCCTTCAGTTTGTCAGGCTTCTCAGTCTAAACCAGGAACTGCCAAATCCAGGCGCCAGGTAGCCACTTGACTCTTTAAAAATGTAAATTCTAGCTGGTCTGGAGCTGTCAAGATGCGGCTTTTGGTTAAGTGGCAGCAGTCATGTGACTGGGAGAGACCTGTAGCCAATCCAGTGGCTCTCAATGCAAGCACATTCAGAGTTGTGGGCTAGCCATTTATTTATTTATTTATAAAGGATTTTACCAGGAAGGATACATTGAGATTTCTCTCGTTTTCAAATATGTCCTGGGTTCAAGAACATTGTTACAGAAATACAAAGTAGTAAAATGCAAGATATTAACACACAACAAATATACAGATTAACAGAAAATAAATATGTAGGAAATATAGTCACTATGTTACAGGTTTACAGGTGCATTCTGTATTGAGGTATGTTAATAGGGATCTCTTTTTAAGGAACTTCACATTGTAGCACAAAGCTACAGAATGAGTTATACAATGTAGTAAGTTTCTGGAGGTGCGTTTGCAGGGCGGCTGCATACACTAAATCTCCGTATTCAATAGGCGGCATAAGCATTTGTTGTACAATCTGCTTTCTTACCGTGGGGCTCAGGCAGGATTTGTTTCTGTACAGGGCACCTAGTTTGGGGTAAAGTTTAGATGAGTTTTTTGATGTGGGGGCCAAAGGATAGATTTGGGTCTAACCACATACCTAGATATTTGAGAGAAGTGGCTGTGGTCAGCGTGCCCTTTGATTTTGTCCTGACACATAGATGGGGTGTTTGGAACAGCACCTAAACTACACAAATTGCAAAGAGCATTGTAACAGTTTTGTCGGCATTTAGAAAAAGTTTGTTATGAGGGACCACTTTTCGTTCCTGGCCTTTTGCAGAGGCCTGTGCAGTTCCTCAGCAGCTGCTGAATTGCTACATTGCAGCAGTCTCACTGAACTCTTTGGCTGTGAATTAGAAGTTGCTGACTTAGCACTTGCAGCTGCTGAGGAACAGAACAGGCCTGCTGGAAAGTAGATCTGCGACTGTTGATGAGCTTCTGTCTGAGTAGGATAAATCCCCTCACACTTGGAGGGCTGAATTGTGCCCCCCCCCCGGGGGGGGGGTACGTGCACTCGAGTCAGTTTAATTTGAGATGACTGGACATAATGTATCCGAGTGTTACTTTGCTTCCATTACTTCTAGTTCTATAAAGCCATGTTCCCACCGTTCTCTCAACACCTAATTATGGTTTTTGTCTGAATTCATTTGAATAATCTTTAAAACAAGTGTTGTGCGAGATAACTCAAAGTGGTTGTAGTTGTGCCAGCTACATTTTTAAAAGAGGAAATGCATTGTTTTGATATGATCTGTTAAAGAGAATCTCTTTTATTTTCATCTGAAATCTATGATCTTTATAGCAGTAACCTTTACGTGGGCAGCTTGCATATCAGACTGACAGTTCTTTGGAGCCCTGATTATTAGCCATCACTGTACATGCCTGATGATGCCGAGCTCGCTTCAAACCAGTAGTTCTGAGACAGCTAGTGATGTGTAACAACTCCAAAATCCGTATGATGTATTGGAGAGCATTCCTGTTTTCCCTGATTATTGTGATGGGCATACTAATTATTTGTTTTATGTTGCATAGTATTGAAAAAGTAAATCCTATGTATGTATGATTTATAAATAATTGTTCCTTCAATATAAACCGTCTCTGCACCACCTGTATCCCCATGCCTCCAGACGCTATTTAAAATCTGCCAGCATGGCTGTGTTTTCCTATTTGACTTGTGTCTCCTTGGTTCCCATCCCAAACATGAAGGGACTTCCCCTGGAGCTCCTGAGCAGAGACCCCTACTGGTCAGACAAGGATGGCCTAGCTCAGCATCGCCCTCCCCCAGGTTCCACTTCTAAATCCGACTGTGGAATTTGGTGTCTGACGAAGAGGCGAGAATATTTTTAAATCTGACTCCCCGCTGTCTGTTTTAAAGGGAAGAGCTTTTGCATAGCAAGGGCTGGAATTTAAAAAAGAAAATTAATATGTCAAGGATGCTTAAATTATAACCACGCTGCAGTGTGCCTCTTGGAAACGTGTATTGTGTATTCCTATTTGCAGTGACCAAGTGAGTAAAACTACTTTGCTTCAGGAATAGGTTGAACTATAACTTGCATTCAATATCCCTGCATTATATATAAGGTTTATAGTCTTTGCCAGTTCACCGCACAATGAATTTATCCCTATTGCTTCCGATTTGTAAAAAAAATGGTTACAATCTAATGCCTACTGTAAAAGAGAAAACACTTCTTAAACCCCTCCCATGTTATGCAACAATAATAAACCCAAGCATGTTTTATCCCCCTCTCCTCCACCACCACCCACACTTATACACAGTGTTTAGGTTTTAAACAAATATGTTTCGTTTCCAGGGATATGCAGGACTACTCTGACCTGATCAACAAAATTACATGATGTCCACTTTATCGTCCTGTCCAGTCAGGGATGTTCAAATCATATCTCCTAGCACCTGAGACAGGCAGTTTCGGGACCGGGCAGGTTTTTTTTTTTTTTTTTTTTTACTTTAGCCCAGCTGTGAGCAAGCAGCAGGGTTTCCAAGTGGATACTGGAGCGTTGGTGCTCAGCACGCTCATGTGCTGAGCACCAAGTGCTTCTGGTATCATGAAGGCCCCAGCACTGTGTGGACGTGAGTGCAGCGTGCTGGGGATTCCCTCCCCATTGAGGATGCTCCATGTATGTCCCTGATCGGGGGTGCTGATCTGGCTCAGAGCAGGGGTCAGCCACAGTGGGCAGACATTTCAGCCCAGCCCGCTCTGGGACTGCCCACAGGCCATGAGCGTGCGTTGATGTCACAAAGTGGGAATCCCACAGGAGATGCAGGGGTCCTTTTGCTTTCTGTGGATCCGTATGTCCTACAAGGACAATTGCGGTATCGTTGGAAAGACCACAGTCTAGCCTTTCCAATGATGTCCAATATGAACACATAATGCGGAAATGTAAAGGTAAATAAAAATCTATTTCTTTTTTACCTTTTTTATGGTGCATCTAAATGGACCTCAATTACCACAATCCAACCATACTAAAGCCATTGATAAATGTTACTTCAGTGCTAAATACCAGGCATGTTCAAAGACACAAATGTCATGCCTCTGACAGCAGTGAATTTTCTACTAAGAAATCTGCAAATACCGCACAAATAATACAATTTATTTTGGTTTGGTGCGCATTGTTACATAGAAATAAAAGTGAGTGCCTGGTTTAAATTTGTTACCATAAATTGCATGGCTATAGTCAGCTCATGCTGACTGGTGAGCCACGGTAAACTTTTTCAAGCCCTGGTCATAAGGGGCAAGTAGATCGGGCTGCCACTTTAGTCCGTTGGACAAGTAGGTGTTCCATTTTTTTTTTTTTTTTAAATTAAGTCAGGGCTGGATTTGCTGTATATAGGTTCCAAAATCTAGGGGGCCTCCAATGAGAGTGTAGAATTTATATTTTGGGAACCTTAATGTAGGTCTTTCTTACACATGCTATCAGTGATTTTCCATACACTCCATTTCAGAATAATACAGTTTTAAACTAGCTAGGCCAGCCAACCACTATCACACACAGCTGGCCAGCCACGGTCGCTCAGAAGTTCCTTATGCCACAAAATGTTTACAAAGTTCTCCTTTTGCAAACTTTTTCAGTGTTACTTTTTTATTTTTTCAATCTCTATCATATTTAATAATGTCGTTTTTTAAAATTGTGGAATTTTAAACACCTGTCGCCGTCATCATCCTCGGCTTTGCTCAAATTGCTAAAAATAATCTTCCATTCTTCTTCTGCTTTTGAGGGTGGGGGATTGGGAGAGGCCTCTCTTCGTCTAAATCTGCAATTGGTCCCGACCAAAAGATTTGGAACCACCGGTCTGTTTACTCCTTATCTTTGTGTGGAACTGAACCTGTCATGCATAGTTGGAGGGAGGTAGGAATGCACCTGCTCATGTTCAGTCCAAGAAAATGTCTTTACTTCAAAAATTTTTTTAAAAAAAACTCCAACTGTCACAATGTTTCAGTCCCACTGGGCTTGTATCCAGCTCTTCACAGTTGGGAAGCAGGACAGTTCTCAACTCGCTCCTTGTGCATGTAGTCTGCTAGCACGCTGACTGATAAGCTGGCGTGGCAACAGTTGTGTTCCAGAAATGCCCATGGTGGATGAATATGGTGGTGCTGGAACTGGGTAGGAAGACTCTGTCTACCATCTCATCAAGGTATGAGATACCACATTGATCTTTCAGACTAATGCTGTATCCATCCCCTCTTGGGGTATCACAATGTGTACGTGAGTGCTACAGGTTCACTTTAAAGGTATATGGCTTACCAGGATAGAAGGAAACCATCCCAACTTTGACTGTAATGCTTTTAATACGACAACAAAGGCCTTTATGCTCTACTCCAGGATAAGAGCTGTCTCTGTACCATGACGTATATAAGGAGCATAATTGTGTCGGTTGCTGTCCCTTAAGGCCCCGTTCACACTGTGCGATTTTTCGCACAGATTTTGCTGCGAAATCGTGGCAAAATCCGCATGATGTCGTGCTATGTAGCATCTTCAATGCATTTCAATGGAGCTGTTCACATCTTGCCGCGCGATGTCGCATGTCCATGACCCTTTTTTTGCGACTTGCATTTTTGCGATTTCCATTGGTGTTTTGCAAAATCGCGACCTCGTTGCGCATGTGAAAATCGAGTGGAAAAATGTGCGATTTTCAAATCGCACAGTGTGAACGGGGCCTTAATGTTACCATGGTGTTTCATTGCCCTGTTAGTGCATTCTTTCGACTACTAGGAAATATTTTGGGACACGTTAACGTTTTCTACCTCCTTTTATCTTTACTTTTGTGAGATTTCTCGCAGGTACCTTCTTAGAAGGGGTGTTCCTCAATTGCTTCCTCCCTGACCTCTTTGTAATCCGGAACTGTGCAGACAGCTCATTCTGCTGAGTCATCAAACATACAAAATATCCTGATTGCTCATGGAAAATGCTTTCTTTCATATAACAGGACATTCTTTGTCTTATCCACCAACGGATATCGGTATAGTTTAACAATTATCTACATAGAATTTTATATAATATAAAAATAAACAAGGCTGTGTTTGACAGGTTTTCTTTTTGTTGTTGTTGGAAGCCTTGTTACATTGTGTACATAACTAGTGTAAAAGTGAAACTGATAACACTTTACGAACTGTTTAAGAGATTGAGCTTTTAAAGTGCTAAATCTGGTAGCTGATGATTTAAGATCCTTAAGATACTGCCAGCATTTTCCAATAGAAAGTGGAGAATAAAACGAGATGACAATGTTTTAGTTGACAGGTAAGGTTAGCAGGGCCCAGGTGGTTTCAGACTAGTGGTTAGAATCTCCTGGATTGTTTTGGAATCACTCCTTTGTTAGAAGTTCACACTAGAGACTGATAAGTTCATGTCCTAAAATATCACTTTTTTTCCGCGAGTCCCTGTGGATGATTTTAAATGACTTAAAACCGTAACTGTTGCATAACCTTCAGTTTAAATATCATGGCAATAAAAAAAAATAGTGCTAATGCAAGGATTGATAAATGTGTGTCGGACTGAGGAGCCAAGCTCCCTTTTGTTTTAGGAGTGGAGCAAAGGTTTGAAGGTGTGGACTGGTTTGAATAGTCCATAAATTCAGGAGCCAATGACTACCAATGATCATGTGACATTTTGGTTGTGGGGGTTTCTTCTCAGGTCAAGAAGGTTTTTGGTTTCACACCCTCACGTTCTCACAGCCCCTAGTAAGAGGAGGCCTCCTCAGACTTGGCAGATAAACATGTTCTGGAACAGATTGTGCGATTCCTCATAGCTGTCATGCTCAGGCCCGTTCCAGTATTCGCTCTCAGCAATCCACTCTGATTCAGCGAGTTGATATAGCTGTTTGTTTCTGACTTTTAGTTCAAACCCATTTCTCTTTAGTTAAAATAAAAAACAAAATCACTGAAATTGACTCCTCCTCTCCCCCCCCCCAGCGACTGGTGTGTTAATAAAAAAAAAATCTCCTTCCAGTAACGGTTGCGCTATATGCAGTGCTTCATACATTAAAGGGTTGAAATGTAGATCGTTAACTGCAATCTTCAGTTCACTCTTGTGAAGTGGCACATTACTCATGTTGTCAGGCACTCTCACTCTTCTCCACGTCTCACTACTACTATGAGGGTTATTCAGAGAGCGTGAAAAGCAGGAGAATGACTGGAGAATGAAAAATTCTAGGTCAAAATAGCCAAACCAGAAAAATTCTCCCTTTCATCTCACTTTCCAAATCGGCTATTTTGACCTAGAAATTTTCATTCTCCAGTCATTCTCCTGCTTTTCACGCTCTCTGAATAACCCTGTATGTGTTTACTTTACGCAAATGCAAAAGATGATAAAGAGCACATGTGATTACATATGTACCTGATTAACTTGTAGCTAGTAGAATGATGGGCATTGGGATGTATGGAATATGGGGTGTCCTTGGCTTTCGGTGTCATGACCTATGTGCGACTTACTGACCCGCTCTCAAATCACAACACTGGACGGGTTCAGAGAAGATGCGGGTGTTTGCTACTGGTACTTCTAGCAATGACATAGAACCGTAATGTTTCACAAGACCGTTTTAAGGGCCACGATCTCCTCTAAAAACTTCCTTATTTTGTTTTATGTTGCTGATATCTTAAATTGACTTTGTCTTTCTCTGTTCAAGAAAATATTTTACCGTGTCATTGGGTGCCCTCCCCTCAGTACCTTTCCATCACTTGCTTCTCATTGTGTGGCTTTGGTAGTATGGAGTCTATGTGTGGATCACTGACTGAAATCCTTGTACTGTGTGGGATGTATTCAAGGGACATCACGGAGGGGATAAATTAGTAGGGCTGAAACATCTTGTCAATTGATAACTATTCATTATTGATTTAATCGATCTGTGTTTAGCACACACTGTTTAATCTCAGACCACGGTTTCGTGGTGTGTTCTTGTAGATTAATGCAGATATTCATTTGGTTGTGTGTGATGGACGTTGCACCTAATTTGCTTTAATCTTGTTTATAAAAAAATAAAAGCGCTTTTCCCTGCTCTCAGTACTCTGAACTCAATTTTTTTTCTGTTCTGAATCTAGAGATAAACCCAGACCCCTTACTCGAGGTGCTTAGAGCGTTACATCTAATACTAAATAGACAGCAAAAGAGTTGTTCCATACCCGAAAACAATTTAAGACAACATTAAAAAAGACAACCAATTAAATATGTGCCAGCTTGAACCTAAAAATACAATATATCAGGGCTTGACAAATCACATGCGCCAGGTCGCCAAGGCGACTAGAAATTACGTCCTTGCTCCTGGACTTTTGTCAGCCCATTCACTGTTGGCACAAGCGTGATAAATAATTATTGCTGTTTTGTGCAGGATCTGCCCAGCCGCTTGGGGGGGGGGGGCTCCGCCTCATGCTGTCGCCGATTGCCAGGGAGCCAGCTTAGGCTAGGGTCAGACAAAAGCAGTTTTAACGTGCGTTTAGACGCACGAAATCACGGCCGTGCTAGCAGCAAATGACGTCCAATGCTGGGGAACACACAAAGTACGGTCGCACGAAAGTCCGGCTGCGCAACGCAAGTGGCAAACGAACGCATTTTGTCGAACGTGAAACCGCTAGTACTGACGTACAGAGTGCGCTGCAGCCGCTAGCGGCGTGTGTGCGTGATTTGGAGATGTCAGACACTGCTAATGTCCGGCCAACCTAACGTCCAGATGCAAAACTGTTTTATTGATGATCCGTACAAAATCACGAACGCAAATGCGCATCGTATGACCGCTATTGCGTATTCCGTGAAAACATGCGTCCATTCGTTCGAACGCACTTTTTCACAGACAATGCGAAAATGCGTTCGTCTGACCCTAGCCTTACCCCACTGCTCCTCCGCACCAGCCATCACACAGAGACATGAATGCTCAGCACGCTTTCTCTTGTGTTGCTCTGATGTGTGTCTTTACAGATTGCAGGTTTACACACCGTTACGCCACTCAGCTTTTGGCTAATAACCTTCTTGGGACCCTTAGAACTTTGTCATGGCTAATACAGTTTGAAATGTGCAGAGAGCGGAGACAATCGCTCACTTATTACCATAAAAAATAAATGTCGGCTCCACTTTTTTTTTTTTTTTTTTTTTTTATCTGGCTCCTAGATTCAAAGCAAATTTTCAAGATAGATCTATCTGCCAGCCCTCATTAATGTGGATATTCCATATCTATTATATTCATTCACATTCAAAAAGCAGATCCATAGGGTCATCACCGTGTGATATTCCACTGGTTTAATAAACCGAGCATCCAGATCTAAATACATGAGTTAGTAAGTGAAAAACATTCCATTATTGTGCTTAAGGGATACCTTAGGCTGCCGGCACACGAGTGTATTTACTGCTCGTGTGCGCCCGCACTTCCCTGCCTCTGCCTTTTTGATGAGGAGGGCCGACCACCGGACGTGATAAAGCCCTCCCCGTCAAAAAGCTAAACTGACGCCGACATAGATCTTCCTATGGAGGATCACACTTTGTACGCTTAGCGCAGAGAGTGGAAGGAATGCCCACTCTCCGGACATTCCTTCCTGACTTCCTCTCTCTCAAAATGCTAGTGTGCCGCCGGCCTTAAAGTACCGACTAGCCCTGTTTTCTATTTAAAAAAATAGAAGGTTTATTTGCATATGGTAATCTCTAGGACTGCAACTAACTATTATTCTCAATCTAGTTGGCCGATTTTATTCTTTCGCTTGATCGGATAAAAAAATAGAAGAAAATTTGTTTACTTAAAATGAATTTTATGTAAAAAATAAATAACCGCAACCCCCTCCCCCTTTTTACGTAAGCAATTTGCGTAGTGTATGTAACTTTCGTACGTACATACACAAATTGCGTAATCTTGTGTACTTTTCACACAAGGTATGCGAGTGCTTGGTCAGAGGGATGGGTTGATGCTGCATAAGCCCATGTTTGCTTTCTCAAATGAACGTGGCTACAAGCAGTTGGATAGAGATGTCAGAATGAAATCGAGGTTAATAAGCTGAAGTGGTCAGGGTGCGTAGAGTGTCCCTTTTTAAATAATTTTGTGAACTGAGTGGGACGAGCTACTGGAGGTGAAAGGGAGTGACTTTGCTCAAGTGACTTGACCTGAGTGTGAGAGGGAGTGGGTATGGGTATGGACAAAACTCCCGACCTGAGTGTGGGAGTGAGTTTGGGGGGGAAAGGGACCAGACCAGAGGGTGTGGCAGGGAGTGTGGGGTGGTGGCACAGGACTCCAGCTTAAAGTAAGGATAAAACAAAGGCATACAGTTCCTTCACCCAGTGGCAGTATCCTATTGATTTGTGTTATAGTTCTGCTACTGTTGGAAACGGAATAAAAACAACCTGGTTGTGTCTGATATAACCCTAGAACTAACTCGTAAAGCAGCGGCGCGTCTTCTCCAAACAGCTCTGAAGCTGAGGTTATTTACATTTCACTCAGTCTGACTCTCAACAGTCTGTGCAGTAAACAGGGCGATTATCAACACCGATTAATCGATAATGGAAATAGTTGACAACTATTTTAATCATTGATTAGTTGACGATTAATCGATTTTTAGTTGTTTCAGCCCTTGTAATCTCTGTAAAGGCACCCTCAAGCTAAAACCTTAAATAACCTCAGCGGGGGACTCCTTTTGTAGGGCAGGCAATTAGTTCTATGGACTTGGCTCTTTCGATTACTTCTTTTTTTTTCCCCCTCCTTTCCCTCACCCTGGGTGTTCCCACTGTATGTGGGACACACACACACACACACACACACACACACACACACACACACCACACACACACACACACACACACACACACACACACACACACACACACACACACACACACGACTGTGGGAAGAGCGGGAGGGGTCACTTTGTACCCATGTTTCTCCACACGGTACAACTCAACTGGTCAAGTGAGATGTCCCTGATAAGGTCAGATGCTGGCATTTCCAATGATGCCAAACATGACCATATAAAATACAAGAGAAAAGGAATTAAGAAAAATAGATTTATATTATAGGCTCTATTCCATAGTTAGGTTAGCACTAACTAGAGCGGTTGTAAATTTACCCGTGCCATTATAGTTTATGGAGTTGTTACGTTTACAACAGCTCTGGTTAAGTTGGCACCAATTTTGTAATACTGCTTTATGTTCTACAGCACAGAGGTGTTGCTAAGCAAATTAGTGAAAATTTGTTTAGCAAAATAGCAGGTTTTCTGTGTGTAATTATAATCTTTCTCTGGAGTAACCCATAGAATATATTGCCACAAAGGATTCAATAGGTTGGAAAAATATTGTTTTGTTTTGTTAGAACATTCTGACGTGACATGCCATACACTTTGTGAATGTACTTTGTCTGCTGGGGGGAAAAAGTGTACAATTTGTTTTGGGTCCTACAAGAAAATATATAATTTCTTATATATGGTCGCCTGATTGCGAAAATTATGGTAAATTGAGAAATGAATTCTAAGGTTTCTAAAGTAGAGACCACATTGTCTTGTTTGCTGGGGGTAACCCTAAATAACATAAATTTCCAATTGACAATCGTGGTTACAATTAAGTCTGCATTCTAAAACGAAATCCATTTGAAATGAAGGAGAATTACCTCCTAACGGTGAACACCCTTAAAAACACACACACAATTGAATAATAGAAGTATGCTAATTTCCTTTGCTAAATTTTAACAATTTTCTTCCCAAGATTTAGGCTAGGGTCAGACGAACGCAGTTTTAACGTGCGTTTAGCTGCACAAAATCACGGCCGTGCTAGCAGCAAATGACGTCCAATGCCGGGGAACACACGACGAACGGCCGCACGAAAGCTCGTCCGTGCAACGCAAGTGGCAAACGAATGCATTTTTTCGAGAACATCAAACCGCTACTACTGACGTACAGAGTGCGCTGTGTCCGCATAGCGGCGTGTTTGCGTGATTGGGAGACGTCAGACACTGCTAATGTCCGGCTAACATAACGTCCAGACACAAAGTGTTTTATTGATGATCCGTACATAATCACGGACGAAACTGCGCATCGTATGACCGCTAACGCGTATTTCGTGAAAAAATACGTCTGTTCGTTTGACCGCACTTTTCCACGGACGACGCGAAAAATGCGTTCGTCTGACCCTAGCCTTATCTCCGTTTCTAAATAATTCCAGAGTCAACCTTCATAGGTTGCTAATTATAGGAAGGTACAGAACATTGAAAAATTATTAAACAGTTAGGGTATATTAACTTGCTAAATTTTCTAAGTACCACAATATATTCCCTAGGTTTTGACACGGTTTCTAAATGATTCAAGAAACAACCTTCATGAGTTAATTGATGTAAATTTGCAGATAGAGAGAATTTTTTTTTTTTTTATTGTTTATCAATTTCAACAACATGGAAGCTAAATGTGGAGAACGCTCTCCCTCAGTTTGTTGTAATAGATGAATAAGTCGAGTCAAACAGGAGTTCCCCTAAATCTGTTCGCTTCGTTCCAGCCAAGGAGCTTGCAGATAGGGTATAGTTTTGCCAATTTGCCTTACTTGGTTTCATGAAAATTATTCTCAAAAGACTGCTCTCTATTTCTAAATAAGTCAGAAAGCCAACCTTCGTGAGTTGGGGATTATAGGACAGTAAAGAGAAGTTTCTACAATACATCCATAGCAAAAAGGCACGATTTTAGTGAAAACTCCCCATCTTATTGTTATAATGTATGAAATTGATTGCCATGCAAAATCCCTAAATCTGTTTGCGTTGTTCAAGACTTATTAAAAGTTAAATTTTAAGAATTTGTGATAATTGTAACCACGATTGTCAATTGGAAATCTACAATAAAATATGACTTCAAAGAGCATTTAACCCTGATTAACACAAAATTGCTCGGCACCAAAGGGGTTAATGACTAAATACAGTATCAGGCTATGAAATGGTGTGACATCACAGTTCTGATAATCAGTGGTTTTTTTTTTTTTTTTTTTTTTTTTTAGGGATGCACCGATACTAGTATTGGTGCCAATACCGCCATATGTACGAGTACTTCGTACTCCTGCAAATGCCCCGATACTGCCCCTGATACCCGGAAGCCAGCGCAGGGCTGGCTTGCCAATGTCCGTGGGGCTGGGGCAGCTGGCCGACTGCATTAAAATCATTTGCCCGGCATTCCCCCTACGGCTGGCCGAGTTACTGAGTGGCTGCTGGGCTGTGGAGGGTGTGACACTGCCTCCAGTTGAGATTCTTGGGAGTTTCAAGATTTTGCAGGAGCACGTCACTGCCCTGCAACTGCGCAGTAACGCTGTCAGCTGGAGAGGGAACGCTGGGCAAATGCTTTTAAATGCATCCAGACAGCAGCCCCAGCGTCTGAAGTCTGTATATATGTATGTGTGGGTATATCTGGTCTGACGTCTGTATACATGTATCTGAGTGGGTATGCCTGGTCTGAGGTCTGCAAGTATACATATATATCTGAGATGAGCTGTGCGGCCTGTGCAGTGGGTAAATTGGGTGTCTGGCCATACATTTCAATGTTAACATACGCTAGACAAGCTTTCAGCAAAACCCTAAATTATTTATTGTAAAGCAGTCACATGACTTTTTAAATAAAAGTATCGGTACTTGTACTCTGCCTTTTTAAAGTGGTATCGGTGCAACCCTAGCGTCTCTTGTTCGTTCGCTTTGAATGTGTGTCATGGATGCTTGTTTGGATATATATATGTATGGTGTATGATCTGATTACTCAAATGGCACTTTTCACACTTTGCAGCACATCCAGTTGTAGGTTTTGCTGGGGGACCTTTTACTTTTGTAGGCATAGTAGTTTACGGCATCAATCTTTACATCAAATATTTATCACAACCGAGGCCAGGGTTGTGCATTATTTAAAACTTTCAGAACCCAAGCTTTTTTTCGGTCTATGTGTCTTAGACCTCCTGCATCTTGGTGAAAACGTCAGTAATAGTTTTATATTTTTGCCACGATAAACCTGTTTAGGAGTTATGTGACCTTTTTACCACTTAAATTGGTATTTAACATAAGATTTGTAGCAATCAATTTGGGCATTGTGAGAGTGGTTGAGGATACAGTTTCCCTACAGATTGGGGTGCTTGTTGCCCAGGTAGTAATTGCTCCTCATGCCACCCCCTTCCCTGATTGCCTCAAATTCTAACACTAACTTGATACCTTAATGCTAACCAAAAGTTCTCCATAGAAACACTAAATCAATTGATCAAATGAAACCTAAACCTTCTCACTAACCATGACCGTAAACCGTGTGTATTCCTGCCTAGATCCTGCATTAATCAGAGAAAACCTTTCCTTTGTTCCCAGCATTTGATATTCTGCCTATTGACGTACCACTGTGGTCAGCAACCTTGGCCCTCCCTTCCTATGAGGCTCTGCCAGCCCAATGAGTAACTGAGCATCATGGGAGATGTAGTTCCAAAACATCCAGAGGGCTAAGGATGCTGACCCCTGCTGTTACTATCCTGTAACCAGTGGTGAGTTTTCTAAAATGTCTGCTGGTACTTTCAGTTTTGAAACGACTTGTTTCTCTGCTGAATGTTTGCAGGCTGTATCTACGCAAGTAGGTTCACATTTCCAGGAGATATCGTGCCGTTGGCAATTCTGTGCTACGTTGCACCCTGTCTGTAGCACGGACACTTGCATCACAAGCTTAAAAAACACGATGAGGCTATTCAGCAGTTAGTGCATGAAGAATTGCGCAAGGAGATGGTACTTTCTGGCCAAATGATTGAGCAGAAAGAAACTGTTTAGGTGGGTGAAGGGGGGGGGGCGTTACATTTAGCTACTATGGCTTGCAATGGTTGAGATTTCACGAATAGTCTGTGAATTGTCCTCTTTAGTTCCAAAACCTGAAACCATGTATAGAGAGGGAGAAATGTTACATAAAACATAGTAACAGATTGTCACGTTCATATAGGAACCCAAGGGTACGGTAACCCACGGGATATCCAAAGGCGAGGTACCAAAGGGACGTTCCAAAGATGGGGTCATTAGGCAAGCAAGGGGTCCTATGGAGGATCATGCTTTGTAGCCCCGTCTGCGTCCGGCTTAGCTTTTTGATGGGGAGGCTGAAATCACGTCTGGTAGTGTGCGCAATTTGTGCGCATACTACACTGTTTCCCTCCCGTCCAGACTTCACAAAGATGCGACGAACGCAGGGAAGTGCGGATGCGCTCGTGTGAGCGCAGCCTTAGCCGTTGCTTCCTCTAGCGCCGGTTCCTGTCACAGGTGGCGGCGTCATACCAGACGTACGCTGCCAAAATAAAATAAACCTAAACACAAACACCAAAAAATAAAATAAGACCTACAGGGATGCAGTAGGGAAAATTGGCAGAAGTGAAAATTTTAGGTCAAAATAGCCAAAGCCGAAAGTCTCCCATTTATCTCACTTTCCAAATTGGCTACTTGGTCTAGATTATTCTCTTCTGCCAATTCTCCAGAGTTTCACCCTTTAGTAAATAGACCTGCTGGTGTGTTTTTTGGGGGCACAAAAATATAAGACTGTCTTATTTTCAGGGAAACCTGGTAGTAACCAAGTATCCGTTACCTTTTTTTCAGTACCAGGCTCCCTCAATGTTTGCGTGACATGACCTGCTGCTGGCTTCCTGTAAGCCACAGCAGCCACGTTATCTGAGGTGTTCAGCCAATCCAATGAGTCTAAACGGCAAGTGCATTTAGAGCCATTGAATAGAAATGGGTATAAAGAGTTCCCAATAGTAAGCTCGCTTCTGGCCACGACGAAGCCCTTGCAGTTAAAAAAGGCTTAGACAGCTGAGAACCACCAAAGTGCATTGAGTGGTGACAGTGCCAGACCCTTGGCCCACTAGATGTTTTAGAACATCTCCAATGATAAAGTCATTCATTAGGTTGTCTGAGACTCATGGAAATATAGTTCCCAAACATCTGGAGGGTGGAGTTTGCCAACTTGTGGCCTAGATTGTCTCTTTAAATTCTTTCATTTGGCAGTAGCTGTCTCTTGTTAGGTTTTAATTTCCAATACAATAATCTTCAACGGTTTCTGGAATTTGATTATTAAACTTGTATATTAATATAGATTTATATTATTAAATATTCAGCCCTTTTAGATTTGGAAGTAATGGTTTTGTGTTTATTTTTCATTTTACTGAGCTAAAATATCAGCACAATGTCTGTATAGTACATGTATATTGTTTAGTTTGGCTATCCCTTCCACAACACACTGAAAGGAAAGAATCACTGATGTAGTGTGTTGCAATATTTTTATTTTATAGTTTTTGTGTATATATGTAAAGTCCTGTTTAAAACTTTCCTTCTTGGTTGCATGTTCCAACATGCTGTGCTCATTGTTTTTTTTTTTTTTTTTTTAAAGGGCCGCTTTCAGGGTACATTCACTGAATTCCTCCTGGCAGTGAAGCTCCCCCGCTACTGATTTGACAACAACCCCCCCCCCCTTCCAGGACCAGTAATTTGCATTACAATGTGCGTGTTTAGAGAAGACATTTGGCTATTTTTGTATGGGAGCGATAAATGACCAACCATCCTGCCACTTAAAATAGGCCTTAAAGGTTACAGTGTAACTGGCCACGAGCATATTTAGGTTTTGTAATGCCATAAGCACTCTATTTTCTGTACCATTTACCCCTAATAGCAAATAATAAACATGTGCTTGGACCGTGAATATTTGTCTTAACATAAATGATTATCAGGGCCATTATTGTCAATAAAAATATAGCTTGGCACAAAATCAGTGTCTGTCTTAAACCTTATTCTGAAACCTCAAATTACAAGTGAACAGGTTACAAAATTTCACATTGTGGAGACAAATATGTTCTACAGATGGGGCGTATATCCACATTTATTCTAGTTTAGTGTCTCATTGCTGAGCTTTATTCATTAGTTCAGCATTTTCCCCCCTTTCTTGTAGAGGTCCAATATATTTGAGGTGTATAACAAAGCTGCCTACCTCCAGTCTGCTGCCGTAGTTGGTCTGTATGAGATTACACTTCCACCTGGTACAAGGAGTAGGTAATCTCATGATTTTCAGATCACGCTGCAGGATTCTATTCAGTCTTTTATTAAAAACTGATAGTGGCACAGTGTCTTGCAGGCATCTGTCGTTTTCCAAAACCTGGCGACTGTGCGATGTAGACAACAGAGTTAGCGATGTCCTAATCACCACTTTTTTTTGTGCCCTCTTAAAATATTTGTTTGAAATGAGTGCAGCGGCGTTGTTGCCTTTTATAAAGGGGGGGGGATGCTGCTGCTTTTAGAACAAAATAAGAATACATTTTTTACACTTTTTTTTATGTGTATTAACACAGACTGTGGCCTTTCCAACAATGCCTCAATTGTTCTTGTAGGTAATACAGATCTGGAGATAGAGGTCCAAATGTCTCCTGTGAGATTTTCCTGCCAGGCAGAGGGTATCCCCATTTGTGATGTCAACGCTAACCTGCCCGATGATGCCTGTGCCCTGGGAACAATCCCACAGCAAGGGCCAGGCTGACATGTCAGCCCTCAGCCTGCTGTGGCTGAAGCCCCTGCTCTGAGCTAGATCGGCACCGAGCAGGGGCACAACAGGACAGGCGTGGAGTGTCCTCTGCGATGGGGAGGGAATTTCCAGGATGATCCATGGACAGTACATGGGCCTTCAGAATATCGGAAGCGCTTGGTGCTCAGCGCACACGCGTGCTATGCAGTCAAAGAAAGCTCCGGGGTCCACTTTGAAACCCTGCTGCTTGCCCACAGCAGGGCTAAATGTAAAAATACCACACCTGCCCGGAACTGCATGTCCTGGGCGTTGGGCGATTTAATTTGTTCCCTGCATTAAGGAGCCCTATCCCTTCCCATCAAGCACCAGATGCCATGGTACCTCCACAGACCACTCAGATCCTGGTTACTCCAGCACCCCATCGGGACAAAAGGCCACAGAACCCTGTGGTGCCTGGAATACCAACCACAGATACCCCACGAGCGCCATGAGAACTGGACTCCAGGGATTGTCGAATCCTCACAGATCAGGGTCTCCATCCTCTGTGTGGTGCTGATCGAGGAGAGTAGAATTTGGCACCTCGTGAAGGTGTCTTCTGTTACAAGGCTGATACTGATAAGTTTAAACTTTTTTTTTTTTTTTTTTAATAATCTGCTCCAACACTGTTCTTTGAGATTGCTTGCTCCATGTTGGGTCTGTAGCTCATGGGGGGGGGGAGGGGGGGGGAGGGCAGGGCGCACTCAAACCCTTGCAATCCTTTTTCTCTAAGGCTGGTGCCAGACGAGCGTAGTGTTCACGTCCATGATGGCGCCTAAAAGTACGTCCGCACTGAACTGCGGACGCACAACGGCCGCAAGGCAGGCAAGAACGTTCAACCCCCTAGAACGGCTGCACAAGGTGCGCTGCGTCTGCAACGTCTGCATAGCTTTGTGTGTGAGTGATGGAACGTGGTCAGACGGACTGCATTTATACGTCCAGCATTTTTCAGACAAAATGGTCTTGCGTTTTAATTTATTTTCCCTCCTACATCCATCAAAATATACGTCGCTGAATAAACTGACTGTGTGGCCACTACTGCGTCTTCCGTACTAACGTACGTCCGTGTGCACGGACACACAGTCCGTGGAAATCACGTTAGTCTGACCCTAGCCCCAACTGTGGAATTACTGCTCATTGGCAGAGTTTCTTTTCTCACAATTTGCAGCTCTAACTCCATTGTTATGGACCCCCCATATAGGATAAACTCTCAACATATATTTGCTAATCTTCTTACTCAGCATTGATAAATTTGACATATATATATATATATATCTCTTTCTTTTATATATGGAATCCTTTTACCTCTGCCTTTCCCCAGAAGGTTTGTGTTTTCCTAGTAATTTTATTTTTAATTATTTCCGGCACAATGGTTATGTTCATCTTAGACTTGGAATAAACTGTATCTCTCCCCCCATTGCTATTGGGTATAATAGATGACACATTGCCTGGTTAATGGTAGGGAGCATAGCAGCATGCAGCAGAGGAGGGGTTGGAGGGGGAAGTGGAGTGGCGTATTGTTTAGTTTGGGATGTAATCTCCACGTTGCCCGGCAACCGACTCGTGGATACGGGAGTGGACTGCGGTCGCTCCTAGCAACCGTTGTTTGCCGAGTAACAATCCGTAGGAGAGCAAACAGAGCCAAGCATGGCAGCCTGCGCATTACACATGGAACATCTGCATCTGTTTTTCGGCGAGTTAACGCTTTATTTTCCACGAACATGTGCACCGTGACATTATTTGCCTTCCTCAATCTCGATCAAAGCAGGAGGATGGATGTGTGTGGAGTTTGAAAACATTTTGGATTTGTGCGGCACCATGCTGTGGAAGACATCTATTGCGTATTGTATTGTCATGGCAACTGTGGTTCCTGCAATAGGTCTTCTGGGCTACGGCTGAGCCCTACACCGTATATATACACAGTGTAACGTTGGACAGGACAGGTTCCTTTTGTCTCCTTGAGGTTCGTTAACATTCTGCTGCCAGTGTAAGTGCTTTTAGAATGATGTGATACATTGGCGACATGTGAATGAAGTTACTCTGCAATTAATAAACCTACATGCAACTCCTATATGTATGGTAAATCTATTCTCCACGTCGTCGTCCCCCCCCCCCCCGACACCACCACATCAACATAAGCCGTGTCATCTTTCGGTCTTTATGGATATAGTTGCTATTAGATGTTCAAAGCGAGGATCGCCATGGCAATTGAGCTGAATAGAAAAGCTAAAGGAAGAGGTGTGTGTGTTCGTTCCTATCCATTGTACCGCACTGCAGAATGTGTTGGCTCTCTATGCAGTTTCAAATATAAATATTCATATGTATGTACATACGTTGAGTATCCCTTATTCAGAACTCTGAAATTTTGTAGAACTTCACCCAAAGTGTAAAATTCCAGACTTGGCCTCATGGTGGGTACAGAATTATTAAAAATATTGTATACAAATACCTGTCAAGATATGTGGTCTAATGTATGTGTAACTTAAAATATTATCTTGTTTAGGCTTGGGTAATTATTTATTTTTTATTACTCAATTTCTTGTGTTGGTGGAAATTACATACTGTGCATTCAAACCCCCCCCCTACATTTTTTTTACTTTTTCTTTTCTTTGTTGCTGCTAAAATTATTTGCTATCCGTCGATACTCAAACTTTTTTGAATGACCAAGCAAAAACCAGATTTGCGAGAACACGGCAAATTTATTAAAAATGTCTGACCTAAGCCGCTGCACCTTTTTTAACTAGCAGGGTTATTCAGAGTGTGGTGAAAAGCAGGAGAGTGACTGGAGAATGGAAAATTCTAGGTCAAAATAGCCAAACCAGAAAAATTCTCCCATTCAGCTCACTTTCCATATCGGCTATTGAACTAGAATTTTCCATTCTCCAGTCATTCTCCTGCTTTTCACCGCTCTCTGAATAATCCTGTAGCTTCTTTTAGGTTAGATGTAGGCAGTCAGACAACCAGGTATATCCAGAGATCCTAAAGTCCAGGCTTTGTCTGGTCCATTCAAGGACATTGAGTTATCACTTTTCCACTCTTGAATTGGCAATGTGTTTTTAGATATATTTTTTTATTTTTTTATTTCTTGGCAGAAGGGGAACCTTTGCAGTCTGAATGGCTTTCATTAAGGACATCTCTGTATTTTGTGACATTTCCCTCCACCCTGACGTGGCCTTGCAGGTTAAAAAAAAAAAAATACCCCAAGTATCATACCATCAACATGACACTTCTCAGGTGGTGTTGTATAGTGCATATGAGTGGTTCATGGCTTCCACCATGACTTTTTGAATTGAGGCCAAACTGTTCGATCTGTGTTTCATCATACCAGAGAATCTTGCTTCTCACGGTCTGGGAGTCCTTTTTTTTTTTTTTTTTTTTGCAAGTTTCATGTGGGTTCCTGTATGTCTTGCAGCGTGGAGAGACTTCCATCTCCATACATGATTTGTGGAGCTCATACCGCAGTGACAATCACATGCTTGGTCAATGCTCTTACCAAGGCTGTTCTCCTGTGATTACTCAGTGTGTCAGGGCAGGCAGCTCTATAAAGTATCTTGATTGATCCAAAATTGTTTCCATTTAAGAACTAGAGGCCGCTGCGCTCTTGACAACTTTCAATGTAGCCAAAATGCTTTTGCAGCTTTCCCCAGATCTGTACATTATGTATCATGTCTCTGAGCTCTGCAGTCAGTCCCTTTTGACCTCATGGCTCGGGCTTTGCTCTCCTATGCATTCAAAGTAGGGAGACCTTATACAATCGAGTTTAGCACAGTTGGCCTCAAGTGTAGAAACACCTGATGATCCAGAGAAATGGGATGCAACTAACGCTACATTTCAGGTGTTCTAGCAAAGTGTCTTAATACGTCTGTCAATGTGATATTTAAATTCTTTTAAAATGTATTTTTCTTTTATTTGCACTGTTGCTGTTTTTGTTTTTTTTCCTTATTGGGGTTCTGAATTGTGTTTGATCTTAGTGTGGATTACAACCTTGGCATGAGGTGAAAATCTAAAGGCCTGAATACAGGGCATGTACTAGAAAGTAATTCCCTATCAAACAGACCAGCTTCTGTCAGTTACGTCGGGTGCATTTAATTCCCAGCTTCTACAAATACTAACAGGGTTATCCAAAGAGATCCGAATTGCTTGAGAAAGGTAACCGAACGCTGAAAATCAGCGTTCGGTTACCTTTCCTGGCCATTCGGCTATCCAGAGAGCAGGCAATTCGCCAAATCCTGGCGAATTGCCTGCACATACGGTGCCTGTTCGGTCCCTGTTCGAGGGCAGTGAAATCCCCATAGAGAAGCACTGCTTCGGCTATTCAGAGAACACAAACCAGCAGTGAAAGGTTCCCCTAATGCCCTGCCATTCGGTGGTTTCATTCGGCAAATTTATTCAGGAGAATCCCATAGGCTTCAATGTTAAAAATATTCCTGTTTTAATTCAATATCTAATAAACCGTTCATTATAAAATTCTGCAGCAAAAAGTCTCTTTATTTATAGATTTTTTAGGATAGTTTAAGCATTTTTCAGATTTTTTTTTTTTATTAAAAGTCCGATTTTTTTTTTTTTTTTTTTTTTTTTTTTTTTTTAGTTTACTTATTTTTTTTGTAACAGCCCTCTTTATTATCATTCCCTGGATCTCCTGTGAAAATTTCAGACATTTTCGCTCAGTAGTTTCTTTGCAAACAGCGTTTCATTTTCCCAGATTCATACAAATGGTTTTTCTAATTTATTCACTGCCTCCTCTACGTCACAGCTGCTTCGGCTCTGTGTGATTCGGCTCATGTTCGGCTCCTGTTCGGCTCCTGTTCGTCTTTTTCAAAGGTTAATCCAGATGTTTTTGCTTGTTTTCAGCGTGCATTCGGTTAGTGTTCCAGCTTTTCCCTGCAATTCGGGGACCCTGTGGTGTTTGCTGAATACACCGCAGGGTCACCGAAATGCAATCGGCAAAAGGAACCGAATTGAAGAGAACGAAAAGTCACCGAACGTGCGGTGACTTTTCGAATCTCTTTGGATAACCCTGTAAGCTTCAGGATATTGGGAATCCTCTGGGAGCAAGCCGTAAGAAATGCCCAGGACAGCTCATTACAGGTGTTATCATACATAGAGCTCATTCCAATATGAACTGTAAGAGAATAGGAAAAGGTGAGCTGAATGTAAACCTTTCACAAGCCTAAACCAAGATAATCTTGTATGTTCCATATACACAATAGACCAGGGCTCAGAATTTCTGGTCCTGAGCTACTAGACAGGCATAAATGTTACTAGTCACCAGTTGACCCACCTAACCCCTACCCTGCCCTTAACTCCACCCCTAAACACAGCCTCTTATGAAATTACACTGTTAATGTTATTTTTGTAACTTTATTCTGAATAAAACATTTAATACCCAGATATCATACCCCAGATACATGTATTGTATCCACAGACACGAGTATACCAAGCCGGAATATGCTGCGCAAGCGGCACAAAATAATTTGTCGTGAATCTCCACTCTCCCTCACTTAATTTCCACTCGCCAAATGCTAGCAGGCGAGTGGAAGTTTCGAACCCTGGATTAGACACAGCTTGACTGACAGGTATTTGTGTACAATATGTTTATTAAGGCTGCAGAGGCAACATCCTTGCACCATGACCACAACAATAAGCTGAAGTGATATGTTGCTTGGGGTCCTGTTGAAGGGCCACTTCAGGCATTGTGACCAAAGTAAACACTAGAACTGGCAACTAAAACGCTGGCCTAGAATTCTCCAAAGCAACAGATTGCCAGGGCATCATGGAATTGGTAGTTCTGAAATATCTGGGGACCAAAGTGGGATGGTGGTGTTGGCAAGGGCTAACGGTAAATGCAGGGATCTCGCCCTCCCCCTTGCATACAATTCCCAGAATTCTTTGAATGCAATAGATGGACAAAGAACCATGGCGCTTGTACTTCAGAAACCGGAGGGGGGGGGGTGTTTAGGGTTTGAGATCCCTGGTTTTAACCCCCCTTCCTGTTTCACCACTGTAATATCCCATTAAAGTACTAGTTCAAGGGACATTCTACTATTCCTGGCACTTTCGTGGTTTTAAAGTGGTCAGGATGTGAGTGCCCCCGCTTCCCCGATCTGGTAGAATCCCAGGGTGAGAGTGGAGGGGTTTCCTCCACCCAGCATCACCAGCAGCCTGGGAATTTGAATTTCGTGGCTGCCAGTCACTGGTGGTGTCAGGCAGAGAGCATGCTGATATCACCTCTTTGAGGCCAGTCGCTACAGCGTGTGGTCTCAGAGGCTGCCGATGGATCAGATCTGCACACGCGAACGACTCCAATTCCTTGTTCTGCGCAGGCGCTACGGAACATGCGCATGTCCCGTAGCACTGCACATTGTGCGATTTCTACACTACAGAAGTTGCATAGAGGGGCAGAAAATTTTGGAAATTCTGGGTTCGGGAGTCCCTGAGCTGAAGAGGAGCAATACACAGCGAGAGAGAAATGGGAAGTAACAAAACTCCCAAAAAACCCCCAGAAAAACAAACATTTATTGAGCATAGGTTGTTAGCAGCCTCTGCCCAATTATTGAAGGGAAAAAAATGAACTCTGGTTTTCAGTAGTGTATCACTTTAATTGGGTCGACTTACATGAAATGGTCACTTAGACAAAATACCTCCTGTATTCATTTTATAACAAATATCCATATACTAAACGAACGCAGAACTGGGCTCTTCTGGAGCGTTAATAATTGGGGACGGACAGACCCAAAAGCTATTGGGTTTGGTTTCAGTATGAACCATTGTGGGAATGCTTGAAATCACTTGATGGACGAAACTTTTTGTTTCTAACATAGGAGAAAAGAGTGGTGCTATATCTCTGAATAGGTTTTTATATATACATATTTTATTATTTTTTTCGTGCAGGAAGCAGTATGCAGAATTCAGAAAGCGGCTCAGAATCTGCGACATCTGTCGTATTGAGAACCACTGCAACTGCCCCGGTAGTTCAGCCAGTACCAGCATCTCAGCAGGTAAGCTTTTAAAATGACGTCTTAATTGACTATCGTGAAGTCAAATGGAGACCACTTTTTGTAACATGACTCATAGCCGTAACATGAGGAGGAAGCCAACAGGCAAAGTTTCTGGTTTGCAAAGAAGTGTGTGGGAGTTGGGAGTTGGGAGTTTGGAAAGTGAATAATGGAAGCCAAATTGCAGACTTTACAGTGACAATAATTCATCTTGGCACTGCCTAGGACACTACGGGCCCTATTCCTGTGTTCACAGTAAACGGGGAAACCTACGCTTGCAGGTTTTCCCGTAGTCCATTTTGGCATGCAATTCTGGGGCAGGTGCTACCTCGGCACCCTGCCCCCAGAACCACGTGATACTTGCGGTAGTGCTTTTGCGCCGCCACAAATATCACATCCTGGAGTCCATAGGACTCTATGGAGGGTTGCACTGCCGTAGGGAGCCTGAGAACTGTTTGTTCCCAGTCTCCCTCTGCTCCTGGTAGCCAGAAGGGGCAGATTGTGCCACAATTCTCACTCGCCTCTCATCCCGGAGCATCAGATTTATTGGGGTAGGGGCTTTAGCTGGTGCTAAATGATTCTACAAAACTGGAATCGGCACCAGCTTCTAGATGATGGAAAAAGTTTTGTTACTGCATTGGTGCGGTAAATAGTGTTGGGTCAATTAAGATATTGCAAAGTCCTAAAGCTAATTGCTGTTTGCACTTCCCATGTTAAGTATAGGGTATGCAAAGTGCATTAAGATCGCTCAATCACCAATGTGATAACGGAATTTTCCCCTGATTAGCGTTAGAGATGTAATGTGTAATACATAGTATGTCAGCGGGCTCCTAACATCCCTCCTGCCGATACTCGCATCCCTCGCCGGTTCCCACGACGTCTATGGCAAGCTTGAAGCTTGCCTTGCCGTTTCCTGGAGGCCGGCCGATCCGATGACGTCATCACGCTGCGTGATGACGTCATCGACCAGCACCAGTGGGCAGAATTCAGGAAGAGGGGGGGGGGCTCATTTGGCTCCCTCTATCTCCCCAACCGTTTAAGCTAGAGTGTCTCCCCTTTTCAGCGGTGTACAGCATTAACTGTTTTGCTGCCGGATCGCCAAATCGCGATTCAAACCTGGAAGGGGCTGACATCTTGGATGTCAGCCAAGCCTCCAGGTCACCCCACCCACTGACATCCTCCCCATATGTGTGAGTATGTCAGTGGGCCAGTTAACCCCCTAGCTGCCATGTGGAGATAGGGGGATCCTTGGGTATTTCTATTCTTGGGACAACATTTTTAAACTATTCAGCCGGGGTCTTTTTTGGTGGTTTCGGATTTTGGGGATTAAATTACGAAAAACTGTTTTACCCTTTTTTTTTTTTTTTCCATCAGATTTCATATATTTTTTTATTTGTTCTTAGTAAATTATTCGCTATGATGGAAATAATGGTATTTTTAGAAAGTCCATTTAAATAAAGGGTGTATTATATGTGTGGGTTGAAATAAACGAGTAAGAGGAAAATTTGACCTAAACCCTAACAGCGCAGAAACGTAAAAACAGCAGCGGTCACTGAAGGACGGATTTGTGTAAAACCGCCCGTCACTAAGGGTTTAAAAGATTGAGTATGGTTAGCGCTTTATAAATACTTGTAACTGTAACTTCCATTACATCTTACGTCAGGGCTTGACAAAGCAAGGAGCCTGGTAGCCACTGGCTCCTAGAATTTTACTCTTGGCTCCTAAATTTCCAGTTTATTTTACACCAATCTAAAAAGCAGTCTTTGGCATCTAAAAACATCTAGTTGGCTTAAATATTTTCTTCCTGTCTCCTACATTTAGGCTAGGGTCAGACTGAGGCAGTGCGAACGCGCGTTCTGGCGCACATAATCACGGCCGCACTAGCAGCAGATGACGGGCAATGACAGCCAATATACGAAGTACGGTCGCACAAAAGTCCGGCTGCGCAACGCAAGTGGAAAATGAACGCATTTTTTCGAGAACGTTAAACCGCTGGTACTGACGTACAGAGTGCGCTGCGTCCGCTAGCGGCGTGTGTGCGTGATTAGGAGATGTCAGACGCTGCTAGTGTGCGGCCAACATAACGTTCAAACTTTTCACCCCATCGTCATGAAATACGTCCAGAATTGCGCATCGTCTGACCACTTAAGCGTATTCCGTGAAAAAATGCGTGCGCACGCATCGACGTACATTTTGACGGTGGCCGCAGAAAATGCGCTCATCTGTCCCTAGCCTTTATGTAAATATATCCAGCCCTGGTGTATGTATTTATGAGGTGTTTGTGTCTGTGTCTGCAGTGGGTAAATAGGATGTCCAATGACAACAGAGCAAAGAAAATAAGTAAAATAAATAAAACCATATCACAATATACAGATGTTAACACAAATAATATAAGATAAAGATCTATCAGAGCGGCCAAACTGATATTAGAAGCAACGGTCTACACTTCTAGGCTCAAAGTAGCCAAAAGACCACATGCACAAAAAATAGTGATAAATAAATAGAAGCAGCTAAAATCATAATTTGGGTCAGTACAAACCAACTCCCAGATGCAGAGGCAAGGTTCCCAACGTTTCGGCGAGGATCCGCCTTTATCAAGGTATACCTTGATTAAAGGCAAATCCTCGCAGAAACGTTTGCTCCTAACTTTTGTAGCTGGCTCCTACATTCAAAGCAATTTTGTCAAGCCCTGAAATCGTAATCTTCAAAACCACATCTGGCCATTGCTTAGCTGCTTTAAAGGACAGCGCTGTAAAATAAACTACTAGTTTATGAAGACTAAGTTTATCTTGTAAGAGACTGACAGTGCCTCATATGCTCTACCTTAATTTATCTGTCCAAATTAACCCTATATTGAGACTCACAGTATACTTGGCACCCTTAGGCTAGGGTCAGACGAACGCATTTTTCACGTTGTCCGTGAAAAAGTGCGTTCGAACGAATGGACGTACTTTTTCACGGAATACACGATAGCGGTCATACGATGCGCATTTTCGTCCGTGATTTTGTACGGATCATCAATAAACCCTTTTGCGTCTGGACGTTATGTTAGCCGGACATTAGCAGCGTCTGACGTCTCCCAATCACGCAAACACGCCGCTATGCGGCCGCAGCGCACTCTGTACGTCAGTAGTAGCGGTTTGACGTTCTCGAAAAAATGCGTTCGTTGGCCACTTGCGTTGCACGGACGAACTTTCGTGCGGCCGTTCGTCGTATGTTCCCCGGCATTGGGCGTCATTTGCTGCTAGCACGGCCGTGATTTCGTGCGGCTAAACGCACGTGAAAAATGCGTTCGTCTGACCCTAGCCTAAATGCGCTACAATGTACAATCCTCCTAAATATACCTCTGTGGCAAATCCTAAGCTTTTGTTGCTGTGTGGGAGTTTGTCACTCCTTTACCTCTTTATCACCTTTTAAGGAGAAACTAGAGATCTTTTACTGAGAATTTGATTAAAGTTATTTAGAGAAATAGTATTTGACATCTACTAATTCATTTGAATTGGGTGGTGTTGGAATGTTTTCTTGATCTCAAACATTAAAAGCTTTTATGGCAAAAATGTGAAAGTTTATTTAACCTCCCTGGCGGTCCGATTCTGACATTTTTATATGTCAGAATCTGTACCCCCAGCCCCCTGGTGGTATTCCCGAGTGTGGCTCGGGGTTAAATTTAAATGCTGAAAGCGGTAACCCTGAGCCACATTCGGGCTGGATACATACCTGTTCCTGCACTCCCTCGCTGACCGCGGCGTCCTGGTTCCCTTTGCGAGAAGTGTGAGAGTGTGACTTGGTTACCGCTTTCAGCATTGAATTTTAACCCCGAGACCCTCTCGGGGAACCGCCAGGGAGGTTAAAGAGGTATGCTACACTTCCTTTAGCATTTTTAAAGTGGTCCAGCTGTGTGGCATCCCCCCCCCCCCCATCTGTACTGTTCAGAAAATGCTGTGTGGAGGAGTTTCCTCTGCCCACACACGTGTCACAAGGCAGTCGGGATTTCGATTTTCCTGGTTTATGGTCACCAAAGATGTCTGCATGCACTGTGTGCTGGTATCCTCCTTTCTGATTTCCTGCGATGGCCAGTGTCCTGTGACTGTCAGCCAATGGATTGGTTATGCACTTGCGTGCACTGCTCCAATCCATTGTTCTGCACTGGCGCTATGGAACTTGAGTACAGACTTGCCCAAGTCCTGAGTGATGCGCAAGTTGCATTTCAGAAGCCCTGAGCTGACTGAGCATGCATCGAGGGAGAATAGGTGACTATTTTCTCCTAAAATAAAAAGATAAAAGAAAAATATGCCGACAGCACCTGCCCAATTCTTGAGGGGTAAATTTTCATTGGCGTGCCCATTAAAGAAAAATACATTGGTTTCTGCTTGGTTTGCCAACTAGCCAAGGAATGAAGACTAATTCAGTAAGGGAATGAAACTATGCTTGAGGCAGATGAATGTACGTCAGGGTTCAAATGGTCTGCAAGCTAATTAATAGAAGCTTGCCCTTTGCTTATGTCGGTTTTCCCCTGCTGCTGGTCTGATTGTCAAGGAGCTTGTAAGATTTAATACAGCCAGAGACCCGTTAATCAGGAGAGGCTGAAATGGGCATGACCTGTGGTTGTAGTAATTTAATTACTTGTATACACATTCTGTTGGTTTTACTGGGTGTTGTGAAGCATATTGGCAACAAAGATCTTCCTGAAAGGTTTTTTTTTTTTGTTTTGGGGGGGTTACTAACAGGGTTATCCAGAAAGTGGCGAAAAGCAGGAGAATGACTGGAGAATGGAAAATTCTATGTCAAAATAGCCGATTTGGAAAGTGAGATAAATGGGAGAATTTTTCTGGTTTGTCTATTTTCACCTCTCTGAATAATAATAATAAGATAGTGTGTGGTTTTCTTTTGTTTTTTTTATTGCACGATTTGGTGTGCTTCTTGGTTTTAAAAACTATAAAATCTTGTTCTCACTCCTTTTTTACGGTGTGTTACTGTAAAGCAGATACAAGTAGCAGCCCCAACCCTCACTATAACAAAAGTTCATCAAACGTTACTGTTGCATTACAACAGTCAGAGAGACTGCATCGTGTAGGGATTTGCTCCTTATTTTAGGAAGATAAAGTTCAGCTTGTTGTAATTGCTGAAAATCCCTGTACAGTACAGATACAAGTAGGGGTGTCCTGAACTGATACAGATTTTCAGTGATCAGTATCAGCTTTATTAAGCCAATGTAACACAAAAGTTCTATTCTGTAGTGGCTGGCCACCTGTTGATCAGTGCTACTACCCACCCCCTGTGTTGCCCTGTGATTGCCTGAGGTATAATAGCGCTGTGTATCGACACATAGGGGGTGGGGGTGCACAAGGACAAGAGACCCCTCTCAAGCCCTGCGGGCTGGAGGTCAGTGTGGTAGAATCCATGAAATCCTGCAGGGTCCGTAGCAACCGTAGACAGGATATTGCAATAGGTGGCCAGAAGCCTGACAAGAAGAGGGGCTGACGTTGAGACCTCCAGCATCAACACTGCGAGCCTTCACATTTCACATCCCAGTATCGATATTGGGTGTTGCAGTGTGAGGTCTGTCAGTGCTCAGTCATGTGTGTCATTGTGTGAGTAAACTGATGGGAGGGTTGGGGCTTGTTAATTTCACCCTATTTATTTGAATCTTCCTTGGACAATTATCGGATCAGGACTCCGTGCCAGGTTGTACCCAATGTAAAATGACTCGCATTGCGGGCACAAAAATATGGTTGGGATATCCTTGGTACCAGGTATTTGGAGGGGGGGGTGTAAAGCTGTATTGCTAACAACCCTATTTTAATCACTACAAATTTGCTGTATTTGACACAAACGTAATTCCTCCCTGTGGGCTAATAATGCAGACCCAATGTGAAATTGAAAGATGGGGACACCATCTATAGTTTAGAGCCTTTTATCCCAGCAATATTTCTGTGAAGGATAAAGACATGAAAAATTAAAGAGCATATTTACATTATTTTGACTTGGTTCTCAGTACTTTACCATAAACCTTTTTTTATTCTATTTCACCCTATATTTAAGCAATTAGGGATGCACCGATACTAGTATAGGTTATTGGTGCCTATACCAGGCATTCACAAGAGTAGTAGTGCAAATGCCACCGATACTTTAGCGATACCGGAAGCCAGCTCTGGGCTGGCTTGGTGGGCGTTATCCAGGCAGCTGGCAGAATGAACAAATAGCATTCTGTCAGGCCCCACTGGCTGGTTGCATTAGATATCTATCTCATGTCTTACCCAGAGTTCTGTGCTGCATATGGGAAATGTAGCACATGAGCTTTGTGAAGCAGTTCTTTGAATTGCTTTGTTGTGTAATGCCCTCTGCAATATATTCAGTACATAGTGATAAATTTTTTTTTTTTTATTTGTTATTGGACGATCGTTACATTTTAAGGCCAGTGTCAGACGAGCGCACTTGGTGCGCCCGTACTGACGTAGCGTCCGGCCAGACGTTGTTGTGCACGAATTGCACGTGCAGCAGTGGCTGTGCTGCGTCCGTGCAACAGGCCTCTCCATCAAAGCACTAGGACGCATGCTACAAAGCGCAATCTTCCATAGGAGGTTCGAGCCTTGCAGCGTTGAGCGCACGAACTGAGCTCATCGAGGTGGCCAGACGGGCGTCAAGTGGAAGGAACATCCACTCACACGGACGTTCCTTCCGCTCTTCAAAACACTCGTTTGACCTCAGCCTTAAAGACAAGCTCTCAAGAGGATTCCTCTCTTCAGGTCTGGACGCTATATTGATAGTTGCAGATAGAGATGCATCTCTAACGATTATTAGCACAATCGATTAGTTGGCAGATTAATCTAAAAAATTTAATTTTACTTCTAAGGAATATTGTGGGGGGGGGGGGGAATAAAAATTAATAATTAATAAAATTCAACCCTTTTTTTTTCGTATGAAAATATGCAAATTGTATACTTTTCGCACACAAGCGCCTGGACAGAGTGATGGATTGATGCTGTGTGTGCAGCTTAAGCTCATGCCTGCTTTCTCTCCAAATGCTGCTACAAGCGCTCAGACCTGTTGGCACCAAACCAGGGTGAGAAGGGGGGGGCACTCCACGCAGCCTGACCACTTTATGCACTCTAACCACTTGAGTTTATTAAGTGTCCTTTTTTTAAAAAATAATCTCATGCTCAAACTGAGCGGAAGGAGGGTCCATAGGTGGAACGGAGTGGGTTTGGTCAAAAGACTAGACCGGAGTGTGGGAGGGAGTTTCTGGAAAGGGACAGGCCAAAGGGAGAGAGAGTAGCAGCTGCAGACCAAATAATGGTTGACACAGGTTGAGGTGGTGGCACCGGACTCCAGTTTCAAGTAAGAATAAAACGCCAGCATTACACAGCGCCCATACCCTGTGACAGCATGCCAGGGGTCGGCAACCTACGGCCCGCTGGCTGTATATGGCCTGCCGCCCCTGTTAAGGCCCGCGGGTCTGTGATATAATCAGACACCCAGCCTGCGATAAAAATCCGTAACCCCTGGTATTTGCTTGGGGCAGCAGGCTCTGCCAAAATGGCGGCGGGCCACCCCCTGCTGATGAGTCAGCCCCCCCCCCCAGAGAAGATATTGCCGGTGGCCGCGTGCTTTTCCCTCCTACGAGCAGCCGCCAGCATGAATATCTGCCACTTGCCTGGGGTTCTATACACCAGCCGACAGACCAGACAGGAGGTGAGAGATGGGGGCAATAATATCCATGTGTGAGCTGCTGGGGGAAATAATATCCCCAGGCCAAAAGTCGCCAGTCAGCCCCTGGCGGCGGCGCTGCTGCCGCCGCAGCATTAGCAACAAGCGAGCGGCGCCAAACCCCTGGGCAGGCAGTGTGTGATCGCCCACAAGGAACTCCTCCTTCGTGACATCACAGGCTATGAGCAGGAAGCCTGGAGGATGGGGCAGCGCGCATGCCCAGCCATAAGAAATCGCAGGGAATTTTGCCTGCGCGGATAGGATGAATTTGCAAGGCAGGCAGTCTCAGATACTTAATTCTAAAAAGCAAACCTTAGTTTGTGTTTGTTGTTTAATTCTTATTCAATATTTCTTAAGTTTAAAAAGTAAACGTTATTTAAAATCTGTGATTGTTGTGTTATTACAATATTAGCATTTATTAGCTTTGTAGGTGAATGTGGCCTTCCATGCATGCACAGTTGTTGCATCCAGCCCTCAGGCAGAGAAAGGTTGCCTACCCCTGGTTTATGCTATAACGCTGCTAGAGTTTTAAACTTGTAGGATTTTAGTTCTATTCTTTATTCAATCAGCTCTGAAGCAAAGTCTGAGGTTCTAGCGTTTAACTCAGTGTGACTCCTAAACCGTGTGTGTGCTGAATACAGATCCATTAATGCAGGGCTCAAAATTTCAAGTCCCAAGCTACTAGCCAGACCTTAAGAGTTACTCGCCACCAGTTGCCCCACCTACCCTGCCTTGAACTCTGCCCCTAAACACACCCTCTTAAATTATCTTATGAAATTACACTGTTAAAGGTTTTATTCAGAATAAAGTTACAAAAATAAATAACTTTAATAACCGTACCGAGACCCCAGATACATGTATATCCAGACATCAGACCCAAGTAATATCTTCCAAGTACACACTCCTCTCCAATAGTTTTTAGGACCAAATTAATTTGGGGTTTATTCATCCGATATATCAAGGGGAACCGAATACTCTCTTTTATTTGTTCGTATGCCAGGTTATCAATAGATGTTAGAATACCCCAGAGTCAGTTTTCCCCTTGGATGCTTATACAGACGAATCCATTAATATTTGTGAGATACTTCCATCCCCATTGTTTTTCTTTTTTTTTGCTCTTTCCGTATCACTCCGCTTTCTTTAAAAAAATAGATCTATTTTGCTGAACCTCAAATGCCTATGCCACCATTACACTAATTATGACCCCCTCACGGGAGATGTTCTGCCAAGGGCCCCCTTTAATTAATTCCTCTCCCCCCCCCCCCTGCAATTCATTCCTCTTCCCCCCCCCCCCGTGCAATTCATTCCTCTCCCCCGTGCAATTCATTCCTCTCTCCCGTGCAATTCATTCCTCTCTCTCCCCTGCAATTCATTTCTCCCCCTCCCCTGCAATTAATTTTTCCCCTCCCCTGCAATTAATTTTTCCCCTCCCCTGCAATTCATTTCTCCCCCTCCCCTGCAATTCATTTCTCCCCCTCCCCTGCAATTCATTTCTCCCCCTCCCCTGCAATTTATTTCTCCCTCCTCCCCTGCAATTTATTTCTCCCTCCTCCCCTGCAATTTATTTCTCTCCCTCCTCTGCAATACATCCTCCTCCCCTGTAATTTCTCCCCCCCCCTCCCCTGCAATAAATTTCTCCCCCCTCCCCTGCAATAAATTTCTCCCCCCTCCCCTGCAATAAATTTCTCCCCCCTCTTTAAATTCATCCCCCCTCCCTTTACCTGTCCTCGCAAGTAGTAGAATGAGGGGGCGGGGATAATCCCTGCTTCCCTCACTCGCTGAGGCTCACCGGATCCTCCTTCACACTGTGCCCGGAAGATGAGGGGTGCAGCGTGAAGGGCGATCCAGCGTGCAGCAGCGAGGTCCGATTAAAAGGGGGTGGGAGAAGGTATTTGCACTCTGAGGTCTCTTGATGCTGCACTGACTGATGCCGCTTCGGGGAGACGGGTTGAACCGCTTTCGGATCTCGGAGTTTTGCTCGGCACACTTGCCTGTGATCCATTTGCTGCACCATGTGAACAGAACACCGGAAACTGCGCCGAGCAAGCATCCCGAATCAGTAAGGGGTTCAACCTGGCGTCTCCCCAAAGCAGCATCAGTGAGTGCAGCATCGAGAGACAGAGCTACAGCAGGAAAAGGGCATGCGGAGCTGTTAGCATGCCGGAAGTGACTTCGGCTGGCCGTATTCCAAAAACGTCTGCCGCTGGAATACGCAGCGCAAGCAGCACGATATAATTTATCATGCTGCCTGCGTGTGCAGTTCCACTCGCCCACGCTTAATTTCCACTCGCCAATTGCGAGCAGGCGAGTGGAAATTTTGACCCCTGAATTAATGGATAATGAGAATGGTTGTCAACTATTTTCAATGTCGATTAGTTGTTTCAGCCCTAGAGATAGAATATATGGGTAAATGGGAGGTCTGGCTATACATTTCAATATTAACATAAACCACTAGTGAGAGAAAAGGGGTGTTTGTGAGGATCCTGAGCACGAGCAACAGCACTAGTGGCCTGCTCTACGGTGGGGCCCGCTCAGGCCTCACAAGGTTTTAGCTTGCTTGTGCCATTACAGGGGCGAATGCTGCATATGCAAATCAGAAGGCAATCATTCAGTGAGGGTGGCCAGTACTGACTGCCAAGGATGTCATCCCTGCACGGGAGGTGCAGCAACCCCTGACGATCGATCCATCCCTGTAATGGCACAAGCAAGCTAAAACCTTGTGAGAACCGAGCGGGCACCCACCATAGAGCAGGCCTTTAGTGCTGTTGCTCGTCCTCAGGATTCTCACCCCCCCCCTTTCTCTCACTATAAGTTTACAGGGTTATCCAGACGTGGACCCCTTGCTTGATGTGCCTAGAGGTGTGTCTGCTATACCCTCGTGACGAGGCCTAACAAGGCCAAAACAGTCGTCGGGGGTTGCTGCACCTCTCGTGCAGGGATGATGTCCTTGGCAATCAGTACTGGCCACCCTCTTTGGGTGAGAGCAGGCTGATTTGCATATGGAGCATTCATCCCTGTAATGGCACAAGCAAGCTAAAACCTTGTGAGACCTGATCGGGCACCCACCGTAGAGCAGGCCACTAGTGCTGTTGCTCGTGCTCAGGACCTTCACAAACCCCCCTTTCCTTAACATAAACTAGACAGGCTTTCAGCGAGATTCTAAATTATTTATTGGAAAGCAGGCACATGACATTAAAAGTTTCGGTACATAAGCAATATCTGCATATTCTGGGCCCTATTCCCTTGTTTGCACGAACATGGGGAAAATATGCACCTGCAGATTTCCCCCTAGTGTCCCCATGTTACTGCGATATTCCGGGGCAGGTGCTACCTCAGCACCTCGCCTCAGAATGCAGCGCTAACTGCTGGGATACGCGTGATAGATACCTGTAACTGTGATAGCACATCAGTGCCTTTTATCACTGCTGGAATCCTTAGTGGGGAATAGCCTGATGTCACGGACCATTCAGGCCTATAACCGATATCAGGAGCCTATATTCTGTACATTTGAATTTTTTGGAAAATCTCAATTTTCTACACAAATCTGACATCATTTGAACATTAAAACAACGGAGAAAAAATAAAGTGCTTGCAAAATAACATAAATGGCTTTCCAGAACACAGAAAAATGGCAAAAATCCCTTTATAAACCTCACACACTAAGGCTGGGTTCACACCACGGCGTAGCGCAATGCGCGTGTTTTTTTTACGCGCGTTCGTGCATACAAAAACGCGCGAACGTGCGTTGCAGCGCGTTCGCGGCTATGATATGGCCGCGAACGCGCGGCTATATGCCGAAAAGAAGCTCCCGGACTTATTTTTGCGTCGGCCGTTTTAAAGCGCGTTCCTGCGCGCTTTAAAACGCTTAGGTGTGACATGCCCACATAGGCAATCATGGGATTTCATGTTTAAGCGTTTTACAGCGCGCAGGAGCGCGCTGTAAAACGCTTAGGTGTGAACCCAGCTTAAACGTCACGACTAAAGCTAAACAATATTTTGCGGTAAGGAATCACAGCGCTCAGTGTGAGGGGTTAAAATAAAACTCAGTAATGTGTGTTCTGTATGAACATATTGCAGACCCTCCACAGCAGTAAAACTATCACTCATACACACTGCACATTACCGTGAGTCTTATAGCTGTGGAGCTCTGTGATACTCTTGCACTCTGCACATTGTGAGTTTTATTGCTGTGCAGATCTCTGATACGCTCATATACACCACATAGTGCTGTGAGTTTTAGGCTAGGGTCAGACGAACGCATTTTTCATGTTGTCCGTTAAAAAAGTGCGTTCGAACGTACGTATTTTTTCCCGGAATACGCGATAGCGGTCGTACGATGCGCCTTTTCGTCCGTGATTTGTACGGATCATCAATAAAACACTTTTTGTGTCTGGACGTTATGTTAGCCGGACATTAGCAGCGTCTGACGTCTCCCAATCACACACACACGCCGCTATGCGGCCGCAGCGCACTCTGTACGTCAGTAGTAGCGGTTTGACGTTCTCGAAAAAATGCGTTCGTTGGCCACTTGCGTTGCACGGACGAACATTCGTGCGGCCGTTCGTCGTATGTTCCCCGGCATTGGACGTCATTTGCTGCTAGCACGGCCGTGATTTCGTGCGGCTAAACGCACGTTAAAACTGCTTTCGTCTGACCCTAGCCTTACTGCCCTACAACACTGATACACTCCTACACACTCCTACACACTGCATATTGCTGTGGTGCTCTGATACAGTATTGTACGCAGTGTATGAGCGTTTCACGAAGCTCCACAGTGCAGCATCACTGTTCACTTTAGAACTGTGACTAATAGTGCTGCATTAAAAGTAATAAATACAATTGTATTTTAAACAAACATTGGTCATGTTTGACATCATTGGAAAGGCCATGCCCTGGCCTTTCCAAAGACCTCTCTCATGATGCTCTGGCTTCTATGGACCCCCATATCTCCCCATAGGGAATCCCCTGCCTGGCTGACATAGGTGACATGTCAGATGACATCAGTGGGTGGGGATATGTCTCGCAGGCAGGGCTGACAAAGATGTCAGCTGCCTGCTGGATGGGTGCTGAGCCGCAGATCTTCGACGATGGGCTGCAGTCGTCCTCTGCAACTTAGCGGAGGAGCATTTGCCCTGCCGGTATGAGTCGGTACAGAGGAAAATCCCTGTTAACAGGGAAAACCCTCTATCGGCCCTGATTATCAGTAGTACTGATAAATCTGTCGGCCCTAATACTTAGGACTCCATGGAGGGTTGTGTTTCTGGGCTACGAGCTCTGCACAAAATCATGCAGCCATCGTGGAGGGAGACTGGGAACGATTTGTTCCCTGTCTCACTCTGCTTGCGGCCAGGAAAAACTGCAGATCGGGCCACCGTTTTCACCGCAGGGTGAGAGGTGAGTATTGGATTTATGTGGGGGGGTGGTTTGTTTAGTGGGTGCTACAGGATTATGCAAATGTAATTAGCGAAATGCTAATGTAGGTTTACGCTCTCCATGCTAAATATAGGATGCGCAGTACAGGATGCACTATGGGTGGCATGCAATAAACACACTTATCCTGATGGTAACGCTTACATATCGAGGTGCAGACTATGGAATTGAGCCCTCTATTTGCAATAAATGACATGGTAGTGAAAGTATTAAACGGTTTTAAAATCTGAAGGATATGTCTGTCTTCCTCCCAATTTCTATGCCTTTTTATACTATTATTTTATTTTCCCTGTCTAAAAGTGGCCAATTTTTATACCCCCCCCCCCCCCCCCAGTGGCATCCCGAGTGTGGTTCAGGGTTAAATTCCTATGTTGGAAGAGGTAACCCCGTTCAACACTCGGGATGCCGCTGGATAAATCACCTCTCCCTGCACTCCGTCGATGTCCCCAGCTGCCTCCTCCGGTGACCGCAACCTTCATACTTCCTGGTTTCCTTCTCGCGAGAAGGAATCCAGGAAGTAAAACGCTGCGATCGCCGGAGGAGACTGCAATCTATACAGCCAGAGTGTGTCTCGGGGTTACCACTCTCAGCGGTGAAATTTAACCCCGAGACACACTCAGGAACACCGCCAGGGAGGTTAAAGTGCGGAAATCATGCCCAAAACAACTTTTAGCTCATTTGAAAGATCTCTCAAATCTGCATCCACATTGCTAGCGAAACTGCTGAAAGCTGGCTATTTGTTTTAAAAGTTTAAAAAAAAAAAAAAAAAAATATCTGTTTGCTCTCAGTGCTGCGGCATGCTGCAAGACATATTTCCTTGGCAAGTGGGGAGTGATAATGACTGCACACACCAGGAGAGCAATCTCTCTCTCTCTCTCCCTCCCTCTCCCCCCCCCCCCAGCCCCTGCATGTGTCTGAATAAAAAAATCGATAGATTTGCAAATCTTCTGAAATAGACAGGGATGCTGAATGCCTGGTAAGGATCAACTGTTAACTCTTCCCTACAATATTGTGATTTCCCCCCAAGGGCGGGGGTGCGGCCCGCACCAGGTGACACCCACCTTTTTAGGATGACACCGTCACCCTATGGGCGGGTGTCTCACCCTGTGCCGCGTGTTTGCTCCTTGCGAGCGTGTTTGCTCCCTGCGAGCGTCACAATTTACGAGCATCCTGTCATCCCCGTCCTGACCGGGCTATGGGCTCCTATGCAGTGGCGTCGTAAAGTGGGGGCGGGGGTGCGGCCCGCACCAGGTGACACCCGCCCTTAGGGTGACACCATCACCCTATGGGCGGGTGTCTCACCCTGTGCCGCGTGTTTGCTCCCTGCGAGCGTCCGAAGCTATGCAGTTTCGGCGCTCGCCTGGGGGAAACACGTCATCAGCCAATCGCGGCTGGTCACGTGGCTCCCCCAGTCGAGCGCCCAAGCTGCGCGGCGGAGGTGAGCTGCTGGGGCAGTATATCCACGAGCTGCTGGGGCAGTATATCCACGAGCTGCTGGGGCAGTATATCCACGAGCTGCTGGGGCAGTATATCCACGAGCTGCTGGGGCAGTATATCCACGAGCTGCTGGGGCAGTATATCCACGAGCTGCTGGGGCAGTATATCCACGAGCTGCTGGGGCAGTATATCCACGAGCTGCTGGGGCAGTATATCCACGAGCTGCTGGGGCAGTATATCTCTATGTGTGCTTTCACTGCCTTCGAACAGGCACCGTCTTGCTGGCAGTTGGCAAAAATTTGTGTGAGCATATGAGAGAGCTCCACAGCAATAAACCTCACAGTAATGTGCGCTGTGTGTATGAGCATTCAGTGTTGTATGGGAGTACTGATTTAGGAGTAAGAGTAGTTTAAAAAAAAATAATAATCCGTAAAACTCGGGGGGGGGGGGTGACACCAACCCTAGTGACGCCACTGTTTCCCCCTAATAAGTATCAGGGTTTGTTTTTTTTGGGGGGCGGGGCTTCCAGGGGGAAAGTTAGTATGTATGTACATTTTATTTTGTTTGTGTTTGCTCTGCAGCTAAGTTGTGTGTGGGGGGGGGGTACTTTTCTACCTTCCAGAGTTAATACAAGAATCTTTGCTAGCTGAAGACCCCCATCCTGGGCTGTCAGACTGATTTTTTTTTTTTTTTTTTTTTTTTTTATCCCTCCAATGAAAGAGAGGAAGCAAAAAACCAAAGCCACCTCAGTGAAAAGAGTAGGTAGATTATGAGCTACAAAACTCCATTAGAAGTTGTAAAATAAAAAGGTTTACTGGATTATTTGAGCTGCAACAAAAATCTCGAACGGGTGACAGGTGTACTTTAAACAACCAGCATATGGCTTTTGGCAAGCATATTCCTAGGCTAGCATGATGTTCATATTCTCGGCAAATGTTGCTACGTTCTGCATAATTGCCTACTGAGAATGGTATAGCTATGTGGAAGAGCATGATTGGCTGATCATACAGTTTAGTTGCTCCTGATCTGTTTATGGTTCATGTTCTGGATTCATTTTATTTATTTTTAGGAATAAAAGTTGTGGACCCATGCATTAGTGTTTATAATGCCCTTTTAACCTCCTTTTTCCTTTCAGAGGAGTTTGTCTCAAGCATCTGGCTCTGCTCCCAAAGGAGCACATGTTCAGGGTATCTCTGTGCCCAGGGCCCACCAATTACAGCAGCAGGTAAAGGACCATGTAAGGTCTAAGCATGAGGATCGGCTGCTACTAATTCCCACCCCAGCCTGGCTACAGCTTTCTCTTGAAGTCACTGAATGTATCTCATTGACAGGCTCTCTAATGATCCCTCAGATACTCAATGATCATACAATTGTATGTGCCATCAGGGGTTACTAAAAACAATGCTGTGATTTAGGGCTGTGTAAAGCATGATAACGACTGTATGTCATCACTTTAAAACTGGGATCTCAACACCCCCCCCCCCCATGGCCTCCAATTCCCTTATTTCTTTGTATGAAAAAGCAGGCCAGAGAATCATGGTAGTTATAGTTCAGAAACATCGGAGAGGCTGAAGTCTGACATCCTTGGCGTAACACAAATCACAACCTGTAAAATGTTTCTTAGCACGTTGACACTTTTAGACATCACTGTAATTTTTCCTCTGAGAAAATGGGGGTGACAGATTTTAGGGGTTTAATAACAAGCAACAGGTTTTGGTCACTGTTCAAAGCTTCTACAACCACCCACTTTTATTCTTGTATTTGACACCACATAGAAAATAGGCCGGTGGATATTTCTCTCAATGTGTAACATCATAAATATCTTCCTGGATTATTATTTATTTTATTTTTTTTAAACTATGTAGGGTCAGCCTACCTTAGTGCCAAAAGATAGAAGCTCTCAGTGCTTTTATTGAAACCCTGCGCTTTCATAAAGAATGCCGCACTAATGATTACTAACAATATGCTGTTACTGCAGTGTCACATGCATTGCTGATGCTTTGCGGAGTATAAGATCTAACCCCCACTGTGGTTGCATGAAAGGCTGTAATAATGCATGTTTACAGAACACGCACGTTCTCTTATGATTGTAATTAGAATGACCAATTAATTGTTTCCTTTTTTTTATAAAGATGTAAAACAAAGGCTCATCTAACCTAATTTATTTTTTTTAATGTAGGGAAATGTCTTTATAGATGGAGCACAGGAGTTAATATATATATATATAATTGTCCTGTTTTAAACTACAGTTTGCAAATAAATAAATATCAGACACTTTCTTCTGTGCTAAAGTGGAGCAACCTTCCTTTTCAACACTTTTTGTTGACTTTTTGTTATTAATCTCATTTTTCTCTTCATCTCTATATAAAGATGGTTAATTCTGCAATTTATGATTTTAGAGCAGTTAGCAAAGTGGAAATTACAATCCAAATTATTCATAATTTCAGATCTGGAGACATGTACCCATCTATGCTAGGAAAATCTCCACCTTGTCATAAACTGGGGGTGGGATACATTTCAGAGCATCCTAGTGGTAAAAAAAAAATATTAATATTAAATGTATATAATTTATTAATCATTTTATTTTCCTCTCTATTAGACTTGCTATAGGATTCACTGCTTTGCCCAATCATTTTTTTTTTTTCTTCTATTCATCTAGCCATGTCGTTAAAAAGCTGCTCCTTTTTATAAACCAATAATTTCCCGCTGCGATTTGAAGAAGCAAAGGCCTGTCCAGTTATTTTCAGCACTATTTTCCCACGACATTAAAGCGATCAAGCACTTGTAGTGTCTCTCCTGTGCTGGCCTGTGCAAGACGAGAGTTTTGTTTACTGTTGGGTCTCCATGCGACCCTTTGCCGGTATCACACCATGCTGCTTAGCTGGGCTTCCCTGCATCGTCATAGAGCCTATTGGCACCACAACTTCAAAACACAGGCTCACCCTTTTTAGAAGCTGCTTTATATAAGCACAGATGGGGAACACATGGATTTAGTTTTATTTTTAACCATTTAATGTTCCTGTTAGATTTTGTTTTGGTAACGTAACATCCCTGTGTATCATGTTCCTCGAAAGGAATCTGCACTCTTTTCGGGTTATGGTCTACTGTGCATTTTATTTTCTCTTGATGGTTAAAGACCTTTTTTGTTTTATTGAATGTAGTTGAAAAATTAATATAAATCTTTTTGTCATATATATATATATATATATATATATATTTCTTTTTCGCAGTAAAACCACGCCATTCTTAACACTTGCATATTATTTGTTTCCCCTTTCCTTCAACATGGTCCAGATTTTTTTTTTTATATTTTCAGAGTAAAACTTCGATTTCCTCTTTGACCTTGTTTCCTCTTTTAGGAAGTAAAAAAATGTAATCCCAGCATGTTTATAGAACTTATCCCTTTTAAACCTGTTTCCTATTAGCCTTGGCTTCCGGTTGAGTCCTCTTGATTAACATAAACTGTAGTGATTTTTTTTTTTTTTTTTTAAATTTACTTTTTTAATATACAAATCACATATAAATGTTACATATATAGTTACATAGTTACATAGGCTGAAAAAAGACATGCGTCCATCGGGTTCAGCCTCTCCCACATAACCTACTGCTGTTGATCCAAAAGAAGGCAAAAAACCCAGTCTGAAATATGCAACATACTGGGAAAAAATTCCTTCTTGACCCCAGAATGGCAGTCAGATTTCTCCTTGGATCAAGAAGCTTTTACCCACATATTAAATATTATAACCCTTAATATTCTGTGTCTGCAGGAAGTCATCCAGTCGTTTTTTAAAAGTCTGTACAGACTCTGACCCAACCACCTCAACAGGCAGAGAATTCCACAGCTTTATTGTTCTCACCGTAAAATAATCCTTCCTATGCTTTAAGCTAAATTTTCTTTCTTCCAGTCTAAATGGATGACCCCTTGTCCTATGTATAGTCCTGTTAATGAATAGGTTATCAGACAATGGTTGATAATGGCCCCGTATATATTTATATAAGGTTATTAGATCCCCTCTAAGGCGCCTTTTCTCTAAACTAAACAGGTTTAAGCTTGTTAGTCTTTCCTCATAACTTAACCCTTCCATCCCCTTTATTAATTTAGTTGCCCGTCTCTGCACTTTTTCTAGCGATATAATATCTTTTTTTAAGACAGGTGCCCAAAATTGCACGGCATATTCAAGGTGCAGCCTGACCATTGATTTATACAGAGGCAAAATTATGTTTTCATCCCGTGAGTGAACTCCCCTTTTAATGCATGCCAATACTTTCCTGGCCTTGGCGGCTGCTGTTTGACATTGCACATTGTTACTTAGTTTGAAGTCTATGATTATTCCCAAATCCTTCTCCTGCTTGGATTTCCCTAACTCCGTACCATTTAGGGTATAAATTGCTTGTGTGTTCTTCACTCCAAAGTGCATAACTTTACATTTATCTAGATTAAATCTCATCTGCCATTTAAGTGCCCAGTCCCCCAATCTATCTAAATCCCTCTGCAGCGAAGTAACATCCTGCTCACATTGTATTACTTTTCCTAGCTTTGTGTCATCTGCAAACACTGATACATGACTTTCAATGCCTATCTCAAGGTCATTTATAAATAAATTGAATAGTATTGGTCCTATAACAGACCCCTGAGGGACACCACTTACCACTGGTGTCCATCTTGAAAATGTACCATTTATGACCACTCTCTGTACCCTATCTTTTAGCCAGTTTTCTATCCAAGAACAAGTATTTTCATCTAGACCATTTTTTCTTATTTTAAATAGTAACCTTTTGTGTGGAACTGTGTCGAAAGCTTGTTCCCTTTTGCTTTCCAGGTTCAGACTGTCCAGCATGTCTACCCAGCACAAGTGCAATATGTCGACGGTGATACGGTGTACGCAAACGGTGCCATGTGAGTGCTTTTGTGCATTTCTCTGTATTGTAGTTAGATTGCTAGTATGTACCTTAAGCTTCAAACAGGTTCCTAAGACTTGTATTGTTACATATAACTGTAGTGATAACAAATGTATTACTAAGGCTGGGGTCAGACAAGCATAGTGTTCACGTCCGTGATTGCGCCTAAAAGTACGTCCGTGATAGCATGACAGAAAGCCCATTAGAGCCTGACACATGAAGTACGTCCGCACTGAACTGCGGACGCACAACGGCCACGGACGCAAGGCAGGCAAGAACGTACATTCCCCCCCCTAGAACGGCCGCACAAAGTGCGCTGCGTCCGCAACGTCTGCATAGCTTTGTGTGTGAGTGATGGAACGTGGTCAGACGGACTGCATTTATACGTCCAGCATTTTTCACGGACAAAATGGTTTTGCTTTTTAATTTATTTTCCCTCCTACATCCGTCAAAATATACGTCAGTGATAAACGGACTGTGTGGCCACTACTGTGTCTTCCGTACTGATGTACGTCCGTGTGCACGGACGTACAGTCCGTAGAAATCACGCTCGTCTGACCCTAGCCTAAGGCGTTCTGTGTAGCATCTTCCTCTCTCCATTCGTAGAGAAAAACTACAAATGCAAGTCTGGAAGCTTTAAACTCTGACATGCATCTCAATCAAGTCTTTAAAAATTCCGTAATTGCTTTTGCCTCCCCAGATCTTGCAATAGAAAGATTGCTATGATTTTGTATTTCTGTAACGACTGTAAAATTTCAATGCTCTTGAACCCAGGACATACTTGAAAACGAGAGAAATCTCAATGTATCCTTCCTGGTAAAATCCTTTATAAATAAATTAAATAATTTGCATTAAACCCGACTCTACAATTTTGTAGTCTTTGCAGAACATTCTAGGGAGAAGTAGTCACGAATAATGTTGCACTTGGGTACGAACACGCATTCATTGTCTAGGGCAGTGTTTCTCGACTCTGCTCCTCAGGACCCTCTAACATGCCAGATTTTATAGATCACCTTGGGGAAATTCTGTTAGTGGGTTCTGAGGACCGGAGTTGAGAGACACTGGTCTAGGGCAGGTGTTGGCAACCTTAGCCCTCCGATGATGCTCAGCCTCTCATGGCAGAGCCCCATGGGAAATGTAGTTCCAAAACATCTGGGGCCCGATTACATACTTAATGCTAACGTTGGTGCTCAGCTGTGTGAGCCTTAACCTTAGTTTAAGTGGCCCTAGAGAATTGGGGCGTGCGCTTTTCAGCACAAGCTTCCTGTACTTTGCGCTCCCCATGTTAAGCATATGAAGCGCAAAGAGTTAACTAGCATTACCAAGTCCTGACGCTAATTATGTCCCGCTGGGAGAGGCGAGATCCTGACTGTCATGTGACTGGCAGTCGAAGCCTTAATGTAGCAGGCAATTTCTGGTGGTTACATACAGCGGGTAGCTTTGACTTTTTTAGAAAATGATTTGATTTTTGGACAATTTTAGTTTCCACCTTTACCTCTGGCATGGGGATTTTTGGATATTGGTTCACAGTAAATGGTCTTTATGATTGCAGGCATGTCCTATAACAACTATACGTTTGATCTCATGGTTTGCCATCTTATCTTCCGCAGTCGCACGACTTACTCCTACAATACGGACGCACAGATCTATGCTCCCAGCAGTGCTGCCTCTTATTTCGATTCCCCAGGTGGAGGAGCTCAGGTGACCACAGTGGTGTCCTCCCCAACTGCTATTCCATCCCACAGCATGGTTGGCATCACCATGGATGTGAGCGGAAGCCAATTATTGTCCAGTTCTGGAGCATACCTAATTCATGGTGGATTGGACAACTCTCGTCATGCTCTGTCTCACACATCTCGCTCTTCTCCTGCCACGGTATGTATGTCAGACACAAACCAAAATATTATGTAATTGCTCTGCATTTTAAACCCACACGCGCACACTTTACAAATCTTAACCTCTCAATTATGGCATCTAAACATCTGCGACTACCACAGGCTTAAAAAGTTTTAAAGCCAAGTTAACACTCTGGAGCTGGGTTCGAGACCTCGTTACATGGGGTAGTGGAATGGATACACACCTCTGTTACTAGTGAAGTTCCCCCCAACTAAATATGATATTGAAGGATTCCATCGCCTCTTATAAATAGACACATCAGACTCAAGTTTCGAAAAGGATCTGTGGGGTTGTCCCTGCCTTGTGGATTATATATGTTGATACTGGTATGAAGCATGTTTGTGTGTTAATACGCATGCCAAGGGTTAATTTTTAACACATTCACATGTAATATAACAAAAAGGTGTGGTTTAGGCTAGGGTCAAACGAACGCATTATTTGCAGCGCCTGTCAAAAAGTGCGTCCGAACGCATTGCCGTATTTTTCTCACGGAATGCACGAAAACGGTCATACGATGCGCATTTTCGTGCGTGATTTTTTTTTACGGATCGTCAATAAAACACTTTTTGCGTCTGGACGTTATGTTGGCCAGACATGAGCAGCGTCTGACGTCTCCTAATCATGCACTCGCTGCTATGCCGCCACAGCGCACTCTGTATGTCAGTACTAGCGGCTCTGCGTTCTCGAAAAAATGCGTTCCTTTTCCACTTGCGTTGCGCGGCCGTACTTTCGTGCGGCCGTACTTCGTATATTGGCCGTCATTGCGCATCATTTGCTGCTACTGTGGCCGTGATTAAGTACGCCTAAACGCACGTTAAAAATGCGTTAGTCTGACCCCAGCCTTAGTCATATCGCAGAAGGTCAGAATGCTGAACAGACTGGTATATGTGTGGTATTCCAATGTATAAATCCCTTGTACACTGATCTTGTAAAGCGCTGCAGAATTTGTGGCACTATATAAAGGATGATCATAATCTATATTGGAGTTTTGAAGTTAATGAATTGTTCCTGTTCTTGAAAATTCACTTTTTGTAAACTTGTTTTGTCCAAACCTAGTTAAACCTAAATGCATGGTTGCGAAAGCAAAATGCAGAAGCTGGGATGGGGGAGCTATAGAAATTTTACAAGGAGTAATGGCACAGTTGTAGTTCTAATCTCTGGTAAAACGTCAGGTTTAGTTGCTGATCTTTTAAAGCTTCCTTAAAGCCACATGCATGCTTTGCTAGTGTGCTTTTAAAAACATGCAATGCCTTTTTGAATGGGTCTGTAGTCTAATTCAGCAGGCATAAAAAGCAAGTAAATGATATTTTTTCATATTTACCTGCTTTTCTGTCTTGGTGTTTTCCACGCCCACCTCAGGAGGCACTTTAAGCTAACAAATCATTGTGTGTGTATACCTAGGTATTAGGGTTGCACCGATACCGATACTAGTATCGGTATCGGGGCCGATACTGGGTACTGCAGGAGTACTTGGTACTCGTGTAGTACCCCCCGATATTTTTCCCGATACCGGAAGCCAGCATTGAGCCGGCTTGCCGGCATCCGAGGGGCTGCGGCGGCTGTCCGAATGCTCTATCGGCATTCGGACAGCCGCCCCTGGAGCTGCTCTCCGCAATACTTACCTTCCTGGGCGACGCCGGGAATGTCTCTGCGTGCGCTCGTTGGAAGGACCCCAGCCGCAACCACGTGGGTCCATGTGATCGCGGCTGGGGTCCTTCCAACGAGCGCACCCGTGGAGACATTCCCAGCGTCGATCAGGAAGGTAAGTATCGTCGCGGAGAGTGCCGGGGGAGGAATCCATGAGCTGGGGGGCATATCCATGTGTGAGCTGGGGGGCATATCCATGTGTGAGCTGGGGGGCATATCCATGTGTGAGCTGGGGGGCGTATCCATATATATATATCGGGGATAGATACATGTGAGCTGGGGGCATTTTTCTACTGCAGAGACAAGGAAGGAAAGAAATCCTACAGACAGGGAGAAAGAGACCGCAGCAGAGAAAGGGCCAACAAAGAAAAACAGACACAGCAAGAAACGGTAAAGAGAGAGACAGCAAGATAAAGCAGAGGGCCACCAAGAAGTAGTGCAGTGAGAGCGCACACAAAGAGTGAGTTTGAGAATGTAAACCATGAAAGAGCGCAAGTGAGCGTCTCAGTGAGTCTGTGTGCGAGAGAACATGAGTGTGTAAGTCAGCAAGTGAGTGTGTTTTGCTTTCACAATTGCATAGGTGTTAATATTCGATTCCTCAGTTTCCCCAGTCTGAGGTTTTGAGGGAGCACAGGGTTTCACGTGCACAGCTTCTGTTGTTTCATACAGTCACCGGTATTTATAAAAGTGCTAGCAAGTTCTGTACCGTTGTTCAATGGGAGAGGCAGAATATCAAATGTCCATACAAGTTAAACACACAAAACAGTAGGAGAGAGGACCCTGGCCAAGAGCTTACAATCTAAGAGGAGAGGGGTGACACACTAGGTGAGGGTAAATAGCGGAGTATGTGAAGTAGTGGGGTGCATGGGGGCTGTGGGCAAGATGGAGCAAGAAATTTAATTCTTGTCAAGCTGTGATGGGTGGAGTAGTGGGCGGGGAATATTCAGGAAGTGGGAGCTGAAGAAACACCCCTTAGCTGAGGGGTGTCGCCGGCAAAGATGAAATGACAGAGTTCAAAGCAAGTAAATTTTTATATTTTTTACTTGCACATATTTAAAACTTTTTATTTGTTTATTCTAGTTTGTTTATAGGTATAAACGTGTTTAAATGTAAATTTTAAATCTTTTTTTTCTTTTCTTTCTAGACATGTATCCCTTTTAAGTTAGTTAGCCTGTTGCCCTGTACAGAAGGTTTATGAAACTTATTTATTTTTTTTGTCATGCAGCGCTACAAGATACATTGGGAGGTTATTAAAGTAGTGCAGTTGACATTTGTATTTGTTGTGCTCCAACTTCCCAAATGTGTTCTTGAATTTGGCAACGGGAAAATCACCACTATAGTAAGAAACATAGAAACATAGAAAATGTCGGCAGATAAGAACCTTTCGGCCCATCTAGTCTGCCCAATTACATGGATACTTTACCTGGATTTATCTTTTCTTTAGGATAGCCTTATGCCTATCCCATGCTTGCTTAAATTCAATCACTGTTTTGGCCTCTACCACTTCTACTGGAAGACTGTTCCATGTATCCACCACCCTCTCAGTAAAATAATGCTTCCTGATGTTACTTTTAAACCTTTGCCCCTCTAATCTAAGACTGTGTCCTCTTGTTTTGCTACTTTGTTTCCATTTCAATATACTCCCTTCCTCTACCTTGTGGATTCCCTTTACGTATTTAAATGTTTCTATCATATCTCCTCTGTCTCGTCTTTTTTCCAAGCTGTACATGTTAAGATCATTAAGCCTTTCCTGGTAACTTTTCTCCTTCAAGCCGTACACCATTTTAGTAGCCCTTCTCTGAACTCTCTCTAAGATGTCTATATCCTTCTGGAGATACGGTCTCCAGTACTGCACACAGTACTCCAAGTGAGGTCTCACCAGTGCTCTGTACAGTGGCATGAGCACTTCCCTTTTCCTACTGCTAATACCTCTCCCTACACAACCAAGCATTCTGCTAGCATTTCCTGCTGCTCTTACATTGACTACTTAGGGCTCAACCCTCACCTTCCTCCAAACGTATGTACCCATGTTTATGACTTAACAAACTAACGATTCTAGCAGGTGAGGAAGGGAAAAATAATCTAGACCTAAAGAAAGTATATACATACGAAACTTTCTTAGAACTGAATTACATAAACACAGTGGTAGGCGCTGCTTAAATTGTTAAAGGATTGCTCTAGCAAAAAAGAGTACTTTCTTTTTCCTTTGCCCTTAAATAATTGCGTAGACTGCTGACATCCCCTGCCCAGTTACTTTTTTTTTAAAATTGTTTTTAGATTTGGTGTTCTTACTTACCTTTTCTACCTCTCTGCGCGCAGATCCTCGTCGGCTTCAGGGACTCTAACCCAGAAGTCCATGAAGCGTTTCCACGCAATTTGCACACTTTCTATACGCAAGTTTCGTAGCACCTCTGCAGAACGATGGATTGGCGCTACGCACATGGTGCAGATCCAATCCATCGGAGACTAATCGCAACTGCATTTGGTTTCAGAGAGAGTAATGTTGGCACGCACTCTGCATGCTGAAGTCACTGGTAACCGGTCTGGTGACACAGCCAGGAAATTCAAAAATGCTGGGTGAGGGTGGAGGAAACTCATCCACTTCACCCTGTGATTTCACCAGATCGGGGCAGGGGAGCAGGGCACTCCTTACATCCTGACCATTTTTAATCAGTAACGTAGTGCCCCTTTTTTTAAACTTTTTCTGACTATAGGATGCTGTAGTATCTTAAATAACAGGATAGTGAGGATTCTTACTTTTTCAATTATTTAGCTATTGTGTTTAATTACACCCCCCCCCCTTCCCAATAGTAGTTAACAAATATGTTGGCACCTACTTCCCTATTCAGTATTGATGTTTGTTTTTCCTGTGCAAAGATTACCTTAAGACCATGTCCTGATTAGTTAATTGAGCTACACAGGTTCTGACCTATGATTTCAGTGGATGGGTTATTTACTCAGATCGTTTTCAGTTCATATCTACATGTGCTTACTATATGAACCTCTCTTGTGTGGTCAGATTAGTGCTATCTAGGGTTGCCAGATCAGAAATATTTTTCTGGACACAACTTTTTCATGCTGACGGTTCATGAAAAATGCAACCCCGCAGCATGTAGAATTCATATGCTGCACGTAAGGAGTTCCCGGGTGACCTGCATTATTGCAGGGTAGCACTTTTTCCTGGACGCTCTTGCATGAAATAGTAATGTCTAGGAAAACCATGGCTGATCTGGCAACCCTAGACCTAGCGCACCAAATTGTGTGTCTTTTACAGTCTTCTGTCATTGTGTCTATGTAATTGTCTTGTAATAATAAAGTTTGTATATTTTCATTCTATTATTTTTTTCCTCCCTCACACACTACAATCTTTGACTTCTTGCCCATTATTTGGGATGGTTGCCTCTTATGGGGTAGTTCTTCATTATGGTGTATATTTGCAGTTGGTTTCAGTAACTGGGCAATTAAGAGGTGCCCTTTGTCTCATTTGTTTTCTGTGGAGTTCAAACTTTTTTGACTTGTGATTTGTATAGAATGTGTGAGCTGTAACTTTTTTCACTACATGACTGAAGTTCAGAAACCATGGCCATCGCCTGTGTCTTCGGTGTCTATACACACTTTTTTTCTGGCCTTCAGGGCTGCGATCAGAAATCTTGGGGCCCCTTGCTGTACTACTAGTCGGGGCCCTCCTTCCCTCCGCTGCCCATACCAGTAAACTAATTAAAATAAAATATTTTGCCTCCTCTGCTTACATTAATTTACAGGGGAGTGGGCTAAGTCCTCGGTTGTCCGGCAAGGGGATAAAACCAAGTTCCCTGGTGGGATCGTGTTCGGTCTGCATCGCTACCTGGCTCAGACCATGCTAATCGCTCCCTCATCAAGGAGTCAGTGTTCCTACCGGCCTCAGAGGCGACGGCTACAGTGAAACCATTCCATTCCAAATGTCATGCCATGCAGTACAGAAAATGTATAGATTGCTCAGATTTAGGTTAAAGTCCAGGTAGCTGCAAACACACATGGTTGGACACTTCCCAGATGACTCAAAAAGGCTATACGTTTCTTCCTGAGGGTGTGACAATATGTGTGAACACCTCTAGCTTCTCCTACCAATCAGCTCTTCATAGTGCACTTTGCACTTTTGGATTTTAACCCAGACACAAGCGATCTATTATAAGGAATACTCTTACTCATTCCTCCAATCCAAACGGTGTGCTGGAACGTGATATCTAGTCATTTGGCTTCATGGGATTGATCTCCCCAGAGCTGAGCACACAGAGGTGTCTGTTCCTTTTCAGTGAGTGCTGGGTACTTCATATGCTATGAACTTTAGCAATTTACTCTCTCTCTTCCCCCCCCCCCCATCCTATCTGAACAGCTGAACAGAGATCATTAAAAATCATCTGTTAATTTTAGAGGATTATAGGCAGTTAACATTTTTCTGAGACGTTCTGGTTTAGGACAACATGCACTTGGATATTTCACCTTTTGCAAAGTTCTAAGCTTGCCTTTCAAGGGTCACTTTTGTGCTATTTGTTTTGTGTGTATTCCATGTAGATATGCTCATGCCAGCTTTTTAACATTTTGCACATGAATTTTCAACAGCTGTTGCTTTTTGTCAATGTATGATTCCCCAATTCTTCAAACAGAACACATTCCTACTCTTGGGCAGTGTGAGAAATTCAACCCTGCAGAATGTAGCATTAATGTGCTGCAGGTGAGGAATCCCAGGGAAATACCTGAATTGGGTAATTCATTTTCTGCAGGATATAAACTTACACATGTTACAGAGCAGCATCTTAACCACCTTGAAAAAGAGCATAGGTATGTGTCCAGGAAAATCTGTTGTATTTGGCATTCCTAATGCCCAGTAGACTAATCAAATGGTCCTGATCCAGGTGAAAATGTATGTATGTCTTGTACTGCTTCAGGTGCACGCATTCAATCACAATGCTAGCGAAACTACTGCCTCCCTTTTTAAAACTACATTATTTGAAGAAGTAGCCACCATATCTGTGTGTTTTGGGGAAAATAGACGGGAAATTTATAGACCGTTACATTTTACCTTTTGGTGTTATTTATTCATATTCAGAAAAACACTTCATTTTAAGGTGTGTGTGTGTCCTGACTCTTGGGAATATCCATTGCGTAAGCTTGCCACAATATCGGTGTAACCCAGCGCAGCAGGTCCTGTTTTAGTCTAACCTAATGACTGCTTTTATGACCTTAAACCACTTACTAGGAACATACATCCTCTTGGCGCTCTGTGGTTAATGTCAATTAGGTGTGTCTGTGTGTACCGACACACTGAACCAGCACTCCAGGCTGGTCTATAAACCAGTGTTTCTCAACTCTTGGTACGCTTACTCCGGGGGTACCATAATTGGGGGGGGGGGGGGTGCAACTGGTCCAAAACCTCATGCAGGGCAGCAGTAGACTACACAGCACTTCCTTAAGCAGATTTGGCACAGGGAGAAACGCCTCCCCCTGCATGCTGGCTTCACACCCTCTCAATTGTCTCTCTGCACACAGAGGCCTCAGCAGGCAGGGAGATGGGAAACCTGGGGTGTGGAGAACCGCATGGGGGGGGGGCAGGAGAAGGAGATTGAGGAAAAAGGTTGATTAGTTGTATGGGAATTGGCAGGAGGAAAAACTGGTGCAGGGTGGTGGGCAGACATGGAGAGCGGGACTGGAGGATCTCCAACAGACATGATCACTCCCATCCTACTCAGCCCGCCCATTTCCACACCCACACAGTAACCATCACACCCAATCAATAGAAACTGCTTTCTTGAGACTACAGGATTATTTTCTTTTTTTAAGACCTGCAGGGGTACTTCTCCACAAAAGGGTTGAGAAACACTGGTCTAAGCAACGTCACATTTATTGAGTTGGAATTATTTACACATCTGATGAAAGCTATGTTTCTTGGTGGATTTGAAGCATGGGGCTACTGAAGTATTTTGGAGTCTTCCAGTGCAGTTTGCGTAGTGAATGATCTCATAGAGCATATCTAAATGAAGCCGAAAAGCAAGAAATAGATATCTATCGTAAATAAATTCTACTGGTCTTTATTTGAAAGGGCTTGGGTAATATTTTCATGCATGTTCAGTCAACCATATTGAATTCATGCACCTGTGGAATGGTCACTAAGACATTAACATTTTACAAATGGCAGGCAATTCAGGTCAGTTACTATAACTTAGGCCTTTCTACTGACCAATAAGACTAGGGTCAGACTAACGCATTTTTCGCGTTGTCCATGAAAAAGTGATTCGTCCGTGATTTTGTACGGATCATCAATAAAACACTTTTTGCATCTGGACGTTATGTTGGCCGGACATTAGCAGCATCTGACGTCTCCTAATCACGCACACATGCCGCTAGCGGACGCAGCGCACTCTGTACGTCCGTACTAGCGGTTCTACGTTCTTGCAAAAATGCGTTCGTTTGCCACTTGTGTTGTGCTGCCGCACTTTTGTGCGGCCGTTCTTCGTATGCTGCCCGGCATTGGACGTCATTTGTTGCTAGCACGGCCGTGATTTAGTGCTGCTAAATGCACGTTAATACTGCGTTAGTCTGACCCTAGCCTAAAACCCCAAAAGATGCCTAGGGTGCCTTTTGACTTACATGAACGTGCCATCGGTTTGCTGCAGGGAGGAGTGAGGACTGCAAATGTGGCCAGGGCAATAAACCTCAATGTTCATAATGTGCAATGTCGGTAGGCCGGCAAAACAGCTGCAAAAAATGTGTAACCACCTATTACACTTGCAGGACAGACACAGGATGGCAACAACTGTCCAAATTATACCAGGAATGCACTATCAATTTATGCAGTTTATGTCTCAGTGTGTGCATCTTTTCATGCTCATATCATATATTTACATACAGTAAGTTTGCAAGTAAAAGCAGTTGACACTTTTTTGCGGATTTATGTGTATGCACCTATGACACAGGCTAAAGATACTATAATATTTTAACTCTTTGCTTGTGTCCTGCGTGACAAATGCAAATCTATCATATACCACTCTGAAGAACATTCTGTACATGTAACATGTCACAGTAGGTGATTGCTATGTAACAGTATATTTATTTATAAAGCATTTTACCAGAACGGATACATTGAGATTTCTCTAGTTTTCAAGTATGTCCTGGGCATATAACCTCTACTACAAAAACAAGGTTTTAAATTTCAAAACTAGTGAAGTAAAATAGTAATCGTTGGTTTTGTAGAATGTTGGGGTTTTTATTTCTGTTAAAACATCATTTATTATGGCCATTCATCGCTGTTTGACGTTGCTTATCCTAGTTACTTAAGGCTAGGGTCAAACAAACGCATTATTCGCAGCGACTGTCAAAAAGTGCTTCCGAACGCGTTGACTTATTTTTTCATGGAATGTGCAAAAACGGTCATACGATGCATATTTTCGTGCGTGATTTCTTACGGCTCCAAACCAGGAAACTTTCGGTGTCTGGACGTTATGTTGGCCGGACCTGAGCAGCGTCTGACGTCTCCTAATCACGCACACGCCGCTATGTGGCCGCAGCGCACTCTGTACGTCAGTACTAGCGGTTTTGTGTTCTCGAAAAAATGCGTTTGTTTGCCGCTTGCTTTGCGCGGCCGCACTTCGTATATTGGCCGTCATTGCCTGTCATTTACTGCTACTGCGGCCATGATTAAGTGCGCCCAAACGCACGTTAAAAATCCGTTAATCTGACCCCAGCCTTGGCCGATCACTGTCTGCTTGTCCCAGAATGTCCTAATGTGCATTTTCTAACAAGAGAAAAGTGATTTTTGGGGATTACTGATCAAACTTCATCGTTTTTTGTATGTTTTGGGGGGGGGGCTGTTTATGGTTGACTGTCTTTTGTACACAGTGTATACTTTATTTTCCTGCAAACGCATAAAGAAGTGGTCCTCTTCAAGTTTTACGTGTACCACAGATTTTAAGATCCCGTTTGTAAAAGGGAATAGAGTATACGAAGGGTTGGCTGTTTTTATGTATGCTTTGTGTCTGCCCATTGCTGCTTTCAATGTTAACTCGTGTTTCTAGTTCCTGCGGTGCATGATGCGATGCCATACACTTCAGCCTCCCTTACAAATAAAACTTTGTTCACACCCTGTTCACATCTATGCACTTTCCGCCTGACTTTTACTCGTTCCACATAAGCAGGCTCCATGTCTGACGTCTCCTCTGTTTTTGCATGCTTTCTCTGTAGCTTGAAATGGCGATTGAAAATCTCCAAAAAAATGAAGGCATCACCTCTCACAAAAGCAGCTTGCTCAACAGCCATGTAAGTTCACCTAACTCCACAACCTGCTTGTAAATGAAGACTTCCACCTCTCCTTGGAGCTTTCAAGGCATGCATGCTAACACTCTGCCAAGTGCTTATCACACAAGGCATTATGCATTGCATACAAAACCCCCTCTGCAGCCCTGTTTTTGTGTGTTCTGTGAACAAAGTGGTACAAAGTGCTTGTATATGAATTGTGTGTACACTCTAACACAAAAACCAGTTCGATTTTTGAAGTCACCGACATGTTTTAAGTTAGAGGTTCAGTTCAGAGGTAAAATCATAAAAGGCAATTGCTGCCTGACCCCTGCATCTCTCAAGTCTGGATCTATGTTGCATGTTAATCTAGTACCTATAGATCAACACATATCTCCTGGATATTGTATAATTTATATCTTCAATCCATTGAATTCTAACCTGACCAATTTCCATGGTTATTATTTTTTGAATAAGGAGGGATTAGATTGGGTTGAAGCTAAATTTTCTAGAAGCCTATTTTTGTATCTGACTTTTATTATTGGCATGTTTAATGACACGGGATTGCATGCTGGACTGAGCTATACTTCTGGTTTCCAGATCAGCTATATATTCTTAGATGCATATTTTTTTATTCATGCTGATGGGCAGTGCATGAAAAAGTGCAACCTTTCAGCATGTAGAATCCATACGCTGCAGGTAAGACCTTAAAAGTGAGTCACAGATGATCTGCCTTGATTTCCTTCCTGCAGTTTATGACTTTTAGTAAAACAAACTTCAGCAGGTGTATATATGAGAAGTTCAAATAGTGATGTTAGCAAGATCTGACAACCTTTTAGGTGAGTAGTCCGTAGAAAGGAGTCCAATCCCGTAACAAATTATGCTATTGGAGGGTAACCCGGAGTACGTACGTAAACAAAAATAAATATTTGGGATTGCGATTGTATAGGGTGATTGGTACAATGTAACCTCTAAATTCATCCTACACTGGACGATGTATCAAAACAAAACTTTTAATCAGTCCTGATAAGGAGGCTATATAGGTTAAAGAGTGTATACCAGAGTTGCACATGTTGGAAGAAATCAAATCACATGTGGACAACACAAAAAGAAAATAGATTTCAGAGAGAAACATATGGTAAAACAAAAAGCAAAGGTGTATGAAATAAGAAAAACAATGGAACACCATAAACGTCACATGTCAGCATCAAATATGAGGTAAACTCCTATTAATATGTTATTAAAAAGAACCCCAGGTACATAACAGAATTTGCAGAGGATAACCGCTTATGAATTATACATGTTGCAGGGCAACATTTTCCCTGGGCTCCTCCTCTGCATGAAATGGTACCATGTGTCCAGGAAAACCTGACCAATCTGGCAACCCTAGCTATACTCAGCTTTGCTAGTCTTCTGTTGATCAACATTTCATGTAACCATATGCTTTAACAGACACCCTGCACAGCCAATGGTGCTGTCGATTTTTCTCTTGCATACATTTGGGTTCTTCAGAGCCATGACTGTTTCTCATCACTGAGTGCTTTGTGTTACAACTTTGTATTTCCTCTCTAGCTCCAGTGGCTGTTGGACAACTATGAGACAGCAGAAGGTGTAAGCCTCCCGCGCAGTTCCCTCTACAACCACTACCTGCGACACTGCCAGGAGCACAAGCTGGACCCAGTCAATGCCGCCTCCTTCGGCAAACTGATCCGGTCTGTATTCATGGGCTTAAGGACACGTCGCCTTGGTACCAGGTCAGTGTGAAGAAACAAGGTAGCATGTTGTTTATTTTTGATGCCCTACGCTGCCATATAGGTGGTGATAATATTGTGTACAGCTTGGCAACATAGAAAATGTTCAAAGTAATGATAAACTGTGCTTTCTTAAAACCCGATGATATTGAAAGTGAAATTATGATCGCTGTTCAAAGGGACACTCTAGCCACATGTGACATGTCCATTTTAAAGAATTTAGGAAGAAAGGTTTTTGAAGAGTGGGTTGGGGAGGTTGGCTAAACCCTTCTTGACTCCTTGATGGAAATCCGAAGATGCAGTTTAATAATTAACCCCTCAGGTTTTCTCAACCACACCCCTCCCCATATATTTTCCTTGAGTGTCCCATTAAAGTGACACTACTAATTTAACTCCAAGATTGTCATTTTTTGGGTTTTTATCTTGTAAGTACATAACTGGACATCATACTCTAAATATAAATACTGACAAAAGAGCTTTTTATTCAATAGATGGTATACGTCAGTGAAAGATACAACTGTTAAAGTAGCCCAAATGTATTGGCATCAACTACTTGAGGTGCAGTAGTGAATATTTTCACAAATCGACCTAAATGTAAGAAAGCAGCTTGTACTGGTTTATGCTTAACTATTTAAAAAAAAAAAAAATGTGATCGTTTTTGTTTGTTTTTATTTTTTATTTTGATCGGGGTGGGGGGGCCTCCATCAGCTCCTGTATCAGACTCCAGGAGTCCGAATCTGGACCTGTACTGGCTTCCTGGGGCCCTGGGCGGCCTTACAGCAGCGTGCTAAGCACGCTGCTTTGGTGCCGCCCTCCAGTCACGTGCGTGATGCACGTGACTGGTGCAGGAAGAAGGCAGCGGAGGAGCAGTGAGTATGTTGCTGCCTGGCTCAGTCCAGCCTCGGACCCAGCCAAACCCCAGCAGGGCCCAGACCCCAGCCACACACACCAGGCCCCAGACAAGACCCAGGGACAAGACACCGGACCAAGACCCAAGCAGATCAGCTAAAAGTGGTTGGAACTGTGTGCGTTATAATTAAGCAGATTTTTTTAATCGAACATGAAAATTTAATCAGTACCAGCCCTACTATTTACAAATGGGCAAGAAGGACACCATATCATACTGTTGTTGTTTTTCTGTCTTAATGTTCTAGAGGTAACTCAAAATACCATTATTATGGCATACGTCTAAAACCAGATTCCCCCTTGAACCGTCTTCAGGAGGATACCCAATACATGGCGATGCGGCAACAACCCATTCATCAGAAGCAAAGGTTAGAAACAACTTCTGTGTTCAGCAATATTTTGGATGGCTAAATACAACATGGCTCATGTGTAATGTTCATGATTTGAATCCAATAACTACCTTTTCATGAAGGTTTAATGCTCACCATGTAAAGACAAGATGTGAGGGAGGGGGTTATGAGCAAAGTCAGCGCTTCCTTCTGGTTATTCCTTTGTTGGATGGAAACAATTCGATAGGCCTTCAGCGTTGGTCTGAGTAGCCATCCAACAAAGGAATAACCAGAAGGAAGAGCTGACTTTGCTCATAACCCCCTCCCCCACATGAGACTTTGAGTGGTTTGGGATATACCACTACTTGTGAGCATAACCAGCTGCTGTATTCTGCTCACCTTAACGAATTACACAATCCGCATTGCAGCTTTGCACTTCTGCACTTTTTATGATACAAATGGACTGATTTTAACTTCTATTTTTTGTGCACAATCTCATGTGTTTTGTGACTTTTGCACAGTGAATTTTAACAGTGTTTATCATTAGCGCAACTCGAGTAGTTGATTCTATGGATATCACTTGCTAAACACTGCACAGATGCACTTTTAAACAAACCAGTTTATGCTGCACATATTTTGCTAAGTTTGCACACCAGTTTGCAAGTTTTGCACATATAAGATTGCAAGTGGATACACTTGATGTTATGTATTGCTGCTACCTAACACTGCTGCTATAACTAATTTTACAGGGATTGTTTGACATTTTGTTGTTTTAGCATTTGTATATATTGCACTTTATGCAACTTTGTTTGCTGCTTGATACTACTGTGTTTTATCACTACTGACAGAAATGGCAATTCCTCTCTCCTAAAGAGCCACCAGGTGGTGCCATTCGTACAAACTTTCCCTTTACAAGTCTGCACATCAGCTTGCACATTTGCACATATAAGATTGCAAGTGGATACACTTGATGCTATTTATTGCTGCTACTAGGGATAGACCGATATCATTTTTTCATGGCCGATACAGATTATCGGCAGCTTTTCTGGCCGATAGCCGATATTTGGTGCCGCTATTCTGTAAATTGAAAGTTCTGAAAAAAACGGCACAAATCTGACTATGCCATGAACTCAATGGCCTAAACAACAATCTTCGTGCAAACGTTTCCACCGGTGCAAAAAAACATTTAACGCGAGGGGCAAAACCCTTTACGCCGAATGCCATATTACATAGTCAGCGCAACAAACGCACATAATCGTCTACCGCGGGTGAACTTGCGAACCCTGCGTGAGCTTACTGTACGTCGCACGATCTATACTTAACATTGTGAGCGCAAATGCCTTTGTGCGCTGGTACGCGGATGGTATTACAATCTATGCACCGTTTGTAACGCACAGCATTTGCGCGTATAATTTTAGAAACTCCTAAAAGCTGAAACGTCCTGGCCGAAACCAAATACACCAGCCAAAAAAAAATGCAGCAAAGTATAGTTACACATTCCACTCATACCCGAACCAATAAAATGGAGAAGTTGTGCGTGCATGTATTATTGCTGCAGCATATATGCTGACTTGTGGTTGTGGTTCTTAATTCTGATTGGCTGAATTGTGTGAAAAAAAATGACCGCACACTGATTTCTGCGCGCAACGGTACTGAGTGAGCATTTGGGCGCGGCCGGTTTATGTGCGTTATTGATCGGATCAAAAACGCGCGAGGATTGTAATTCCAGCGGTGATTTGCGCACGCAAACGTTTAACGCTTGGTGCAAAACTTCACGCTTTGCGCGAGCGTTTTTGCGCAAAGATTGTAATATAGCCCAATGTGTTTAACATGTAAACATTGCACCACGTCCACTTAATTTATTCAATTTAATAAGAATTTTTATTTTACTTAATCTTTTATTTTTTACAATCAGACCATGTCTTTGGCTTTCTTAAAGATCCCTCATATGACCCTGTATGTAAGGGGTTCAGCAACCTTGGCTCTCCAAGGGTTATATTACAACGTTATATTACAGCTCTGGTTAAGCAGTCACTTTGTAATATTGCCCCACGTTTTGGAATTACATCTGCTATGATGCTCATCTTCTTATTAGGTTCTTGGAGTCACATGAGAAATACAGTTCCAAAACATCTGGAGGTCCTAGGTTGCTGGACCCTGCTGTAGGAAATAGACCCTGCATCTCCTGTATAGGGAAATCCCTGCCAGATGGGATGGAAGCCCCATTTCTGCTGCCATCACGCTCATGCACAATACGGTCAGTGAGCAGGGGTCGTTTTGCAGTGAGGGCTTACAGCCTGATGTGGGAGAAGCCCCAGATTCGCACAGTTCTGTGGGATCTTGCGTGTCGCAGCTGCAGTGAGCAAACTTGTCCAAATATCGGCAATATCGGCAAATAAAATACCGATATCAGTAATTTTCTGAATATCGGTGCCGATAATCGGCTAAACCGATATATCGGTCTATCCCTAGCTGCTACCTAACACTGCTGCAATAACTAATTTTACAGGGATTATTTATGACATTTGTTGTTTTACAATTGTTATATATTGCACTTTATGCAACTTTGTTTGCTGCTTGATACTACTGTGTTTTATCACTGCTGCCAGAAATAGCATTTCCTCTCTCATGGCGCTACCTGGTGGCTCTTTATAAGTACAGACTTTCCCTTTACCAAAGTCAAGATGTATATTCCAGGAGAGATTGAATGGTCTGGTTTTGTCTTGGGTTCTGCTTGCTTGGCCTGTCTGTAGGTACATTACCAGGATTGTTTCACTAATCTACTTGCAATGCATCAGTATCCACTTGACTGCAGACGCTGAGCTCAGTACACTATTTAAACTATTTATATCAGTGGTTCCCAACAGAGGTCAAGTACCCCCAACAGGCCAGGTTTTAAGGATCACCTTGGGGAAATGCAGAATGATTCCTGCAATCACTGAGCAGCAAATCATATCACCTGTGCTGTGCTTTGGATATCTGGAAAATCTGACCTGTTGGGGGTACTTGAGGACCGCGGATGGGAACCAATGATCTATATGGTTAGTGCTTTGTTGCCGTGTCTTGGTAATATTTCATACTTGGTAACACCCCATTTTATTTATTATTATTATTCTTTATTTATAAAGCGCCAGCATATTCCGCAGCGCTGTACAATAGGCACAGTATAGACAGGGTTACAATACATTGAACAACATTTGACAAACAGTACAGGAGGAGATGAGGGCCCTATTCCCGTAGGAACTCACAATCTATGAGGGTTGGGGTTGGAAACAGGAGGAGAGGACTGTAAGGTGAGAGTGATTGATGGTTGTGTCAGTGAGTTGGGTGGTAGGCTTCCCTAAATAGGAACGTTTTAAGGGAGCGTTTGAAGGAAGAGAAGTTAGAGGAAAGTCTGACAGTACGAGGGAGAGCGTTCCAGAGAGTGGGGGCTGCGCGTGAGAAATCCTGCAGTCTATCATGGGAAGAGGTGATGCAGGGAGAAGCTAGGCGCAGGTCACTGTTTGACCTTAGGGAGCGGGCTGGGGTGTATTTGGTGATTAGTGAGGACAGGTAGTGAGGGTTTTGTAGGTAAGGATTTTGAACTTAATTCTGCAGTGGATGTGGAGCCAGTGAAGGGACTCGCAGAGGGGAGCGGCAGATACAGAGTGGCGGGTGAGGTGAATTAGCCTGGCGGAGGCGTTCAGGATGGATTGTAGGGGGGAGAGGCGGGAGAGAGGGAGGCCAGATAAGAGATTATTGCAATAGTCGAGTCGGGAGATTACCAGGGCGTGTATGAGTTGTTTTGTGGTGACAGCGGTAAGAAATGGCCAAATTCTGGAAATATTACGCAGTTGGTATCGGCAGGAGGAGGAAAGAGACTTGATGTGGGGGATGAAGGAAAGAGCAGAGTCAAGTGTAACTCCAAGACAGCGAACTTGGTTTGATGGGGAAATGGTGATACCCTCCACCGTGATAGAGAAGTCAGGAGGTGGGGAGGCATTGGAGGGAGGAATAAGTAGGAGCTCAGTCTTTGACATGTTGATCTTTAGGTGGTGGGAGGCCATCCAGGAGGAGATGCCAGATAAACAGTCACTGACTTTTGAAAGGACAGGGGGGGAGAGAGATCAGGGGTAGAGAGGTAGATCTGAGTGTCATCAGCGTAGAGGTGGTAATTAAAGCCAAAGCTGTTGATGATTTTGCCCAGGGAGGAGGTGTAGATGGAAAAGAGCAGAGGACCAAGGACAGAGCCTTGAGGTACACCAACAGAGGCAATGAAGAGGAGGAGTTACCAGCAAAGGACACACAGAAGGACCTGTTGGATAAATAGTCAACCCAAGCAAGTGCAGTGTCACCGAGACCCAGAGAGTTGGGGGTGGTCAACAGTGTCAAAAGCAGCCGAGAGGTCAAGCAGGATGAGAATAGAATAGTGGCTGTGTTTTTTTAGCAGTTAGGAGGTCGTTGGTGACTTTGGTGAGGGCAGTTTCAGTTGAGTGTAGGGGACGGAAGCCAGATTGCAGGGGGTCAAGTAGGGAATTGGAGGACAGGAAGAGGGAGAGGCGGTTGAAGACTAGTTTTTCTAAGAGCTTTGATGTGAAGGGAAGCGGGGATACAGGGCGGTAGTTGGATGGAGAGTTGGGATTGAGGGATGGTTTCTTTAGTAAAGGGGTAACTAGCGCGTGTTTTGAAGGCGGATGGGAAGGAGCCAGTGGAGAGAGATAGGTTGAAGATGTGTGTGAGGGAGGAGAGGGGAGGAATTAGATGTGAGGGAATGGGGTCGAGCGGGCACGTGGTGAGAAGTGAGGAGGACAATAAGGAATTGACTTCCTCCTCAGTGGCTGGGAGGAAGCGGCAGAGGGTGACAGAGGGGACCTCTGGGAGTGGAGGTGGCAGATAACTATCTTGTGTTGGGATGTTGCTTCTGATAGAGTTTTACTGAGGAAGTAATCTGCCAGGTCTTGAGCGCTGAAGGCAGCTGAGGGGGGAGGTGCAGGTGGGTAGAGGAGGGTGTTGAAGGTAGACCAGAGCCATTTAGGGTTGGAGGACAGCGTAGATATAAGAGATGAGAAGGATTGTTTGGCCAAGTGGTGGGCAGAGGTGTATGACCGGAGAATAAACTTGAAGTGAACAAAATCAGAGCGGGATTTCCTCCAGGCACGCTCTGCAGTGCCGGAGCATCTTTGCAGGTAGCGAGTTTGGAGGGTGTGCCAGGGCTGAAGCTGGCGGCGTGGGGCCTTAGAGTCCAAGAGGAGCAAGAGTGTCTAGAGCAGAGATAAGAGTAGTGTTGTAGTGATTTAGTGGCAGCATCCGGGCAGGTGAAGGATGAGGTGTGAGGGAGGTGGTGAAGTAGATTGGAGAATTGATGGGGATCCACTGTGTGTGTGTGTGTGTGTGTGTGTGTGTGTGTGTGTTAGTTAGCAGGGTGTTTAGGAAGTCCAGATAGGTTGAAAGAGAGAAGGTGGTGGTCAGAGATGGGGAAAGGGTGACAGTTGAACTCAGAAATGGAGCAGAGGTTGGAAAAGACAAGGTCAATAGCGTGACCACCGCGGTGGGTAGGGAGGAGGGAGGATTGTGTGAGTCCAAGGGAGGACGTGAGTGAAAGAAGTTTGGAGGCAGCAGGGGCGGAAGGATCATCAATGGGAATGTTGAAGTCCCCGAGAATTAGGCATGGAAGTGAGAAAGCCAGGTAGCAAAGTGGTCAAAGAACTGGGAGGTTGGTCCCGGTGGGCGGTAGATGACTGCCACCCTGAGAGCCAGAGGAGAGAACAGGCGGATGCAGTGTGTCTTGAAGGAGAAGGAGAGGGATGGGGGTGGAGGGAGATGCTGGTAGGTGCAGGTGGGAGAGAGCAGGATTCCGACCCTGCCACCATTTCTCTCACCCGGTCTGGGGGTATGGCTCAAGTGTAGACCGCCATGTGAGAGAGCAGCAACGGAGGCCGTGTCAGAGGGAGTTAGCCAGGTTTCCGTTAAAGCTAGGAGGTTGAAGGAGTTTGAAAGGAAGAGGTCATGGATTGCTGTGTTTGTTGCACACAGAGCGAGCGTTCCAGAGGGCGCAGGAGAAAGAGGACAGGCGCTGAGGGATTATGGGAATGAGGTTGCTGGGCTTGCAGGGAGGTGATTTATGTGCGATGGAGATAGGATGAGAGGGAAGTATTGGATGTGTTGTGGGGGCCAGGGTTACAGGATATCTCACCTGCATAGAGTAACAGCAGGAGGGTGAGAAAGAGAAGGTGGGAATGGGATTTGTGGGAGTGTTTGGCAGCACGAGAGTTAGAGGGAGACCATGTTCTGAGTAAACAAAGGAGCTCATGTGGGACGAGAGGAGGGAGGGAGAGATGCAGATAGTGTAGGGGTCGGTGGTAGAGTAACATACAGGAGAGAAGTCAAATTCTCTCCTGTGGCTGGCTGTTTCCACATCAACTATCACAGATTGGCTTCTGTAAATTATTAGAATCACCAATAGGTTTGCTTTTCTTGTCATCTTAATGCCCTAATTAAAAAAATCTCACCCCTGGTTCATACAAGTATATGGGGGTAGTTCATTGAATAGGGGGTGTGTGATGAAACCTACCGTTACTGGGGCATCTGGAGGGGGCTGTAGGCTAGTCTCCTTCCTATTGACTATTGGCCAAGGTGCTACCTGGGGTTTGCAAATGGTTTGCCCAGGGAATCCAGGATTTATGTTGAACAGTGTCTGTGTATTATTCCCTTATTCTATTTATTGTGGCGTCTCCTGTAGTATATACTGTGCTGTTTTTCCTATGTGTAATCTGTGTGCAAATAATTGCTCTCTGCTCTGCACCCATCCAACCCCCAGGAACTGACTTAGGACTCAATATCCCAGCCACTTCCCCCAGTCATCCTGGTCTGTAACGGTTTGTGTGGGAGGAGACGGCGGGGGATTTCTCAAGCAGCCAGTTTAAGATAAAGGTTGCCTGTGCAAACAGTACATTGTTTGAATGTCTTTTCCCATTGTCCTGTTATTGGATCTGTTGATCTTTTCGGTTTTGTGCTCATGAAGCAGGTTGTCCCTTAACTGTTCATAGCTTTGTTTTTAAATAAAGCGTTAGTCTTCTGCTGTTACTCTAAACCAGTGGTTCTCAAAAATGTCCTCAGAACCCCCTAACAGGCCAGATTTTGCAGATCACCAAATGGGAATGCAGACTGAATACTGCAATCACTGAGTAGCAAATTATATCACCTGTGCTGTGCTTCAGATATCTGGAAAACCTGTATGGGGGTCCTGAGGACAGGTTTGAGAAACACTGCTCTAAACATTAGTCTTGCCTGGTGATTTTTGGGAGATTTTGGCTGAGAATCCTGGATTTTGGGGTCCAGCATGGAGAAAGCCAGAGACTGACGAAGGCACAAATTAGGGATGTCAGGCAGTCTGTCACAGTGTGAAACAAATGTAAACCTTCACATGTACAATTTAAAGGATTATTTACAAAGCACCGACATTTGCTTTGCACTTCAGCAATTCTATTTCGCCGACACTATGGTGAATGCACTATTCAATGTAGAGTAACCATAGTGCGCTGAAGATGGAGTTGCCGAAGCCCCATGAAATAGTTGGAGAACATCGCCGAAAAGCGGTGAACTGGCCTTGGCAAAATCCACCGAACTAGGGGAAAAAAAAAAACAGAGCTCTCCTAATAGGTCTTTAGAAAAATAGAAAATCCATTAAAAAGTGTATAATAAATGGTCGGTTACAGAATAAAAAAATTGGAATCAAAAAGGTGTTCAAAAAATAAATACTTCTTGCTTAAATTTAAAAATAAACTTTTTTTTTTTTTTTTTTTTTTTACATTGAATCCTATGGGATTCGTCTGTTTAAACCCGTCGATCTGAATCCCCGAAAATCAGGACATTTCGCCAACGCTTCTGTGCAGTTCAGGGAATAGATTAACCATTTCTTTTATATGGAACAATTTTTCTGCCGCCGAACTGCACTGTTTGTCACCGTCAATTCGCTATTACTTGGCAAATTGACAGTTTAGTGAATAGACAAACTGCCATGAAATTGCACCGTACGGTAAGTTACTGTTTGGTGCAATTCGTTGGCAAGTTTGGCGCTAGTGTGAATAACTCCTTTTAAAATTTCTCCCTATAGTTTGAGCTAATCTAAATCTATTCATGTTTACTTTAACGCCTTCACTACAAGGCAATAACATAACACGGGATTGAAAGTTAATTAAATATTGGGTAAAAAAGAGAAGTTGCGAAATTTGTTCTTAGATGGTTAAAAACAATTAATGTAAATTTACTCATTTTGAATTTTTCATGTACTAGTTTATCCATTATAGAAATATTGTTGGAATGAAAAATTCGAAGCTCGAGATGGTGGCACTTAACTTGCACAATGTCACACAGGGTCTACATTATCTGCATACAGGCAGAAGTGGCCTTTGTGCCAAATACAGTAACTGTGATGGAGATCAATAATAAAAATGGTGCCATCTTCTGCTTATGTGGATTTGTAGTGACCACAAAGGATTTATTAGCAATGCCGCTTCCAAAAAATACCAATTGAATATCTGTATGTGGCATAATGCCTCTATGGAAATTACTGTAACACCTTGTATCTGTGCTGTACATGGATTTTCAGTCATTGTAACCCCCTGAATCCTATCCCTGTACAGCAGCCACTGACCCCAGAGCTCTCCCTGTATTCTGACATTTTTTGCTGGCTGTCGTACTGCAACAGTAATGTGTTGTAACTTTTTGTTACAATGAGGTTTGGGGCTGCTGTTTGCAACTCGTTTTATCCCTCTGCAGGGTGCCTGGAGAGAGATAAGACTGTGCACTTCTTTCTCCATATGAGGCACACTAATCTTGCTTTAAAAAGGTGTGAAAATTGGTTTTTGATATGCCAATGAGTGCTTTTCAATACATTACAATGCAAAATCGAGATAGCTTGTCCTTTGGTTTTGTGCCAAAGTAGAGTTATTTATTAACCCCTTCACTCCCAGTTATTTGATTGGGATACTTTCAATCACTTAACAGCACAGGACATGTAACTTAATTCAACCAGTGCAGTGAAAATTGTGACCTGTGTGAACTGTCCATAGAGAGGAAATACACACACTATGGCTGGCAATGTCATTCATGTCTTTATAAACTGGCCTCTAGGTGTTTAATACATTTTTCTACTTGTTCTGTGCAGATACAGACCTAGTCAGAAGATGGATGGCATGGGTGAAAACACGAACAGCCAGCACACCTCTCCTGAGCAATCCGTAGTCGCGCAGAGTCAGCATCACCAGCAGTTCATAGGTAAGAAAGCACAATAACTGCTGCGAAATGGCACAAAACTTAACACTCTTCGTTTATTTTGTGCCCCTCATGGTATAATAAAGACGGTGTTTAATTGTCATTTTTGTGTTTTGCTTTAGATATGTCCCACGTATTTCCAGATTTCCCAGCTCCAGATCTTGGTGCGATGCTGTTGCCAGAGGGTATTACAGTGACAGATGTCAAGGACTTGCAACTTATGTACCGACGGCATTGTGAGGTGGGGGCTCTATCAGGTTTTAAAAATGTATATCTGTGATCGTATGCTATTTGGAAAAGTTTGAGAATGTATTCACACCCCAATATTGTAAGCATTTTTAGTTTCTCTGACCAGGCCTATCGGACAGCATTGCATGAAAATCCAGATTACTGCTCATGACCTTACAATGGTTTCTAGAGTGTGTCTCAGCCCTCCTTTAACCAAACCTCTTAAAGAGAAGTTATTTCTTCAATGCGGAAAAGCACAATGCTTTAATTTTACTTTTTTACGATCCCGGTGTACACAAAAGCAGGCACTTTCTCATAATGATTGTGTTGCTCCTGCAAATGTGTTTTTGTATATCGTCTTCTGTTCAGTTTTCTGCCTTCTGCTCATTCTTTGAAGTTCTGAAGAAAACTATACACCAAACTGAGGTCAACCCTTATTAATTTTTATTGACCAGTAACAATGTATCTACGTTGCTGAGAAGCTATTGCTTTAGTTGTCCCATAATCTGTAAACTGAAATTCATGGCCAGTATGATGCGAAGTGAAAGCTCTAGTGCCACACAGATGATGCTAACATTACAGTTACAGTCTGAAACAAGACGTGCGTCCATCGGGTTCAGCCTTTCGCACATTACCAACTGCTGTTGATCCAAAAGAAGGCAAAAAACGTCTGAAACGCTCGCCAATATGCAACATACTGGGAAAAATTCCTTCTAGACCCCAGAATGGCAGTCAGATTTCTCCTTGGATCAAGAAGCTTTTATCCACATATTAACTATTATAACCCTTAAAGGGACATGCATGCTTTGCTAGTGTGCTTTCAAAACATGCTATGCCTTTTTTGAATGAGTCAGTCTCATTTAGCAGGCATAAAAAGCAAGTAAATATATTTTTCCATATTTACCTGCTTCTTTCTTGGTGTTTTATTCCACGGACACCTGAGGGGGCACTTTTAGCTAACCAGTGTGCATATGTAGGTATACATAAAAAAAACCACACTGAGCACGTGTGACAAAGTTGCTCCTCCTCCCTCCTGCACTGTGAGGGGAGGGTGGGGCTGACCTTTCACCCCCAGCTACTGGAGAGACTCTGGAGGGAAGAAATCCACACACACTTACAAAAAAACAGCAGAGAGGTACAGCAAAGAAAAGCAGAGACGGCAAGAAATGGTAAAGACAGCAAAATAAAGCAGAGAAAGCACAAGGAGCCGTGAAAGAGCGTGCACAAGAGACAGCACAAGCGTATAAGAGGGAGTGACTGCGAGTTTGAGTGAAACATGGAGTTTGTAAACCATGAAAGGATGCAAGTGAGCATGTCTGTGTGTGAACGAGTCCCTGGGTGAATGTGTTTTGTTTTCACAGTTGCAGAGATGTTAATATTCAGTCCCTCGGTTTCCCCAGTCTGAGGTCCTGAGCTGCACAGCTTGTGTTAGTTCATACAGTCACAGGTGTTTATAAAGCACTAGCAAATGCCATAGCGCTGTACAATGGGAGAGTCAGAATAACAAATGTACATACAAGTTAAACACACAGACTAGTAGGAGAGAGGACCCTGCCAAAGCGCTTACAATCTAAAGAGGAGAGGGGTGACACACTAGGTGAGGGTAATAATGGAGTATGTGAAGTAGTGGGGTGCATGGGGGCTGTGGGCAAGATGGAGCAAGAAATGTAGTTCATGTGAAGCTTTGATGGGTGGGGAGGAGGCGGGGAATATTCAGGAAGTAGGAGCTGAAGAAACTCCCAATTTTTAAAACTGTCTATTCCAGTTTGTCTATAGTTTAGTTTTGTTTAAATTAACATTTAAACACTTTTATATTTCTAGACATGCATATCCCTTTAACCTCCCTGGCAGTATTCCAGAGTGTGGCTGGGGGTTAAATTTCAGTGCCGAAAACGGTAACCCTGAGCTACACTCGGGCTGATACATACCTGTACCCTTGATGTCCTCCTGCAGTCACATCCGTCTGATTGTGGCGTCCTGCTTCAGAGTTTCAGAACCGGGACGCTCCGATTGGATGGAGATGACTGCGGGAGGACATCGAGGGAACGCTGGAACAGGTGGATATCAGCCAGAGTGTGGCTCGGCGTTACCGTTCTCGGCACTGAAATTTAACCCCCGAACCACACTTGAATACCGCCAGGGAGGTTAATGTTTTTGCAGGAACTCATCCAGCCTTTGTTTAAAAGTCTGTACAGTCTGACATACATGCCTCTGAAACTTTTTTCTGTAATGTAATCAAAGTGTGGGGAGTCCATAAATTAATCTTGAAATGGTTCTCAAACCCGGGGGGGGGGGATCCTAGGCAGTGATGGCGAACCGTGTCACCACAGATGTCTCGGAACTACATGTCCCAAGATGCTTCATCACACTTGAGGCTGGCTAAGCAACATGGAGCATTTAGTGCAGACGCATCTGGTGTGCCAAGGTTGGTCATCCCTGTCGTAGCAAATGGTACAGCGAATTCAAAATTGATTTCTCTCCTTTAAGGCAACACTGGATGTTGTGATGAACTTGCAGTTCCAATACATCGAGAAGCTGTGGCAGGCTTTCTGGAACTCCAAGCAATCTTCCCCTGATGGCAATACATCAATGACTAGGTAATTGTCTTGAGGACTCATGACCACTTGATAATTTGTAGGGTGCCCATGGTTTTTGGATCAGCATGCTTTCCTTTGTCCAGTTTTTTTTCTTCTCATTCCCTAAATATATTAACCATTTCACAAACTTTCTTAGGTTTATCTTTAGGATGTTCCAGGTATACCCTTTAAACGTGAATAATTTGCAGGCATAAATAAAGTTTGGATTGTTTTAAGAATTGACAATCCTGTCCACTTTGTTTAAATGCAGTGTAATAGAACCACACAATGCAATAATAGGTTTCAGTAAAAAATATTCAACAGTTTTGTTAAATATTCAATTGTTTAAAGTCTATTAGGATTTTTTTAGTCCTTTTTCAGCAAAGGTATTTTATTTTTTATTATTCTGTTACAGACCTTTTATTATTCATAGGACCTTATATATTTCATAATATATAATATATATTCCAAAACCACCAAAATATGCTACAAACACTACAGCAATATCACGTGTCATTTTTCCCAAATACACAGGGAGAGGGGGGGGGGGTTAAAAAGGAAAGAAAGAAAGTGAAGGGGGAAAAAAAAAGTTGCGGTTTTATCTTTTTACCCCTGCATCTGGTTGGCTTTTTTTCGGGTCGGATGTATTAGGTGATTATTTTTTTTTTTGTGGGTTATGTGATCGATTTTTGGGGCACTTTGGGTACCCTGCGGTGAATGCTGAATTCACTGCAGGGTCGGCGAATTTAACTTGCCAAAGTGCAGCGAACGGGAGAGCACCGAAATGTCACTGACCTTTCGGTGCTTTCTGAATAGCCCCTACAGAGTAGTCCATAACATTCTAGCTTTGCATCCTTGGTTGCACACTATTAGGTTTAAAGCCTTGTTCTGATTAAGAGACATAATATTCTACGACTTTGATTTTAAACTTTGCTTAATAAATCAAGCCCTCTGAAACCCTTTTCCATGCATTCTACTATATTGTGGGCAAACTCCTTTACTTGTGTATTTTCAGAACCATCACTTGTGTCATTGTAGCATGTGTAGTTAACAGTAGTTTGTTTTTGGTATTCACTTACCGTATTTATTTTTAATACAGTGAGGATGAACAAGAGGCTGTCATTCCAAAGGACACCCTCATGGTTCTTTGCAAATATGAGCCCATTATGCGGTGGATGAGGAACTGTGACCATATTCTTTACCAAGCCTTAGTGGAGATTCTGATACCAGACGTTTTGAGGCCTGTTCCCAGTAAGTGGCCACATATTCAACATGGCTACTGACCTTTCTTTTAAGAAATAAAAATTTTTTTATCTTTCTCTAGTAGACCTCAGATCTTGGTTCATTTTTGGTACACGTATACCTTACCAGGAGATGTTTAAAAATTACTATTTCTTTCCATATTTTTTTTTTTTTTTTTTTTTTTTTGTCCACCCATTTTTGCAACATTGAACTTGCAAAATTGCCTAAAAACGTCAAAATTCACTAGGCACTATAATTTCAAATGCCATTTGCGAGATGCATATGATCGCTACAGTCATGGGACATGTGTCATTCTAAAGCTTATAGCTTATGAATAGGGCTTTCATTTGATAGAAAACATGACACAATTGTAAAATTTTCAATTTCACCTTTTTAATTTTTTTAATTTGTTTTTTAGAATTTTTGGAAAAACCTATATTTTTTTTATTTCAAAACATTCACACTTAATAGGTATGTGTTGTAGCCAGTCAGTCCAAATTTCAAGATGGTATCTAAATGGTATCATACAAAAATGAAATTATCTGGTCAGTGACAGGGAATTAAATTGACTTGGCCCCAAAAATAGACAAAAATGTCTATACCTAATGATAAAGTACCTCTTTTTTCGTTGGCTAGCATGTTTTTGAATATTTAAAAACCAGTTTTTCCAAAAATATATATTTTTTTCTTTTTTTAAATTTTGTGAATTTTAGAAATTTTAAAATTTTCTCATGTTTTATCTCAAATGAAAGCCCTGTTCATAAGCTTTACAATGACACATGTAAAAAATTACATTGTAGCTATACTAATGGCTAGTGAATTTTGGCCTTTTTGGAAGTTCAGTATCTGAAATCGGTGGACAAAAAAAATTTGAGACTCATTTTCAAACCTCTCATGGTAAGGTACAAATAAACCAAATCCATGACCTCAAGTTCCAAAATAAATTTTTCATTGGTTGATTTGACACGGAATGACCCGTTGGTATGCTTGCTGACATATAATTGGAATAAAGTTATTGCAGACATGGTGCACCTGGTCAGTACAGGTGAGCTTTAAAGCTGGCAGGCCATTGCAACAAGCACCTGCACAACAGCACCTTGTATATAGCAAAATATATGGTGTTTGTATTGTTACATGACATTATTGTATTGTATTTTCCTTATTCAGGCACACTGACACAGGCAATCCGAAATTTTGCAAAAAGTCTAGAAGGGTGGTTGACAAATGCCATGTGTGATTTCCCACAACAAATTGTCCAGGCAAAGGTACAAGTTCCCCATTCCAGTAAACCTACCATCTTTCTTTTGGTTTCCAGTACCACCTTCATCATCATAGATTGGATATATTATAAACTTAACTTACATTTTTGACAATTTACACATGCCTTGCTTTAACTTACTGGTATCTCCCAATATACTTTCACCAGGTTGGAGTAGTCAGTGCATTTGCCCAGACCTTAAGACGCTACACATCTCTCAATCATCTTGCCCAGGCTGCCCGGGCTGTTCTTCAAAACACATCTCAAATCAATCAGATGCTCAGCGACTTAAACCGTGTAGACTTTGCAAATGTACAGGTAAAAAAGACTGCAGCTGCTGATTTTAGTTGCAGAAACCGTTTGTCTCCACCTGTTTAAAAAGGAGAACCGGTGTAATAAATGGATTTTAACATTATTTTTACAGGAACAAGCTTCATGGGTATGTCAATGCGAGGAGGGCTTGGTACAGAAGTTGGAGCAAGACTTTAAATTAACCTTGCAGCAGCAGAGCTCGTTGGACCAGTGGGCAAACTGGTTAGATAATGTTGTCACACAAGTGCTGAAACCTCATGAAGGAAGTCCGCGCTTCCCAAAGGCTGCCCGGCAATTCCTACTCAAATGGTCTTTCTATAGGTCAGCTTCCCCTATTTACAAACATTTAGGATGCCTGTAAACGCAAAGTACATTCTGTAGGAAAAGCGCCTAGTCTGTATTGCTCGTGTAAGGATGCAAATTGATCAAAGGAATCTGTTTGCTAAAAATTCCTGTCTTTTTGCAGTTCAATGGTGATCCGGGATCTTACCCTGCGCAGTGCTGCAAGCTTTGGGTCCTTTCACCTTATCCGCTTACTCTACGATGAATACATGTTCTATCTGGTAGAGCACAGAGTGGCCCAGGCTACAGGAGAGACTCCTATTGCAGTGATGGGAGAGGTAAGGTTTACAGCATGGTCCTGCTTCTTTAAATATACAAAAATAGACTATTCGTCAATATCTCTGTGGTCAGACTGGTTTTGTCAGTGCTAAAGGAAGAGGATGGTCATAGTTGCAAAAGCTGTACAAGGACAAAAATGGCTGAGGCTAGGGTCAGACTGAGGCAGTGCGAACGCGCGTTCTGGCGCACATAATCACGGCCGCACTAGCAGCAGATGACGGGCAGTGACAGCCAATATACGAAGTACGGTCGCACAAAAGTCCGGCTGCACAACGCAAGTGGAAAATGAACGCATTTTTCGAGAACGTTAAACCGCTGGTACTGACGTACAGAGTGCGCTGCGGCCGCATAGCAGCGTGTGTGCGTGATTAGGAGATGTCAGACGCTGCTAGTGTGCGGCCAACATAACGTTCAAACTTTTCACCCCATCGTCATGAAATACGTCCAGAATTGCGCATCGTCTGACCACTTAAGCGTATTCCGTGAAAAAATGCGTGCGCACGCATCGACGTACATTTTGACGGTGGCCGCAGAAAATGCGCTCATCTGTCCCTAGCCTGACATACAATAGTGCTTACACGGTTTTGCTTAGAAAGGAGACATGCTGCAGAAGAGTGAATTCTGGCAAAATATGAGATCCAGCCCTTTGATAGAGAGAATACCTGGGACTGTGTAGTAATCCTTATATAGGCTAGGGCAGTGGTTCCCAACCGCAGTCCTAAAGTACCCCGAACATCCCAGGTATTAAGGATCACCTTGAGGAAATGCAGACTGAATCCTGCCATCACTGAGCAGCAAATCATATCACCTTTGCTGTGCTTCAGATATCTGGAAAACCTGGCCTGTTGGGGGGTACTCGGATCGTGGTTGGGAACCACTGGTCTAGGGAGGAAAAGTTCAAGTTAAGCAAATTAACACTTTCTCATAACAAGACTGTGAATTGATTTTTCAATGCTCCTCATCCTTAAGTGACACTAAGGCGGTTATTTAAGAATTGCTGAAGTTTACTGTTGCAACAGTGACCAACATCAGCATGTCAGAAAGGGGAAATTCAAACCGTGGCAGGCGATGATTCATGGAAGCTTCTCCTGCCGCTGATTGTTTTTTGAAGCACAAACGTTTCTCACCGTTGTATCAACAACTGAAACTTGAAATCTAATAATCTACATGATTCTACATCTTTTTTCTTTTTGTGTATTTTTCCAGCTGTGTTTAAAATCTCTGTTTTGATTTTTCAGTTTAGTGATCTGGCTTCTATGTCTCCTGTATTGATGGACAAAGGTGAGTTTTTAAGTTCTTTTGTCAAGACGTCCAAATGTCGCTAAATGGAACGTTTTTAGTATATTGTAGCAGTTTGATGCCTCTTAGATGCATTTGTTATTCTCATGTAGGTCATGTGCCAGACAGGCAATAGTTGGGTAATACAAGCAAAAAATAAAGTGCCCCAGCACCACACACCTTGCATAAGACACGGTTTCTATAGCTTAAAGTCTATCTACCCCTGACAATCTCCTCAAACATGCTCACAAAAAAGTAAATGCAAATATTAAATGGATCCATGGTACACAAAAAGAGAAATTTGTATTGTGACAGCTTGAAAGGCAGTGACTAAATGTAGGCACCTAACAGTCACTCACAAAACAAACAAGCTTCCACCAAATCTTGCCCAGGATAATCTTGTACTGGCATGGAGACTATGCCAGATAAATAGAATATTGGCTGTAGGTGTGTTAATAAGTATAGCAGGGCATAAACACCTAAAGTGAGCCTTGTGTAGCTGTTCAGGGGTTATATTAATAATGGCTATTGATCGCTGGTGCGGTTTACATAAGATATTACCATTTTTGAGGTCTGTGGTCAGAGTTTATTTATTGCAAATCATGTTTTATATTAAACTGCCACATCCTAACTATTAGCATTAATACTAATTAGTGAATTTAGTAGCCAATTTGAAAATATCTAGTTACTGTATGAATTGTACATTTGTATGCCATGGCAATTTGATGTATTATTGATTTTATACTTTAATTTATTTTTCAATACAATGTGGTCTTTTATACTTTGCATATATTGGTGTGCTGTTCTCTATTTATATTTTAAGGACCCTATGCTCACCCAGATCTATGACTGACTAGTCATTGATTGTTGGGAACAAATATTTAACTTGCCCACCCGATATTCGCTTTTGTGTCCTGATGCTCACATATATTAAAGTCATTCCCCAATGTGTTTTGTGGTGGTTGCCGAAGGGAACAAATAATTAATGGTTGGGATTCAGCTTTTCCAGTACACACTTCGGCTCTCTCACACTCAGAGTAGCATTGAAAATGTGTTGTGATTTTTTTTTTTTTTTTTTTTTAATTACCAGTGTCTGTCATTTTAATAAAATAACGGTCTTTTTATTTGTGATGATGGGCGTCTAACAGTTTTTCCTAATGAAGCCCTGCTTTCATGGCGTTTCTCACCCTATGATTGCTAACCTGACACTTGTTGACTTCTCTGCAGATGAACTCAGTGACTTGGGCAGTGACAATGATGGAGACCCTCAAATTTCCTGTGAACCTCCTGTTAAGCGAGAACGCGTTGATCTCAACCACTCCTTGCAGGAAATCTAGAAGGATGAAAGACTTGTTCTCCTAAACCCTCTTGGAAAGTGGGATCCTTTTTTGCCTCCAATGCAATCTGCCTTCATATTAGAAATCCACAAAATCTAGTGCCTCTAACATGCACTGTTACATATTTCCTTTCCTCTTCTTCAGTGTCAAGAAATATTTCAAACCGGAAAGTGTGTGGTGTGCAGTACACACAATACCACTGGTTCGCTTGACGATCGCACACCATTATTTTTTTATTCTTTGTGACGCACTGTGACTATTCATCTTTACGTGGGCAAAAAATGTGTTTAACGAGGCCTTTTTTAAAAAATCTTTTAAACACTGTTCATATTGCCTCTAGGTTTTTTGTCTTTGTGTTGAACCTGGATATAAGGTAACTATTCACTTCGTATATTGCCTCCTCTGCATAGGATGCTTACTTGGGCTGCAAACACTTGCCAAATAGCCCTTTGCATTAGGCCACAAAAGGGATTGTGCTTATCTGAAGAGTACTTGGTTTTCCTACGCACTTGTCAGAAAAGGTAACATCAATGCAGAAATTCTGCACTTAAAACCTAAAAGAACTGTTACCGTCTAAGAGCATTTCTTATTTGAATGGTTCTAAGACTGCAGCACTGCGTGTGGCTTTCAGATATTACACATTTCTATTTTGCTATTGGAAGACGACGCTCACGAGAGGTCAAAGATGATAATTGGACACTTTAAGAATTACTACACCTCACCTGAATTTGTATGTGGGTTTGTTTAGTGTGATGTACACCTTTTTAAGAGTCCAGTGTAACATATGCGCCTGTGTACATGATCTGTACACACTCTTTGTAAAGACTGTTCAGTCTTAAGTCTAGATACCAAAGCATCCTGTAAGCAAAGCACAAGAGGGGATCTTGCCTTTTATTTATTGACGGTGGATAACATTTGGAAGACCCTCTGCTTTAGCTCTGGTGCCTTCAGAATCCTATTATGGGTTTCATGATGCTTTTAATTTTATTTTAATGGCACAGAAAAGGCACTGCTGACCGCAGTGAATATCATCCAGTTCAATTCTCTAGCTCCAGCATACTTCGTCTTGATGGAAACACAGTGCCTTAGTGTAAACATGCCTGCCTCTTATCACTATTCTTTGGTTGAGTTTATAGATTTGTTTTTCTTTGTCTTGTCCAGCCTATAACAAATTTTTTGCTTCATCAATGTGGTTTTGTATGGGTAACTGGTGACATAGATCAGCATGTGGACAGGGGAGAATTTTGTATATTCTACACACATAACTTGTTTGTGCCTGCCTTCTCCAGCAAGAGGATGACCAGTTTTTGACATTGTTATGCATTAAGGTTAAACGTATATGTTTTAAGAAAAACAAAGCTAGTCAGCAGGACTATTGCTTGTCAGTGATGTAAGTTCATTTGTTAATTACTATATACTGTATATGGGGTGGGAAGCCAATCCAGTCTGAAATGAGAAGACGACTGACCATGGTTTTTCGAGGAAACGGACTGCCATCGATTGTGACTGGATACGATCTACCACTGCTGCTGTGGCGTTCTAAACCAAACCTTGTTATTCAGAAACATCGGTAGTGTTTCTGAAACGGACTGTTGAATTTCTGTGCCCTGAATGTGAATTTGTGGCCTTTTATCCTCTATTCTTTGTACTATGTAGTTGCCTTGTTAACCATTCCAAGTCTGGGAAATCGACCTGTCGACTTAAAGCAGCCCGTTTAACCATGATGCTAAAGTACTTTGTCCCTGGGCCCTGTGTCACACCACAGGTCACTTACACCCACCTGAAAATAGAGGATTACCCTTTATTACAACAGACATGCATGTGTAATGGCCCTGGAAAGCACACAGCTGCCTTATAGTATGGAGGTGCACCTGATATTATTTTCTAATCCACACAAATTGTTAGTGCCGTTTTGGTGTAATTCTGTGCCTGACTGGTTAAAGAGTGGATATCCCATCCAGACCTTGTAAATGTGTATTGTAGACGTCAAATCATGACAAATGGCAGTCTATATATTTTTTGCTCTTGGACACTAAAGATCAGTAACAGATGTCACTACCTGTGAGGCAAGCTTTAGGTATGAAGGACATTTGTTTGATCTCCATGAATCATTCCGGTTACCAGTCACTAAACAGAGTTGATGGCGACAAGTGTGTCTAAACTGTTATCTTGTCACTTGGGTGATCATGTAAGGAAATGTCCCTTAAATCAAGATTATTAACAGAGGTTTCCAGAAGCCTGGTTCAGTGTACAATTTCGACCACAATTTTGTCATATGAAACGAGAGATCCTAGAGTGTTTGATCTCCTATTGCAACATCTATGTTCACCGACTGCGAGTCTATGTGCATCTTCTGCTAGTGTCAGAAATGTTGCAGTCCTTCAGTGGTGTTTCACTTACAGGCCATTTATGTTGAGACCTGCTGAATATCACGTTCACATCCTACAATCTGGCAACCCATTCTTAAAACTGGCCAAGCAATTATGGCCCTCGACATTTTGAAATTGCACCTGCCATGATGCTCAGCTACTTGTTAGATTGGCAGAGCCTTAAGGGAAATGCAGTCCCAAAACATCTGGAGGGCCAAATTGGCTGACCCCTGTCTTCAAGGATTCAAATTGGACATTATGCACCAGCCTTACACAAATAGCCAACCAACAGTGAAAAGTACAACGCGTTGGTTCATGATTGTCACCCTTGATTGTGTTCTTGCAATAGCTTCTTTTACTCTGTGATAAGGCGATCTCCAGATTTGTGTAATGTCTGTAAATAAAAAGGAATATTATCTAAAATAACGATATTCCTACAGAACAATGTGCTTCATATTACAAATTGTTTGTATCTTAAGCTGCTTTATCCAGTTCGTTGTTGTATGTGGCACAATGGGTTTCTAGTAGTTCAAGGCCTCCCAGCCACCACACTTTCATGTCTCACTGACTTTAGTCAAGTCTAACTTGTCATCCAAACACTTGTATTTTAAGGCAGGGGGTCATCAAACTTGTCCTTACAGATGTTTTGTAACTACACCTCCCACGTGCTCACTTATTAGATTAGCTGAGCCCCATGGGAGATGTGGTTCCAAAACATCTGGATGGCCAAGTTTGCTGACCCCTGTCTTAAGGAAAAGCTGCTATAAACAGACATGGGACCCTATTCTGACTGTGCCGTTGGGATTGAGTGAGCTGCTTAGTATACTAACGATAACGGCATCCATACTGTTTCAGTTGGGCAACACATTGGCTGCCTTCCGGTAAGTAATTACATCCTATATAGTTGTATAGGAAGCATAAGAATGTGCCGCCTGGATTAATTGCTCCTGCTTTTAACCTTTTTATTTTCCGATGTACACTTTTTGCGATTTTCATGTTTTTATCATGAACCAAACAACCAGGGATAATTTCTAGGTAAGTAATAAATGTAACATTTAAATTCAGGGTTGCTCTGCCTATAACAGGATGTACTGATTTGCAGGCAGCCAGAGAATAACAAGTGATTCTGAGATCACTCACTATTTTTGCTGTCAGCCGGTAATGAGTGATAACACCAGCTTCTTTCAGAGGTTTTAGAAGTGATTCTTGCTTTTCTTGTAGCTAGAGTAAGCAGAGGATGAGGCAGTGGTTTATACCATAGGATGTGTATAGGATTTTTATTTCGTAAATACATGGAGAACATTTGATTGACTGGATACACCGTAGAGCAGTCCGCCCTCAAGCATTTCTCATGACTGCTGCAGCTTACAGGTGGCTGAAAGGTCAATGGAAGGGGAATTGTCTGCATTAAAGTGGGAACAAAGGTGCAGAGAGGGTCATCAGGGGTTTATTTTTAACCCCTCATTTTCCCTCCCAGTCATTTTAACCTTCAAGTAGAAAGGCTCAAGTGAAATGGGGCCCCTCTGTTTAAATGTTTGTTTTTATTTTGGGGTTCAAAAGCTAGCATCAGCTCTCCTTTTGTAAGGTAAAATGAATGAATAACCCAAATTTCTAAACTCATGAAAAATAAAGTGCAGGTATATCACAGACTTGGAAGGGATTAATTGTAATGTTAATGTTTAACTGAATCTCGCAACTACCATTTTATTTTTCTAAATAACATAGGAGTTGCATTATTTTCGTATCTAAATGATATATACAATGGTTTTGTTTTTTGCTAGTTGTAAATATGTGATCTCTTAATGCTCCTTTGGGGATTAAGGCATCTTGTTTTGATCTTTTAATGGTAGAAAATTGTGACTTTCATTTTTTTTTCTATGTAAAATGTATATGGAATTATATTGGATTTAATGTGTTTTTTGTGGTCTTTTTAACTACTTAAACAGCGTCCATAAAAAGAAATGGGGGAGGATGATGCTCTGTTCCTTGTAATGGAATGGTCTTAAATAAGGTAACTCTGCTCCAAGACATGGCTGTGCTTCACCAGCCTTAAAATGGTTTTTCAATGTAAGCTTTAATAAATGCAGAATGGTAAAAAAAACATTTTAGTAATTAAAACCATTTACTACAACTATGGAATAATATTTATTCAGCAGCCTTAAATCCTTCCTCCAAATCTCTGCCGTGTAGATTTGGATCAGTGGAGAGAAGCTGAACTCGCGAATTATGGTATTATTTGTGAGAACAGAGATGAGTGGTTATTCACTAACCTCTGAATTTCACTGTATGGTGCAATTTAGGCTGGGGTCAGACGAGCGTAGTGTTCACGTCCGTGATTGCGCCTAAAAGTACGTCCGTGATAGCATGAAAGTAAGTCCATTCTAGCCTGACACATGAAGTACGTCCGCACTGAACTGCGGACGCACAACGGCCGCGGCAAACGGACGCAAGGCAGGCAAGAACGTACAACCCCTAGAACGGCCGCACAAAGTGCGCTGCGTCCGCAACGTCTGCATAGCTTTGTGTGTGAGTGATGGAGCATGGTCAGACGGACTGCATTTATACGTCCAGCATTTTTCACGGACAGAATGTTTTTCATTGTAATTTATTTTTCCCTCCTACATCCGTCAAAAAATAACTTCAGTGAAAAAACGGACTGTGTGACCACTACTGCGTCATCCGTACTGACGATGTCCGTACTGCACGGACGTACAGTCCGTAGAAATCACGCTCGTCTGACCCCAGCCTTAAGGCCAATTGGTCTAGTCACTAAAGCTCTCAATTCGCAGATAGTGGCGAATTGACAGCAAGATACAGTACAATTAGGCGGCACTGAAATTGCCACATAGACTATCGTGTCATCTATTCACAGAACGCTGAAATGTGCTGATTTTTGGTATCACGTTTCAATCGAATTTTAAAGACTTTAGTTTGTAACATACCTTTTCAAAGGCTTTATTATTGGGATACGTTTTTATTTTTATACTAATGAGCTCCCCCCCCCCCCCCCTTCAATTCAGTGGTTTTCTGCTTTGACTCAAATTTCAGCAAAATGGAATTGGCGAAGCAAAGCACCAAAATTGCACAGACTTTTATAATGTACCATGTAAAACAATAATTTGTCACATCCTACCCACTTGCCAATAAGTTACCTGTTATGCCCCATCTTTATTTACCCAAGTAGCCCCCAATTTTGCTCCTTTTACCTAAAAAAAATTTGTCCAAATAATTGCACTTTCAGTGCTCAAACACTTGCTGTGCCACAGACCTAGGCTTGATCTGTGCACATTGACAAGTGTTAATCTGAAATCAATGAGATATGCAATACAAAAATAGCAAGGATTATCAGTGACACACAAATACATATCTTTTGAGTGAAATCTTCCAACGGGTGGCTTCTTCCAACTTCACCCACTGCATATAGCCAAAATATATAGTAAAGCAGATATGTCAATCCCCTGCTTTCTATAAATGCTCACAGGACTTCTTTATCAATAAGGCTGGCGTCCGTCTAGTGTATTTTGAAGAGCGGAAGGAATATCCACTCGATGGCAGTCTGGCCACCTCCTGTAGAGGATCGCGTTGCCGGAGCTGCAAAGCGCATGTCCTAGCGCTTTGACTGAGGGCTGCTGCACGGACGCAGCACGGCTGCTGTTGCATATGCAATTCCTGCACGCGCAACAGCGTGTGGCTGGCCCCTGTTGCATCATCTCAATGCTGCAATGAATTCCAGACACGTCAGTACGGGCGCACAAGGCACATCAGGTATAACACTCAGCCATCCAGGCGGTATTGGCATCCTGGGAACCAGCTCATCATCAGGAAGGAACCGAGGGATCTGGAACAGCTCTACCGCTATGGTGATTAAATAATAACCGAAGATGCTGATGTAGCAGTAAAAACAGCTCTTTATTACAATAAGATAACATTAGGATGGAAGATCAAACAATTGGGACATAAGTATGATGCATTTCGTTGTAAAACTACGACTTTATCAAGGTAAATGTCCATATGGCCCGTGGGTTGTCCCAGTCCATGATCAGGACTTGTGAGGGGGGGGGGGGGGGTCACATTTAAACAATTTACATCTCTGTACCATGTACTTTACTGGGAAGGCATATGGGTATATCACCTCGGATTTTAACATCGTTCCTAATGTATTTTTCCCATTTACGGATTCCCCAATTGAAAAGTGTAGTTTTTAATGGGTTATCAGGGTCATCCACTGGAAGCAACGGAGTTTCAGCACCAAGGACAGCCCCTGTCCCACGCAGCTTGAAGTGGGGGGGTGATGGCTATTAACCCCCGTCCCTAGTGCAGAAAAAAGGTTTCAAAGAAAAAAGACTCATTTGGCGAAAGCAAAAAAAGCCTGGTCTTAAAAATAAAATCCAGAAAGGCAACAAAAAAATTCTAAAACAAAAAAATAGGCTTTGTGCTGCAGATTAGAAAAAACTGTTGCATAAAAACAAATACTTTTCACATTGAATCCTATGGGCTTCGCACTAAATCATTTCTCTACGGAGGCACAGCGGTTTAACTATACACTTTTTTTTGTTGTAAATTGTATCAGAACATACGATTTCATCTGACAAAATCCTCTTCAAATAGTTTACGTTGTTCATCTGTTCTAGCAAAAAATCGTCAGATGCAGTGGAAGAGAGTCACCTGCATGATGTAGGATCGGTCAGACGATATCGCACAAATATAGTGCATGTGGATGGCCAGCCTTATTCTCAAATCACATTTCCATACAATTTCAAACCAATGGGAATCTTATTTATAATACATTTGTTAGTACAAGGTAATGTTGCACACCTCTTTGCTAAAACCTTGGAGCTGGTTTTACTCCTGACTCTGGAGGCTTCTGGAGAATGCCTGAATTAAAAACACAACCCCAAGTGTGGCTAAAAATAATTTCTGTAATGGAGTCTGACTGTAACAGTTACTCGGCATGGAAAACCTTCTGAAGACATTGGCACTTTGGTCTCTATAAAAAAACACATGGATAAATCTATTCAAAATGTAAAGCCGACTATGGTTAACTAATGCACCCCAGCCTGGGTGGTTTTGCTTTATTATTTTTTAATGAGGGGAGTTTGTCAGGGACTATAAACCTAATGAGATGCAGGTGTACAGTTCAATGTGTGATGTTCCCTCAAAGACGTACATAGTCCTAGTTCTGCCCCATGCTGTACCTAATGAGGGTAGGTGTGATTACTAGGTGGGCCTTTCGGAACCAAATTCTAGTGTTAAAGTATTGTCAAAGCTTTGATTTAAATCTATAGGGATAGATAACCACAACATATGGCACAGTGTCCAAAGACTGGTGCCAGAATCACCTAATTGACAAGAGTTGTTAAAAGCCACAAGAATAGGCTGCAAGATGCAATTTGTTCTGATTTCACATCCTAAGCTACTAGCCAGGGCGATGCTTCTGCCCACACTGACCCTACTACAAACAACATAGGTCACACTCCATTTCTACCCAATTCAGATCCTGACTGGCAATGCGGCATATAAACCAAATAGCTATTAAGCTGCAATGGCCACATTTAAGACTATTCTAGTTAGGGAGATTTGTAGAATTATAAATTTTTTCTTTAAACTGCCATGGCTGCATGAATTACTGCTTTGTTTCATGCAGCCACCCCAGGTGCCCCTAAACATTTCACATATCCCATCTCCTGCATTCCACGCATAGCCCCACACCCTACCCAAGACAAAAATTGGTCTTTGTCCATCCCTTACCCCATCAGTGTCTGTCCCTTTCATCTGAACTCTTGTATCTGCCCAGATCACACTAATGGAACATTGTTCTTTCACCTCAAAAAACAATCTATCCCAATAAACCCCTATATGCCAAACCACTTTCATGACCACGCCTCGGCATATCTTACCTCCAATGGTTGCAATACTGTCTACAAAAACCAAGTGGTGTAGGTAATGAGGTATTTTACGTCAGGTCAGCTGTTGCACTCCAATTGTATTGTGTAGGGTTTGTGCTAACAAGTTCTGGCTTCTACCTGTGCCACAATATTTGGTAAACTAGCTCTTGCGCATTGCAACAGCAAGAAATGTGTTGGAACAGTCAGCGTGTGATGGAAATATTAACAGATGTCGTGCAATGAGAAACCTGGTCCTCCCTCCCAAAAAGGCTTAAGCAGCAGCGGTTTCTCTATGCTCTGCATCTTTAAGAGTGTCAGCCTCTAGATACTGCTAGTGTCCTGGGTGCTAAACAGACATACAAGTACATAGTGAGTGGAAATTTTAAGGCCTATGGGAAAGTACCCCCCAAATAGTATAGCATATTTTTCTTAAAACCTGCAATACTATCTGGCATCGCATTACAATTAGATTTGCTTGGTCCTCAGCCCCTTTTACCTCTACTCCTCTTGGTTTCGAGAGAGATACCCTACTGCTACACTTCACTTACGGGTTAGAGTTACAGTTTTCCATGTTATTAGCAGCAGTACCTACACTGCCTTTGCCGAAATGTTGGGCGAATCCCTCCTTCCCCATTTTTCTGGATTTAATTACCATCGAATTCAACACGGTTAACTCTAGCCTTACGTGACCCCTTACGACCTTTGAAACCTTCTGCAATCTGGGTCTGCCCTTGGCTCACCGTGTCTCAACACTCTACGGCCTGCTGCAAATCGGTGAATCCAGATGTGCCTACTTGTATGGAGCGATGGGACTGGGAATTGTGAGTGTTGATCACCCAACATCAGTGGATGAAAATTGTGTCTCTAGCCCACTCTGGCTCCCAGATCATGTCCATTGCTGAAACGTCCTTTAAACTTCTCACGTTCTGGTACCGCTCACCTTGCCTCCTCTTCGTATAGGCACTGCTTCAACCACACTATGCTAGAGATTGCTCGCAAACTGCCACATACCTACATGTTTGATCATGTCCGACTCTAGTGCCATATTGGAAAATGGTTCGAACAATTGTGGACACTTGGCTTTGACCTGCCTTTTTTACTCCGGATTATCAAGATCTCTATTAAATCTCTTACATCTCTACTATTTCAAATTTTGCTGTGCCAGACTTTTGATCCCAACTTATTGGAGAACTGCTGCGATCCCCTCCTGGGCGGGGCTGGTGGAGAAGGTGAACTGGCTCTGTGCCACTGAGGAGACCTTGGTGCTGACAGATAAAGAAAGGGAATGCTTCACACAAACCTGAGTTTACTGGTCTCCTTATGTGGGTGGCTTGCCGACGTCTGCAGCTCCCCCTTAGCTTTCCGTAGTGTCTTGTTTGCTGACGTTGAGAGATGACTCTTGGATGAGATGACTCTTGGATGAGATTCCCTTGGGCTGAATTATTGGTGCCCTCCCCACCACACAACTCTTCCCCCCCCCACCTTTCTCTTCCCTTCATCTTTTGGTTTTTGCCTTCTCCTTCCTACTGCTTTCCCCCTGTCCTGAACTCCTTTCCATATCCACCTGACCCACATGGTTCTGCTGCACAGAGATATGATATACGATTACCTGACACTCCCCTTTTTTTTTTTTAACGTACCATTCCCCCACTGTCAAATTTAGTTCTTTCGTCTGTAAATTTAAGTCCAATTGCTCTCTTCATTCCACATCCATTTATTGTTATATGCTCATGTGTTGTGATTGGTTCACTTATTCAATAACCCTTTTCATACAAAAACTAAGGAGGAGCATTGCATTTATTTTAACTCAAGGACAAGTTCTTTTAAGCTATTTTCTGTTAAATAAGGAGGAGTAAAAGATTGGACCAATGTCACGGCTCCATTCAGCCAGGCCAAGCCATTGTAATTGCTTTCTAACTTCTCACGTGTTTCCTCTCCTTGCCACCCAGAAGAGTGGATTTTATCTGCTGCATTATAACTTTTCCACCAACCCTAAACAGAAAGTCTGTCAGAGCATGACCTTCTACTCATAGAAACATAGAAAAATGTCGGCAGATAAGAACCTTTCGGCCCATCTAGTCTGCCCAATAAATCTAGTTCCATTTGTAATTTTGTTGGATTAAAAGGGCTGTGAAAACTATTGCTATAAAAATGTTAATCGTGAACAAATAGCTGAGTTAAGATTCGAACTTAATAGATCCTAGCCAATTCTTAATTCCCTGAGGTGTCCCTCACTCAACACTGTGCCCCCTAGGATGCTGTCTCCACCCCTGTCACCTAAGTGCAGAAATTAGCTTCCCGAGTGCCCCTCAATCCATACGCACTATATGCCTCAACAAGTGGTTTGTTTTGGATTTAACCCTATGGTTGGATAGTAGACTCTATTACACTATAGGAGGACTCAATTCTTCAACAGGTCGAGTTCTACTTTAAGATAATTAAAATATGAATGTCACACAAGATAATAATATTTAAAAGAAAAACAGAGCTTCAAATAAAGTACCTATTGCCCATACAGACAACAACTTTAATGCACTTAAATGCAAAGTTATGCACTTTGATTTCCCTAACTCTGTACCATATAGGGTATAAGTGGCTTGTGTCCAAAGCAGGAGAAGGATTTGGGAATAATCATTGACATTATGAATGGTTGCAGTTTGAAGTCTAACAGCAGTTGCCAAGGTCAGCAAGGTATTGGCATGCATTACAAGGGAAATTTACTCTCGTGACAAGAACATAATTTTGCCTGTATGAAGTGGTAAGACTGCACCTTGAATATGCCATGCAATTTTGGGCACCTGTCAAGTAAGTATATGCTGGCGCTAGAAAAAGTCTAGACGGGCGACTAAATGGATAAAAAAAAAGGGAATGGAAGGTTTAGTTTAGAGAAACTATGCCTTGGGGAGATCTGATAACTTTATATAAATATATTACATGGCCATTCTAAACCATTGTCTGTAAATTTAAAAAGGAACACTCCACTCAAATCACCCCCCCCCCCGTTTTTTCCCCCCCCCCAATCTATCCCTATTCCCTTAATATTTTTTTTAATTCTGTAACTGTAATACTTACCCTAAAATCCACTTGTTTCCAGCGGGGTTTTTTTTTTATATACTCCCCTCCCTCCTCTTCCGCTCCTGTCCTTCTGGTTTACGTGAGAAGCGTGCATGCGCGCCTCTCACATAAGCCAGCCAATCGGCAGGCTTCCTCCCAGCTCCCTCTGAGGATTAGTGTTGCGCGCAAGAGGATGCGCGCAACACTAACCCTCAGCCGCTGCGGCGAGCTGGAGACGTCATCGCGCTGAAAGCGCGATGACGTCTCCTACTCGGCAAAAGTCGGCAGAAGCGGGAAATAGCTGGGAGGGTGGAGTAAACTCCTCCGCCTCTCAGCTGTTTTCAGCTTTTTCTGCTGAACTGCCGAGCGGAGGGAGGGGAGACATAGGGCGGCATACTCCGGGCATCATGACCACCTAAAATAGCTTAGGTGGTCATGTTGCCTAGAGTATCCCTTTAAGGAAGTCAGCTTAAAGCATAGGAAGGGCTATTTTACAGTGAGAAAAATAAAGCTGTAGAATTCTCTGCCTGTTGAGGTGGTTGGGTCAGCGTCTGTACAGACTTTTAAACAACTGCTGGGTGACTTCCTGCAAAAACAGAATATTAAGGGTTATAAAATTAAAATTGTGGGTAAAATCTGTTTGATCAAAGAAGAAATCTGACTGCCATTCTGGGGTCAAAAGGATTTTTCAACATACATGACATGAAAATGTATTGTAATAAAGTTTTATTGAGTTTTTAAACATACGTGACAATAAAAAAAGGATTTTTTTTTCCCCCAATGTGATGCCTAATTGTGAGCACTTCAGACTTGGTTTTTTGCCTTTCTTGGATTAACAGCAATAGGGGATGTGGGAAAGGCTGAACTCTATGGACGTAGGCCCCCCCCCCAATGTAACATGAAGTGTTGCATTAGATTCAATAACCAAGATGTTCTCGGTACCTGAATGCCCAGCTCTGTCCAATCAAACATTTATTTAAGAAAAAAGTGGATGCCAGGCACTCCAATGCAATTCAAGAAGGTATATGGAAAAGGTTCACTCAATGTTTCGGTCTAGACAAGTGTTTCCCAAACCAGTCCTCAGGACTAGGGATGAGCCGAACACCCCCGACCTCGGTTCGAGCCCGAACCCGAACTTCACATTTGTTCGGGACCGAACCCGAACTCCCATGCAAGTCAATGGGGCTGAAAATTCGTTTTTTTAGAGTGCCCTCCAAGAGGGCATATATGCTACATATTTGCCATAAAAGGTGTATGGGGGTCCGGGTAGTGCCCTGGGGGACAGGAAACAAGGACAAAAAGTTTTAATAAAAACGTTTTTAAAGGGACTGAGTTTTCCATGAAATAAGGGTTAAAAATAAAAACCAAAAATTCCTTCAAATATCGTGCCTAGGAGGTCCCCATAACCTGCCCGTGAAGTGGCGGATTTCTAGGATGTATAGAAACACTTAAAAACAAAAAAATGACGTTTCATATGACGGTAAATGCTTTTCCTTTAATCTATCCATAAACAACTGCTTGGGGCGGCAGCCTGTATGAAAAGACATTTTAGGACGCGCAGAAAAAGTGTTTTTGTTTAGTGTGTTTTTTTTGGCTAAATTATTGTGAAACTTATGCAGGCTTTGGATGAAAGTAACAATAGGTGCTTTAAAATTGGGCTTTTAGCGTCGGCAACAGTGCCGTCACACCGTAACCCCTCTGAGGATATGAATCTGATACAGGCGTCAATGGCAGTGCACCCAGATATTGTGCCTTTAGTGCCAGGCATGCAAGTACTATCATACAGTAACCCCTCTGTGGTATTGTGGAAGAGTGCAGGGGTGGACCATGCGGTCCTATATTAAAAAGATATGAATCTGGGAATGGGCGTCAGTGCACCCAGATATTGTGCCTTTAATGCCAGGCCATCAAGTAGCATCATACAGTAACCCCTCTGTGGTATTGTGGAAGAGTGCAGGGTTGGACCCTGCTGTTCAAAAAATTAAAATGATATAAATCTGGCACAGGCGTCAGTGCAGCCAAATATTGTGCCTTTCATAGCAGCAAGTGCATTCACACCGTAACCCTTTTGTGGTATTGTGGAAGAGTTGGAGGTGGAGGTTTTGTGCATGCAGAAGACATACCCGATCTATTCCGTTACTTCGGCATCAGGGGATTGATAGCTGCTGATCCAGGACGGATTCATTTTTATAAATGTCAGCCTGTCTACAGAGTCGGTGGACAGACGCACTCTTGTCTGTGACAAAACCTCCAGCGGCACTGAAAGTCCTTTCGGAAAGCACGCTAGATGCAGGGCAACCTAGTAGCTGCATAGCATATTGGCTGAGTTCTGCCCAGTGATCCAATCTCAACACCCAGTAAGCCAGTGGATCATCATCTGCTGGAAAGGTATCCAGGTCTGCCCTTGCCCCTAGGTAGTCCTGCACCATATGGTGAAGACGCTGGCAATGGGTGCCTACATTTGACGTCCCTGGGCGTTGAGGACTAAAAAAATTTAAAAATGCATCAGTCAAGCGGCCCTGGCCTTCACCGCTATTCCTCTGATCACCTGCAGCCTCAGAAGCACGTGTGTCAGCACTTGTGTAACACCTTTCCAGGCACTGTTAGATTACCAAGTTTCGCTTTAGAGCGTCCTCAAGTTTTGTCATCCTGTGCTCCCTCTGTGCGGGCAGGATGAGCTCTGCAACTTTACCCTTGTATCGTGGATCAAGAAGGGTTGCCAACCAGTATTGATCCCTCTCCATGATAGCACGAATCCTGGGGTCCTTTAGCAGGCTTTGCATCATTAGGGAGCCCATGCAGCGTAGGTTGGAGGTGGCATTAGCTGCCGAGTCTTCCTGGTCAGTGAGGATGACCGTATCGGGCACTTCCTCCTCCCAGCCACGCACAAGCCCTTCTGTTTCTGGGCACACAAAACCCTGCCTTGGAGGAATCCCCACCTTCAATGCCCCCACTACTTAAATAGTCCTCCTCCTGTCTGATCTGAGTAGGACCCGCTGGAATGCTGTCTGCGGAAAGACTGGGGCCTTGAGAGCTAGGGAAAGCCTTCTCTTCCTCCCGCTGCTCTGCCTCTAGAGCCACATCTATAATTCCCCGCAGAGTGTGCTCCAGCAGGAACACTAAAGGAATTGTGTCACTGATGCATGCACTGTCCCTGCTCACCATCCTCGTTGCCTCCTCAAATGGTGACAGTACAGTGCATGCATCCTTGATCATCAGCCACTGCGGGGGGGGGACCAAGTTGACCTGAACCTGTCCTTGTGCCATACTCACACAGGTACTCGTTGATGGCCCTCTGCTGCTTGTGCAGACGTTGCAGCATTGCTAATGTCGAGTTCCACCTGGTGGGCAGGTCACAGATCAGACGGTTTGTGGGAAGGTGGAATTCTCTTTGAATTTCTGCCAGGCGACCGCTTGCTGGGAATGACCATCTGAAGTGGCTGCAGACTTTTCTGGCCTGGATGAGAAGCTCTGGCAGCCCTGGGTACTTGGTTAGGAAATGCTGTACCAGATTTAGGATGTGTGCTAGGCATGGTACATGCGTCAATTTACCCTTGTATAGGGCGGAGAGAAGGTTGCTGCCATTATCGCAGACGATCATTCCCAGCTCAAGCTGGCGTGGTGTAAACCATCTCTGCACCTGCCCCTGCAGAGCTGACAAAATTCTGACCCGGTGTGGCTCCTGTCCCCTAAACAAACCAGCTCAAGCACAGTATGGCATCTTTTTGCTTGAGCCATTGCGTAGACCCTGTTAGGCGTGGGTTTAACTGCCACTTCACCAGAGACAGAGAAGGAGGAGGAGGAGGAGGAGGAAGAGGTGGTGGTGGTGGAGCAGACAGACCTCATACAAGCAGCTTTCTGGAGGCGTGGTGGATGAACAAGCTCCAGCACAGAGCCCCGTCTTGGATCCTCCCAGCTGCAATCAGAGTTACCCAGTGTGCCGTAAAGGAAATGTAACGACCCTGTCCATGCTTGCTGGACCACGTGTCTAAAGTGACATGCACCTTGCTGCAGACTGCCTTTCCCAATGACTGGATAACATGGTCTTCCACGTGCTGGTATAGTGCTGGAATGGCCTTGCGTGAAAAGTAATGGCGTTTTGGAACCTGCCACTGTGGTACAGTGCATTCAGCAAATTCACGGAAGGGAGCAGAGTCCACCAGCTGGAAAGGCAGCAGCTGCAATGCTTGTAATTTTGCTAAGCTGGCATTTAGACGCTGTTCTTGGGGATGGTTGGGACTATATTTTTTTCTTTCGCTGCGGCAACGTAATCTGACTGCTTAAATCTTCAGCTACTGGGATGATGTCACATTGTGAGGAAGGACCTGCTGGTACATCCATTACTGTAGCATCCCTGTCGGTGGAGGTTGTAGGCAATTGCATGGCAGGACATACCGAGGAGGAGGAGGACCTATGCAAAGTTTTGCACCAACGGGATGTGTGGCACTTGTTCATATGTCGCCTCAAGCACGTGGTACCCAAGTGTCCGGTGTTTATCCCACGCTTCAGCCTCCTCTGACATAGATTACAAATAGCAACGGTGGGGTCTGCTGCACAGTTCTTAAAGAACTCCCAGACAGCAGAGTTCCTGCATGTGTTCTTTGAGACAACAGCGCTCTGCACCGGAGCAGCTCTGACATGTGATGCCTTGGACTGGCTAGTGCTACGGTTGGTCATAGAGGATGTTGTGCCTCGTGTTGGCTGTGCCTCCTCCTCCCCCTCTTCCTCACTTAATTCCTCACTTAATTCCTCAGTTCAATCTGGCACCCAGGTGGAGTCAGGGACCTCATCATCATTGTCATCTTCACCCCCTATCTCCTCGTCACTGGAGCCAACTTGGCAGTATGCTGCAGCTGCTGGGGCAACGTGTGCCAGTTATTTGTGTGTCATCACTGGCACCCCCTTCCTCTGAGGTTGAGGAAGGGAGTATAAATCAACCTAGAGATTGAATCAGAGCACTGTACTTGCTGCGCATCCTCAAGCAGCATGTCACTCTCATTGTAGTCAAACAATTCAGCTGACTCCGTGTGTGATAGCGAGGCTACGGCAGGAGTAGCTGTGGACATGGAGGCTGCATTAGATGCTTTGGCAGCTGAGGTGGACTGTAAAGCACTAGAAGCCTGGCTGGCAGAGGACTCGGAGGATGAGGATGGCCTGGTTAGCCAATCCACCAAGTCCTCTGTATGTTGCTGCTGCTTATCTGTGGCTGGGAGCGTCTGCCTGTCCTTTTTGTTCTTTCAGACATGGTGAGTGATATATAGATTAATATATACAGAACTCTGATTCAACTCTGAGTTATACCAGAGTTCTTTAAATCTTTATACCAGTGAGATACACTGATAGCTGGCAGCCAGTGACAAGAGACAGATCACCACCTTAATTCACAAAGGTTTTAAAGAAATTAGCGAGCCCCAAAATACAGCGTGGTACTTTTTGTATGACGAGACCCAGATCACCTTAATTCACAAGTGTTTTAAAGAATTTAGTGAGCCCCAAAAAGATTTGCTGGCACAGTGACAAGACCCAGAAAATCACCTCAATTCACAAAGGTTTTAAATAAAGTTGTAAACCCCAAAAAAACTTGCTGGCACAGTAACAAGACACAACACCTAAAATCCCTGATATTTGGTCGAAATGAGACCACCCCAAACCCCCCCAGTAGCGTGGCAGACCGGCAGTAACAACACACACAACTATCTTCTTTGAAATCTCCTCAAATGCGTGCAGAAAGCTCTGCGTTGAAACCTTATATAGTGTGCTGCGGGACTTAGCTCTGTGAGCCCATGATTGAGTGGTGATTGGCATAGTGTTCAACCAGTCTTGCACCAGACCTGTGGTCAGGTGCAAGGCTGTAGCCAATTAGGAGCTTCAGGCAGTGGGAAAATGCATTGTGGTCGAACATGCGGCGAACACCTGGAAATGTTCGGGGTTCGCGATCTGCTCGAACAGGCTAAGTTCGGGTCGAACCCCGAACCGTCAGGACCCGCTGACACGCCAGGTTTGACAGCTATCGGAAGCACAGGTGATATGATTTGCTGCTCAGTGGCTGCAGTATTCCGTCTGAATTTCCCCAAGGTGATCTGCAAAATCTGGCCTGGTTGAGGGGTCCCAGGAGGACAGGTTTGGGAAACACTGGTCTAGACCTTGGTCTTTCTAGACCGAAACATGGTGTGGGCTTTTCCATAAAGCTTCTTTAATTGCATTGAAGTGCCTGGCATTCGTTTTTTTCTTCCTAAAAACAACAGGCTTGGAATTTTCCCACATATAGTGCTGTAATCCATTATTGCATAAATTTGGGGCCAACAGCTGACTGTCAATATTATAAAAAAGTGTACTTTCGATACATGAGGTACAATGTACATTTAATTTGTGGAGATTAGAATGAATACAGTGGTGCTCAAATCTTCATGATTCATACTTGTTTTAATAATTCACATTAAATATTCACCATCTTATACATACATATAAAATAACAGGACTTTTTCTTTTCATTTCAATATCTACATATATTTACAAAGTGGGATTTCTGATCCTGCACCAAATACACACAATTTCCAGTATACATCCAGGAGTATTGGGCAATATTATTCTATAATCTAAAATTAAAATCTTTTAATGTTCATTTTTCACAAAATACCCACACCTATGAATCATGCACTTTGTTTTAAAATATACGCTTGCTGCAGCTGAACATAAAAGGTAACATCACGAAATTATACGAAAGTAACCGCTGATGCGTGTAAAGATTGTAAACGGACACCCAAAACTACATTTATAGGATAAAGGGGGCAATAGTTATTAGTGATTAAATGGCAAGACTGAATAGGTGTAGTAAATTAAAAAAATAACATTTTGAAAAAAATTAATGTTGCAGTAAGTCAAAATATTTCACTCTAATTCAAAACAAATGCTTTTCAAAGTTTTTGTGATTGACATTTTTGATCAGATTGATTTGGAGGCATAAAACGACGTATCAGATTTTTTGGTGTCTGAGTTTAAAGGATCAATAATTCATTAATATAACTTGTTATATGAATTAAAAATGGACACTCTACGCATCCTGATCACTTTAGCTTTTCAAAAAGGGGTCAGGATGGGAGCTGTAGCTTCCCCCTACCGTTCTTCCACCAGCATTAGAGGATAGCCCTTGAAAAGTGGTATAGAGGAAGTCTGAAGGTGGCCGATGTCTTCCGGATATTTCCCAGGGGCTGCTGACCCCTACAGTGGCGGCAGCATTTCAATGGCTATTTTCCACTATTCCGGTGCAAAGGTCACATGGCCGGATGGTACCCTCCGGAAGGCCATGACATTAGGCCACTAGAGGGTCAGCAGTTGCAGGGCTCTCTGGCAAGGCTGCCCGGAATATTGTCAGCATTCCAAGAAGATGCCAGAACGGGGACAGTTATCTGCTCCAGGGAAAAATACTCCCCTAATACTTGTTTTACAGAGGGATCTGAGGATGAAGCGGACACTGTACCTTCTCCAAATCTGTTTAAACTTCCTCCAGTAGGGTCTTTAATGGGGTGCCCTATGCTCTCCCACTCAAAGCTACTGCTTGTGAAGTTGTGATATTGGCCATGATGGCAACTACTGGAACGGGAGATATTAGGAACAAGGGCTGGTTAATTCACATCCTACTCTCAGGATCCAAAAACATGCACAAACATGGTTTAAGTAGCAATAGCAAAACGGGTAAACAGTTGTTGTAGGCTTCGTTATTGGTTGTATGGCTTCAATAGTTCTATGAAATAGAAGAAAGTGAAAGAGCAATAGTACATCTGGAAACTAATGTTCCCATTTGTATTTTCAGGTTTGGATTTATTAAAATGTAACAAACTCAAGTGAAGAAAGGTATTCGAAATTAAAGACTGCCCTAGGACTGTTAAACAATCCATTTCACTCACTGGGATGAAGTAATTTATCGTATCAATACTCCTACTCCTCAATGCCAGTTTTGTTTGTATATGCTGGGATAAGTGCAAACATGGATCTTATGCTTGATACAAATCCTATAGATTTTTTTTCACAATGCCCAAATCCCTGCCTTCTTACAATAGATCTCCAGGTTTGGCAACATGAAACCCCTCCCCCATCCTCACGATGCACCACCCCTATGTTCAACCGATTACATTTTATGAGCTGTACAGAAGTGGCTGTGACCTGTTGCATAAAACTGACCTTTGCAAAAAAGCCATCTAGCATGGCATGGCACTAGTATGAGGGTTCTGTGGTAAAACAGATCCAGGACGCAAAAAACAAATTGCAAACTTAATTTAAGTGTCTTACCCTGAGTTCCGTGCTGCATATGGGGAATGTAGCACATGAGCTCTGAAGCAATTCTCTGAATTGCCGGGGTGTGTAAAGGACTTCTGCAATATAGTGCATAAAGAGCATCGAAAAGCCACCGCACGTTCGGTGACTTTTCGTGCTCTTCAATTCGGTTCGTTTTGACAGATTTCGGCAACCCTGCAGTGTATTCAGCAAGCACCACAGGGAAAGGTCGCCGCAAACCCGCTGAAAATTCACCGCAAAATGAGAGCGAACGCACACTGAAACCCGCAAAAACATCTGGATTAACCAGCCGAAAACACAGGAAAAACCCAAGCAGGAGCCGATCAAATGCAGCGCAGCCGCCGGAAAAAGCCGACACCGCAGACGAATGCAGTGATTAGAAAAACTGTTCGCTTGAATGTTTGAAAAGTGAAACGCTGTTTGGAATTTACATATAAGATCCAATGAATGATAATATAATCTGCAGTAAAGAGTCTATTTATAGATTTTTTTATTTTAGGATATTTTAAGCCTTTTTTTTTTTTTAAACTTTAATCAACGGTTTATTAGATATTGGATTAAAACAGGAATATTTTTAACATTGAAGCCTATGGGATTCGCCTGAATAAACCTGTCGAATTAAACCACCAAATGACAGGGCATTTAGGGAACCTTTCACTGCTGTTTTTTGTTCTCTGAATAGACGAAGCATTGCTTCTCTATAGGGATTTCACTGCCCTCGAACAGGCAAAGAACAGGCACCATATGTGCAGGCAATACGCCAAGATTTGGCGAATTGCCTGCTCTCTGAATAGCCGAACGCCGATTTTCAGCGTTCGGTTCCCTTTCAGCAGCCATTCGGAGCTCTTTGAATAACCCCGATGTGTTTCAATCTCCCAAGTGCCCTTAAAATGGTGTCGCTTTCTCAATTATGGCACTTTCACACCTAATATGGTGTCCTTGCCGAAAATTCCAAAAAATTCTGTTTTCACTAGGTTCCATATTAAAATTAAGGAAACCCTTATTGGAGCAGTGCTTTGTGTATTGGATATGTTCTTTGTACTTAAAACCACATAGCAGTCTCACTAGGTGAGACTGAATACAGGGCCTGCTGAATATCTGCTTATATCCTCTGATATCTATTTGGAATCTCTGCATTTGCTATAATACCTATGCTGGTTCATGTATTTAGATCACCATATAGTATAGCAGTGTTCTGATAACTGCCAGATGGCATGTAATATATGGAGTACAGGGACTGCCTAATATCTGATTATATTTTTCTCTAACTTCTTGTGCTTATTATATGGGGAGACCGATACTTACTTGTAATCCCTGCATTGGTATAATACCTTTAATATCTATGCTGTGGCATATACCCTTTCTCCACATCTATTACTCATGTGTTTTGCAATCGTATGTTTTCTGGAGCAAATTTTTTTCTGTGCTTTATTCTTTTTCAATAAATTGTTTTTGATTAATGGGGACCCACTTTGCCTCTCTAAGGCCCCGTTCACACCTAAGCATTTTAAAGCGCGTTCCTACACGCTACAAAATGCATTAATGGGGAAATCCCATGATTTTCTATGAGACACGTTCACACCTAAGCGTTTTAAAGCACGTAGGAACGCGCTTTAAAAACGTCCTACACACAAAGTACGGGAGCTTCTTTGGTGCGTATAGCAGCACGTTCGCGGCCATAGACATAGCCGCGAACGCTCTGCAATACGCGTTCTTCGTATGCGCAAAAAAAAACAAAAAAAAAAAAAAACGCCTAGGTGTGAACCCAGCCTAACACTCCATGCACTTTTTTGTGCTGGATTGCTATGTATGTGGTTTTCTATTTCATAGGAGGGTGAGGCCCTTTGGATTGTGGGGTTAGCGCACCACCTAGTGGTCCCATTTGGGATCATTATTGTTTGTTTTTTGTTACAAATATCCATCCATATACTGCCTTCCACCTTCATTCTAAATGGTCAGACCGAACGAGCCAATCCAACTCTAGATCAGTACTTCCACGGCTACACTTCATATCTGCAGGAGGACTGGTCCAACCTACTCACCACATCTGAATTTGCATACAATACGAGAAGCATTCCTCTGACTCCCTTTTTTTGTCAATTATGGATTCCATCCCCCGGTCCGCCCGGACACTCCACCACAGAGCCCCGTACCCGTGCTCAATGACCATGTCCTAAACGTTCCCATAATCTCAATCTCCCCAGTTTCTCTCGAACTCCTTCCTCAAAGATTCATTCACTCTGTTTTTCATGTCGCTCTCCTGAAACCATGGGTCAAGGATTACTTTCCACAACATACATCCTCTCCTCCAGATAATTGTCAAGGGGGGGGGGTCAAGGAATTTGAGGTCCAACATATCCAGGATTCACTTCACCATTTCAGAAGATTAGAATACCTCATACAATGGAAAGGATATTGCCCGGAATATAGTTGTGGGAACCCACACCTCAAATTCATGCTCAAACCTTGGATCTGAGCATTTAGGCTAGGGTCAGACGAACGCATTTTTCGCGTTGTCTGTGAAAAAGTGCGTCCAAACGGACGTATTTTTTCACGGACTACACAATAGCGGTCATACAATGCGCAATTACGGCTGTGATTTTGTATGGATCCAAACCAGGAAACTTTGCTCATGTCCGGCCAACATAACGTCCAGACACCCAGTGTCTGACGTCTCCTAATCACGCACACACGCCGCTAGCAGATGCAGCACACTCTGTACGTCAGTACTAGCGGTTTGACGTTCGAACAAATGCGTTCGTTTGCCACTTGCGTTGCACGGATGAACTTTCGTGCGGCCATACTTCGTATGTTGCCCGGCATTGGACGTCATTTGCACGGCCGTGTTTAAGTGCGGCTAAACGTACGTTAAAACTGCGTTAGTCTGACCCTAGCCTAAATCTCCAATATCCCTCTAAACCTGGTCCATTGCACCCCCAGAGGTGTAGTCCTAAAGGGGGGGGGGGTGTACTGTCAGGCCACATCTGACCTGCTGCCTTAACGGCCTCTGGTCGGTCCGCTGAGTGGTCTCTCGCTTGCTGCACACTCCCCGCAGTTGCCTCCTTGGCTCTAGCGGCAATCTCCAACCCAGAGCATCGCCTGGCACAGACCACAAAACTTCAGGGGTTGCATGCCCCCCCGCAACTCCAGCAGCCTCCTCTGCGGCAGGACTTCCTCCGCACCAACCGCAGGGAACCCCAGCATCCCATGTGTCTTCAAACCTGGAGTCACCAGGCAAGACACCAAGGCTCCCAGTCTCCCCAGGTAACCAGATAGCATTTGCACCAAATTGATGCATTTCCCACAGGTGCACTATTTAAATTCCCGTTTTTCCTGGGTTAATTGCTCCGTTGTCCAGTTTGCTTGCTAGCCTTTATAATCAGGATTTCCTGTGTACCGGACCCTCTGTTTTGGATAACGACCCTGTGTGCCAGCCACCAGCCCTGACCTTCTGCTTTGGATACCGACCCGGTGTACCCACTACCATCCTAGACCTCTGCCACACCTCTGATTCCACGGACTACCCAGTCATTCTTTATGCCTACACCCTTTGTCCTATTTGCCGTGCTCTTTTTCTTAGCTCAAGATCTCCAAGTGGCTTGTTCCACATCCTGAACTCTGTAAGCCCAAACCTGACACTTAGACTAGACCTCAATCTACTCCCCTGGGACATATGGCTCCAGCACCATCTTTGGATCCAGAGAGGATTCCAGCTACTAAGGTAGTAAGCTGTAGTCTCTTTGAATTCTGTACATTCTGGCAGGCAAATCTGGCTGTAATGCAAACGGATATGTTCACCCTAAAGACACAAGCCAACATATGTATTTGCACCCAGACTGTGGAAGTAGACAACGCCTCCTCGCCACCTTTGTTGGAGCACGAGGTGGAGAACCTGACAGCTGCTGTGACAGGGGTGAACGGTCAACAACGGCAAAGAAATCTGACATTCAGGGTTATCCCCTAAACTGATGTGGTGCTTGTACTACATGTTTCAGGCCTGCTTTCAGCTTTGCTGTGAGGGACCATAAAGTGACTACGGTCCCTGCTGATGCTGCCCAAGACATCCATCGCTGCACAGCTCCTGGAGACTGTTGGGCATCGGTGCAACATAACTCCGTGGCCTCACAATTTCCAGGTCTTGCCATTCCTGACTCTCGCAGCTTGAAATAAAATTTAACGAGGCAACAAATCTGCAAATGCATGATCCTTGCTTATCTTGAAACATGGCATCCCCCCACCCCAGGAGAATTCCTGTTTCACAGGACAAGGGATGAAGGCTCCCTCCACACATCCATCTTTCCATCGTATTTCCTTTATTTTGTCAGTTTATTATTCACTCTACATTTTCTGCTATCACTTTTGATTTCCATTTTTGATGACAGTCCCCCCCCCCTTTTTAAAATCACACCCAAAACTGTAGATGGCATACTGGGGAGACATCTCCCCAGTAGGGCATCAAAAAAAAAAAAAAAAAATTTACAAATTTTTCTGCATTTATCAAATTAGCAAAAAAATTTGCTTTATGGTCCAGATCTGTATCAGCATTTTCATAAATGCAACCATAAATACAATGTTATTTGATTTTGTAGCTGCAAGAGCACCCTACACCATTAAGAAATATAAAATTTAAACATGTCCTAAAAACAGAAACTGGTCCCTTGCCGAAGAAGACCGTAGAACAGAAAACTGGCTCTGTATAAAATGTGAATGGCCATAAGGAGTGATCTTGCCCCACGCTACATTCGTACCGTGGACACAAGGGGCTAGATTCTAAGCCAGTTTTAAACTTGGCTCCTGTGGTACATTTGCAAGATATAGTTAAGTCTACCGAACGGCCAAGTTTACCAGTATTCTGGTTAAGTGTACACCAGTCTTCCAATCCAAAGAATGAATAATAACAGCAAGTCACACTACGGCTTTGACAATTATGAATCTGGCCGCTATTTTAGCAGCCAACTCATAAATGACCAAGCGTTAGGGAGTCGAAAAAGACTTACAACTCTTGCAGATCCCAAACATTGGCCAAACTGGAATAGGGACCAAGCTTTGCAACCAAAAAATTCATGTTGGAAAAATTAGGGAATTGATGTCAAATACCTGTACATCTAAATGCATGGTAAGAGGTACTGATCGCCACAGGTGCAACAAATCAAACATTCAGGATTGTCTGGATTTCTGTTGCCCACTTTAGTTCTGAGGTTGTGGGATCAGAGGTTCCTGCTCTCCCAGAAATTCTCCTTCTCCAGATTATGGCCGACTCCCTTTCCCAAGTGCAAAAGCAATCCTTGGCCCACGTGCTGTCAGTGATAACGCGCTGCTAGATGGAAGTCCTCTACTCTACCTACTCTAAAAGACATCACCACACGTTTACATGCTTTAAGGCTCTTCGGTGGCATGGCCAAAAATATTGCAGGTATTCCACAATCGAAGAAAGATCACTGGTCTGTCTGGGATGTGTACAATGTTAGACAGGTCTCCTAATGTTAATTATGTCTCTATTGGAATGTAAACTAAGTTACTGTATGTTTGGATGCAATGTTCGCTTACCCCCCTTTTTCTTTACCCCTCTTCCTTATTGTTTATATTTTTATGCTAAAATAATAAAAATTATTTGAAAAGAAAAAAAAAAAAAAAAAAACATTCAGGATTGCAAAATAATAAAGTTATTCCAGGGCAGGAATATAAAAGATATATGAAGGGGAGAAAAAAAAAGAAAAGAGCACTATTTTTCCAGGGAATGAAGAGTAGTTTTAAAAAAAATAAAAAAAAACACCATGAATGTCAGAATTATACACAGTAGCAGGTAGAAGAACAAAGCTACAAGTCCAGGAAAAGCTTTGCACATTTACTAATGCAAGAAACACATCATAGCTTGCAATATCTATACCATAAATCGATGGGACATCTCTGAGTGGGGCTCACAGAAGGAATCACTAAGGGTATGATGGTAGCTGCACTTGAAGTGATCTACATGAAGTGGTCTAATCATGCTCTTCAATCGCGAAACACATTTGCCCCCCTCTAAAACTGGAAGACAGCAATATCCAAATTTATCATATACATTCTGTGTAGAGGTATAAATCCACTCCATTACATACAGGGGGTTTTCACGCAGTTTTGAAACTTGTTGCATTCAAATTGCAACATTATAAATGTTAGATTTTTACAGTAAGTCTGCGTTAATATCTTCTGCAGCAGTACTCCACAATTTAATCCATATTACCTGTATTCCTATCAAAGCACCTATGCTGCCAGCTTGTCACATACTTTATAATTGTAGCAGACTGCAGGGGAGAGGTCCGTAATATGTGGCCAAGGCAACAGATCGGCAGATTCCATGGACTCAGATTCCCTTTATAAGCAGTGCTTACATTATGGATCATTAGATCAGATATTGTTCTAGTTTCACATTACATTAAAAAAAAAAAAAAAACTTTCACAGGATTATGCTAGGGAAAAAAAAAAAATGTAGGACACCCCCCCCCCCACGTTTTCGTTTTCATTTCATTTCATTGGTAAATCAACATATTTGTCAATGCGGCTCTCCGGCACCCCCTGCTGGCCAAACCAGATCAAGCTGACACAATTGCCAGAAAGACATGTGACCGTCTTAGATTTGTTTTCCAAGCAGGTGTCAGAAGTGCAAGGAGCTGTGATAAGAAGATGTCATCGTCACTGGAGCCATGGGATATCGCACTAACAAATAGCTACTTCATTAAATCGTATGACTTGTACCATCTCGTACCACAATTATTTAATGTGAAATATAGATATATATATATATATATATATATTTTGTTTTCCATGACTGGCTCACTTAACCCACACGCTATCTTATGCAGGTGGCAGGTCCTGTCCACTTTATCACCTCAAAAAACAATTCTTCCCATATTTTATTATTTGTTTACAGATTGCTGGGACACGGTAATGGGTCTTTTAGCAGCAGTCTTTCCACAGGTTTTTACAAGTCCATTTAAAAGCTTTGTGTGAACGCTATCTGTATAACCTACCTATAATGTCTACCGGTGCTTGTGTCACACCCCCAGCCGCCTTCAAAAACCATAAACATAAAAATCAGCAATAAAACAATGCAGGACTTCAATATTTCAAATAAAAAAAAATATGTGGCAAAAACGGAAAAAACCTATGCATTAAAATAGTTAAAAAAAAAATGATGTTTCAACTAGAGGCTCCTGTATGTTCACATATCTATAATACATTGTATGTTCTTTTAAAATAAAGCCTTTGTTGCTAGTTGGGATTAACTGGCAAAAAGATGAATACGTCCCAACAAGGGTCCGATTTCCAGAGGGTTTTCTCAAAATACACCTTACCTTCATTCAGCATGACCAATATCCAATTATGAGTCTCTTAAGTGTGGTAAAGGTGTAATGTACTCCACTCCAAAAAAATAAATAAATCTTACATCAGACCTTTTTGGGTGAAACCCTTGTAACCAGTCATACCTCAGAGAGAAGAGTTTGATTTATGAATAAAAAGGAGTAGGATACCCTTTATAGCCAACTGTCGAGACGCCAATGAGAACTAGCATTACATTGAGGTTTCATTGCTGGGGTGTTTTTGGATGTCATTTTCTGGGTATATCAGTTGGTAAGGCTTCTCACTCTCTTCCAGAACAGAGTTACCCAACTCAGCATCCTGTTTCTGAAGCTCGTGCCTGGACAGATGTTCAACAATGCCAGCCCCTAGAGAGTCTCCAAGGACATTAGTAGTTGTTCTGAGACGATCCCTGAGAAGAGAAAAAAAAAATATTAAACTACAATATAAGGACATCATAGGTATACAGCTCATTCGATCTTAGCAAGGTATATGAAATACTCTAGTTGCGGCTACATCCAGGATGACTCGTGCGTATAGTCACCAATTATGAATAAAATGTTCTAGTTTGTGGAGATTTGGCATCCTTTGTTTTCCCTAAACCCATAGCTTGTGATGCACATTTTGTGAACAATTCAAGTAATCCATAATGGTTGTGATGGGAACATATGCTCTAACATGCGACTTTGACCTAGAACCACTTGAGGGACCAGCATTCAGATTCCAAACTACCTGGCTTGGCATAACCAGCCAAAACAATACCATTAACTATGCTTTGTAAGAATAGCGTATTGGTCAGACTCTGGTATCACACTCTTTAGGTTATTAAAACACACACATCCTCTGCAGATTTGTCCCTTGATTGGATGAGTGTTGACGCCAGCCTACGGGCATCAAGTCTCTATTGAGCACTCAAATTGATGAGTGACCGTGCCAGACAACTAAATTAGGTAGTGTTAATGGGAAGGCTATTAAAAAGTGGAGTGGCTCCCATCAAATGGAAGCAGTGCAGGGTTAATGATCTCTTTGGAACAGCACCTAAACTACACAAATTGCAAAATCCCAATCTATGTGTTGGGACAAAATCAAATGGCATGCTGACCACAGTCACTTCTCTCAAATATCTAGGTATGTGGTTGGACCCTAATCTATCCTTTGGCCCCCACATCGAAAAAACTCATCTAAACTTTACCCCAAACTAGGTGCCCTGTACAGAAACAAATCCTGCCTGAGTCCCGCGGTAAGAAAGCAGATTGTACAGCAAATGCTTATGCCGGCTATTGATTATGGAGATGTAGTGTATGCAGCCGCCCCGCAAACACACCTTCATAATAAGCTTACTACATTGTATAACTCATTCTGCCACTTTGCGCTACAATGTAACTACATGACCCACCATTGTGACATGTTAAAAGAGGTAAACTGGCCATCGCTGGAATCCAGACGCACCCTTCACCTTTCCAGCCTGGTGTTTAAGAGCATCTCTGGGGAGCTGCCACCCTACCTGAATAGACTGCTTCCCCCAGCAGCTCCCTCATCCTATAACCTCCGATCCAGGACCAGCACCTTACTTGCTATACCACAATACAAAAAGACAGTGGCTCGGTTCTCATTTTCCTACAGAGCACCTCAATTATGGAATAACCTCCCAGACACCATCAAATCTTCCCCCAGTCTTAAGTCACTCAAAAGCTCCTTACTAACATACCTCAATACAGAATGCACCTGTAAACATGTAACCTAGTGACTATATTTCCTACATCTTTATTTTCTGTTAATCTGTATATTTGTGTTGTTTTTTTAATATCTTGCATTGTATTACTTTTTATTTCTGTAACTGTAACACTTCAATGTTCTTGAACCCAGGACATACTTGAAAACGAGAGAAATCTCAATGTATCCTTCCTGGTAAAATCCTTTATAAATAAAATAAATGATCAGTTTCCTGACATCTAGCATCTACTGTGCCTTGCATTTCTGCATTCCTGTGGGTGTTGACCACCAAGTGCATTAGCAATTTTAAATAAAATTGTAATGGTATGGCAAGATGAGGGTTAATAGCCTTGCACGCTTAGGAGTTCTAAATGAGTACTCACAAAAACCAGTCAACCGCTATAATAAGGGTTATATCCTCTGTAGGGAGTCCGACCGATGTCAGGACAATCACCATGGTCACTAGCCCAGCTTGTGGGATTCCCGCCGCGCCAATACTGGCAGCTGTGGCTGTAATACTGTGGGGAGAAAATTAAAACAGAAAGTCAGTAAACCATACAATCATAAGTGCAATGAACTATTAAAGCAATGATAAAATAGCACCCTTGCTAGTGGAAATATAGAAAATAAGAGATGCTGCAGGCTATAGAGAGAGTCAAGCAATATTCCTAGCCGATATTGCAATGCATATATTAGGTCTTATTTACCAAGTCACTCCTGCCAGCACAAAAATGTATTTAACAGTGCAGTGAATAATATAAATGCAGCCGATAGTTTTGTTTTTAGCACTGAAGCACTCTAGCACTGAGAAATACGTCGGTCACAAAACTGACTTTACACCCCAGCTGAAGGATGTTAAGCCAGGGTGGTTTTCCCCTAACATTTCCCCAATGTATAGTGTCCCTGCTGTGATGTACTTTTATCTGCTGTGCGTGAGACTGCTGTCTACACTTGTTGGATCTGTTCCTTCCCCAGCCCTGGCACTGAACTGAATTGCCCCATTACCCCTGGGTCCAGAGGACAAAAAGGACCGCGTGGCACGAAATGGAGACTTTTGCAAACCAGCAAGAAGCAGTTCAGATCAGGTCCAGCCGACTCACGGCTTCTGGATCACCACACAATTCCGAAGTGCCAGCCAAACCGAATCGCAGAAAATTTCAAGACTCATTTGCCTAAGCCAGCAGACCATGTTGAAACCAGTACACGACCAAAATGGAGCCTCCAGACTTGAAATGAACCAATCAGAACTGTTGGGGTGGGCGGGAAGTTTGAAAGTGTGTGTGTTAGCTGAGCATAAATACTGGTGTGTTTTTTCAATAACGGTAGTCGAACCTGTTTGATTCAGGGTACTCTCACTTCCCCTACTCAGCAGGCACGAAGCAGCCGTCTGGGGATTTGGCTGAAGATTTTTTTTTAATTCGACTAAGATCCACCAGAACGAATCGAAACAGCAGATCCGATTCACCAAATCGCGGATCTTCATCATCGAATCCATCCCCAGAGATCAGGCTGCTCGAGGCACTGAGTTCTGAGTAACTCAGCAGCCGGGCTGATCCAGGCGACGGGGTGCCAGGAAGGCTGACAAGTGAGGTCTGTCCCAGATCGACTCGTTAGATCCGCCAGAACAAAAAAAAAAAAAAAAAAAAATACATTGATTCACCAGATCCGACTCCCCTAATCAGAAGCGCGGATCCAATTCAGCGGGACGAATCGGTGTGGCAAATTGGAAAATACTCCAGGGTAGCGGATCCGGATCAGTGGATCCATTCCAAGAGATCAGGCTGCTTGAGGCACTGAGTAACTCAGCGGCCGGGCTGATCTAGGTGAGGGGTGCCAGGAGAGCAGAACAGGCAGACAAGCGAGGTCTGTAACAACGTCTATTTCAGTTCAATCCTTATAAAATCTGTTCCAGTTGTAGGCCTTCACACACCACCCTGTCCCCCTTCTAGATATTAAACAGTGGGACATCATAAAAAAAAAAAAAAGCCATTTTCAGTAAAATAAGCAGAGAAACTGAAATGGCGTCAGTTAGGCGTAAAGTAGTTGTGGGGGTAAACGGATAGGGGGTCAAAGGGTATGGCCGGTGTAAATGTGCCAAAGGGGAGTAGTGACTGCCGTGGGGGGGGGGGCGTACTTGGAAGTTCAGCGACCAAGACGGTCGGGAGGCAGATGGAAATAGGATAACCAACCGTTGAGTTGTGACCGTTTCTGATGACTGATTCACTGATCTAAAGTTGAGTTAATAACTGGGAGGGAGGAACTGCAAGGCCCTCATACCAAATCTGGTAATCCTACTCAGGGCCGGTGCTAGACTATTTTGCGCCTAGGCAAGACCAGATGCTTGCATCCCCCAGAATAAAATTGATAACTGTTGAAATGCGGGGGGGACTCACACTCTGCTGTGAGGGGGCGGAACACTCTGTGCATGGAGACACACACTCACACAATGGGGGGGGCGACACTCACCGCTGTGCACGGGGACCCACACGGTCGTTCGTCGGTCATCTTACCCTTGCTGGTCAGGCCTGGATCGTCTGTGCCTATTTCCTCTGCCTCTTTCTTTCACTCTGTGCCTCTTTCTTTCTTTCTCCTCTGGTGGCACCCGCAGGTCATCTGGTGGCGCCTGCGCATCACCATAAGACGCCCACCTTCTGTGCCTCTAACGGGGGTCAGCTTTGCGAGCCATCACTGCCGGCAACATGAGCCGCACAATGAGGAATGGGTACAATAATGGAACCTGGGTTGGAGGCGGCTGCGCCCATAGGTGGCAGTGCGCTCTAGGCGGTTGCCTAGCTTGCCTAGTGGGAGCACCGGCCCTGATCCTACTGCTGCACAATGCTATCTATTTCTCTTCTACTCTACTCTACTTCTGCCTTTTCCCTAAAATGCAACAGATACCACTGTACCAGCAACCTCAACACTATCATCTCTCCCTCCCTTCCCACTTGGCCTCCCATGAACTACTTGGTTTCCTCAGAAACCGGTCTCCCTCTAATTCTCTGTCTTCCAATCATCCACAGTCAAATCCCATTCCCACCTTCTTTCTCACTCTGTTGCTGCTACTTTATGCAGTCGACATCTCTAACCCTGGCCCCACAACAACTCCACTACTTCCCTCTCATTCTGTCTCCCACACAACAACTCCAGGCAATCCCAGCAACCTCATTCCTATACGCCCTCAACACCTCTCCTCTTTCTCCTGCGCCCTTTGGTATGCTCGCTCTGTGTGCAATAAACTCACAGCTATCCACGAATTTTTCATCTCCAACTCACACAACCTCCTAGCTCTTACTGAAACTTGGCTGACGCACTCTGACACTGCTTCCATTGCTGCTCTCACACATGGCGGTCTACACTTCAGCCATACCCCTAGACCGGGTAAGAAACATGGTGGTGGGGGTTGGAATTTTGCCCTCCCCCACCTGTCCCCATCAGCATCTCCCGCCACCCCCATCTCTCTCCTCCTTTGAAGCACACTGCATACGCCTGTTTTCTCCCAGTTCCTTGACCACTTTACTAACCTTCCATGCCCAATTCTCTGGGACTTCAACATTCCCATTGATGATCCTTCTGCCCCTGCTGCCTCCAAACTACTTTCACGCATATCCTCCCTTGGACTTACCATGAAGGTGACTCTATTGACCTCGTTTTTCCAACCTCTGTTCCATTTCACCTGTAGCCCTTTCCCCAACTCTGACCGCCACCTTCTCTCCAGCAGGCTGGATGCATTTAAAAGTATTTGGCCAACGTTCCCCTCCGGCCAACAGTGTTACCAGGCGGTCGCAGGGCAGTGACGAGCTCCTGCGAGATCTCAGCGGCCTCTCAGTAATGCAGCCAGCCGGAGGGAAACACTGGCCAAATGCTTTTAACGCAGTCGACCAGCTGCCCCAGCCCCGTGGATACATGCAAGCCAGCCCAGCGCAGGCTTCTGGGAATCGGGGCATTTGCACGAGTACAAGCTACTTATGCAAATGGCGGTATCGGCACCGATACTAGTATCGGTGCATCCCTATTTTGCAATATACTACGAATTTGGATAACACACACACTTTGTATGGGTTACATGGCGCCACTGATAATTTCGTCAATAGTTTTCAAAGACTTTGTAGACTACATGCTTTGATGAAAACTGGACTAGAACTGAATAAAAACAAGTTATGACTAAAGGAGTTTTTCAGAAAGCACCCAAATTTCAGTGACAGTTCGGCACTTTCTGGTTTGGTGCACTTCGTAGATTACATTTCATTGACCCGGTGATGAATTCACTATTCATTGCAGGGTCCCTGAAGTGTGCTGAACATGGAACCGCTGAAGACAGAAGAATAGCAGAGTGCCGTTTGTTTTTGCCCAATAAGTGTTTAACTATTGGTGCACCGAAATGTAAATTTCCAGCCGATACTGAAACCGAAAATCTAGGATCGGTTCGCCCGAAGACCGATACCAAAACCAGAAATCAGACATGAGAACCTGGGCCTGGAGGCCGGGCCGAGCAGCCTGCTTGGCCGGGCCTCCAGGCCCAGATTCAGATGGCTGATTGCACCTACATCCTCCTACTTCGGCTCTGAGCTCCTCCAGCGGTGGCAGTCCCCCTGCACCCAGGGTCAAAGGATCATCCCGGTGACAGAGACAGAGGACACGGAATGCAGGAGGACTGCCACCACTGGAGGAGCACAGGGCCAATGTAGGAGAGCATGTGCAACGCTGTCACCCCCACAAACAAAATCTGTCATCTGGGCCTGGAGGCTCGCCCGAGCCCCCTGGTCGGCCAGCCTTCAGACTCAGGCGAGCCCCCTGCTCGGCTGGGCCTCCAGGCCAACCCGGGGACTCGCCTGAGCCTGGAAGCAAGAAAATTTTTGGACGGATTTTTCAGCTGGATTTTCCATTACGGCCGAAACCGAAAGCACCATTTTTGGCCGATAATTTCGGTGGCCGAAATTTAGATCCATCCCTAGTTTTAAGCAATAAAAATGTAAGTAAAAAAAAAAAGTCCTATAACGAGATAAATAAAAAAATTGACAATGTCGCAATAATATACAAAAAGGTTTCAAAAAATAAAAAAAAGTTTACGGAAAATAAAAATTGGTTGAATAAAAACTTTTTTCTTCTTCATTGAATCCTAGGAGATTCGCCTGTTTAAACCTGTCAAACTGAATCACCGAAAATCAGGGCATGTCACTGACACTTCAGTGCAGTTTGACGTGCTCCGAGTAGCTTAACCATTACTTTTCTATGGGACAATTTTTCTGCCGCTGAAGATCGCTGATCTGCACTGTATTTTGCTGTCCATACACCAGTATCTGGCAAATTGACAGTTTAGTGAATAGATTAACTGCCACGAAATTGCACCGTACGGCGCAATTCAGTGACAAGTTTGTCGCCTACTGAATCTTACTAATCTTTGTGTGGTCGGGAGCAGGGTGTGCTCGCTACAGAAATTATTTCAGTTTGTGTTCATTTAGTTATGAAAACAAGTATCAAGTGAGAAAAAACTTATTTTCTATATATTCAGAGACTATGGGTAAAGGCATTAGACAATACAGATATTGTTTTAATATTTTAGATTTGCACTTCTTGATAAAATGAAGAATGTCACAAGCGAGGCGTCAACTAATATCTTGGGATATTTAAATCGACTAAAAGTGGACTTAAAAAAAAATATCAGGTGACTAAAAATTAATAACTTTAGTCACAAGACTATCAGGGTTATTCAGAGAGGTGAAAACCTTGAGAATGACTGGAGAATTGAAAATTCTAGGTCAAACTAGTCAAACCTAAAAGATTCTCCCATTTATCTCACTTTCCAAATCGGCCATTTGGTCTAGATTGTTCATTCTCCGGGCAATTCAAGGTTTTCACCTCTCAATAGCCCTGTATGACTAAAACTAAATTATAATTTGCTGTGAAAATTAACATTGCATGGCACACTTTAGGCCACTTTTTTGTATGCAAGGAGTTTTAATCCACCATGTTTTAGAGATCTTCACTTTTTTTGTACCCGTTTATTGTGCAACACATGGAATGGAGAGGACAAGAGTGTGTCAGGGATTGTACCGGGGTGATAGAGGTGGCAGGATACTGAGCCCAGGATGCATTGATGCACCAATACAGGGGGTCTGTGGTGAGCTGCTGCAGGAGACAGCAAAAACAACTTTGGAGACAGGACACGTAAAGGACTTGAAGAAGGGGAATCAGGAAACCGACAGGACAATGGGATCTTGGACACACACTGCATACTGGAGGGTATGGAGACACAGGGAAGGTTGGTAACAGCAGCAGGATTTGGGGTTCTGGAAATCACAAGAGAGCCACAGCATAGGTCCCCTTTTTCTGAAAGCAGATGACTAATGCTGGAGCAAGGAGCAGAGGGAAGTATGGTACTTTTATTTCAGGTGAGTCACATGACCTATAGTGTGTGTTTTAATGGTTTGTTTGACAGAACTGGTGCTGGATCTCTGCGCTGGAAATGAGCAGCACAGGATTAAAACAGGGGTTAGAAGGGGGCTGCCCAGGCATAGTTCAGGAACCTGACAGAGTGTTTGTTCCCCGAAACATACAAAAATCTCCTAAAAATTTGCTCTGAGATGCCAGTGTCTCTCATTGAAACTAAACCTAATCTACAGGTACTCAAATGTTTTTTGTTGTTTTTGTATTGCATCCCCCAGTGTCAACTTGAGAACAACGAATTCTGCACCATTTATTGAACAGAGGCACTTAACACCTACACACTGGACTATTTGGAGTAGAACACTGAATAAGCAACTAAAATTGTACAACTCTATACACTAATCCATTTTTTTGGTTAATGCGTGGTTTAGTGTACCACAATTAGTCTGTTTGCAACTATTATTTTGGGACACTGTTGCAGTTTTTTTCTTTGTTGTATTATTTTTCAAACTTACCGGAACCTAAAAGATTGATTTACAATGAGATTTATCCATCTACTAGTAGATTTTAAAGTATCTCTGCAGGTGTACAGAAACACATTTCACATATACAAGATGCTATCCCTACTCCACAGCATAAACTGCATATTCCTGTGCGGTAGAGGGTCTTCGACCTGGGTGCGCCATTAGAGCTGGAAAATTGTTCACCTGGTGATGTGTTCTTTAATTGCGCCCCCCCCCCCTTCCCTCTAAAATTACCATCAGCAATATGTGGTAGAACAAAAAGCACCGTTCACCTGATAGTAATTATCTGCCCAAAGTTCAGCTCGTAATTGTTGACTTGAGCAATAAAAATGGCAGCCAGTGCCTCATAGAGTGCTGTCCCGTCCATGTTAATGGTTGCTCCTACAGGAAGTACAAATCGAGTGATCCGTTTGTCCACACCGTTGTTCTCTTCTAGACACTTGAATGTAATGGGTAAGGTAGCAGAACTGAAAAGAAAGAAGAAAGGGAAATCATACCATGATACGGTGTTGCTAAAAAACACTTGAACAAGGATCAAGCGCACAAATATTTTTCCTACAAGTATGAGCTCCCTTATTATTTATGTTCAGAGATTGCATGCAAACTCTACTCCTATCTGAAAATACTTGCTCAGGTTATAAAACACTATCCAGCTTTAGTTATCGAATACAATGATCCTCAAATCTGAAATGGAAAACTGCCTACTGTGCATTGTACAGCTTGCAAAACAAAGTTAATAGATCTGTTGAGCCTCTCTTTAGGATTGCATTCCCTGCTGAAACAATAGCTAGATCAGTAATCAGGGGTGTGAATTTTAGTAGAAAAATTCTATTTCACTGCCTAAAGTGGCAGCTTAATTTACTTGTTCTTATGCACAAAATAACAATTAGCATATAAAGGCTTACCAGATCAGTCATGCTTTCTGGGACACATGGAATTTTATCATAAGGGGTTCCCTACAGTTCGTAGGCTTCATATGCAATAGCGGAAGTACCGTGGTCGCAGCTGTCGCACTTGGGACCGGGCCCTGGAATCCCGCCACTGGAGGGGGGCCCAGGCAGCCGCGGAGCTTTGGCACTATTTTTCCATCACCGGCACCTGAGAGCAGCACCGCCGGCTGACGTGTGTGCGGGGTCTGATATTGGCCAATTACTGGGGGTCCGATACTGGCTAATTACTGGGGGTCCAATACTGGCTAATTACTGGGGTCTGATATCTGGGTATACATGTATCTGGGGCCCGCGAGGAGGGTGGGCCTTGAAGACGCGGGGCATACTAGTACGCCCCGCTGACTTCAATGGCCCACCTCGGCCCCTCCCCACAGTCAACGAGGGGGGGGCCCCTTCATGGATTCTTGCACCGGGGCCCTGAGGTTTCTAGTTACGCCTCTGTGCAGCGGTAAGAAAATCAATTCACTAGTTAATGTGATGTGATTTCATGCCTAATACTTTTTTTTTTGAGGAGCTGACAATACCCATTGTGACATGCGTCACTTTGGACTTTGGGTACATGGGCGTAGAAAAGCGTTTGAGAAGTGCAAGCCTGTAGTTTCAGATGGTTTCCCCACCCTTGGTCAAAATCACCCTGCATCTACAATTTTAGAGGCAAGGTGTTTCTTTTCTGTACCCTATTCCCTGATGTCTGTGTTACATTAATATTCCCTTATGTATTTATCGTGGAGTCTGTGGTATATACTGTGCTGTCTTTTCGTTTGTTTTCACAGGCTTCCATCAACCCCCCCCCTGCTTCCCACAGCAACTAGCTTTAACTGGATCCCTGTGCTACTCCCTGATCCTTTGTTTCAATGCTGGGCGTGTTTACATTACATTTCTTATACCTTCACCTTGTGTGTGCGTTTTTCCCAATTGTAAATAAAGTCAGTCCCAGTTTGATTTTCACCCTGCAAGGATCTCCTGTATTGAGTGCGTATGGGTCAGAACCAGTACTCCTTCGGGATACTGGCGGCGAGGGGAGTATTCTGCACATGGGCACAGGACCCCCCACGTTATATCCATCAACCCTTTGAGGTAGATTAACAATCATTTTGAAGAGAAATTGTTCATATTGGCTTGGATAATCACTTTGGGGTGTTTGAGTGGAGTTGTGAACCTGTTATTTTAACAGGACAGTTTGTACAGTAAAGGGAGTTAAAACACATCCTCCTACTTCTTTAAGATGGAACAATCACGTATTTGTGGACTACGTTAAGATGACCTAGCAAGAGGTGGAGTGGTTTCTTTTTGAGGGGGGTGTTCTATTTAGGGTTGTTCGCTAACCACTACAGTTTACAAGTGATGCAAACTAGGGCAAATAACAGTCTTGTTGATAAATCTGCCGTTTGGAAAATGCAAAAGTTTGTCATTGTTGCAACAATGGTAACCTACTTTGATTAGTGAATAACCCACTACATTTAGCAGGTGGTGTGTGTAATTATATATATATATATATTATATATATATATATATATATAATATATATATATATATACACACAAGCTCAAGATATATATATATATCTCACACTCTGCGGAAATTAACGATTAATTGCCTCAGCTCACATGGATATATTGCCCCCAGCTCACCTCCTGCCTCCACCCCTACGAATGTCCGCCAGCATGAAGCTTGGCTGCACGCGCTTGCCTGGGAACCACCTTACCAGCTGCTTCTTGCAAGATCCCAGAATTCACGTGAACTCCGCGATCTCGCGGCTGGTGGATCCCAGGCGAGTGGCCGGCAGCCAAATAAATTTGATCGACCAAGGAAATTAACGATTAATCGAACACAAAAATTTTAATCATTACCAGCCCTAATATATCTATATATCAGCAGATGAAGGGATTTATTGCCATGCCAGATCAGATCTCTGAGATCTGGCTGTCTGAGGGGCTAAACAAAAATACAAATTTGCATGCCCAATCCAAGAGATACATGTCCCTAGTTTCGGGACATAAGAATTCCACATCTCTGAAAATGGATGATTCAGCCAAAAGCAGTTCAGGTGTTGGCTGTAAGACAAGGACATTTGGGGGCATTTTCAATTCACTCTCAAATTTTTTTTTTTATTATAGGCCATGTCCAAAATGCATCAAAAGAGAAGGAATCGCAGTTCACAAGACCCACTGTTATGCAGTCTATGGGGAGAAAAGCAATATAATATTGAAAGCTTAGTGAATTAAACTAGAAATGAAATGCACCTCCTTACCATAATCTTTTCTAGCCTTGAAATCCTTACCTTGAAGATGTCCCCAGGGCTGTAATAAGGGCCTGAAGAAGCCCTCCAATGAAGGGCCAAGGGTTTCTGCGAGTGACAATGAAAAACAACAGAGGAAGGACTACCAGCGCATGTATAAGCAACCCTATGATGACTGTGATTGTGTACATTCCAAGCTGGCCTCCCATCACCATTAGGTCATCCATCTCCAATATCTTTCCAGAAATAAGGAACAGAATTCCAATGGGAGCATACCTTGTAGAAACAAATAAATGTTACGATGTAGAATGGTAAATTGAATCAAATTTTAAGCAACACTCTAGCCATGACCAAATTAATTCAATTAATTGGTCATAGGAAGGAGAGCGTCCGCTTCAGTGCGTTGTTGGGTATAATGCGGTGCTGAAACAGTTAAGAGCATCCCTCCTGCCAGAACATGGTCAAACCGCTTGTGCAGAGACAGGTTTGTAGCACTGGTCAGCCAAAACCTGCCAATGAGAGGCATCAAAGTGTTGTGATGAGACACTAATAATCAAGTAGGTTTATAAAGATACACTAAGCTAAAAAAAAGGAATATCTCTGCCCCTTCCACTTTCCAACATGCAGAATCCTGTTGTATTCATCTAAAATTTACTAAAAATACATCGAATTGGTTTTAATACATGCCTATGAGCACACATAAAAAAAAAAAAAAGATACAAACTATATATGTTGTATACTAGATCTTACCATATAATAATGGCTACCAGCCTCATGATGGCCTCATTGAGGCAGTCAAAGAATTCTTTGAGTGCCCTGCCTTGTTCTTTCATTTTTCCAATCACCAGACCAAAGCACATGGAGAAGACCACCAGGCCCAAAGCATTTACACCATTCGCGGAGCCTGGCACTGGAATAACTTCCTCCATGCTCATCATCTCTTGCAACTTGCCCATCGCTTTTGTCACGTTTTCTACAATATCACTAACATTAACTGCAGCAGTTGGCTCCTCAGTAGTGTTACGCAACAGCGATTCGTTGTAGTTATGGTCAGGAAGGACAGGCACTTGATACATCCTTGTGCTGTATTGGGTTTTGTACTGCAAAAAACACATAAAAGAATTGTGAGAAAAATAAATAAAAATTTTAATTTATTCTGATCTTGAAATAAAAATACTTTGACATTTGAAACCGCATAATGGGTGCACAAAAGTACTAAATAGACCGTGGACAAAGATTTCTGGGTATGATAAACTCCGGGAGCCATCCACTAATCATGTTTTTATAACTCCCCCCCCCCCATATTCCTGCTGTGTATCCAAATGTAGAATCTTAATACAAAGGCCGCAGGACACAGTTGTCCTCTGCCATATGGTTTGTCACGAGTTACCCTGAAGGAATCAAAATGATGAGGGTTGCACAAAATGTTACTTATGTAGGTTGGATCTGTGTTAATTCATTCCAGAGTTTTAATGTGTGTTAAATGAAAAAGAAAATCTGTTGTATGAATCCATACAAATAGGTCTGGTTTTTAATGCAGCCTATTGAAGGATTTTTGCGCGACTTTGGGAATGGCACTACTACGTACATCAATGCTTTCAAACGGATGCATTGATTCTAAATAAGAGGTCTCGCTTCATGGTGAGACTTACTGTTCCAAGTTTTAATGGTTAAAAGGCAAAACCTTTATGTTTAAGAAGGGGGTGTTTAAAAAAAAAAAAAAAATGCTTGAGGACCACCACTGCTCTATGCTACAGCTATCAATGTAAGCACATACAGGAAATGATGGACATCCATCTTCCATAGCACAATTTTTATCTTCATTACCCCCTTTATTATTAGGAGGGGCAATATGTATACAGTAAGTGAGAAGACCCTCCATATTACAGTGGCATGCGGTCTATCACATCAACCACAGGTATGTCAAATTAAATCGGCCACGTCAGTCTGGATCACATCGGGCAGTCAGCACCAGTGATTCCACATTGATCGCCAGTCAAGAGACTGGTGACAGTCACTTTTCCACTAGGGACAGTTTTCTGTGACAGTTATGAGGCTTAACGGTCAGCCTTAAACAAATTACAGTAAATTAAAAAGTCAACCTAATGCAGAACGCCTTCCATTTCGCTGACTTAGAAGTGGAACAGGTGCTGCTTCCCTCATGCTCCCTCCTGGCTTTTCTTAAAACACTCACCGGCTGTTCCCCCACAACTTTGGGACAACCGTCGATTATCCACCACAAAACTAGCTTGGGTTAAAAACCATAAATGGAAAGAACACTTTTCAGTGTAAAGTGCATACGGCGCTAAACAAATATTATTAATGTGACAATTTATCTAGCGGAGTTTATACAGTATTGCAGCTCACCACCAGTGTGTCTTTCACCCAAAAATAAGCAAAAAATACAAACTTTGTTAAGGGAGCGCAGAAAAAAGAAACACTTCACAATCACTTCTATATCACAGAACCTTTTTTTTGAATATTTTCGTTTTGTGAAATACTCTAGAATATAAAAGCAAAAAGAACTCTCCTTGCATAGTATGTTTGGTACAGTAAATGGATTGGAATTTAAACAAAATGGTTAGTATCTCACTCACAAACGTGGAGCCTATAGGCTCGTGTTGTTCGCCTTTAAGCCTCTATGGGGGGCTCCTCCCATCAATCAGTCATTGGTCTGAAATAACTTCTTGTACCTCAAATAAATGAGAGAAAATATGGCGCGATACAAGAACAGATGTTGGTAATAGGTGTAGTGGTTTAAACCAATCTACTCACGTGTTCCTGAGCCTCCCGATTGAGTGGCTCAGTATGTGGGCCTTGGACCACTTCAATAAGGGGGGTCCCACCCTCACTTTGATATCTGATGTTGATTCCGCTGGAAAAAAATAGATTGTTTGCGGGATCCGCATCAATTGAGTGGAGAATGCAGTCAGATGAAGTTTTTCCAATATAGGAAGTTTTATTGAAAAAATAAATAAAAATAAAAAAGATAAAATGGGTACATATGTACTCTATATAAAATATATAAAAATATGAGGTTGAACCGAAACGCGTTTCGCTCGCTATTACTGCGGGATTCAACAGTCGGCCCGACTGATGCCCGCAGTAATAGCGAGCGAAACGCATTTCGGTTCACCCTCATTTTTATATATTTTATATATAGAGTACATATGTTGCAAAAAATACGTATCTGATCTGCGCGAAATGAACGCTAGGGAACTCGGACTGGTTTCTCAAATGACGTCAACCAACCATAGTACATGAAGGAATGTAAGCACAAAAAAGGTACAATTCTAAGTGCAGTATAACAACAATTTGTGCATAATACATATTATATGGTTGATCAACTCCCAAACAGAGAGCCCATTCACTGGCTCTGAGTGGATCATTGCCTTTGGGTTGTTTATCTTTAATAACTTCTCAGGTAACCCACTCCTTGGTGTTGATAACTCATTACATCCATAGGATATGGGAAAGAAGAAAGGCACAATCTTGTGTATATCTGACGAATAATGGTATATTATATATCAGCTACAAGTGAAAACTCACATTTGGTGGAGCTATTCCCAGCTCAAGACAGAAGGCGTATGGGTTTCGTAGGTCAAACCCAATAAAGACCAAAACATGCAGAAATGGTTCTTCTTAAAAATTTAATGAATGGTTAAAACAAATAAAATGTATAAAAGGAGGCCAGAAGACCAACTGATGAAGCCGTGTGTCGACGGCGAAACGCGTTCTGGCCTCCTTTATACATTTTAATTTGTTTTAACCATTCATTAAATTTTTAAGAAGAACCATTTCTGCATGTTTTGGTCTTTATTGGGTTTGACCTACGAAACCCATACGCCTTTTGTCTTGAGCTGGGAATAGCTCCACCAAATGTGAGTTTTCACTTGTAGCTGATATACACAAGATTGTGCCTTTCTTCTTTCCCATATCCTATGGATGTAATGAGTTATCAACACCAAGGAGTGGGTTACCTGAGAAGTTATTAAAGATAAACAACCCAAAGGCAACGATCCACTCAGAGCCAGTGAATGGGCTGTGAGTTGATCAACCATATAATAACATATATTATGCACAAATTGTTGTTATACTGCACTTAGACTTGTACCTTTTTTGTGCTTACATTCCTTCATGTACTATGGTTGGTGACGTCATTTGAGAAACCAGTCCGAGTTCCCTAGCGTTCATTTTGCGCAGATCAGATACGTAATTTTTTGCAACATATGTACTCTATATAAAATATATAAAAATATGAGGGTGAACCGAAACGCGTTTCGCTCGCTATTACTGCGGGCATCAGTCGGGCCGACTGATGAATCCCACAGTAATAGCGAGCGAAACGCGTTTCGGTTCACCCTCATTTTTATATATTTTATATAGAGTACATATGTACCCATTTTAGCTTTATTTTTTATTTATTTTTTCAATAAAACTTCCTATATATTGGAAAAACTTCATCTGACTGCATTCTCCACTCAATTGATGCGGATCCCACAAACCATCTATTTTTTCCAGCGGAATCAACAGCAGATATCCAAGTAAGGGTGGGACCCCCCTTATTGAAGTGGTCCAAGGCCCACATACTGAGCCACTCAATCGGGAGGCTCAGGAACACGTGAGTAGATGTGGTTTAAACCACTACACCTATTACCAACATCTGTTCTTTTATCGCGCCATATTTTCTCTCATTTGAGGTACAAGAAGTTATTTCAGACCAATGACTGATTGATGGGAGGAGCCCCCCATAGAGGCTTAAAGGCGAACAACACGAGCCTATAGGCTCCACGTTTGTGAGTGAGATACTAACCATTTTGTTTAAATTCCAATCCATTTACTGTACCAAACATACTATGCAAGGAGAGTTCTTTTTGCTTTTATATTCTAGAGTATTTCACAAAACGAAAATATTCAAAAAAAAGGTTCTGTGATATAGAAGTGATTGTCAAGTGTTTCTTTATTCTGCGCTCCCTTAACAAAGTTTGTATTTTTTGCTTAAAAACCATAAATGCCTCTCCAGTTGTCGTGGCAAAAGATGCTTTGGTCCCCCATCCTCCACAACCGAAACTGTCATCAATCGCCCCCAGCCCCCATTTTCTGCACTCTGGCCCACCGGGGCTTCATGCGTCTCCATTATATTGGTGTGTCGGGATTACCCTACTCCTATACAGCCCTTAAGGACTGTATTGCCCCTCTGAGCATACATCCAGTTTACTATTTGCAGCTACAACAGTTCATGCTCAATTACGAAGCTTGTCCCCCGCTGACCTAGCTAACACTAGATACACTAGTACTCGTTCTGTCTCACTCTCGACCTCCAATATCTATACTCTTCTGCAGACCTCCTTGTCTACGACTATGCCCTGGAGGGTGATCTCCAAATGGACCCTTCGATTTCCAGATATCACCCCCTCTGACCTGATTCAGGCCACTATCATCCCCGGCGCTCTGTCCCCTCAGCCAATTACTAGGACATGTTTTACAGAAATTCTCCATCGAGCTTATATGGCACCTGATAGAGTGCCTCATGCAGGGCTCTTGCCAAATGCCAGCTCTCTCCTGCAGCATTTATAGTCATGTCCCCCCATTCAATTATTTTGGGACTCTGCGGAGATTTGGTTCTCCGCATAGATATAGATATAGTGGGCTATTTTTAACTTGCCAGCCCCCTCCTATCCGACCCCTGTGCCATCGGTTTTGGCTCAGTTTGTTGGCTGCCACTGGAAAGAAAGAAGTTATGTCCCAGTGGATCTCCCCCACCCCTCCCACGTTCCGCATGGTGTACGACAGGATTTAGTCTTGCGTTTTTGGCTGACTGGATGAGTCCTCCATGTACCAGGAGGAGAGGACTCAGAAGTTTTTTATTACCTGGTCCCCCCCCCCCTCATCCGTGTCTTCTTAGAGGACACAAAAGCGTCACTGCGCAACACTTCTTTGCGCTCCCTGGTACTCTTTGCAAATGCTACGAGGTTCCCCGCCAACCCCCCCCCCCAAGCCATCGGACCTTTCCTTACCCCACTTCCTAGCCTCGTCCTCACATGGTACATGATATTTTTTCTTTTTCAGCGCGATCTACTATGCCTCTGCGAGATATGTCTCTGGTTTGGTTTATTTAGGACCTCATTCCCTCTGTTTATGTGTCCTTAGCTGCCTGCTATGCTTTGTTTAATGCCTAGTTCTGGACTCCTTCCCCTCTGGCTGCTATTTATGTACCCATTTCTACTCTGCCCTTACCAATGTATGCTGCACCTAATCCAATAATAAACATTTAAAAAATAAAAGAAAAGGCAACCTAATCAAGGTGCACCTACTTGGCAGCCAGTCAATAAATGAGGTCGTAACTGGCATAAAAAAATAGATTTGGTTTGAAAATGTAAAGCGACACTACTACTTGCACAAGTAATCTCGTTGCAGCTTATGCACAACAAAACCACCATATAAAAACATCTGCTCCAAGTAGTTGCATATAAAAAGCAAATATAAAAGCTAGGTTTTTTATTGGTTTCCATTTTGTGGATTTTTCCCTATGATGCAACATTTACTAAAATCTGTGCAAAAGGTTTATTTTACTGCTGTGGTTTAGATGCTACAGTATTTAACAGTCAGTGGGGTGAAGGAGTGAAGTTTTACACAAGGCTATTGTGTTGTGTAGGCTACGCGAGGTAAAAAGATAGCAGCTGAAAGAGATAAAACAGGGAGCTTAAAAGAAAATCTACCCAAGGTGCTGTCCTTTGATGTGCATCCCACACAATACAAATGATATAGGAGTCGGCCGCCTGACCTATAGACTCCATTCTGTGGCCAAGGCCACACAGTGAGGAGCAAGTGATGTAAAGATACGGGGGGGGGGGGGGGGAGTTTACAAAACAAAAGATCAAACTAGATGCACACAGTGACACATATATTATGAAAATATTTTACTCTATAAAAAGGAAACCAAAGCACATGTAAGATATCCGCAACATAACCAAAATAAGAACATTTCATTTTTTGGTGGTAGTGGCCCTTTAAGGAGGCACATCTCGCTTAATGTACAAAAAGGTTAATCTTTATCTTGTTTGGGCACTCCGGGCCAAAAGTTTGTCGTCATCAATGACCTATAACATGGCAGTGGTATGAAGTGCATAAAGAAAAACTGATGTTCCTTAAAATGTGGAAAATCTATGCATTCAGACAGTTCTCAATTCTTACCTGTTTGAAGCAGGCTTCCACCAAGTTTGGAGGGAACATGTTCCTTTAATAACAAACATAAAATATGTTAAAAATGGGATGTAAGACAGCTTAACCAGGTCAGTTGACACAATGTATAAGCTACAATATGAATTGCAAAGGAACAGAGATACAAGGTGGGCATTCCAGACGGTGGCCAAGCTAATTGAATCCAGGGTGGATAAAAATCAATGATTTTTAAAAAAATAAAAAAAAAAAAATAGGATTTTTTTGATTTAAATCAGATTTTTTTGATTTAAATCAGATTTTTTTAAATAAATGCTTTTTGAGGAAAATATATATTACCATCCAAAGGTTATTCCATCATGAAATAAAGATTCGTTTTTTAATTATGTAGAATAAGGCTGTATGTTTAATTTTTTTGGTAAATAAATTCCATTAATCCATTCACAATGTCATGCTCTTCCAGAGGTTTTTGTAAGAGTATTGGGCAGTTTCTCTGCCTACAAGATATTATCACAGATGCTTGGTTTACTTTTGCAGTTCTCAAAACTGAATTTGACTCAGCAGAGATCACATGCCTCTTCTACACAGCAAAAATGTGATAACCTGAACAAAGTTGAGAAAAACACCTAATCCTAACTTCTACAAACCTATGAATACAGAATCAACTCCTTCAGTGCTAAGTTTCAAGAAGTTCAGTGAATAGAATAGAAACAATATTTTTCTGATTGTTTGGAGTGGAATAGATCTGCACAAGAAGAAAGTGAAACTAAGTGAGGAAGAAGTGGCAAGCAGACAAGCAGTACTACAAAATGAAAGTGAAACTTTCTGAGCACAATACTGCACAGCCACAGACAGACAAGTCTTTGGATCTTTTTGTGTGTATGACCTGAGGTTTATCACATTCTTTCCATGAAGGAAAAAACCTATAATGGCAGCATGCCGTAAAAGAGATCCAATTGGCATTTTTTAATGAAGTTCCTCTACCTACGGTAGCCGCTGCGGGATAGAGATGGCAGCTGCTCTTTAAAAATTATGATTTAAATCGAGTTGATTTAAATCAAGCCTTTTTATTAGTGATTTAAATCATGATTTAAATCGACTTGATTTAAATCAAATCCACCCTGATTGAATCCATGTTGTTCAAGGAGTTAAATACATATTGAATTCTAGATCTTTAGAATAAACTGCCTACTAAAGCCTGATGCTCTGCGGGAAGAGATCAGCAGGTAGTCCAAGTCAAGTCAAGATATTGATTTCTGCTAACATTTAGATTAGGATGGAAGGGAAAGCAATTTTCCAGGACTTAACCCTCCTTGAGACACCAGGACATCATTTTCTATATAAAGTTACATAGGCCGATAAAAAAGACATGCGTCCTCCAGGTTCAGCCCTTCACACACTACCCACTGCTGTCGATCCAAAAGAAGGCAAATATGCAAAGGAAAACAGAAAATAGTGAATGGATCCGGGGGAATCAGGAGTTTTTTGGGTGGGCACACAAACACCAGTGGACTGCGATCGACATCCTGCCATAGAGAATGAAGGTGTGAGTGTTTGAATGGGTAAGATTAAATAACCCTGGCAGCACTATTCTATCAACGCGTTTAAGAGACAATTGGCACAACTCCCTTTGTTGATGCTAAATTGGGGACGTTAAAAACAGGTGAAAACCTTCGCAGCATCCCACTTTCAGCATGCGATTCCGAGGCAGACGCTACTTCAGCACATTGCCCCGGAACCATGAGCTACCCTCGGGGATACTCGTGTTAGGGCTTCCGCCGTGACTATAACCTCCTGGAGTCCATAGGATTCCATCGAGGGTTGCTGCCGGATTACGAGCCCGTCGATAGAGTGATCACTGAGGGCTATTTGTCCCCAGTGTTACTCGGCTTCCGTTGGCAAAGAGCAGCGGATCTGGCCACTGTTCTCGCTGCAGGATGAGAGGAGTATCTGATTTATTGAGGGGGTGTTAGCGCAGTCAGCATCAGTTTCCAGGTGACGGTAAAAATCCATTTAACCCATTGGTGCAGTAATTAGCATTTGTACTACCTTACTTATCCTACAGCGAATTACTGATTGCGTATCCTATACTTAATATTGGGAGCGCAAAGTGCAGTAAGCTCGAACAACGTAGTGCACTCACCGATGCAGATTTTTTTAGGAGGTTTAGCGTTAGGGATGCAATCAAGGGGGTATGCGTTAAAGTCCCTTATCCTGACGTTAACACTTGCTACAGTCAGCGTTCACTAGGGAATAGGGCCCAATGTAAGGCGTGATTGAATTTAACAAGGTAATGCAACCATCTAGTTGCAAGATGGTGAGTATGTAAAGAAAATCTGGAGTGACATTTTAGTTAAATGGGGGAAATCGGCAGCCAGATTTTAAATCACAATAGGAGATGTATCTGGTAAATAAACAGGTATAAGACATATGGCATCTTTTAACAGACTGCTGCCTTGACAGCAAGCTTGTGATGACCGGTCTTCTACTTTTTATTAATAGGACTGTCAAAGCCTGATTACATTCCAACAAAGTTCAGTGAGTTCATATAAAGAATATTCAGAATGACAGATTACTCACCTGATTAGGTCCAGCATGGCATCCGTTGCCTGAACTCTCTCAATCTTCCCCTGGGATGTCATGTTTTCTTTGGTTCCCTTTCCTGGGTGAATGATGATCACCATGATAATTCCAATGAAGACCGCTATAAAGGTGGTCACCATGTAGTACACAACTGCACGCAATCCCATCTTGCCTGAGGCTTTGCTATCCAGAGCTGCCATACCTGCAATATGTCACCAGTCTTAAACACCACTGGTCAACGCATCTATTAGATAGTAACCCACTCATCGTGTCTTTAAAAGGATGGATAGGCCTGTCATACAAGCACTTTTGAATTGCAATAGATACTGTTTGAATATGGAGTAATAGGGGTCATATGCAGTGATTGCATTGAGACAATAACAGTGAACTGTATCAGGATTAGGGATGAGCTGTTCGGGTTCAGACGGTTCGGAGTTCGACCCGAACTTTGGCAGTTCGAAAGTTCGCGAATTTCGAACTTTTTGGGTCTGTTCGGTTCGAGTTCAAAAAAAAAAAAAATTTTGAAAAAAAGTATAGAAAATGCTTAAAAAAAAATACTAAAAAAAAATCTAGAAATAAAGAGACTCTTTACTGCAGAATATTATAAGCAACGGTTTATTAGATATTGAATTAAAAACTAATGTGTACGTGGAAAGATTATCAACTCTAAATGACCTCTGTTCACAAACGGGCATAACACCAGGTGTTTTTAGTTTGGTAATCAATTTGATACATTGTACACTATACTGAGGGTGGGGTGGTGTCTGCTTCTGATTGAGATTTGAGAATTAATTTCCCTAAAACATCCTAATATGCTGCATTTAACCCTTTCGCTGCTGAGGCTTTTCACACCTCTGTACTGAGGTCATTTTTACCGCTTTCGCTCATCATGTTTAACCGTGTTTTGTAGCCATATTTTGATATATGACCCAGACATATTATAGATCGTTCTTTCCGACAGACTTGGCAGATTCATAATATTTCATTATTATATGTATACGTTATGTCATGTCTGTATATTATAACAAAAAATGCAATAAAATTAGAATTCAATAATTTATTATGTGTAAAGTGTTTTTTTTCACATTTTAACATGCGATCGTTTGCGGTTATATTTTGTATGGGGTGAGCTTGTTAAAAAAATTAGAAATGGGGTCTCGTTACATTTTTTTTTGGGGAAAATTTAGCTTTTTTAACAAACGCACCGCATACAAAAATCGTTAGTGCAGCATTATTGTTCACATTATAATTGAAATGGGAACAATATTGTTGCATTAACAAAACAAAAAAAACTTTTTTTTTTTTTTTTCGAATTTTTTAAAATATATTTTTATTTTTATTTTTTTAAAAACGTTTTTCATGCTCATGTTTGGTATCCTTGGAAAGGCCATGCTCTGGCCGATCCAACGATATCAAACATTAACCCCTAGCTGCCACGGATCGGGAGATAGGGGGTTCCAATGAACCCCCTATCTCCACCATTGGTGGCAGCTAGGGGTTAACTCCAGGACTGGCGTCATCGTGCTATGCACGATGACGCCAGTTCTCAGGGGGAGTTCCTGGAGGCTTGGCCGACATCCAAGAGGTCGGCCAGCTCCAGGAGAGGATCACGATCCGGCGCTTTTCAGCGCCGATTCGTGATCCGGCTCCCCAGGGGTTAATCACAGCCACCGTTTGGAAGGGCAGGCTGTGCCCTTCCAAACGGTGCCTGGATTAACCCCCTGCCCCCCAGCGATCGGGAGGGAGAGCGGTCCGAAGGACCTCCCCCCCTCCCTTTCAGGCGCTTCCTCCGCATATGCGGGGGGGGGGCGCCTGAATTAGATGTCATCGCACCGCCGCAATGACATCTAATTGCTCCGCCAGGGTCCCGGAGTGCTGGGCTGACATCCAAGATGTCAGCCCGCACTGGGGGGGGGGGCGCAGCAATTCGCCGGAATCCGGCGGATTGCTGCCTCCTGTGCATGGACGTGCTCAGCGCGTCCATAGCAAAGGAGAACCACTTGGCTGGACGCGCTGAGTGCGTCCATAGCAGCCAAGTGGTTAACTGGTGTTTGAAAAAAAATTCAAAATAACATCTAAGGCTAGGGTCAGATGAGCGCATTTTGTACGGACTGTGCGTCCGTGCAGTACGGACGTACTTACTGACTGACAACAAGGTAGTGGCCAAACAGTCCTTTTTTTTCACTGACGTATTTTTTGACTGATGTAGCAGGGAAAATAATTTAAAATGAAAAAAACATTCTGTCCGTCAAAAATGCTGGACGTATAAATGCAGTCCATCTGACCTTGTTTCATCACTCACATACAAAGCTACACGGACGTTGCAGACGTGGGGCACTCCGCACGTCCGTTCTAGCAGTATTACGTTCTTGCCTAACCTGCATCCGTTTGCTGCGTCCGTCATGCATCCGCACTTCTGTGCGGACGTACTTCGTGTGTGGGGCTCCATTGGTCAGAATGCTATGCTGCCACGGACGTACAAATGTGCGGCAACACGGACGTGATAACTGCGCTTGTCTGACCCCAGCCTTAAGCAATGTTATTTTTCACCTCGGGATTAAACATTCACAGGGTTATTCAGAGAGCGGTGAAAAGCAGGAGAATAACTGGAGAAGTGAAAATTCTAGGTCAAAATAGCCAAACCAGAAAAATTCTCCCATTTAACTCACTTTCCAAATTGGCTATTTGGTCTAGATTGTGCTCTTCTCCTGCCAGTTCTCCTGGCTTTCACCTCTCTCAGGGTTGTTCAGAGAAAGGTGAAAACCAGGAGAATGACAGGAAAAGAGAACAATCTGGACCAAATAGCCGATTTGGAAAGTGAGATAAGGCTAGGGTCAGACTAACGCATTTTTCACAGCGACCGAAAGTGCGTCCGAACGCATTGCCGTATTTTTTCACGGAATGCGCGAAAACGGTCATACGATGCGCATTTTTGTGCGTGATTTTTTACGGATCGAAACCAGGAAACTTTGGGTGTCTGGACGTTATGTTGGCCGGACATGAGCAGGGTCTGACGTCTCCAAATCACGCACACACACACCGCTAGTGGACGCAGCGCACTCTGTACGTCCGTACTAGCGGTTCTACGTTCTCGAAAAAATGCGTTCATTTTCCACTTGCGTTGCGCAGCCGGACTTTCGTGCGACCGTACTTCGTATATATTGGCTGTCATTGCCCGTCATTTGCTGCTAGTGCGGCCGTGATTAAGTGCGCCTAAACGCATGTTAAAAATTCGCTAGTCTGACCCTAGCCTAAATGGGAGAATTTTTCTGGTTTGGCTATTTTGACCTAGAATTTTCCATTCTCCAGTCATTCTCCTGCTCTTCACCGCTCTCTGAATAACCCTGACAGGGTTATTCAGAGAAAGGTGAAACTCAGGAGAATGACTGAAGAGAAAATTCTAGGTCAAAATATTCTAGGTCAATTCTCCCATTTTTCTCACTTTCCAAATCGGCTATTTGGTCTAGAATTTTCCATTTTCCAGTCAGTCATTCTCCTGCTTTTCACCACCAAAAAAAAATCAGTAAACTTTTTCTGCGTGTCCGAAAATGTCTCCTCTTTTCATACAGACTGCCGCCCCAAGCAGTTGTTTATGGATAGATTAAAGGAAAAGCATTTACCGTCATTTGAAATGTAATTTTTTGTTTTTTACATATTTCTATACATCCTAGAAATCCGCCACTTCACGGGCAGGTTATGGGGACCTCCTAGGCACGATATTTGAAGGAATTTTTCGTTTTTATTTTTAACCCTTATTTCATGGAAAACTCACTGTCCCTTTAAAAACGTGTTTTTTTTTTTTTTGTTTTTTTTTTTTTTAACTTTTTGTCCTGGTTTCCTGTCCCCCAGGGCACTACCCAGACCCCCATACACTTTTTATGGCAAATATCTAGCATATATGCCCTCTTGGAGGGCACTCTAAAAACCGAATTTTCAGCCCCATTGACTTGTGTTAGAGTTCGGATCCGAACATTTGGAAAGTTCGGGTTCGGCTTCGAACCGAACTCGGGGAGTGTTCGGCTCATCCCTAATCAGGATCACATGATAATTACTTCATTTCTTTTATTATTTATACAAAAAAAGTTTCCATCTACACATTCCTAACAAAATTAAAACACAAAAATATTAACAGAAATATATATTTCTATAGTTAGAGAGATAATACATCTTTACTCATCCATCCTCTTTTCAATCAAATAGATTTTTCTCCCCCAACTGATCAAATACAGTTTATAAACTCCTCTAAAGATGTTCTACATTAAGAAACATGCCATACCTGTGACCAAGCTGGACACTATGAGAGGCAAAACTAACATCTGCAGCATCCTCATGAGTAGTTCACCCGGGAAGGAGAAATACTTAATCTGCCGATAGGTCATTTTATAAGGTCGCAACACAAAGGCCAACACAATACCTGTAATGATAAAGTTCAGGGAGCGATGTTAAGGTTACCATGTATAAATACTTGTATATAGTAAAATATGGGAGTTTTTTTAATGAAGCATTTATTTTATTGTCCACATGGTGCTGTCAGAAAGCAGACACTTTAATTCCATTATCTACCATATTAAAGTATGTATGTATGTATGTATGTATGTATGTATGTATGTAAAAATCAAACCAATGTTAAGTATCACAATGTAATCACAACTCTTAGAGAGCCAGCTGAACACCCACAACTACTTACCCAGAATAACAGCTCCAACAGTCAGTATGACAAATGCATTCCGGCACAGAAACCCACGGAAACTGCCAAGGGTCATCTCACGTATGTGCTTTCCAGCTTGCGATGCTCTTTTCCGCATGGCATGCTGCCAGTTGCGTGTATGGACCTCTGGATTCAAACCCTTGTCCAGGTCCTCCTTCAAAAACAGGCTATCAGCATTCCCATCTTTCTCACTCATATTTAGCTCTCAAGTTGGCCAGGAATAGATCACTAGGAAAAAAAAAACCATAGCAAAATATACCATTAAATACAAAGTACAATTTCAAAACATCAATGTAAATTGTTCATTGAAATTTGAGAAAGGGGGGTGGGTACCATGCTCAGTTACCACTTTGATATCCATAACGAAAATCCAGACAAGTTTAGATATTGGCACAGAAATAATGCATTAAAAATTAGAGTGCATCAATTAAAGTGCCACTGTCATTGGCAAAATGACTTTTGCCCATTCTTCAGGACACCTCTCCCTTTATATAGGTCAGTGTGGGGAACCAAGCTATATAATGTAAAGAAACAGGGTGAAAAAAACAAACAGATATTCTGGTTTTAAGTTTCCCCCGTCCGCAATGTGACTGTCTCAGTGGCAAGTCGCAGTGAGGAGGATGGCTGTGAGCAGAGAGCCATCCTGGATTTTCATAGAAAATTGAGGATAGGGGGGTACCATGCTTAATCATGTTTCAAGCTATCCTGGAGGACACCTCTTTGCCCGCAGTGCTCCCTCCCTAGGCAACATGGCACCAAAGAGTGGGAGAAAGTTTAAAAAGGAAGGACACTATTACATTCATAACGCTACCGTTAACACTCACCTATATGACCGTTAACGCTAGGTTAAGCTACATCAGCGCATGCCCCACATATTACATTCCGTACGCTAATGGGAGAAAATATAAAAACCCGTTAGTGAATTGGTGATTGCGCTGGTTTCTGGGAGTTTAGGTATAGGGAGTGTGTGACGGAACCTACAGTCACTGTGGCATCTGGAAGGGGCTGTGGGCTAGTCTCCTGCCCAATGACTATGGCCCGTGGAAGAGACTATTGGTGGACCCTTTTTTAAAAATATTTGTCTTTTTCACTGTTTTGAATATCCGCCAGTTAACTAAAGATTACGGATGTCTGTGTGTTATTCCCTTGTGTATTTATTGTAGAGTCTCCTGTTGTGTAGATAGGATACATAATAGAGGAAATGTACACAATCTCTGTATTAGTACCTGCTCTCTATTGTGTACACTCTATAAGAAATTCCTTTTGTTTCACCCACTTTCTCCCTCCCCTTCTACTAGGAAATCCCATTGTTTGAAGCTTCTGTGCAGTTATTTTATCTGTGATGTTATCGGTTTGGTTGTATGCAAATATGGTTGGTCCATGACTATCTGTATGTCTGGGTGAATAAACTAGCATTCTGCTGTTTGATTTCCAATGGTGAGCCTCATTCTTTAAACTGTGGTTAAAGTTTTGGGGAGCTGTTAGGAAAGATTACTCCGGGGACTGTTACATGGAAGAGAGCCTGTGGATGGATGTACCAAGTTAGGGTACAGTCGCTCCGTCACAGAGTGCAATCAGTAATTAGCGTTCGGATTTCAAAGTTCCAACACTAACGCACCGATGTGGTAGCAAAAAAATTTGACCACAGCTTGAAGCTGGTGCCAACGTCTCCAGAATCAGTTAGCACCAGCTAACCCCCCCCCCAAAATAAAAATTAGCAGATTCTCATCCCGCGGTGCAAATGGTGAACTGATCCGTTGATTCTGGCCGCCAGAAGCAGAGTGAGACTAAGGACAAATAGTTCCCAGTCTCTGTCACGTCCTGGGTCTCTGGCTTCAATGGACATTGCTTTTAGTTCTGGACATTTGGTTCACGTCCAAGCATGGACCTCACCTGGACTGATTGTTCTCATTTAGTATGTGCTATATAAGCAGGCATCGCCCTAAGAAGGGCGCTGCCTCATTCTGATGTTTCAGTCTGCTTTGTTCCAAGCCTTGATCTCCTTGATCCTTATTCACATACCTTGCAGTTCTGGTAGAGATCTGTTACTCAGGTTCTCCTGTATGTGTTCAAGTTACCCTTTATTACTTTACTTTCAGGTTTTGGGTTTACTCCTCCGCCAGTTCTGTATTTACATCTGTTTATAATCTCCCAGGTCCTTGGTTATTCATTCTGTTTTGTTCATATGGTTCCTGTTTTGTATTTATGTTTGCATTTCATGTTTATGCTCTAGGTTTAAACAGGTTTAGGTTTTTACTCATGTTACTCTAGTGTTTAGTTCTCTTATGTCTTTCTGCCTATAGTTTCCCAGGTCCTTGGTTGTTCATCTGTTTATTTATTTAGTTCAGGTCTATGGTTTTATTCTAGTGCTCAGGTTTTTTGTTTCTTTGGTGTTCTGGTCCCTTGCTGTATATAGTACTGTTGTAAATAAATCCCTTGTTTTGTTTATACTTCCATGGGTCATGTCTGTTAACTGCTCAAGTAGCTCACACCCCTTCTGTGCCATGTCGGGTCAGGCCCCCCGTCACAGTCTCCCTCCGTGAATCACTCTGCAGCCCTGCACGATCTCGCGAGATCAAGCAGGTCACGCGACCCGGCAGCAAATCCCTCCAATGAGTCCTAGGGATGAGTATCCAGGAGGGTTGTACTGCATTACGGGGCAGACTGACGAAATATAATAAAAAAAACGGGGACACTAAAAGGGGAAACTTCCAGGTGCATGCTTTCCCAGTTAGCGTCCCTGTTTGAGTGCAGGGCATGGAATAGTGCCCAAAATGTCTATTAGATAAAGGGAGAGTTATCCTGTCAAAAAGGGGTAAAAGTCATTTTGCGCATAACAAGAGCACTTTAGAGACCTGGTTATAAGTATCTACTGAATGACCTTCAATTATGATAGCACAGCAGAATTCGATTCAGCTTATTGGCAGGGATTTGAGGTTTATCATTTGCTGCACCTTTTTTGTTAAGGTTACTTTCAAGGGCTTCTCATTACAAAAAGGACACCAAGAAGCATTGAGAAGCAGCTCATATATGCTGGACACTTAAGTACCGTAAACCATCCAGCCCCTAAACAGTCCTGCTTCAATGGATACTGGGCTGTCAAAAAGAAAACAAGAGGGACACTCCTGCACTGTATTAAAACAGTTTAAATATGAAATATTACCACGCCCCCATTTATATAAAGTAATAACAAATATCTGTAACTTGTAAGATGCAGATCAGTTAAGCCATATTATTGACACTCACATATTGGAACTTGTTCCTGCAGATAATTTTATTAAACTGTACTTGGCAGTATAGCCCTTTCAGAATTTAGTTTTGTCATTAATAAAAGCAGACATGCAAAACGTTAGTTTTAGGGATGGGCTCAGCATGGAATTTGGGAGGTTTAGCGGCTTTTCTGCACTCTGAATGGGAGGTGTACATTTGCAATTACAAGTATTTATAAAGTGCCAACAAATTCCGCAGCATTGTAATATGGGTAGGACAAAGACCAACAAACTAATCAGACACACTGAGAACAAAAGGAAAAAGAGGACCCTGCTCAGGAGCATACAATCTAAGAGGAGATGCGTGACATACTCGGCTATTAGCCCTTACCCCTGTATGAGAAGTAATAGTATAAATAAGCTGTGTGAGATGGATCAGGAAAGGTACAATGGGAGGGATTATGGAGTGAATGATGGTGGAAACATGAAATCGATATGTAATGGGATTTTACGCAGTCAATTCATTTGTGATTCGAATATTACATTACAGCGTGTTCTGATGCAAAAGAGAGTGAGCATTTGTGGAATTCTTTTTGGATATTCAACACTTTTGATAAAGAAAAATGTGTAGGTCAGTAAAAAAAGATGTCGAGTTTACGTGGTGGAATGCAGATGGTGGTGGAAAGTAAAAAGACTTGAGTGATTTGAGATTATGCAGGAAAAATATGACAGGTTGGAAAAAAAAAAAAATCTCTACAACATCTGTCAAGAATTACCAACAACAAATGTGAGGGGGAAAAGGTCAGATATGGGAAAAATGGGGAGAAACCAAGTATTGAACCATGCGCTACCTGCCAAAGTAACAACTAGGAAAGCAACGCCCATGGTGTTACCAAAAAGAGAAAATGTGGTTGATCACCTATGCCAAAAGGTAGACTAGGATGATTGACAAGTGTTTGGGCTATCGTGTCATGGAAAGGAGCGATCAAGTGTATGGTTATTACAGTTGCATTGACCTGATAGAAACCAGGCTGGATTACTGCAAGACAAGGGTTGAGAAGATGCATGCATGTAATAAAGGTATAAATAAAGTGTTCTTTGACAGAATAAGCGAGTGAATAACTAGAGAGTTGTTTAAAGGCAGTGGAGGGAAGAGGTGTAATCAGAGACATTCTATTCCCATCCGATTGGGTTAAAAAATAAAAATCTGAGCACCAACACAAAACCACTATAAAATTAATTTGACTGTAGCAGATCTTAGAACCCATCTGGGATACATTGGCCAATGCCGCTCCCTTGCAGGACATCAATTCTAACAGCGACCTTTCACGCCTGCAAGCCCTAGGATGAAATTTAAGTGGTTGTAACCAATGAAAGTGGTTATAGCATTCTCCAGACATGATACAGTGATCAGTGCTGAGTAAAATAGTGTTTAATAAAACATATGAAGCAAGCCGAGATGCAGGTGCAGCGGCTCTTATGGGCCACGGGCTGGGATGCTGGACACAAGAAAAAAGGGGATAACTTTCAAATAAATTCATTTTTATTAAGCAGGATGCCATTGTCTTTATGAGAGGCCCCTGATCTGAGGTCTAGTTTGTCTGTGGAAGAGGGTCACAAAAGGATTAGTAGGAATCTAGTGGGTGCCTGTGTTAAATGTGTCAGAGCTTGCATGAGGTACAGGCCAGGGCAAGATTGGCAGTATACAGGCACTCTAGGCAGGGTCTTGCCTGGGCAGTGGGGATGAGGACAGTCTAAGAGGAGAGAGGAACCTGCTCCAGAGCGTACAATCTAAGGGGGTTATTCAGAGAATGGTGAAAACCAGGAGAATGGGCAGAAGAAGAGACAATCGAGACCAAACGGCAGAATTGGAAAGTGAGATAAGGCTAGAGTCAGATGAAGGCAGTCTGAGCACACTCTGTGTGCGTGCATAACGGACGGACGTTCTGACGGAAGATATTGTAGACCCCACACAGTCTGTTTTTTATGACGTAGAAAAAAAAAAGGGGAAATATGGGAAACAAAATTGATATGAAAAGGCATTTTGTGCATCAAGGTGCAGGACGTCGCAAATGCGCTGCATCTGGCGTCTCATTACGCACACAGAACGTTATGCGGACGTGGTGCACTCTGCGTGTCCGTGTTAGCGGTTTTACGTTCTTGCCTAACTTGCGTCCGTTTGGCACGTGCGGTTCGGTGCGGATGCACTTAGTGTGTGGGTCTCTATTGCTCTTGATTCTATGCTACGACGGACGTTAAACTGTGCAGCAACACGGACATGATCACTGCGTTAGTCCGACACAGTCCTAAATCGGAGAATTTTTCTGGTTCGGCGATTTTGACCTAGAATTTTCCCTTCTCCAGTCAGTCTCCTGGCTTTCACCCCTCTCTGAATAACCCTGTAAGAGCAGAGGGGGGACCTTGGGCTGACACACACACACACACACACACACACACACACACACACACGCGCTGGCAGCACTCCCCCTCCCCACCTGCTGTCTCGTTGGGCTGGCATATTTGGCTTTTGTTTGTGCCATTGAGCTAGAGATCATCCAAATAGTGTAATGGTATTTAATATGATTTCTTTAGAAAACCAATCTCTTTTCTTACTCTTGATGCTTTGTGTACATCGCTCTGGTATCTATCTGCTGTAATGTCCTCAAAATGTATGTAAAATTTAAATAAAAAAATTAAAATCTTTGATGTGATTTGATGTGGAGACTGTCAGCTGTATAATTCAATATCCTTGAGGGGGAGTTAAAATAGATTTATGTATATAGTTTATTTGGAGGGAGCTCCGGCATCCTGGGGACTTGTTAAATCTAATGAAATTTACTTTTCTTGCGTTTTCAGTGTTTCGGCCCATTAGCCTGGTGAGAGTCTGCGGATCGTGAACAGAAACATTGAATTTGCAATGAAATCGATTTGATTTGACTCATGTCCTTGCTACGCCTCTGCTTCTGGATGCCGTGCTCTGCCCAGGGCGCCACAGCATGCAAAGGTAGGTGCGCTCTGGGACCGCCTTCTGCGCACATGCATCCCCCGTATGGGCTCCGGCGCTCAGTGGTGATGTCACAATGACACCGGAACCACGTTGGGGGGAGGCACGTGTGTTGCCTTCTCCCAGCCGATGCACTGCGCTTACAGAAGGACAAGTGCCCCGGCCGACCAGGCAGAGCACGGCATGGAGCAGAGACGCTCTGGCACCCAAGTGTAGCCCCCTCCGTTAACCCTTTCGCTGCGGAGGACGCGCTCAGCGCGTCCACCAGCAGGTAGCGTTCCTTGCGGAGGACGCGCTGAGCGCGTCCTCCCTTTGGGGCCAGCGATCGGCCGGGTTCCGGCCGATCGCTGTGCCCCCCGGTGCGGGCTGACATCCCTCGATGTCAGCCCAGCACCCGGAACCGCCGCCAGGCTAATTAGAGGTCATCGCGGCGGCGCGATGACATCTAATTCAGGCGCGCCCCCCCCCACATGTGGAGGAGGAGGCGCCTGAAAGGGGGGGGGGAGGAGGTCCGCAAAACCAATCGGCGGCGTGCAGGGGGTTAACCCAGGCACCATTTGGAAGGGCACAGCCTGCCCTTCCTAACGGTACCTGGAATTAACCCCATGGGGGCCGGATCACGAATCGGCACCGAAAAGCGGCTGTTCGTGATCCTTTCCCGGAGCTGGCCGACATCTTGGATGTCGGCTAAGCCTCCGGGAACTCCCCCTGAGGACTGGCGTCATCCCCTAACTGCCACCAATGGTGGAGATAGGGGGTTCCAATGAACCCCCTATCTCCCGATCCGTGGCAGTTATGGGTTAATGTTTGATATTGTTGGATCGGCCAGAGCATGGCCGTTCCAACGATACCAAACATAAGTATGAAAAAAGTTTTTAAAAAAAAAAAAAAGTTCTTTTTTTTGGTTCGTTAATGCAGCAATATTGTTCCCATTTCAATTATAATGTGAACAATGATGCTGCACTAACGATTTTTGTATGCGGTGCGTTTGTTAAAAATCACGTACTTTTCCCCAAAAAAAATGTAACGAGACCCCATTTCAAATTTTTTTAACAAGCGCACCCCATACAAAATATAACCGCAATTGCTCGCATGTTAAAATGTGGAAAAAAACACAAACACTTTACACGTTGTAAATTATTGAAAATTCATATTTTATTGCATTTTTTGTTATAATATACAGACAGGTCATGACGTATACATATAATAATGACATATTATGAATCTGCCGAGTATGACGGAAAGAACGATATATAAAATGTCTGGGTCATATACTAAAATAAGCCTTCAAAACACGTTTAAACATGATGAGCGAAATCAGTAAAAATGAGCTCAGCACAGAGGCGTGAAACGCCTCAGCAGCGAAAGGGTTAAAAGGTAAGGAGAGGGGCAAAATGTAATTTATTAATTAAAGAATGTAATGTAATGTATGTAGGGAGCGGTCTGGAGTGTGTATCTGTGTGCAGGGAGGGTGTGTGTGTGTGTGTGTGTGTGTGTCAGTATCTGTAGGGGGGGGCATGGTTTGTGTATACAGGGATGGCCTTAAAATAAATAACAAAAACAACCACTTTAAGTGCCTTGATCGTGTGTGACTAGTGTGGTGCATTGACTAGCATTAACAGGACTAGAAAATGCAGCACTCAGATCAGACACTTACACCTTTATTCTTCTATTAGACTTGCATCATGTTTCGCAGCCTCTATTAAGCTTTACTTTATGACTGTCCCCTTCATGACATTGTCAAAAGGGCAGAATATGGATGCCCCTAACAGGTCAGGTTTTCCAGATCTCTGAAGCACAGCACAAGTGATATGATTTTCTGCTCAGTGATTGCAGCATTCAGTCTGCATTTAGCCAAGGAAATCCTTAAAACCTGGCCTGTTAGGGGTACTTCGAGTGTTGGGGAAACAATATGGGGATTCAGTCCCACAGGAACCCGCAGTCGCACACTTTCAAGAAGCAATCATGGGTCCATGTACCCCCAGTTTCAAGAGACTACAGTCATAGGCCGTTACCAACATGTGATTTCCAACACTGCAATTGGTCAGTTGACAGCTAAAAGAAGATTAAACCCCTCACATGTTGGGAAACCTTGAGGGTATAAGACCCTCAGCCTTTCTATCTCAAAGATATTTTTTTCCTACAGACTGTAATTCTGTGGAGAAAGTCAACAGAGCAAACTAAAGAGGTTACATGCATGAAGAGTAAGTGCACAATGCATTGTGGCAGGTAATAATTATCCACATCCCCCTCACTACAGAGCTGTTAGGACTGAGGGGATAAATACATACAGGGTTATTCAAAGAGAATCGAAAAGTCACTGCACGTTTGGAGACTTTTCGTTCTCATTTCGGCGACCCTGCGGTATATTCAGCAAGCACCACAGGACTGTTGTAGTGCAGGGAAAAGCCGCCGCAAACCCGACGAAAACTCATTGCAAAACCAGCAAAAACATGTGGATTAACCCCACCGAACACGCTGGAGAAACCCGATCAGGAGCCGATCAGAGCGCAGAGCAGCCGCCGGAAAAAAGACGACACCGCAGATGGAGTGGGGGAAAAAAAAAATATATGCTTGAATGTTTGAAAAGTGAAACGCTGTTTGCATAGAAACCACAGAACGAAAATGTCTGAAATTTACAAGATCCAATGAATAATAAAAAGGGCTGTTACAGAAAAAAGAAAAAACGATTAAAAAAAAAAAAAAAAGATTTCGCAAAAAATCCAAAAATGCCTAAAAGATCCTAAAAATAAAGAGACTTTTTACTGCAGAATAAAATAAATGTTTTTTTACATATTTGATTAAAAACGGGAATATTTTTAAAAATTGAAGCCTATGGGATTCTCCAGAATAAACCTGTCGAATGAAACCACCGAATGGCAGGGCATTTCGGCAACTTTTCTCAGCTGTTTTGTGTTCTCTGAATAGACGAAGCATTGCTTCTCTATGGGGATTTCACTGCCCTCGAACAGGCACCGTATGTGCAGGCAATTCGCCAGGGTTTGGCGAACTGCCTGCTCGCTGAATAGCCAAATGGCAAGGAAAGATAAGCGTACGCCGATTTTCAGCGTTCGGGTTACCTTTCGGCCACAATTCGGATCTCTTTGAATAACCCTGATAATGTTGAAATACACCCATGATTCTTTGGACACATACAGGGTAATTCAAAGATTTGACTTTTCGTTCTCTTCACTTTGGTTCGTTTTGCCGATCCCATTTCGGTGACCCTGCGGTGTATTCAGCAAGTAGTGATGAGCCGAACACCCCCGTGTGCGGTTCGCATTCGAACAATTTCAAAAGTTAGAGTTCGAACACGTACCGAACTCAATGAAAGTCATTGGGACTCGAAAGTTCGATTTTTAGAGTGCCCTCCAAGAGGGCATATATGCAAGATATTTGCCATAAAAGGTGTATGGGGGTCCGGGTAGTGCCCTGGGGGACAAGAAACCAGGACAAAAAGTTTTAAAAAAAAAAAAAACGTTTTTTAAAAAGGAACAGTGAGTTTTCCATGAAATAAAGGTTAAGAATAAAAACAAAAAATTCCTTCAAATATTGTGCCTAGGAGGTCCCCATAACCTGCCCGTGAAGTGGTTGATTTGTAGGATGTATAGAAACATTTAAAAACAAAAAAATGACATTTCAAATGACGGTAAAGGTTTTTCCTTTAATCTATTTATAAACAACTGCTTGGGGCGGCAGCCTGTATGAAAAGAGGAGACATTTTAGGACACGCAGAACAAGTTTAGGGATTTTTTGGCTAAATTATGGTGAAACTTATGCAGGCTTTGGATGAAAGTAACAATAGGTGCTTTAAAATTGGGCCTTAAGGCTAGGGTCAGACGAACGCATTTTTCGCGTCGACCGTGGAAAAGTGCGGTCGAACGAACGGACATATTTTTTCACGGAATACGCGGTAGCGGTCATACGATGCGCCTTTTCGTCCGTGATTTTGTACGGATCATCAATAAAACACTTTTTGTGTCTGGACGTTATGTTGGCCGGACATTAGCAGCGTCTGATGTCTCCCAATCACACACACACGCCGCTATGCGGCCGCAGCGCACTCTGTACGTCAGTAGTAGCGGTTTGACGTTCTCGAAAAAATGCGTTCGTTTGCCACTTGCGTTGCGCGGACGAACTTTCGTGCGTCCGTACTTCGTGTGTTCCCCGGCATTGGACGTCATTTGCTGCTAGCACGGCCGTGATTTTGTGCGGCTAAACGCACGTTAAAGCTGCGTTCGTCTGACCCTAGCCTTAGTGTCGGCAACAGTGCCGTCACACCGTAACCCCTCTGTGGTATTGTGAAAGAGTGCAGGGTTGGACCCTGCGGTCAAATATTAAAATGATATGAATCTGGTATAGGCGTCAGTGGCAGTGCACCCAAATATTGTGCCTTTGGTGGCAGCAAGTGCCTTCACACCGTAGGTAACCCCTCTGTGGTATTGTGGAAGAGTGCAGTGGTGGAGGTTTTGGTAATGCAGAAGAGATCCCCGATCTATTGAGTTACATCAGCAGCTATAACAAAACCGGGTCAGCAATGTTTAGGCACTTGGACTGCGCTACTGTATATGGTGAGAATCGGTGCACACCAGTAGCAACAGGAAGCAAACAGAACAGGCAGGGAATACAGAGAGAATAGTCAAATGGCAGGCAAAGTCGGCAACAGATCGGGTCCTCAGAACAAGCAGGGTCAGTAACAAGTATACAAACTGATTCGGTAAGCTAGCGATACAGGAATAAAGGCTGAGACACATTGAGCGTGTAGCGACGCACAGCGTAGTGAAGCGAAGCAAACATTTTGCAGGCTTGACTTCACTCCACCTCGCAGCGTGTCTACACTACATTACGTTTGCTTCTCACCTCACTGGACAGGAATCCACTAACTTAATTAAAATGTACACACAAAACCATTTTATTTTCACAAAGCACATGTTATATAGGCAAAAAGTTTCTACTGAATAAAATACATCAAAAATTACAGTTAATTTATTAGGAATAGTATAAAAATATAAAAAAGGTAACCCCTGATCATATATATTATAGGGACACGGAGCGCCGTGTATAGAGTAGGGATGCATGGATACCACACACAGACATATACGTATATATCAACACGCAGAGACATACATACATACCCACCCACAGACCTCAGACCATATATACACATACCCACATGGGGGGGTGGCATGTGGACAATCTCAACTAAATGCGCCCTCCCCCCAATTTGGCTGTTCCCTCCAGAGAAATGTTGAACGATAGAGATAGAGATATATAATTTGTTCAAATGGGGGAGGGGGCAATTAGTTGCCAAAATGTGTGTGTAATACAAGTCTGGATAGATATATATACATATATAATAATACCTGCCCTTACCTTCCCCTATAAATTTGCTAGAAATACACAAAAAAATTGTAAGGTCGCCCTACCTTAGCCTGGTGGTCAGTGAGGGCTCCCTGGATCCTGGTTGTGGGGGGGGGGGGTCTGCCGTGGCCGCAGGTGCAGTGGCCCCCTCCCTGCGCTGCCCGTCTGTCACATGCACCTGGGCGGCAAGCCCGCACAGTCGCAGCTCTGTCATCCGGCGGCCGCATGCTCAAGGGGATCCTTGGGAGGCCCCAGCAGGCTGCCCTCTACAGTGCCTGATTAGAGGGCCGTGTCTGCCTGATGTTTTAGTAGCAAGAAGGTTTTATCCCATAGGCATCAATGTTAAAAATATTCCCGTTTTAATTCAATATCTAATAAACGGTTGCTTATAATCCAGAAAAAAAAAATCAAAAAAAAAAAAAAAAAAAAAATCAATAAAGCGACTCTACTGCAGAATTTTATAATGAACGGTTTATTAGATATTGAATTAAAACGGGAATATTTTTAAACAGTGAAGCCCATGGGATTCACCTGAATAAATCTGTCGCATGAAACCACCGAATGGCAGGGCATTTCTGGAACCTTTCACTGCTGGTTTGTGTTCTCTGAATAGCCGAAGCCGTGCTTTTCATGGGGATTTCACTGCCCTCGAACAGGCACCGTATGTGCAGGCAATTCGCAAGGATTTGGCGAATTGCCTGCTCTCTGGATAGCCGAATGGCCACGAAAGGTAACCGAACGCTGATTATCAGCGTTCGGTTACCTTTCTCAAGCAATTCGGATCTCTTTGAATTACCCTGATTAGTCCATTTGAAGAATTCTCATTGTTTTTTGTTGTCGTTTTCTAAGGAGGGGGGGGGGGTGTACAAGCGGGGCCGGTCTTGGATGGATCATGCCGACAGCCACAATTGCTCTTATGCCACCAAGCCATGTGGCCACTTACACCGGCTTCTGTTCCCCAGCGGGGACAAGGGAATTGCTATAACAAAGCCAATGTACTTTTTTGTAAAATATTCATATATCCTTTTTCCTCCCCTCCTGCACATGGGTCCCTCCATTTGTAGAGTGTTATTATTTTAATAGTCACTACCCGGGACACTGGCTTACAGGACTACTCTTCTTGCCTAAACTTACTGTATGTTTATATATAAATATCTAGGAGGGGGACAGACTTTGCGATCCTGGGGCTTAAAATGATACTACATTTTATGGAAGTGGTTCTTCTGCTTGAAAAGTAATTTCTGTCATTTCCTACTTCCCTAGTCCAAATTCATACAGATTACAAAGATTGGCAGCATTCATCCCCTCCATACAGGAAACCGTAATAACAGGTATATTAAAACCTATATAAAATAATATTTGTTTAGCCGCAATCAGTGCCGGATTTGCATGTTCAGAGCCTGTAGGCACAGAAATGTGGAGCCCCCCCCCCCCAAAAAAAAAAGATGATTTAAAATATATTTTTTTATAATTCTTTAATTTTGAAAAAGATTTAAATAAATACACAGAAGACAGGTAACAGCCAACAGCGACATCGCCACGCAGGGCAGGGGTGGCAAGCCGGCTCAAAGCCCGAGCGAACAACGCTTAATGATGTAAAACAATTTAGCAGATCAAGCGAGTCAGGGTATCAAAATGCGGATGAGCCCCAACGCCCAACTCGTGGCTTGCCGCTTAGCAGGCCTGGACAAAACAGACAACGAACCACATGAAACAAAAGGAGGGAAGAGAAAAGGAAAGGACAGGGAAAATAGAGAGGGGGGCCTCACTCACCAAACCCACACTAGTTACTAGTAGAGTTCCTCCCAACGGCTCCAAGTTTTGTAGAACGAGGGAAGCGTGTTGTGCATTACCGCCGACAGCTTATCCATATGGTGCGCCTCAGCTATATATGGTTTAAAGAATCATTTTTAAGAAACAAACAACCAGTTTATCTCTGCACTCAAAGGAAAGGGCAGAAGCTGTTGCCTTAGTGGAGTTCGTGCATTGTTTTATATGTAAAAGCATATATTGCCTTTACTGTAGGACAGGGAAAAAAAATATATATATTTTTTAAAAATAGCCATTTTTCTTTTTTTTATTGTTACATGGTCATGTTTGGCATCATTGTAAAGACCAGACTGCCTTTTTCCAATGACCTCACTTAACCTTGTGTGGTGTAAAAATCAGATGCGCAAGGTGCCAAAGTCACCTATCTGTCCTCACTGCAGTAGAACGGTCTAGGAGGTCGATGAAACAATGTGCTGCATCTTCAGCTCTACACTTGCTGGCAGTGTGGGAAATGAGAAGGGGAGGTAGCCGAGTATCACTGTTCACTTTATAATTGTAAACTGAAAAATAGTGCCGTGTTTAGAAAAAAGGATTTTGTTACTTAATTTTTCACAACTCTAACCTGATTATAATTGGTATCACTGTACAGGCCATAATCTGCCCTTTCCAATGATACCTCACAAGTCCCTCTAGCCAGTGGCGTAACTAGAAACCTGAGGGCCCTGGTGCAAGAATCCACGAAGGGCCCCCTCCCCCCAAAAAAATAATCTATAATTTTTACTTTTTTTCCCTGCAAAATAAAAAAAATAGTATTGCCCCAGCTCACATGGGTATACATGGCCCCCAGCTCACATGGGTATATATGGCCCCCAGCTCACATGGGTATATATGGCCCCCAGCTCACATGGGTATATATGGCCCCCAGCTCTTACCTCTGCTCTGCCGGCGTTCTTTCTGTGAGTGGCCGCTGGAAGCATGCATTTTGGCCGCTCGCCGGAAACCACCTGACCAGCGCAGAGGTCTTGCGAGAGGATCTCATGTGCTTGTCAGGTGGATCCCATCCCACGCGAGCGGCATGTCAGCGGCCGCTCGCAGGGAGAGGGACGGCTGGTGGCGCTGCTCCCGATTCCGGCGGAGGCGCTGGGCCCCCCTCCAGTGGCGGAATGCCAGGGCCCGGTCGCAGCTGCGACCGCTGCAACCCTGGTACTTCCGCCACTGCCTCTTGCACTTAGGGCTCCAGAAATATACAGGGTTATTCAGAGCGGTGAAAACCAGGAGAATAGCTGGAGAAGTGAAAATTCTAGGTCAAAGTAGCCCATTTGGAAAGTGAGAGAAATGGGAGAATTTTTCTGGTTTGGCTGTTTTGACCTAGAATTTTCCACTTCAGTCATTCTCTTGGTTTTCACCTCTCTCTGAATAACCCTGACAGTGATCTAAATTATTTTTTAAAAATTTTTTTTTTAAACAAAAAGGAGTTAGGCGCCACATGCCTAATCTGCCTAGTTATAAATCCGGCCCTGGCTGCGATGTGTACACACAGAGCACAAGTATCTATCTGGAACTCCCTCTGCACATCTGTCATAAAGTGCTATTAACAATGGTGTATTATAACTAATGAACTGGTCTGATGCAAGATAAAAGAGTGTCACTTATCTGACATTCCTCACCCAGCAAACCTTACCAAATAACGTACAGGTGGTGAGCGGTGCAGCAGAGGAACAAATAAAACACATCAGCAGACATGATCCGCCCGCCCGCCCCCCCATGCTCCAGGCACGGGGAGGGGAAATTCTTGTACATTATATTATTTTTATTTTTAAAATGTGTATTTAAAAAATTATCCTTTAACAGGATACAGCATCTTGGCGAATATAGTTGCTCACTTAAAAAGAGGCAGCAATTAGGATATGAGACAATAGTATATTTTCTACTAATGCAATACAAAAAATGTCAAACAAGGAATAGCATTATATATTTAGACATATACTTAATTAACGTGTTGCATGGGGGAGGGTTGCACAGTTATATATGAAAAAGTGTTATTCCAGAATTATGTTTCACATGGATGTTTGAGGTCACCTATAGCAACAGAATGACTCCCACTTAGCAACAGGATGCAGTTTCTATAGCAATTCCATGGCAACCCAAGGGTTTCTTTATAGGATTACACAAGTGTCACCATATACACCATAATTGTATTGAAGGGATACATCAAATATTACCCCCCCCCCGTGACAAGTGTTCTGCCTTCTGAGGACACTCTCCATATCACAATATCATGTGATCAAAGTGACTTCCAATCACATGGAACATACAGCTGTTGAGAAATGGATTGATCACCACCAACTTGCCACACAGAGGCAGTCAGTGAGACTGGTGTCCTGAGGCAAGTTTAACTTCTTCAACGGAGGACGTCCCATGCCACTCAGTCTTCTAGGGACATTTTTTGTAACTGTCTTGGCACATCACTTGACATGAAGGGGTTAAATACTATACTCCCAGTTAAGATACTTTTCAGTATTTTTAGTGTGGCCGAGTTTCAGAACATTATGCAACATTTTCCTTTTACTGGGGAAGGACATGACAGAAATAAATCATGAATATTGCAGGGATGCTCTAGACTTAAGAAAGGAGGGAGATGTAGGCTTTAGACAGATGTCCAGTGGGATGCTTAACATACAGCCAAATCAATGGCTCTCAAAACAAGCCTGTTAGGAGTCATAAATAGTATACCGATTTACGTATTGGAAAAGCTATTGCCAGACACCCCATTCACCGACTGCAAAGGTCTGACCGTCACCATGGCATAAATTTTGGGGTACAATGTGGCCCTTAAGTCAGATAACTATTAATAAATAGCAGGCATAGTGTAAGGTATGTCAAAACCAGCTAGCCCATAAACATACACTAATAACTATTACATTTCCAGCAATCAAAGAGTTATAGCGCTGATAATGTAAACTAATGGCATTTCTATTAAACCACCAGTAGATGGCAGCAGAGTGAAAAGCCTGAATGATGAGCACGTTTTTATATAAAGATGTTTCATTAGCAGGGGGAACCAAAACAGCAGAGCTTTTGTTCCTGGTAGGATCAAATTATCAGTTGCAGGGGGCGTGGCTAGCTGCTGAACGGGATAGACGCATGGCGGAGCAGCTCCTGCGGAACCTTGCATTAATATCCCCCTCACACCTGATTTACCCGTGTTGTGTGTGCCCACCTGGCGTGTGGGTGAAGCTGCAATCTTCCTGCCGATCGCCGGATCAGATAGGACCCCGCCACGGCCTCTGTCGCCGCGATCTGAGATTTGGGCCTGTGGCAGTGTGAGATCGGCGGCCATCTTGCTGCTTTGGGCCTACGCTCCCCTGGATGATCTGGTCGCCCCCCGGCCATGGGTAAGCGAGATAAGCGGCCTGGGGCTGTGGAGCCCTCGCACCAACCTGATATCCGCGTCTCCCTGGGTGGTTCGAGGGACCTGCGACCTGCATCCCGTTCCCCGGTGCCGGTAGAGAATAGCGACGATCTTACTCCTGCCTTATTACCTGCGCCCACGAGGTCGAAAATACAGACTCCCTCGGAGGATCTCCCAGCTACCAAGAGAGACATCCGCATGCTCCTAGATGACGCACGTTCCTCCTGGGCACTGGAGATTGCTGCGGTGCGCTCGGATTTGGCATCCCTACGCACGGAGGTCACGGTGCTGGATGCTCACTCTAGTGAGTTGCGGGAGTCGCAGGCTGCCTCCTCCTCTCGAGTTGCGGTTCTCCAGGCCCAGGTCGCTGGGTTACAAAGTGCCGTGCTGTCTCTGGAGAACCGCCACCGTCGTCGCAACCTGAAACTAAGGGGCATACCGGACTCTATCCCAGACTCTGCGCTCCTGTCTTATGTCACCCAGCTGGTGATGGCGGTTCTGACCCTGCCTGCGGGGTGTCCGGACCCGCTGAAGTCAGCGACTCGGGTGAGGAAGGCTGCTACGGCCCCTGAGGCGGCATCACGAGACGTCATCGCGGTCTTTGCAGACATTGTTACCCGGGAGCGTCTGCTGGAGGCGACGATCCGGGCCCCTCCGATACGCTTCGAGGGAGCGGCTATTTCGGTTTTCCGAGACTTACCGTTTCTGGCCTTGGCGGCCAGGCGACAGTTTGGGACGGTGACGTCAGCACTTCGGTCCCATAATGTCCGTTACCGTTGGGGAATATCAGGGTCTCTCCTGATCCATTATGGTTCCAAGATTTTGACGGCGACTACTGTGGAGGAAGCCCGGGCACACGCGGGAACCTTGGGGGTGCTGTTGAGCCCGGCAGGCGTGGAAGAGGCTTCGCTGGCCCCGGACATGGCAGCGGAGATCTGAAACTTGACCCTACAAGATAGACACTGGCGTCTTTCATCCCCCTTGTTCCACGGTGGATTCCCCTGCGTGGGGTGGACTCTCGATATCGTCCTGGAGTATTTTCTGACCTGATAACAACACTTTTGCCCCCCCCCCCTTTTTTTTTTTTTTGTTTTGGGATCGAAGGTAAGGTTCGATCGGGGGTGTGCCGTAGGACAGGTACCTAGGCTCTTTCTGTCCCTTGGCCCCCCGTTGACCTGTGCCCTATGGTTTCCCACCGGCCCTCTATTCCCCTCCGGGGTTGTAGGGGTGAGCCGCGGTGTCCCATATTTCCCTTTGGGGGCTACCTTTCCCATTTCTTCCACTTTGGTGGAGGCCTTCAGAATTTTTATATATTTTTTTTTTTTTTAATTTCTATCTCCTCCCCCTCTCTCCCCCTCCCAATCTCTTTCCCCCATTTTGTTTTGGATATTGGCAGACCCCTGCAATTGTGGTAGCGATGTTCATGACTGTTCTCCTGGCTGATTCACTTGCTTTTTACAATAGTGTTCGCTTCCCAGCATATCTCCTTGCAGCTTTATTACATTGGTCCTGTGAGACCTATAAGTTCAATAGATTTCTTGCTATTGCTGTTGCTGTTATGTTTAATCTTAAATAAAGAATTTAAAAAAAATTAATCAGTTGCAATCCTGCCAAAACTAAAAGGTCAAGCGTTATGTCATAGCAGGTAAGAGGGAGCATATCCAGGGTTATAGACAGGGCAAAAGTGACTCAATTCACATCCCTGTGAGAAAAGGCCGTTGGGTGGTTAGATAAGACACTATACAGCAGGGACGTGCAGTCAGGGCCACCCCTGCCATTCCATTAAATTAATGTGCTCATTGTGCTGTAATGACATGTATGTATATTTCATTTGTAAATAAAATGTTATTCAATTAAATAAGTCCTCATACTCACCTCTCAACGTGTGTGTGGTGTGTACGTACACAGACAGCCTACGCAATTTGTGCAGCTGAACGCTACGCCAATTGCGTAACGCAGGCTGACTTCCTGGTTCTACGCTCTTCAGTGCCTCCAGAGGCACTGAGGTCAATTGAAAGCTTGAGCCAATGGGAAAGCTCCATTGGTCAAGCAATTTTTTTTAAATTTCAAAAAAATTGCCCCCATGGGAGGCAGAGCTCCCCATAGATTGTCCTCGTCAGTCGTGGAGGGGGGGCGGGCAGGCAGAGCTCAGCAGTCAGCGTGTAATAGCGCCCTCTATTAGAGAGTATTGTAAGTGCATGCTCTTAGAACTGTAAAAATAAAAATGCGAACTTTATCGTTATATAGCAGAATAGAGTTTCACTATAATCAAATGAGTAAATTTTGACTGCGTAACCCTGTTTATATCTGGCTCTGATACTAGCCAGTGTTAGATTTTAATTTCCTGTAAATATAATAAATATTTAGCCTTAAAAAGCCGGTTCTTATAAATGGGCTGTGAAATTCCCCCCCTCCATTTTTGTTAGTGTCAATACTGCATAGACCGTTGTTCCTTCTATAGGATATGAGCTGTGGCCGATTTCCTGTTATGTTCAGTGCAGGAAAATGTGCGCAGAAGCGGGAAGATGGGAAAAGGGTCTCGTGAACCATATATGGTAGTAAGTTAACGGAGATGCTAAACTTTGATGTTGTAATGTATCTGTACACTGATTGGCTATAAATTCTGTGTATTTTAATAAATAGATCTGGCTTAACGAGGAAAGCTAGACTTCTGAGAAAGACCAATACAGTTTCGTGATTGATTCTTTTTGGGGGTCTCCGCCATGGCGTAGCGCAGCTCTTACTTTGGTTTTGATATATAAGAAGAAACTTGGAAAAGGTTTATGGTAATTAGAATGAAAAATAGAATTTTTCAGTTGTTGTCTGAAGTGGGATTTGCCATTCAGATGTATCCTTATATTTAAGTGCATCTTTACATTTGAATGTATCCTTACATTTGCTTGTTCAGATTTTGCGAACTTGCCTCCAGGCTTGGTTTTTGTTTATTTTCCTTGAAGTTAAAGCTATGCTTCAGAGCTTGTTGATTTATTTTTTTTTTGGTGCAAGGTTGGACTCTTTGTCTTGGTTTGTTTTTGTCATTTTATGTATTGTAGTAAAGGAAAATCGTTTGAGGACCTCACGTGTGTTTGAACTCGCCCGGTGTGCTGAGTATTTGTATATGCTGGAAATTGAACTCATAAAAAAAAGGAATGAGATGTTTCTAGTGGTTTTGTCTCCGTTCTGTGTCTATCTTGTACTTCAATTCTGGTGTTTCTGGGTCGTCCATATCTTGTAATTGTGAGAATTTTATTTTAACTGATTAGATTTTCTTCTTATATATATCAACTGATTTAATCTCCCATTGAGAGACAGTTTTTTTCCTCTTATTTTTTTATTTTTATTTTCTTGCACGCTGCTGCCATTTTTTTCTTTATTTTTTTGCTGCATGTGTTTGCGCGCTGATTCTAAAGGATTTGCTAACTGTTTTTTCTTTCAGATTGCATGTTTGTTTTTGTTTTATTTTTTATTTTGTTTCTGGCCATTGATTGCGTCTGTTTATTTAAATGTTTGTCTTTACTAACTATTAATGTATGTGTTTATCTTTGATGTTTTGTATTTCGTAGTTTTGATATGTTTTTTATATGTAATTTATGTATAGGGACTGCTTTTCGTAAACCAGGTTGCTTTGTTTGTGTCATTACTGCCTTGCCTCGTGTAAAAAAATAAAATAAAAAAAAAGGCACAGGAAATGGAGACAATAGGGCTTTACTTTTACAGTGACTTTCAAAAGCGCCTGCTAACTTTTTTTCTCTTTCTCATACATTCATTTTTTCTCTCTTTGTTCTTTTTTTATTTAATTAAAAAAAACTCTTTATTTGTAATGTATAATGTTATTATGTGTTTGTATAAGGATTTTTTTTTCTTTGAATGCTAGTAGTCTTTTAGCAATGCAAGTTGGATAATGGAATATGAAGTTATTTTTGTTGTTCTGTGAGTATCTATTTGGGATAATTGAAAAGTATATACAAATGACATGTGTCTAATGCCTTGAAAGACTGTAGTAGCAGTTGAATTCTGGAGCTGTTAGTGCTTTATAAAACTGTAACTGTATCTGTTGTGGAATTGGGCGCGGTTTGAGTGCTTCGGCGTGCGTACAGTAGTGGAACAAAAGAAAGTAATTATGGGAGCTGGATTTACTGTAAATGGATTATAAATTGATGTATGATATATATATAAAAAAAATTAGTGTATCAAGGTGATGGGCTCAAAGTTGTACATTTTCCCAAGAGAGGCGTGGTCGGTTATTTTCCTTTGGTCTTTGTTTGAGTCCAGCACTAAGGGATTGACCACACCTTAATATAGGTTATATGTTTTGCCAAAATGGCTGACTGAGATCATTTACAGTTTTGTAACTTGTATAATGGAATATATATGTAGGTTCATGTTTGGTTGTTTGGAATCTAAGAGGATGAAGTGATATAAAGCTGAAGGATTTGAGTGAAAGTTTAAAGGAAAGCGCCTACAGGTTTCGTAGCGCTGTACAAAGGAATTTAGGCAGATTTCAAATGAGAGAAGGTGGTTTTTTGGTTTTATCTTAGTTGACTAAAGGGAGATGGAAGGTTGTAGTTTGGTATCTGAGTATTTTTAGATTGTTTTCTTTTTCTGCAGTGGTAGCCAGATGTCTAGTTTTATTTTTTTTTGCTGTCTGTTTTTGTCTTTTGGTGTGAAGTGCAATAGCGTATAACTGGGCCCCCATTGAATATTCTTGGAGGGAATAAAACAGGTTGTAAAATAGCTGCACAAACACCTCACGTTTGAATGTTTGTTTTTAACCAATATCCTTAATAAAGATTATTGATGTTTATTAATAATCTTTTTCTCTGAGTTTCCTCTGAGAACTTTGTGCTAATTAACGCGTCAAGTTTTAAACATGCCCTTCTATACTTTCTTTCCCAGTTCATGATATTTTTGTTGTGTTTTTTTACTTGAATTGAAGTTCATTCTTTTCCTAGTCTCCTCCGTGTTGTCTCTCTCATGACCCCTCCTCTCCTCCATTTTTTTCTCTCTCATGACCACTTCTTTTCTTTGTGTCCAAAAATGTGTTGCATTTTTTTCTCCATTTTAAAAGTATTTTAACCATATGAATTTTAAAGTTTTTGACAGGTTAATAATACATTTTTTTCCCAAGTTTTTACTTTAGGTGAAAATTACCCATGCATGCCAACTTTGCTCAAGCTAGATGGAAGATTATGTGATACCAATATTGATAAAGATGTTGGAATTGAAGGAAATTTACTCAAACACATTATCATTTCACATTGCAATGTTACATCAACCGGATAATAAGGAATTATCAGACACCAGGCAATAAAACAATCTAATTATCGACAACTCAATAAATCATGCTATTTATAGAAGATCATTGATTTGGAAATACAACTTAAGACATGTCAGTTTTACAAAACTTATTTTCAACCAATAAGACAGAAGACAAAGAAAGAAGATAATGTATTTTTATATTCTGATGTCGTCTAAGTGATAATTATTTTGTGTCTTTTATTATTTTATATTTTATTATTTTTGTTGTTTAGTTACAATCAATATTGTTCAAAATTCCCTGACACATTTAGGATTATTGAAGATCACATCCAATTAAAATTAGAGTTCATTAATGTATTTAGGAACATATAATTTAATGCATTTGCATAAACACGTTTCATGACATATATAGTGGTAAATGGAAAGTTCTGATCCAGTAAAATTAATGCTGTTTTTATTTTTATTTCATTTGAGGATTGTTGTGTTTTATAAACACCAGGTTTGTTTCAAAACACCGAACAAGACTGAATAGGATAGTAATTAACCACTTCGATGCTGAGGACGCGCTCAGCGCGTCCTCAGCATTCCCGCTGGTATGCGGAGGACGCGCTGAGCGCGTCCTCCCATTGGGGTCAGCGTTCGGCCGGGTTCCAGCCGATCGCTGGCCCCTCCGGTGCGGGCTGACATCCTGGATCCTGGACAGTCCTGGACTTAACCCTTAACTGCCACCAACTGTGGAGATAAGGAGTTCATTGGAACTCCCTATCTCCCGATCCGTGGCAGCTAGGGGTTAAATTTTGGTATGGTTGGATCGGCCAGAGCATGGCCGTTCCAACGATACCAAACATGAATGTGAAAAATTTTGTAAAAAAAAAAATTATAAAAAAAAAATTTTTTTTCTTTTTTTTGGTTTGTTAATGCAGCAATATTGTTCCCATTTCAATTATAATGTGAACAATGATGCTGCACTAACGATTTTTGTATGCGGTGCGTTTGTTAAAAATAGTGTAATTTTCCCCCCAAAAAATTTAACGAGACCCCATCTCTAATTTTTTTAACAAGCGCACCCCATACAAAATATAACCGCAATTGCTCGCATGTTAAAAAAACAAACACTTTACACATTGTAAGTTATTGAAAATACATATTTTATTGCATTTTTTGTTATAATATACAGACATGACATAACGTATACATATAATGACATATTATGAATCTACCGAGTCTGACGGAAAGAACGATATATAATATGTCTGGGTCATATACTAAAATAAGCCTTCAAAACACGTTTAAACATGATGAGCAAAACCGGTAAAAATGACCTCAGCACAGGGGCGGGAAAAGCCTCAGCAGCGAAAGGGTTAAATTTTTTTTTTTTGATATTTAAAATGGGTGGAATATGCACTTCGGCTATTTCCCTTTTGAGCCAATGTTGTATATATATATATTTTTTTTTTTTCTCTAACAATGAGTCAGAAGTAGTATAATTTTTTTTCCCGTGGCGTGAGGCCGATAGGCTTTGCAGGGAAATTTTAAAATTTATTATCTGCGTCTCTTGTGTAAATTAACATTTTTATTGTTTTCGTGCATTTGAGAGTGACAATGAATGGATGTATAGGATTAGCGGGGTATACCATATTTTCTTTTCTTTATTGTTGCTAAAACCATATCACATCAAGAAACCTGACAGTCACAATGACTGCATATGGAACGAATCATGGACATTTTGTGTCAAGGTCAAAGGTCACAGGTAATAAGCAACCAGCGCAAAGAGACAGCTTGTTCAGGAGTCCCTATGGTGGGAGCTCTGATGACATTCAATGATTATGCGTCTCAAGCTGGGATGTTGAAAAAAAAGACCACACCCTGATCTCGCACTGTGGACTATGGTATTAGATTATGGAATTTTTTTTTTTTATTTAATCCCCTAGATAAGTGTGAGAAAGGATTGGATTTATGAAAATGAGAATGTATTTCTTGAGTGTGTGTATGAAGGCAGGTGTGTATGCGTTTTGTGGAGTGAAGCTGAACATAGGAAAACACACAGATATAGATCTGACTCATGTTGATTTATTAGATAAATGAATTTTTACATTCAAGTTATTATACTTTTCTTGTTCGGTGAATTATATTTTGGGAAATTGGAATAAATAGTTATTTAATGTCTAGATTAGGTATTTTTGCCTACGCTCCAAGTGGTTCGCTGGAAGAGTGAATCTAGATAGATAAGTGTATTTTATGCTCATAAAGGGCCTCCTTGGGGAATCCCTTTTGTACATTATAAAAGGTATTGAGGTATTTTAGGAGTAAATACCAGAATTTTTTTCTTCCCATCTGAGCATCTAGAATGATCTAAAGGTCTTAGGCAAGGACACTGTAGCCCAGGTTTAATTTCCTAAGTTTGGTTTATCTTTTAGATGATCACAGGTGATATGTGATCAAAGGAAAGAATTGTTAGATTTTAATTTCCTGTAAATATAATAAATATTTAGTCTTAAAAAGCCGGTTCTTATAAATGGGCTGTGAAATTCCCCCCTCCATTTTTGTTAGTGTCAATACTGCATAGACCGTTGTTCCTTCTATAGGATGAGCTGTGGCCGATTTCCTGTTATGTTCAGTGCAGGAAAATGTGCGCAGAACCGGGAAGATGGGAAAAGGGTCTCGTGAACCATATATGGTAGTAAGTTAACTGAGATGCTAAACTTTGGCTATAAATTCTGTGTATTTTAATAAATAGATCTGGCTTAACGAGGAAAGCTAGACTTCTGAGAAAGACCAATACAGTTTCGTGATTGATTCTTTTTGGGGGTCTCCGCCATGGCGTAGCGCAGCTCTTACTTTGGTTTTGATATATAAGAAGAAACTTGGAAAAGGTTTATGGTAATTATAATGAAAATGCCTCACCAGCTACTGACCTCACGTCACTGCTATACAGAGGTCAGTGGGTTGCGCTGATGTGTCATCGGGCACCAGCATACAGGGAACGTAATGACTATAGGATCTCATGTTATACTGTATTGATTGTATTGCACCATTAGCCTACTATAATGCAGATTGAGTAATCATATCTGCCCATTTAATTGTTTATTATTTTCTATAAGGACGTTATTCCTGCATAGGTGAATGTTACGGTTATATATCGAAATGTGTATTAGTGTATAAGGAACAAATTATCAGTTGCAATCCTACCAGAACTAAAGGTTTTCTGCAATGACAAAGCATGACTTGTTAAATAAAAACACTTCTGGTTTCACCCAGCCCGCTCCCTTCGCACATTGGAATTATTGCACATATGCTGAAAGTATGGTCCATCAATCCCCCTGATTTATCATTGCCTCAGAATAAATTAAAAGGCCTCCAGCTTCTGATGTGGGCCACCCATACCCCAAAATCCACGCCATGGTGGCTGTCAGGCCTGTACTGCCATTACATATTTGTTGATGCTTACATTTAATTTATATGCAATGTGTATGAGTTTATCAAAGACCTCTACAGCAATAAAACCAAAAATGTAATTATATATTCCAGTTATTAAACTGAAGCAAATTTAAATAATTCTACTAAAATAGAAATATTAAAAGCAATTTCATCACATTAAAATAATTTCAAACATTATGCAATTTATTAAAAATCTATATAATAGTGCACACACGTCGGGGCCGGTTGGCAGAATGCTCTAAGGGTCTTCTGCCAGGTTTGCCAGCTGGCCCTCTTCCACCGAGTGGCCGTATGTGCAAGTTCAACGTGACTCCTGGATCTGCGGCCGCAATCTTGTGAGAGCACAGGCTCAGCCACAAGTCCCAGAGTCCCGTTGAACTTACACATGCTGGCGGCCACTCACTGGAATTTGGTCAGCTGGCAAACCTGGCAGAGCATTCTACCAACTGACCCCAGCCCTTACATACCGCCCAGTAAGCCAGCACTGGGCTGGCTATCGGCATGATTATTGGTTGCATTTATACGAGTACAAGTACAAATGCTTGGTATCAGCACATCCCTATACCATATGAAAGTAAATCTTCCTAATCACACGATTGGAGATGCACAGGCTCCCCCCCCCTCTTTTTTTTTTGAGGAAGTATTTTACCAGGAAGGATACATTGGGATTGCTCTCATTTTCAAGTATGTCCTGGGTGGTGAGTATGTACCGTTAGAGCTACTCTTGCCGGGATTCAAACCTGTGTGTCTCCACGGTTAGAGTGTATGTATGGTATCATGGATAGAATGGTCAAGCTGTGTATCGCACAGTCCTCCGCACATCCATTACACTTCACGCCGGTGCACAGTGTTGTGACTGCACACAGTCACCATCGCCGAGAGCTAATTAAGCAAGGACCCTCTTCCAGAAAAGTCCATTAAGTAAGATTATGGAGGTGGCATGCACTGAAACAGTAAGTTGCAGCTAGCATTATCACACCAAGGGATGAGATATAACAGCAGTTCTTTGTGACCAACACAATATCCACTCCCTGGTAGGACAGTGTAAGGAAAGGGAACATGGCCAGTACAGGTGTGCTTTAAGGAAAGAGGGGCGGGGGATATACCAAGCCCAGACTGAATGAAACCGAATGCCCGGATGAAACCAAATGGGTGATCCAAGTACCTTAGTCAGTTAGTCCCTGTATCAGACCATGAAAACATAAGAGGGGCTTCATTGCAGGCTAACATACTTCCTCTAGTGAAATTATTGTGACTATATGCATGTTAGACAGCTTTTTATTCTTTAAACACTCAGCTTTGCCCTATATTTTCTAACTCTGTATGCAGAGTTTCATATCACAAAGTGCATGCATCGGCGCGGCCCACTGGCTGGGAAACAGATGCGGGGGGTAAATGAGCAAAGTTTTATAATAGGACAGTGATGGAAGCTGCCACAGTCTCCTGCAGGGATTGATGCTCAATAATTTACACCCTTTGCTACAGTCACGCCAACCAGCTCAAGTGAATATACAAATAAATTCATTTTACAGACACATTTAAAATATATATAATATGGAATTAAATTGAATATTTTTTCAATTGTGTGCCAAAAGTCATATTTCACCAAAGAGCCTGCTCCTGGACTCTGCTGTTCCACCCAATGCTGGTCTGAAATTTGTAGCTTACTTTCCAGCTGCTTCCAGTTTGCAAATCACCCTAATTAACCCAAGGTTCTAGCCCTTCCCATGATATGTTAACCACTTCGCTGCGGTGGACGCGCTGAGCGCGTCCAACCGCAGGTAGCGTTCCATGCGGTGGACGCGCTGAGCGCGTCCGCTCTTTGGGGCCAGCATTCGGCCGATTGCTGGCCCCCCCGGTGCGGGCTGACATCCTCGATGTCAGCCCAGCACCCGGAACCGCCGCCGGAGTAATTAGGTGTCATCGCGGGGGCGCGATGACACCTAATTCAGGTGCCCCCCGCATGTGCGGAGGAGGCGCCTGAAAGGGGAGGGAGGGGGGGGGGGGAGGCCCTCCCGATCGGCGGAATGCAGGGGGTTAACCCAGGCACCGTTTGGAAGGGCACAGCCTGCCCTTCCAAATGGTACCTGGCATTAACCCCATGGGGGCCGGTTCACGAATCGGTGCCAAAAAGCGCCGGTTCGTGATCCTTTTACCGGAGCTGGCCGACATCTTGGATGTCGGCCAAGCTTCCGGAAATGCCCCCTGAGGACTGGCGTCATCGTGCATAGCACAATGATGCCAGTCCTGGAGTTAACCCCTAACTCCCACCAATGGTGGAGATTCAAAACCGGTAAAAATGAGCTCCGCACAGAGGCGGGAAAAGCCTCAGCAGCAAAAGGGTTAATCTGTATTTTTGTGTTTTGTTTTTAACCCTTTTGCTGCTGAGGCTTTTCCCACCTCTGTGCTGAGCTCATTTTTACCGGTTTTGCTCATCATGTTTAAACGGGTTTTGAAGGCTTATTTTAGTATATGACCCAGACATATTATACAGTTGTGTTCAAAATTATTCAACCCCCACTGAAATTGAGTGTTTTGGCCAGTTTGACATTGATTTTGATCATTCAGTCATCTTGCTTACAATTAAATCAAAGAGGCACGTGTAGGTCTGACAAATATAACATAACATTTATAATGAAATAACCACAAATGTCTTTTCTGTGCTCACATCATTATCAGTTTTATTCAACCCCCAAGTGACATTCAATCTTAGTACTTATAACTGTAAAAGGATGTTGTACTAACAGCTTTTAAATGTGAAGCATAGCTTGACACAAGTGTCTTGCAGCCATCTACGGGTATCTTCGCCCATTCGTCATGGGCAAAAGCCTCCAGTTCAGTCACATTCTTAGGCTTGCGCACTGCAACTGCTTTCTTTAAGTCCCACCAGAGGTTCTCAATCGGATTTAAGTCAGGTGACTGCGATGGTCACTCCAAAATGTTCCAGCCTTTAATCTGCAACCATGCTCTAGTGGACTTGGAGGTATGCTTGGGATCATTGTCCTGTTGAAAGGTCCAACGTCTCCCAAGCCTCAGGTTTGTGACGGACTGCATCACATTGTCATCCAATATCTCCTGGTACTGAAGAGAATTCATGGTACCTTGCACATGCTGAAGCTTCCCTGTACCTGCAGAAGCAAAACAGCCCCAAAGCATGATTGACCCTCCGCCATGCTTCACAGTAGGCAAGGTGTTCTTTTCTTCATAGGCCTTGTTCTTCCTCCTCCAAACATAGCGTTGATCCATGGGCCCAAACAGTTCTAATTTTGTTTCATCAGTACACAGAACACTTCTGTGGTTTGTCCACATGACTTTTGGCATACTGCAGTCGACTCTTTTTATTCTTTGGAGACAGCAAGGGGGTGCGCCTGGGAGTTCTGGCATGGAGGCCTTCATTACGCAGTGTGCGCCGTATTGTCTGAGCTGAAACTTCAGTACCCACATCTGACAAATCTTTTCTCAGTTCCTCAGCAGTCACACGGGGACCTTTCTCCACTCTACGCTTCAGGTAGCGCACAGCAGTCGAAGTCAGCATCTTCTTTCTGCCATGACCAGGTAGCGTTTCAACAGTGCCCTTTGCCTTGAATTTGCGAATGATGCTTCCTATGGTCTCTCTTGGTATGTTTAACATCTTTGCAATCTTCTTATAGCCATTGCCCTTCCTGTGAAGAGTAATCACCTCTTCTCTTGTCTTCCTGGACCATTCTCTTGACTTCACCATGTTTGTAACCACACCAGTAAATGTCTAGAAGGAGCTGAGTATCACAGTCATTTTAAAGCTGCCTAATTGGTGCTTATTATGCTTTATTGCTGCTCTGTGACATCCACAGGTGTTTTCAATACCTGATTGAAAACACTTGAATGAACCTCTGTTCTTCAGAGTGGTAGTCTTTAAGGGGTTGAATAATTGTGTCAATGAAGAATTCACAAAAGAAACATTTACTACTGTATTACAAAACCAATTGATGTCATTTTAGTTGCATATGGTTCTTTAAAAAGTCCTTGTAGGATTTCATTCTGAATACAATTACAAATGTACACTAAATTCCCTAAAACCCTTTACAGCATTGGGGGTTGAATAATTTTGAACACAACTGTATATCGTTCTTTCCGTCAGACTCGGCAGATTCATAATATGTCATTATTATATGTATACGTCATGTCCTGTCTGTTTATTATAACAAAAAATGCAATAAAATATGAATTCAATAATTTACAACGTGTAAAGTGTTTTTTTTTTTCACATTTTAACATGCAAGCAATTGGTTATATTTTGTATGGGGTGCGCTTGTTAAAAAAATTAGAGATGGGGTCTCGTTACTTTTTTTTGGGGAAAATTACGCGATTTTTAACAAACGCACCGCATACAAAAATCGTTAGTGCAGCATCATTGTTCACATTATAATTGAAATGGGAACAATATTGCTGCATTAACAAACCAAAAGAAAAAAAAATTTTTTTTTTATAAAAATCTTTTTTCACAGTCGTGTTTGGGATCGTTGGAACGGCCATGCTCTGGCCGATCCGACAGTACCAAACTTTAACCCCTAGCTTCCACGGATTGGGAGATGGGGGTTCCAATGAACTCCCTATCTCCACCATTGGTGGCAGTTAGGGGTTAACTCCAGGACTGGCGTCATCGTGCTATGCACGATGACGCCAGTCCTCAGGGGGAGTTCCCGGAGGCTTGGCCGACATCCAAGATGTTGGCCAGCTCCGGGAAAGGATCACGAACCGGCGCTTTTCAGCGCCGATTCGTGATCCGGCTCCCCAGGGGTTAATGACAGCCACCGTTTGGAAGGGCAGGCTGTGCCCTTCCAAACGGTGCCTGGCATTTAGCTCAGGACCCCCGCGATAGGGAGAGAGAGGTCCGAAGGACCTCCCCCCCCTCCCTTTCAGGCGCCTCCTCCGCACACGCGGGGGGGCGCCTGAAATAGATGTCATCGCGCCACCGTGATGACATCTATTGTGCCCGCGGCGGTCCCGGATTGACGGGCTGACATCCAAGATGTCAGCCCGCACCGGGGGGGCACAGCGATCGTCCGGAATCCGGCCGATCGCAGGCTGCTTCGGGAGGACGCACTCAGCGTGTCCTCCGCAGCCAACCCTTCCTGCGGCAGGACGCGCTGAGCGCGTCCTCCGCAGCGAAGTGGTTAATAGTTTGCATTTTATTACTTTGTATTTCTGTAACAACTGTAACCATTCAATGTTCTTGAACCCAGGACATACTTGAAAACGAGAGAAATCTCAATGTATCCTTCCTGGTAAAATCCTTTTCAAATAAATAAATAAGGATCAGAGTATTGTTATTTGCAATGTTGCCTTTGTATTAGGGCTGCAAATAACGATTATACTCAAAAATCGGCCAACTGATCGCTTTATTTATTTTTTTTAATCTAAATAATAAAAAAATCGATTCATCGGATAAAATAGAAAAAAAAATTGTTTACTTTAAAAAGGAATTTTATGTAAAAAGTAACCAAAACCCCTCCCCCTTTTTTCATAAGTAATTTGCGTAGTGTAGGTAACTTTCGTTCGTACATATGCAAATTGCGTATCTTGTGTACTTGTCACACAAGGTATGCGAGTGCTTGGTCAGAGGGATGGGTTGATGCTGCATGCGCGGCTTAAGCCCATGTTTGCTTTCTCAAATGCGGCTACGAGCACTTGGTCATAGAGGATGATGTCTGCATGAAATCGGGGTTAATAAGGTAACGTGGTCAGGGTGCGTAGAGTGTCCCTTTTGAATAATTTTGTGAACACACTGAGTAAGAGGAGGAACTGGAGGTGGAAGGGAGTGACTTTGCTCAAGTGACTTGACCTGAGTGGGAGAGGGAGTTGGTATGGACAAAAGACCAGATCTGAGGGTGGGAGGGAGTTTGGGGAAAGGGACCAGACCAAAGGGAGGGATTGGCAGTTCCCGACAAAAGAGGGTGTGGTGGTGGCACAGGACTCCAGCTTCAAGTAAGGATTAAACACAGGCATACAGCTCCTTCACCCAGTGGCATTATCCTATGTTTTGTTATAGTTCTGCTACTGTTGTAAACGGAATAAAAACAAACTGGTTGTGTCGGACAAAACTCTACAACTAAAATCATACCTAGTAAAGCAGCGGCACGTCTTCTCCAATCAGCTCCAAAGCTGAGGTTATTTACGTTTAACTCAGTCTAACTCTAGACAGTGTGTGCTGCACACAGGACGATTAAAATCGACACCGATTAAATCGATAATGGAAATAGTTGACAACTATTTTAATCAATTAGTTGGCGATTAATCGATTAGTTGTTTCAGCCCTACTTTGTATGAAAACCATTTGACATTGGTCACAAACCATTTCAGTTAAAATGCACACATATTTAACGACACATTGTACATTTCAAAGGCTGTGCAATAGTTTCAAATCAAACTTTTCAGGACCATTGTAGAAGTTGTTTTTTTTTTGTGCTTTGGTTCTAAAAAAGGGACACTCTTCTACACCATGAGAGCATTAAGTTTGAGTGGTCACACGCAGAGCTAATTCACCACAGTCCTATAGAGCAGAAGTCCAACTCCCAGGCCGCAGCGTAATGCGAGCGATATGGAGCGGCTGTAACTAAAGATGAAGCTTTGTTCTCCCACCTGCTGTCCCACCTCTCACCACCTGTGGTCAACGAATATGTGAAACTTCATCTGTAGTTGTTGCAGCCGCTCTGGACTCCTGAATACAGAGCTCTGCCTCCTGTCATCCTCCAATGAGCCGTCAGAGCCAAGGGTGGAGCTTATCGTGAAGACATGTTATCACGTTAAACCTGCCTTCACTGGTTAGGAGTGGTGATGGGAGAGAGCTCAGCAGCATTAAAAATCTGCAGCATCAGACCCAGTAGCAGCACTGTCAGACAGTGCCATTGGATTGGCTGGATCACCTAGCCCCTGTGAGGTCACATGACATGCTGAGCTTAAAGAATGTAATATCCTGCACAGATCAGAGGGAGATCAGCGCTTGTTTCAAATGGGATGGGGGGGGGGAATTGTCCTGGATTTGCATATTTCCTGTCTTGGATAAGGAGGTAATCAAATTTGTTTTTAGAAGCTTTCAGACTTCAACGGTGATCATCTCTGCCATGATTTTCAATGCTGAAGAAAGGCTAAGTGATTGATAGTTTACAGAGACAAATGGTGGCAGGAAAGAAGCTGATCAAGCAGCATATTAAAACTATAAAAAGGTGAAAAATGTCAATATTTTGAAAGTCTTTTTAAAGATTTATGAACAGTCATGATTAGGGATGCACCGATACCACATTTTTAAGATCGAGTACCGATCCTTTTTAAAAGTACTCACCGATACCGAGTACCGATACTTTTATTAAATGTCATGTGACGCTTTCCAATAGGAACAGACCTCATAAAAATTTATATGAGATTTGCCCCCAGCTCACATGGATTTGCCCCCAGCTCACATGGATTTGCCCCAGCTCACATGGATTTGCCCCCCAGGTCTCATGGATTGGCCGCGTGCATGTAAAGCACGCAGCCAGCGTTCCCCTCCGAAGCGCCGCGATACTCACCCATCCTGAAGGTCCGGTCGCTGGGCAGTGATGCGATCACGTGGCCGCCGGGCGCATCTGTGATGCTGCCTCCAGCCGAGAGGCAGCGTCACAGGAGCACCCAGTGGCCGCGGGAACGCATCACTGCCCAGCGACCGGACCTTCAGGATGGGTGAGTATCGCGGCGTGCCGGAGGGGAACGCTGGCTGCGTGCTTTACATGCACGCGGCCAGCTTCCCCAGCCCCGCGGATACCGGCAAGCCGGCCCAGCGCCGGCTTCCGGTATCAACGGGATGTATCGGGCCGTTTGCACGAGTAACAAGTACTCGTGCAAACGGCAATATCGGCCCCAATACCGATACTAGTATCGGTATCGGTGCATCCCTAGTCATGATGAGAGTTAGCAGCAAAGAAAAGTATTCAGGGTACAAGCTGACAAGAATATCCATAAGGCTGGGGTCAGACAAGCGCAGTGATCACGTCCATGTTGCTGCACATTTTAATGTCCGTGGTAGCATACAATTCTGAACAATTGGACCTACACACAAAGTACGTCCGCACAGAAGTGGGATGCGGCAAACGGACGCAAGTTAGGCAAGAACGTAAAACCGCTAGAACGGAAGTGCAGAGTGCGCCACGTCCGCATAGCTTTGTGTGTGAGTGATGGAACGTAGTCAGAGGGACAGCATTTTTGATGGACAAAACGGTTTTTCATATTAATTTTATTTCCCATCTACATCAGTCAAAAATAATGTCAGTCACAAAAACGGACCGTGTGGCCACTACCTTGTCGTCAGTCAGAAAGTACGTCCGTTGTGCACGGAGGCATAGTTCGCACAGAATGCGTTCGTCCAACCCTGACCTAATTTAACCCTTTGCATTTTGCACACACCAGAGGCCAGACCAATTTTGAATATTTTGTCAATATGCACTTGAAGTCACCGGTCTAGACTGCACAACTTAACTACATAAAAGCTATACACTTTTTTTGGAAAAAATTAAGTTTTACCTTTCATGCTACACATGCTTATTTATGTCAAAACAGAAAATAAAAAAGGTGAGACTTCATTTTTATATACAGTACAGGCCAGGCACCCCCAATTCTAAAACCTGACTTATTTGGAGCCATACATATTTTAGTCATTCTACACTAGGGGCGCTCCCTATGGTCGCTGCCTCTCAGGAAGTCTGCAGAAGACCGTGGATCACACTAGGCGTGTCTGGACAGCCGCAGTGTGTGACATACCAACTCCAAGCAGCATATCTGAAATGACACTGTAGAGCGCTCCCATCGTGTGTACGCACTGGGAGCTGCAACAGGAAGAGGGGGGGGGGGGACGTATTGTCCCAGAATCTGGAAGAATCCAAAATCTGGAATGCTTGCGGTCCTGAGCATTCTGAATAAGGGGTGCGCCACCAGCAGTTTTGCATATCCCACATGCACGTATCTATGTTTTCGCATTGACACCCCCTCCCCCCCCCTCGTTGCAGGTCAAAGAGGGTGCATCAAGTGTAACAATTTTCTCACATGTATTACACAGAATTGCATTTATGAAATAGTGTGTAAAATAAAAGTGTTTATTCACTGAAGAGTGAAGCCTGGAGAATTGTCAGGTGAAGAGAACAATCTAGATCAAAATAGCCGTTTTGGAAAGGGAGATAAAATGGGAGAATTTTTCTGGTTTTGCGATTGTGACCTAGATTTTTCCACATAACTCCAGCCAGTTATCCTGACTTCATGCTTTAGTAAATAGACCTGTGTATCCCACAAAGACAGCAACGCCCCTTTTGCATAGTTTGGTTTGGCACTTTTGCAGTTGTAGGGACAAAATGGGAAGGGGCCAAGTTCCTTTTTATATTATAAAATATTTACAGTTTGAAGGCAGTTCAGAATCACCCGTTGAAAATGTTTAGTTCTATGGGGATTATTTAAAATGGATCAACACCACAAGTTATTTTAGATGGTGGTCGCAGGGCTGGATTTATAACTAGGCATGTGCCTACAGGACCCTGCCACAAGGGGGTGCCTTGCTCGGTTTAAAAAAAAAAAAAAAAAAAAAAGTCCCCCCCCCCCCTTTCACAATCTACAAATCATTTAGAACACTATCTCTGGAGCCCTAAGGGCTAGAGGCACATATGAGGTATCGTTGGAAATGACAGATTATGGCCAGCGATATGACTTAGGTAAAAATAAAATATTAATTTTAAGTGAACAGTGATGCTGCTCTAATTCACCTTCTCATTTCCAACACTGCCAGCAAGTGTAGTGCCGATGATGCAACGCATGGTCTCATCGACAACCTAAACCATGGCACTGCAGTGAGGAGAGACAGGGGGACTTTGGAATCCTGCATCTCCGAGTTGTACACCGCACAAGGTTAAGTGAGGTGTCATTGGAAAGGTCAGAGTCTGGTCTTTACAATGAACCAAACCAGACCATGTAAGGTGTAAAAATAAAAGTAAATGCTAAATTTATTTTTTTCTCCTGTTTTACGGCAGAGGCAATATATGCTTTTACATATAAAAAACAAACAATGCTGCTCAGCTAACTCAACTCAGGCAACAGATTCTGCCCCGTTTGATTTGAGCACAGAGAGAAACGGTCTCAGCTTATTAAAATATTTTTTAGTTTGACCCAAAATGAAAATATAAAATTTTGGCAGGTTTCTTTTTATGTTGTGGGAGGGGGCTCCACATTTCTATGCCTACAGGCTCTTGACATGTAAATCCAGCCCTGGGTGGTTGTCGATTCTGCTGCACTATTTTTCTCCACATTCATGAAGCATTCTAGAAGTGATCGTCCGTGTCGGATTTACCATATTAACGGATCATAAACCGCTTCTTCAAATTTTTAGCCCTGACAAAGGAATCTCTCAGACAACTGCAGCCCGTCTCCAGCGCTACGCCCTGTTCTTGGGAGCATACAGCTACCGCATACAGTATCGAAGTCATGATGACAATGCAAATGCAGATGCAATGTCCCGTCTCACAGAACTGCCTCTAGAGTCGACACCATCAGTCAAGAGTTGTAGGTACACCACCTCACACCTCCTTACTTCCAGAGAGATAGCAGCCCATACTGTGAAGGATACCCTTCTGACAAACGTGCTTACCTTTATACGAGACGGCTGGCCTGCGACGGTATCACAGGAACATGAACCTTACTACAGGAAGCGAATGGAATTGTTTGTGAAGGATAATTGTGTCTTATGGGGAGACCGAGTGGTCATTCAAAAACCCTCCAGAGACACATCTTGGACTTGCTACATACTGGTCACCCTGGAACCACGCGGATGAAACAGAAAGCAAGGGGCTATGTGGGTGGCCGAACATAGATGCAGATATCACGGCATATGTCAATGCTTGTGTAGGATGTGCACAAACTGCCAGAGACCCTCCTCGAGGATGCATTCAACCCTGGACTTGGCCCACGGTTCCCTGGTTTCGCCTTCACTTGGATTTTGCGGGTCCCATAAGGGGTCAAACCTTCTTGATTATAATTGATGCCCACTCAAAATGGCCAGAGGTCATTCCAGTTACCCAGCTGACTACAAAGGCAACAGTTGCCATATTATTGCATCTTTTTGCTTCGTTTGGGTATCCCAGGGAGATTGTCCACAGATAATGGTGCCCAATTCACAAGTCAGGAGTTCCAGAGTTTTGTTACGGTGCATAATATCAAGCACAAATTAACCGCCCCCTATCACCCAGCCACCAATGGGCAAGCAGAGCGGTTTGTACAAACTTTCAAGAACTATTTCAAGGCCTCAGTGGCTGTGACTAGCCAGAGGTCCATATCGCCTCAGCAGTTAGACTCTTTCCTGTTTACTTACAGAACTACACCACATGCCACCACTGGTACGACACCAGCTGAGCTTATGTTGGGAAGACAGCCATGGACTGCTTTTGACATGCTTCGCCCTCAGACCGTTCATGAACATGTATTACAATCCCAAGAAAAGATGGTGAAGTCCAAAGAGTCTCCTGTTTTTGCAACCCACCAGGAGGTCTGGACTCGATCGTATGGATCTGCCAACAGTCGGTGGCTGCCTGCTACCGTTGCAGAATCTTTGGGACCCAAGATGTACAGAGTCCGCCTGGAAGATGGTTCCATTACCAGACGACATGTAGACCAGCTACGGTCTCGTTTACGGGTGCCTGAACCCTTAACGTCCCCAACGCTACGGGGTCCGGTGTCCACATCTAATGCGTCGGAGGACATCTGGAATGGTGTCTGGGTTGACTCGGAAACTTTGGACTCGTCTCCTGTGGGTATTTGTGACTCTGGTTCAGAGGTTCCCCCTGACCCCTCTGTACCCTCCTTGACCCCACCAGTTGATCTTTCATCCAATCCTACTGCCTCCAACACCCCGCCTGCTGGTGGACGTCCCCAACGCCCTCCTGACCGCTTACTTCTTCAAGAACGGATAAGAGACTTCCGTCGGTCCTCGCGTAGGCCCAGAAAGATGTGGATGATGATTTGGCCCCGCAATTTCTTCAGAAGACTAGTCATCAGTTTTTCAGTGACACTCTCCAAGTTCCTCAGATGAACTGTGTTCGATTGTTCTGGTTGTTGATTTGTTACTAGGTTTTTGTTATGTTGTTCTGGTTTTGTTTTTGGGGTGGGGAGGAAGGTGTTATAGCTGACTATACTAAACCTGTGCTATCACTTTAACTAGTGGCTCCGCCCAGGATGACACAGGTCAGAGGGCACAGCAGCCATCTTCAGGGTCAGTCAGTGTGATGCAGTAATGAAGGCAGATGCATGATCCTGTGTTCCTGTAGTTATCCAAGCCTGTATATAACAGTAAGTGTCCTGCAATAAAGCAATGGTGAACCTGACAGCCCAGCCTCATATCTGAACAAGCAGAGATCATAACAGGATTTATGTTGGTGCAGGAAAACCGGTGTATTTGAATATATCCTTTGAGTACATCGAAGCACGCAACCTCAGATTTCTTATATTTTTCGGAGATTACAAGTTTTGTTTTGCATACACTGTCCGATATTCAAACTTTGCATTTGCAGAGCATTAGGAATCGCCAAAAATGAAGTTTAGGACAAATTAACCTTCGACGAGCAGATGATTTTAGGAAGCATAGGGTGTATTAGACCTTGGAGTTATGGATGGTAATCGTTAATACATCTTCATCTTGAATGGCTAGGATAAGGGGGGGGGGGGTTGGAAGTAAAGATTGTTAGAGGTGAAAAAATGAAGGGCAAGCTGGAATAGGGTGTGCAAAGAGTATGGCTTGCGTTACAGATGAGGAGGAAGTAAGTATAGGGGTGGTATGGTTAATTTGGAGAAACCAGTCGGTATCCAAGTTTTTTTATGCAATGTCAAATGCAGTAAACAAAAAAACTGCACTCCTAACCCCAATCCAAGCCATGACCCTACCATCTAATCCCAACCTAATCCTAGCCATAACACTACCACTTATCCTAACGCAAACCCTATTCCATCCCTGATCCCAGCCATAAACCTACCCATTATGCTTACACGAATGATTGGGATTGCCCGCTCTCCAGGTGTCGGTCACTGCTGAATGCCACTGGGGGAGGGGTGTTGTACAGAGTACTGGTAGTACAGTAATCCTGGCATTACAAAAAGGTACAGTACAGGGAGGTTTCCCACACCTCTCAGTTACCTCCCTGTAGAATCTGTACCCGGAGGGAAATTTCCACATTTTTCCTGAATTCCCACTCAATATGGAGACAACTGTGGCTTTACCAGCACTGTTGAGAACAATGATTTCCGAGTGCCTGAATAAAAATAAAGTAGAATTACAATACCAATAACGTGAGCTGTACAAAACATACATTTTATAGACTTTTTGCCAGATCAAGGTCCTTTCCAAGTTAAAGAGATCCTTATTATCCGGTTCACTACTAATCCCAGGCCATCCTCCTCTGTCCTCAATGGGGTTATTACCTTCTGCAAAATGTTTGCAGATGGCCCATCTTCGGCTTCTATAAAATCATCACCTGTAAACATGTAACATAATGACTATTTCCTACATATTTTCTGTTAATCTGTATATTTTTTTTTAATATCTTGCATTGTATTACTTTGTATTTCTGTAACTAACACTTCAATGTTCTTGAACCCAGGACATACTTGAAAACGAGAGAAATCTCAATGTACCCTTCCTGGTAAAATCCTTTATAAATAAATAAAAATAAAAAAATCAATCCAAGATTTATCTGTGGTTTATGCCCTGCATTTTGTTTGTAGATCCCCTGCCCCTCACTAATCCGCAAGTAATGATACAGCTACCAAAGGCTATTCTTATTCACTTGTGTGCACCATGTGACCCCGACCAGCATCTATAAATACAAAATAAAAGATAACTCTAGGAAGTACTACTTCCAATAAACGAGACACCATTACAATTGGAAAATCATTCTGCGGCCTAAAGATCAGACTATATTTTATAAATCCAACCATTTCTATACAACCCTATATTATAAATCCTTCAAGACAAAAATTATTAAATTTATGTATGCACACTTCCTAAAGCTTACAGATAATGTCATGTGGTTATTTTCCACATGGAAGCCCGATACCAACTCCCTCACTTCCCATGGACATACACAATATACAGGTGTTTCAATTTACATTGGTTTCATTTAAGTGGGTGTGTGGGTAGGTGTGTGGGTAGGTGTGTGTGTAGGTAGGTAGGGGGGTGTGTAGGTGTGTGTGTGTGTAGGTTTTATATTAGTGTAGATTTGGTAAGCCATGTTAGTCCAGATGCCAAAATCACCAGTTTATAGCAGTAGTAGGGATTTTCTTTTTATTGGACTAACATTACATTTAAAAGACAAGTGTAGCGCTGTGCTAAAGATCTTGCTGTGCCAGTACCTATTTTTGGCCACAAGATGGAGACTATCGCGATCAGAGATACTGGATATTGGGACTACAGTGCCCGGCATGCTTTGCAGGAGGACAGGAAGTGGGTGGGGACTGGACCCTTACATCCTCTGCCTCGTGGGGAAGGTTCCAGAGCGCGCCAGGGAAGGGAAGAGAGGAGACGCATTGTGTGAGATCACGAGAGGGCCTATGCCAGAGACCCAGAGAGAGCCAAGTAAAGACCAAGAGAGACCTGTTATTGCAGAGAGGATCACCCCAGCTGAGGAGAAGAAGACCCGCCGGAATCCAGGCATTGCTGCAGACCGGAGGAATCGAACGGAGAGCAGGCGGTGAGCTGGATAAGCTGTATGGAGTCAGACAACGGATCGGGCCGCTAGTATCCCCAGTCAAAATCGGGTGGAGAGACGTCCTGGGTCAGCGGAGCCTAAAGCAGTCATCGGATGGGTGAGAAGCCTCCAAGGCTGTTGTATGATTAAAGGACGCTCTGCTGTTTCTCTTTAAAGTTTACAGGGCCCCAACTGACTAGTCGAAGATCTTCCTTTAATAAATTCACTGGCCAGTTGAACAGTACCCGGGTACCACACACACACACACGGATACGCTTCTCACATTCTGGAACTTAACTTGTACAGGACTCATTTCCTTTTACGAATCGGAACAGGGGTTAAGGACAAAGATACGTTCCAAATACATTTTTCTCTTTTCCGCTGCGCGTTTGCCGTAATACGAAAGGGATTGTATGTTTGGGGTTTCGCTACGTGTCCCTTTTTCTGAACTAGCGGGAAATTGCATTCTTTTATGTTCGGTCGCGAATATTTTATTTTCCGAAATACGAAGCCTCGTGTTTCGTTTCTTTTCCGCTGTGCGTTTTACCGGAATACGAAAATATTGTAATAACTCGTGAATACCGGTGTTTCAACATCTGCTCAAGATTTTAGTAAACTATTTAAATGATAAAAACTCACAACTGTGTTGGAGTATATTTATTCCCTAGTGCGGGGAGACTGACCCGTGGTTCATTTTCAGCGGCTCCTCCGGGAGTGAGCGCTACACAAGCTTTCGAGAGTATTCCTATCTTCCGCAGGTCTTGAAGCTATACTGAGCAAAATCATAGACTTGAACAATAAAGAGCCAAGCATGGGGGGGGGGGTGTCGGAAATACTAAGGGTGGAATCGTATGGCATGGCCTGTCCTCTCTCGGTTTACCTTTCTTGACCACGAATTGAATAAAAAAAATTTAAAAAAAACTCCAAAACCCACAATATTAAATTGAGTGGATTTATTCCAGCACCAGAAAAAAAAAGGATGACGTTTCAACCAAGACTTGGTCCAAACATCATCTTATTTCCTGGTGCTGGAATAAATCCACTTAAATATTTTGGGTTTGAGTTTTTTTTTTATTCAATTCGTGGATTTTGGGGTCGTACAGCAAAGGACCTCCACCCCGCTTGCCCACTATTGTTGATTGTGCCTGAACTAAATGTTTTGTGATACCTTCTTGAACTTACTACTTACTACATATGTGTATACATACATACACAGTATGTTATTTATTATTACCCTTTATATAGCGCCACACATATTCCGCAGCACTTTACAAGTTCAGTGTACAAGGTATTGATACTTTAGAATACCACACATGGATGATGATCTGATTCGGGGGACCCTGTTCAAGGGAATATACAATCTGAGATGTACAAGTATTTTGTGAGGTAGGCACATCCATATCGTTAGGTGTCTTGCCCAAGGACACTCGCCAGTGGCGTCTTTTGAGTTGAATCAAGTAGGCTTTTCCTGATTGTAGCCATAATCAGCGACCTGGTGGTTAGGTTGAACCAGCTTCTTGTAAAGTCAAGACGACTCCACAGTTGTACGGGAGGGATGTGCTGAACCGGACCTTGACTTGCTTCTCCACGGTCGAAATGTTACCTCTGGACTCCACAGCCGATAGTGTGGTAGGCAGGTGTGTACCGTTACTGGTCTTGCCCAAGGACACTTACTGGAGAGGTGCTCTGGCCGGGATCGAACCTGTGATCCACTGTTATAGAGCAGCGATGTAACCTCTACTCCATCCAGCCAAAACACACACACCCCTAATCCATGGTAAAAAGCGGACTATATTTCTGTAAACCACACCTGGTCCAAAGATTTCCAATGCTCAGTTGATATTAAAAAAAAACTGAAGCAAACCCATTATAAACTATTCAGACAAAATCTTATTAGATGTTTTTGGCATTGATCACAGGCTGATCAGAGATTTATTTGCTTCACGAGACACTACAAACTGCATCTTATCTCAAATGGTATTATCCACGACCAGTTCATTCTGCACCCATCCACATTTTCCTATGCAAGAGCTCCCATGTACGTAAATTGATGCACTGGCTTCTTTGCCAACTTATTGACAGTCAGTGACCAATATAAAAAGATGGGCGATCAAAAAAATAAATAAAATAAAAATCACCTGTTAGCCAGCTCTCACCATCAAACCACTGGCATAGCGACAGTGCAGACTCTTGCTATCAGTATTGGGAGCAAGGCTGCTCGATTCATCAGGATGTACATGAAGGATATACATTTCAGGAGGTTTGCATGCCAACATTTAAAAGAAGATAATGAGCCAAAGAGTCTGGAAATGACAGGTTCATTTCCAAGATCTGTTTTTGGTTGTTCGTTTGTTTTCTACATCTTTGTTTCATTTTACCAAAGAAACTCGGCTCATCTTTCTGGATGTTAAGAGTGGATTTCCCCAATGTAACTGTCAGCATTTCTTGCTATTCTAAGATTTCATCTCATTCTTTAAATGAGAGCAACAGATGTTACATAAAAAAAAAAAATAAAAAAAAATACAGAAGGGAGACTATCTTTTGGGGAAATTATATATAAAAAAGGAAAGTACATCAGTAGAGCGAGTAGCAGCCTACTAATCCAGGCGTCAGCAACTGTGGCTCTCCATAAGGTTTGGAACTACATCTCCCATGGTGCTATGCGACTCATTCAGTTGGCAGAGACTCATAGGAAATCTAGTTTCAAAACAGAGGCCAAAGTTTCTGATCCCTGTGCTCAACTATAGTTTAGCCCAGGGGTGCTCCACTTTCTCTTCAAATTTTTGGAACTACATTTGCCAGAAGGCGCAGTCAACCTAATAAGTGGCTGAGTGCTATTTATGAAGTACTTTACCAGGAAGGATACATTGAGATTGCTCTTGTTTTCAAGTATGTCCTGGGTTCAAGGACATTACATTTTTACAATTAGGTACAGAAATACAAAGTAACAAAATGCAAATTATTAAAAATACAAATATGTAAGAAATATTTTAACTAGGTTACATGTTTACAGGTGCATTTTGTATTGAGTTAGATTGAGATCTCAGACTGGGGGAAGATTTGATGGTGTCTGGGAGGTTATTCCTTATTTATGGTGCTCTGTAGGAAAATGAGGATCGAGCCACTTTCTTTTTGTATTGTGGTATTGCAAGTAAGGTTCAGGTCCTGGATCGGAGGTTATAGGAGGAGGGAACTGCTGGGGGAAGCAGCCTATTCAGGTAGGGTGGTAGCTTCCCAGAAAAGCTCTTAAACACCAGGTTGGAAAGTGAAGAGTGCATCTGTATTCTAGCGATGGCCAGGTTTAGCCCTTTTAATCTGTCACAATGGTGGGACATTGTAGCACAAAGCAGCAGAATGGGTAATGCAATGTAGTAAGTTTATGAAAGGGTGTTGGGGGGGGGGCAGGGTTTGGGTAATTTATGAAATTTAGTCTTTGCTATAGTATCCATTTTTTATTTTTTTTTAATTTGGCACGGCACATTCATGTTTTTCATATTTGCCACCAAGGATGTCAGCAGACAAGAGTTCAATTCGGCTCTAAATATATCCAATCTAGTATCAAGTTCCTCATGATCCGCTTGAAATCTTTTAAAAGACTTGCCAATTACTTTTCCAATAGCTGTTATTCAGTACCTCTGAATTGTACTGGACGGAGAATTTCACGGCAATTTGTCTATTCACCAAGTGGTTATTTTGTTAAAATACGTTGCAATTTGGCAGGATTGAAATTGCCACTATAGAAGACCATCGGGTCTTTTAAAGAATGTTGAGCTGCACTGAAATTGACGAAATGCCCTGATTTTGGACATTTCAATCTGACAGATTTAAAAACAGGTGAATCCCATTAGGTTTCAATGCAATAAATGGATTTTGTTTTCTAAATAATATTAACCCCTTCACTGCTGAGCCATTTCACCGCCGTATGCTGAGCTCATCATGTTTAAATGCGATTTGAAGTTCTGTTTTATTGTACGACCCAGACAAATTGCTCGGGTCTTTCCAATGATACCAGACATGACCCTCTAGCTGCCACCAATCAGGAGATTGGGGGGGGTGTCCTTTGGAGGGGGTTAATTCCCTCAACTGACATCATTTCCATACGCTATGAAGTGAGTAGGGTGGCAGCCCCGGAAGCTTGGCTGACATCCAAGCTGTCAGCCACCTCAAGGAAGAGTCTGAAATCCAGTGCTGGACCAGCACCTAATGAGTTAAAGAGGCATCACTGGAAAGGTCAGACTGCAATGCCTCTGTTGAAGCTTGATCTCCTCCCGATCCAGAGGAACAGGGGTCCAATGTACCCCCTTTCAGGCACTCTTCTGGCTTTGCAGGGGGGCCCTGAAACTGACATCAGTGCACCAGGAGGGGGTATAAAAAGGCAGGGTCTGACTTTACCACTGCGGGACCCTGGAGAGAGAGTTGAGTATTCCGAGGAATACCACTCGTAGCTGATAACGTGTGGGGAACGTCCTGAGCACACAGCGAGGGAAACCATGATGTTGTCCACATCCAAGGGGTTACAGAATTTTTAAATTTTGCTAACACTTTTTTTGGAGAAATAAAAAAAAAACGTTTTGTAGCAGACCTTTACACTTTTTTTTTTTTAAGGCCCCTTTTTTTTATATTACTTGGACACATTTTATTATCTGTACTCCTATTAGGAGAATAGGAGTCTTTTTTCTCAGTTTGGTGGAATTCACCGACATCCGATAACTATTAATAGTGGTCTAGGCTGGCTGTCCACCTCGTGTGTAGTCGGGTGACCTACTTTGTCGCACTACCAGGGTCATCCACTGGAAGTGTCTGGATGACATGCCACAGCAAAGAAAAAAGATTTGAAAAAACAAACAAAAAAAAAAACAACTCTCCCTGGTGCTGAAATGGGGTTTTATCAGAGAGCACCAGTGAATGCAGCCGGACAGAAGTCTGAAGTCGTTTGATAGAAGTCGGAGGCAGTGGAAGAGGGTTGATTCACTTCCATGTTGTGGGATTGATCAGACTACAGACTATATCGGATGATACCACCGTCGAATGACTACCGACCCAGTGGGCAGCCAGCCTTATGTGTTGCTGCTGCTTTAGTAGCCATTGTTCAGGCCTCTGTCCCTATCCGGGGGTCTGGCGGTGGTCCCGTCAGAAGTCTACAGGTCTTTGATCTCTGCTGCAGTCCCCATGATGAAGCGGCAAATATTCACGGAAATGAATGACACCGACAATCTGTCATCAATTGTTCATTTAAATTTTTTACATTATCAGGGTAATATTTATAGGAAAGTATACAGGGGTGGCTATGGGGTTCAGCCAATCACGGATTGAGAATAAATTTTTTATGGTTTGGGATAAGGACGTTGGCATACATAATTTTTTCTTGGAAACACAGGTCACACAGCCATTAATGTCTAAAAATGCTGGCAACAAAAGGGAGTACACCCCTAAGTAAAAATGTCCAAATTGGGCCCAAAGTGTCAATATTTTGTGTGGCCACCTTTATTTTCCAACACTGCATTAACCCACTTGGGCATGAAGTTCACCAGAGCTTCACGGATTGCCACTGGAGTCCTCTTCCACTCCTCCATGACGACATCACGGAGCTGATGGATGTTAGAGACCCTGCGCTACTCCATCTTCCATTTGAGGATGCCCCACAGATGCTCAATATAGCTTCTTTAGAAAGGCAGTTGTCTTGGAGGCATGTTTGGGGTCGCTATCATGTTGGAATACTGCCCTGCACCCCAGTCTCCGAAGGGAGGGGATCATGCTCGGCTTCAGGATGTCACAGTACATGTTGGCATTCATGGTTCTCTCAAAGAACTGTAGATCCCCAGTGCCATCAGCACTCATGCAGACCACAACACTCCCACCACCATGCTTGACTGTAGGCAAGACACACTTGTCTTTGTACTCCTCACCTGGTTGCTGCCACACACGCTTGACACCATCTGAACCAAATAAGTTTATCTTGGTCGCATCAGACCACAGGACATGGTTCCAGTAATCCATGTCCTTGGTCTGCTTGTCTTCCGCCAACTGTTTGCGGGCTTAGTTTCTTGTGCATCACGGTTTAGAAGAGGCTTTCTTCTGGGACGACAGCCATGCAGACCAATTTGATGCAGTGTGCGGCGTATGGTCTAAGCACTGACAGGCTGACCCCCCACCTCTTCAACATGCTGGCAGTACTCCTATGTATATTTCCTAAAGATAACCTCTGGATATGACGCTAAGCACGTGCACTCAACTTCTTTGGTCGACCATGGCGAGGCCTGTTCTGAGTGGAACCGGTCCTGTTAAACCGCTGTATGGTCTTGGCCACCGTGCTGCAGCTCCGTTTCAGGGTCTTGCCAATCTTCTAGCCTAGGCCTGGGGTCAGCGACCTTGGCTCCCTGATGTTTTGGGAACTCCATTTCCCATGTGGCTCAGTCACCTATTAGGCTGACCGAGCAACATGGGAACTGTAGTTCCCAAACCATCAGGGAGCCAAGGTTGCTGACCCCTGGCCTAGGCCATCTTTAATGTAGAGCAACAATTCCTTTTTTCAGATCCTCAGAGTTATTTTGAGGGGACAGCAAATTTACACTGTTATACAAGCTGTACACGCACTACTTTACATTGTAGCAAAGTGTCATCTCTTCAGTGTTGTCACAATAAAATATTTTCAAAAATGTGAGGGTTGTACTTCTGAGAGATATGTATATATAATTATACTACGCCTTTAGAGCCAGTATTCTTTTTTGAATACCGACTCAATATGAAAACAAGCAACTTCTCAATCTCTCATTCTCCAGCTGGCAAATATACACGTCCTACACACAGAGAGCCATTAAAAGCAAAGCCCCACAGTTTTCTGCTTGGCTGGAAAAGCATCTTGAGTGATAAACATTGAGTGAGCCTGCATACGGACTAGCATTTTTTCAGAGCGGAAGGAACGTCTGTGAGAGCCACCAAGCTGAGCGTAGTTGGTACGCTCAGTGCTGCTAGGCTCGATCCTCCTATGGCGGATCGCGCTTTTCAACCCCGTCGAACACGAGTCGTGCGTTTCAGCAGCACGTCTGCTGTAGCCCACTTGTGGCCAGCCCCGTCGAAGCGTCGCAACCCTTCGGACGCCGGGAGGCAAGTCAGTACAGGCGCACGTAGTGCGTTCGTCTGACCCCAGCCTGAACAGTCAAGTATAAGGATTCCACTCATTAACGACTAGCTTGGAATAGGACCTGGTGTGTCCTACACAGCAAAAAAAATATAAAAAATCCACTTGCCCCCATAGTGTACAGGCAATTCACAAATTATTGTTTCCTCAGAAAAGCATTCTTGGGCCTCAGAGTTTTGCTTAACACAAAAGATACATAACACAAACATTCAGATGTCAATCTGTCACCCCCCCCCCCGACGCATACAAAATGTGCATGCGATTATTCTGCCATCTGCAAGACGAAATGCCACAAACAGTCATAATTCAATACAGCAATAAACAATATAAAACACAAGCAGAAAGCCACACATTGAAATACAGCACAATAATCCTATTAAAGCCAGGGTCAGGAATATATAACCCCTACCCCATTCAAAAGAAAAAAGGTACTACGTTCAGTTTCCTCTCAGCCGTTCTATTCCTGGGAGAAAGGATCTTTGTTACCATAATGTGATAAGCTGTTAATTAGAACTTGTGACTGATATTTAAAACGTTTAAGACTTGAAATGCACAAAATTGCTAAGAGCAGGAATCAATGTGAAATCATTTAATGAATGGGGGGGGGGGGAATTGGATAAATTAGCAGCCAGAATGAGTAAATCCAGTTTTAATTACAAAAAAAATTGTAAGTATGTAAGAAGACCATTTATGTTGAACTGTAGATGCAGGTTATTCTAAATTAATTTAAGGGGAATAATGCAATACAACAATGCCCTGAGATCTGATGAGCAGAACACATAAGAATTAGCTTTTAGGTAATGGTTGGGGGGAATCGTTGCCATTTGCCACTTACCTGAGTAAAAGGTACTCCAAGTAGGGTTAGCCCTCCTTCCACACTCGCTATACAGAAGGTCTGATACTTTCTGAAGCTGGTAGTGAAGGAAGATGTGTGAAGGAGGGGGAATGAATACGTGGGAGGGGGTGTTACAAGAGAAGAGGGGGGGGAAATCAGAATAGAGGGAAGGAAGAAATGTATGGAAAAGGTTGGAACAAGTGGAATGGGAAAAAAAGATAAAAGAATGGGGCTGGGAAGAAAGGGGTTAAAGAAAAGCACGAAGTAGAAAGAAAAAAAAAAAAAGGAAGGAGTGGGATGACATGCGTGGGTTTTTGTGTGGGAGGGGAAAAAAAACAACCCATTGAAACAGGCAAAAACGCAAAAGAAATCCAGGAAAGGGAATGCAGTTACAAGCATTTATAAAGTGTCAACAAGTTCCGTAGCGCTGTACAATGGGTGAAGCATAAACATACAAGTTAAAACACACCGAACAGTGGGAGAGAGGATCCTGCTCGAGAGCTTACAATCTAAAGAGGAGTGGGGTGGCACTACCATTCAAGTGCCTCCATTTATGAACTGTAGTCTCTACATGGATTTCAAATCCCTCGACTATGGATATAGATCTAGTTTTAAAAAAAGGTGCCCATTAGTGCATTCACAGGTGTAGAACAGAGCTGCAAAGCAATAAAATGCATCACAAGCCATTTTTAATCTGTTATAAACGTTGCTAGAAGTCAGTGTAAATAAAAAGGTAGTCTTTGCACGAGTGGATACACCGTAGGTCAGGGGTGGGGAAAGCCCAGCCCACGGGACATATAAGGCCCGCAGTATCACTTTGTCTGGCCCTTAGAGCCCCACAGCAGGGGTGTTTAAATTCCCTCTCCCGTGGCCCTTTTACCTGACCTCGGCAAGTAGTAGAATGAGTGGGCCTGTATTATCCCTCGCCAGGACTGGACAATAAAAAAAAATAAGAAAAATCAGCCCTGGACTTCATCCAGACCAGCCCACTTTAATTATGCAAACACGCACAAAAATAGTATATAAACCAAGCAGAACACTCAACCAATCGCTCTACAGATACCAGAGTTGGTGCAGAATGATTGGGTAAAGCAACGCAGCGGCACTGAGGTTGAGTGCATGCCATGTCTTAAGGTGAGGCAGATGTGAAGCGGGTCTCACTGGCACAGTGGCCCAAACATGAGACTGCGGCAGACTGTTCTGTTTTACAGATGGTGAGGACGTTTTCAGCTCCCCCATTAAGGGCAGTTCGAGCTGTGCGGTGAACCAGCATTCACAACGGCCCACCGGGAATCTCCCTGTAGTCCCTTTGGCCAGTACATGCCTGTCCCTCGCTTCCCTCACTGCTGCGCACCGGATCTTCCACCAAGCTGCGCCCCTTATCTTCCGGGCACAGCATGAAGGAGGATCTGGCGTGATTCAGCCAGTGAGGGAAGTGGGGGGATAATACAAACTCATTCTACTACTCACCGCACATCAAGGTCAGGTGAAATCACCATGGGTGAGGGGTGTGAGGTGAAATTAGGAGGGGGGGGGTAAGGTGAAAGGGGGGGGGGGTAAGGTGAAAGGGCGGGGGGGGGTAAATGAATTAAATGGGTAGTGGGAGTGTGAAGTTAATTAAATGAGGGGGAGGGTGAAATGAATTAAATGAGGGGGTTAAATTTCAAATCATTTCCCCCTCCCCATATTTATTTTTTAACCTCCCTGGCGGTGTTCCCGAGTGTGTCTCGGGGTTAAATTTCACCGAAGAGAGCGGTAACCCCGAGACACACTCAGGCTGTATACATTACCTCTCCCTGCGCTCCCCTCGATCTCTGCAGTCTCCTCCAGCGATTGCAGCGTTTTACTTCCTGGATTCCTTCTCACGAGGAGGAAACCAGGAAGTATAAGGTCTCGGTCGCCGGAGGAGGCAGCTGGGGACATCGAGGGATGTCAAAGAGCACCAAACTTGCACGCAATTTAAAAATATTAAATATTTGAATTTCACTAAGGCCAGTGTCAGACTAGTGCACAGTGTGAGTCCACACTGGCGTGCCTTCCTGACGTCCGTCACAGCGTTGTGACGCTTTGACGGGGCCGGCCACACGCTGTAGTTCTGAAAGCCTCGTGTCCAAACTCTACGATGTGCATTCGACGGGGCTGCAAAGCACGATCCTCCATTAGGCGGATCAAGCCTTACTGTGCACAGCAAGGTGGCCATACGGCGTCAGAGTGGAGAGAACATCCACCCTCATGGTTGTTCCTTCCACTCGTCTGACACTAGCCTTAATGCCAAAAAAAAAAAAAAAATCCAAGCAAAAGCTCAAGCCCACAGAGATCTTAATCTGGCCTTGCAGGCAGTGGTGTATTTAGGTTTTGTGCTGCCCTAGGCCTGACTAAACTCGTGCACCCCCTAATTTAAATTTGACGCACCCCTTCCTGTCAAGGGCACACCTCTTCCTGGTTAATCCCCATGCTTCCTCTTTAAGCCCCACCTTTTCCTCTTAGAGCTCCGCCTTTTCCTCTCTTTATATTAAAAGTGGATACCAAGTGCCTACTTGTATATTTTGTATACCATTTCAAATGTATCTATTGAGATAAAGAAAATTATGAAATGTTTAAATTCAAGTATTTTTACAAAGAACAGCCACGCATGTCAAGTAAACGGGATCACAGCCGCTCTAATTGGTGGAACAATAAAATCCACAGAAACGTGCACTGCATATGAGCGTATCACAGAGCTGCATAGCAATAAAACCCACAGAAATGGGCACTGGGTATGAGCATATCAGAGCTGCAAAGCAATAAAACCCACAGAAATGTGCAGTGTGTATGAGCGTATCCCTGAGCTCCAGGGCAATAAAACTCACAGTAATATGCAGTGTGTATCACAGAATCCACAGCAATAAAATTCCCAGCAATGCAATGTGCGGTGTGTATGAGTGCATCAGAATCCACTGCAATAAAACTCCCAGCAATGCAATGTGTGGTGTGTGTCAGCGTATCAGAATCCACAGCAATAAAACTCCCAGCAATGCAATGTGCGGTGTGTATGAGTGCATCAGAATCCACTGCAATAAAACTCCCAGCAAACGAGTGTGTATGAGCACACAGCAATTATTTATTCTACATTTACCGGCCTCTGTCCGCGGTAGGGCTGTGTGCAGAGTCAGCAGGGACTGTGTACAGACTCAGCAGGAGGTCCCTCCAGGCCACGTTAGGATCACGGCTGTGCCTGTGCGTGGAGCCATCTTGTCAGCAGTGGGGTGCCACTGCCAGAGGGTGCACAGTGGCTTTGATTCCCTTCCCGGTGGGTGTTCAGTCCAGAATAGAGTGACAGTCCATGTTAACGAAAGGGCAGGCAGCTGCGTGCATGCGTGTCACGTGGTTCAGCCAGTCAGGTGGTACTGAGACTCAGTACCACCTGACTGGCTGGACCGAGTGTGACCTGCACACAAGCAGCCTCACCAGGAGCCAGGCAGCTCAATGACAAATTTCTATCACTGCAGTGCTGGTTAAGGAAAGGTCCACTTTAAACAGCAGTAAGCAGACAGGGCTTCATATTCTGCTGAAACCCCCCCCCCTTTACCTGCCATTTACTGTCATCTTCTCTCTCTGGACACAAATCACATCCCCCTTCCCCTCTCCTAGAGCTGCTGTGGGCAGGGGAGAGAGCTATGGAGGAGGAGAGGGGGATTTTTATTCTATTTGATTTTATTTTCAAATGCAAACGCCATGCTCCGCTGCTTGTTGTTTGAGAACACAGCTCAAAAGCTGACACACAGTGACAGTGGCACCTCCTAGTACCCCCTAATGACACCCCAATAATCACTGGTACCTGGGGCGGCCTGCCCTCCGCAACTCCTCTAAGTACACCACTGCTCTGGTGATATGCTCACACACAAGTTTGGCGAACTGCCAGCAAGTACGTGCTGTTTTGAAGCAGTGCAAATCCCCATAGAGAAGTAATGGTTAATCTATTCAGAGAACACCAAACAGCAGAGAAATGTCAGTGAAATGCCCTGATGTTCGTGGTTTCAATCAGCAGGTTTATTCAGGCGAACCCCATAGGTTTCAATGTTAAAAATATTCCCGTTTTTTATGCAATATCTAATAAACCATATTTTATTTTAATCTGCAGTAAAAATCTTTATTTATTGATTTTTGTACCTTTTAGTGATTTTTCAGAATTTTTTGGGCTAAATTCCCCCCTTTTTTTAATAGCGGTTCTCCTTTTTCTGTAACAGAACTTTTTATTATCAATCATAGGATCTTATACGTAAATTCCAGACATTTTCGTTCAGTAGTTCTTTTGAAAACAGCAGGCCATGGGTTTGCGGTGGCAGCATACAGCGGCCGACTCCATGCACTTTGGGGACCCTGCGGTGAATGGTGAATTCACTGCAGGGTTGGGAAATTTTATCCCCGAAGTGCAGGGAACTACAGAACACCAAAATGTTGGCGTCATTTCGGTGCTCTGTGAGTAACCCGATTAGTGGTGAGGTTTTTTGTTGCCCCCTGGAAAGTGAAAGCCTAGGCCTTGCCTACCCAGGACATACTTGAAAATTAGTGACATCTCAATGTTTCCTTCCTGGTAAAATAGTTTGCAAAAGTAAAACAAAAAAAAATTTTTTTTTTAAAAAATTTTTTGGGGTGGGGCCACCCAGCGGGCCGCCGCCCCCTGGAAAGTGCCGCCCTAGGCCTGGGCCTTGTTGGCCTAGGCCAGAATACACCAGTGAAAAAAGAGAAGAGAACAGCGCTGGTACAAAAACCCCACTTCCGTGGGAGGTGAACAATATACACCGCACTCCGGGGAAGTGCACCCCAAGACTAGTGTGGATAAAGCACAAAAATAATGACCTGTGTGTACTTCGATCCAATATGGGTCAGATGGAAGTCGATGTACATGTAAAGAAAAAACACACATACATGGTACAGTATGTCTGTCAGAATGTCAGGCAAAAAATGTGAAAGATGAAAACTCACATATGGTGGAGCCTGTACAATATAGGCTCAATAAGATCACAGTGGGTCTCTTCAGGGATGACCCCGTCCCGTCTTCATGAATTATCGACGGTTACTCGTGCAGGCCATACATGCAATAAAGCAAACATATACCATAGTGCAACATGGTAATACACAAAGTATAAGGCCAAAAAATTGCCAGCACTTACGTGGTTCAGAGCCTGTGTAGATTCACTGGCTCCGTATATACGCCTGGGTGTAGATAGGATACACCAAACCCCTTTAGAATGAATAAAAAGTGAAATACAAACTTTCCACCAGATAAAAATTTAATACAAAAATAAAATAAATGGATATATCCAAAACGCGTTTCGCCGCTATCGCAGCTTCATCAGTTGGTATCCAAAAAGAAAACATAATGAACCAGTCCAATAGACGTACATTATAATGACAATCATTAGTTAAGCAGATTAACAGGTGTGTTTCAAAAAGCCCGCCACTTCGGCCCCCTGCGTTCCAGCCTGATCCGCGGCACTTCCGGATTCCCCTTTCCCGGATGGGGAATGACGTATTAAACCATACTGAGGCGGGCGCATGCGCCGTGGAGTCCAGCCATCGGTTCTCGTATCCCGCACCATTTGCGTCTTGCTTAACTCCATAGGTGCTATGCCCGGGAAGGGAGGCCTCTTTCCCAATAGTAGGTCCGTTGCATTACTCATATATGCCGCAGATCTTTATTTAGAGGCGTGTTCCACCAAAAGCATATGGCCCATGACGCACAAATTCCATATGCAAAAGAAGAAAAAAACCATGGAAAAGAGGCTATACATGGAAGCATAAATCAAATGTGAGACAAGGGGGGGGGCAGTGGTTGGGCAACTGACGATAGAAGATTTCTCATTTAGGCTTATGGGACTTATTGTAGAGAGACGGAAAGAATACCTTAAAGAGCTCAATGTAGAGATTGGTGCTCTGCAACAACAGATAGTAATAGCATTTTCAGAAACATTGACTAAATCCCTAGAAAAGGTTGAAAAGGAAACAGTAGCCATTAAAGTTAAGAAGTATAGAAGGGATGTACAGGATTATGCAACCGGAAATGTTAGGCAAAAAAAGATCCCTGGGACTAAGAGGGGAGATCCCCAGACTAAGGAGGGCAGGACACCTGTGAGAAAGGGCCCCTGGCGTAGATTTCCTGGTCCTATTTCTAGGGATTATGGATATGCTTTGGAGTCTCCTGTGGTACGGAATAGGCATTGGCAGAATAATCGGTATGGGAATAATCAACCCTATAGAAATCGTTATGCCCAAGGTAGTTTTAAAGAAAACTGGGCTCCACCTCTGCCACAAAGAATTAGGAATCGTAGCAGGAGATGGTCTGTAAGGGATAAACAAGCCTTACACTCAAGTTGGGAAGTTGCGCATAACAGGAGGGGAGGGGGTGATACAGGTAGAACAGATCTGGGGAGAATGGGTCGATCTGTGTATCAGCAACAACCTCCCCCTATTCCGGTGAACAATAAGTTTGAACCTCTGGTTAACCTTCATGAAGAGCAGGTTTTTCACCCAGGATCCCCAAATGTGAAACAAAAAAGACAAGACCTCAATTGGGGGGAAGTGGGCCCAGTGGAAAGAAAAGGGAAAAGAAGAATGTCCGTAGACGGGGAGGAAGAGCGGGAAAGTTGGTACAGAGAAAAAAGGGAACGAAAGTAACTATGGATGGGATCTTTAATTTAAGTACTAAAGTCCTTACTAAACATCACATTACCCTGCTACAGAAGGGTTTGAAGTATGCACCAACTAAAAAACTCAATAGATTCGATATGTATGTGGATCTCCAAAAATTTAAACGTAAGTTAGCACTGAAAAAATATTTCCATAAAACAGCAGTCAGAAAGGAGGAAAATGGCAATGTGGACTATGTACATACTACTTGAAAAACAAATCTACTTTTTACCCCAAACATATGCTGTCTAAGGAGATAGCTACCTTTGAGGTTATGGTCCTCAACGACCTGAGTAAGTTGGAGAAGAAATGTAAATATATGGGTAGTAACCTAACAAGATGTGAAAAGGAGGCTTTGAAGGATTTACGGGAAGATGATCAAATTGTTGTGAAGCCAGCGGATAAGGGGGGCGGGGTTGTCATTTTATCTAAACAACAGTACGTGGCGGAGGCCGATAGAATTCTGAGGGATCAGGAGACTTATGAAATGTTGAAGGGTGACCCCACGGAAAAAATAGCCAACACATTTGAGAGATTCCTGATAAAGGGAAGGGATGAAGGTATTCTCAATGAACGGGAATTTGATTATCTTAAGGTTCCCCATCCACGTATTCCAGTGTTTTACTGGCTCCCTAAGCTTCACAAGAGTGTTACCTGTCCTCCAGGTAGACCTATTATAGCAGGTATTGATGGGGTTTCCAGCAGAATATCCGAATATCTTGATCGGTTGCTGCAACCTATTGTAGCTACGGGCCCTTCCCACCTTAGGGATAGTATTGGCGTCTTACAAGAACTGGGACGGTTAGAATGGCAACCCGGATATTGGCTCGTAACAGGAGATGTAGAGTCCCTGTACACCATAATCCCCCATAATAGAGGATGTGAGGCGGTAGCCCACTTCCTTGAGGGATCAGGGAATTTCTCTCAAAAACAAATTGACTATACAGTGGAGGGCATTTTGAAGGTTCTTGAAAATAATTATTTTTCCTTCGATCGAAAGTTTTTTCTACAGAAGAGGGGTACGGCTATGGGGGCGAGGTTCGCGCCCAGCTATGCGAACCTTTTTATGGCCCACTGGGAATCCCAGTGGGTCTACGGTTCCCATGGCTGGGCGCCCAACCTCGTCCTCTATAGGAGGTACATCGATGACGTCCTTTTTATATGGAGGGGCACGGAGGATAGTCTTAGGTCGTTTATGGATCATCTTAACGCTAATGACTGGGGGATTAAGTTATCGTTTAATTGGAGTACCACCCTTGTGAATTTCCTGGATTTGGAGATATATGTTAGAGAGGGGATGTTACACACACGCACTTACTTCAAACCCACCGATGTTAATAGCTTCATTGATCTTAATAGTGGACATTTGTCATGTTGGCTTGAAGGAGTTCCACGTGGACAGATGCTCAGAATGAAGCGTAACTGTACAGATTCGAAAGAATATCAACAGCAGGCGGATAGATTGACTAGTGCCTTTGCGGAAAAGGGGTATGACAGGGGTACTGTCAATCACATTGTGGAAGAGGTGAAGACCATCGACAGGAGTACCCTTATTGAGTATCGACCCCGAAAAGATTCTGTACCACAGGACTCTTCGGTTGTCCCTTTTATTTTTGATTATAGTGTGGGCAATAGGGGTATCAGAGGTATTGTCCGCCAATATTGGGAGATCTTGAGGCAGGACCCTATCCTACGGGATATCATCCCCGATAGACCCCGTTTTATTTGTAGGGGCGCAAAAAATCTTAAGGATATTGTGGTAAATAGTGCGTTTGTGGGTAAGAGGGATCAGGAAGTCCGTATATCAGGGGTCCAGGATGGCTTCTACAAATGTGGTATATGTTTGGGCTGTAAGAACCATTGTAAGATCAAAAGAACTCATGATATAACTATAGGTGGCAAGAATATACGTATTAGGGGTATACTGAATTGTGCCTCTAAATATGTTGTATATTGTCTCACATGCCCGTGCGGACTTCATTATATTGGGAGGACCTCGAGATCCTTATCTGTTAGATTAGGTGAGCACCTCCGCAATATAAGAAAAGGTTATGAGCTGCATAGTCTATCCTTGCATTTTAAAAAAGTACATGCACAAGATCCAGCGGGGTTAGAATTCTGCATTCTTAAAAAAGTTAAGAAAAGTTGGAGGGGTGGCGACTTGGACCTGATTCTAGCTAAGGAGGAAATGAGGTTCATCTTTGAATGCGGCACCCTGATTCCTGCTGGCCTCAACAGTGATTTTGAAGTTCATCATTTTTTGTAACTTCTGTCGTTTTGAATTCATATGTTACTTAGAGGCTCTCCTCCTTCCTTTTGGGATAATATAATATGAGGATCATATGATTTCCTGTATTTTTTATGTAGCTCCATTATGACATTACCATTATTTGTCATTGCCTTTATCCTCTGTGACATGTCATCTGGTGGGGTTGAATTACCCGTGTTCACAGTGTAGTATGTGGTGTATGTATATACATTTTTATTTGATTTTGTTTTGGCTCCGTTTTTTGTCCCCCCCTTTTTTAGGATATATTAATTCTCCTTATTTTTATTTTTATATTCATTTATATATATATTTTTTATATCGTCAGGTTGCCATAGCACTGCCCCCCCCTTTTTCACATTTGATTTATGCTCCATGTATAGCCCTCTTTCCATGTGTTTTTTCTCTCTTTTGCATATGGAATTTGTGCGTCATGGAGGCCCATATGCTTTTGGTGGAACACGCCCTCTAAATAAAGATCTGCGGCATATATGAGTAATACAACGGACCTACTATGGGGACAGAGGGCCTCCTTCCGGGCATAGCACCTATGGAGTTAAGCAAGACGCAAATGGTGCGGGATACGAGAACCGATGGCTGGACTCCACGGCGCATGCGCCCGCCTCAGTATGGTTTAATACGTCATTCCCCATCCGGGAAAGGGGAATCCGGAAGTGCCGCGGATCAGGCTGGAACGCAGGGGGACCGGAAGTGGCGGGCTTTTTGAAACACACCTGTTAATCTGCTTAACTAATGATTGTTATTATAAATGTACGTCTATTGGACTGGTTCATTATGTTTTCTTTTTGGATACCAACTGATGAAGCTGCGTTAGCGGCGAAACGCGTTTTGGATATATCCATTTATTTTATTTTTGTATTAAATTTTTTATCTGGTGGAAAGTTTGTATTTCACTTTTTATTCATTCTAAAGGGGTTTGGTGTATCCCTATCTACACCCAGGCGTATATACGGAGCCAGTGAATCTACACAGGCTCTGAACCACGTAAGTGCTGCAATTTTTTGGCCCTTATACTTTGTGTATTACTATGTTGCACTATGGTATATGTTTGCTTTATTGCATGTATGGCCTGCACGAGTAACCGTCGATAATTCATGAAGACGGGACGGGGTCATCCCTGAAGAGACCCACTGTGATCTTATTGAGCCTATATTGTACAGGCTCCACCATATGTGAGTTTTCATCTTTCACATTTTTTGCCTGACATTCTGACAGACATACTGTACCATGTATGTGTGTTTTTTCTTTACATGTACATCGACTTCCATCTGACCCATATTGGATCGAAGTACACACAGGTCATTATTTTTGTGCTTTATCCACACTAGTCTTGGGGTGCACTTCCCCGGAGTGCGGTGTATATTGTTCACCTCCCACGGAAGTGGGGTTTTTGTACCAGCGCTGTTCTCTTCTCTTTTTTCGTTCGTATCATTTCTGGGTCCTTTGGGATAGACCCTTCGAGTACTTAGCTGCTGTACTGCTCCAACTCTGTGTTCCCCTCCACCTATAGCCACTCCAGCGCCCCCCTTTTTCGTATCAGAATACACCAGTGCTTGCAGGTTTGCATATTGGAGTGGGCCCATGTGGATGAGGTCCAGTGACGATTTTTTTTGCCCAGTCCAGCCCTGTCTGTGACTTGCCATTTAAAGCAAAGGCTAGTACATTGAACATATGGATATGAGCACACACTGATCTATGGAGATCACACAAGACACTTACCTTGTTCCAAACCAGGCCTTGCAAGATTCCTCTGACATTGAATGACAAAAATCACACAGACCTGTGCGACTGGCCCTCAGCTGTGATGCCAGAATGTGGACTCATTAGCCGTCTGACAGGAGAAATATCCTACAATATGGCCCATCTGCTATCACTGCTCTGCAAGCATGCCAGCGGGATTTTTCCTAGGGAATCTCTCAAAAATGTCTTCTCCAATGTGTTACATTACAGATTGTATGAAATCAGAAAGGGTAAAATAAAAATAAGGATAGGGTATGCATTAAAACGTGCATAAAGCAGGACACAGCAAGGACAACACAGTGTAGGAAGTAGGTATGCACCGGCCATTTAAAGGCAATGCAGTGAGCAAAAGTGTAGGGTATTGGATAGAAAGCATCAGGGAATAGGAGAAGGAACAGGAATCACTTCAAAAATAGGACGACCAGTGAAGGAAGAGCAGATTAGGCAGACAGAGCACCACTACAAATGGATCCTAGAGGACACACAAGGCAGAGGGAGTCCTGACAAACAGCTTGCGCAGCACGAGGGCGTGCTGGAAGTCTTTAAGCGACTGAGTGAAGGCAGCAACCAGGGCAAAGTTGGAAAAGGGGCGTCAAGGCATAAAAGAGCACAGGCCAACGTATGAATGGATGTGATGTGCAGCAAATGGGAGATTGGTACAAGCAGATGATGCACAAGTCTAAAACAAGAGTCCTGACCAAAAAAAAAAAAGTGCATAGAAACATGGATAGAGGAAGAGTGACGCGTGCAACTGAGAGCGACTTTGCACTTGCAATTAGGCCACCACGTGCAACGAGAGAGCACAGGCTAGCACGGGTAAGTGTTTATGAATGAGAGCGTAACAGCAGAAAGGGAGCAGAGCACAGTCTGACGGCAGAGATAAGAGGCAGGCAGCATGGAAGTAAAAAGTTCAGGATGTACAAAAATATGGAGGGGGAAAAAAAAAAAAAAGGAGGAGTGGGGGGGGGGTCTGGGTAAAAACTGGATCAATACTCTTTTACATTAAAAAAAAAAAAGTGCTGGATCTTCTACTTTGAGATATCACACCAGATCTTTGCATTTAGCAATAAAACACAATATTATCCTTCAGGATCTTGCAGTTTTTTAATGAAAAAGTGCATGGATCCATTAGATTCCAGCAATTTGGTGGGAAAAGAAAGTTGTGGATCCTTAAGTTTAATATTGTGTTTTAAAGAAAAATAAAATGATCCGGTGTGATTGCTAAAAAAATAAATAAATATTGAAGTCCAAGTGTGTTTAACAAGGCAAGACAGTGAGTGTACAGCAGCTGAGAGGAGACCCAGAGAGCAAGGGCGAAAGGAAAACTGAAAGGAGATAAGTGGAACAAGCAGAAAGGGAATATGACAATTTGGTAGACAGCACAGAACACATGAAACAGAATATATAGAAAAAGAAACACATGGTAAACCGTGACCGAGACATACGTACTAGTAATAAAGAGTTGTATATAAGGTTACCAATAAAAGAATGAGAGTCATTCATATGTCAAAACAAGCATAGTGTAGCACAGGCCTTCAACATACTGGATAGGGTGCACCCCAGGTTCATCCAGTAGGTTAGTGGTTAACTCTTGTCTGGCTTAAATTACATTTACATTGCTGCTGGCAAAAAGTCTCCATCTGCTTGCAACAAGGTGCCAAATTCTGAGCAGAGACAGCTTAGATGCAGAAATGGGTTTCACTCAATAAAAAAAATAGTTCTAAGCGGTGCAGGAAGGGCCACACGAGTCCTTTGCAGGGTTATAGGTTAATTGCTGTGATCAGGGCAGCACGGCCCATATTGCTGTAAGGGGCCTGGCTGCAACTTTGTTAAATTTAGGCCGCAGGAGGTTCTGCGGCCTACATGGGCCCAGCTGCCGGCGAGCAGGGCCTCCAAGATGGCCGCCGGCGGGCCCCTCCCTCTGATGATGTCAGAGAGGGCCCGCCGAACGTCTAGCCTACAGACGTCTGGCGGGCCCTCACTGACTGAGGCCCTGCTCGCTGGCAGCTGGGCCCATGTAGGCCGCACAACATCCTCTGAGGCCAGCGGTCTAAAGCAGGGGCAAATAGGTGAGCTGCCTGGGTGCAATATATATATCCGTGTGAGCTGCCTGGGTGAGATATAGATATATATGTAGCGCTGTGTTTAATTCCTTATTGTGGCAGTACCTATTTTTGGCCACCGGAGGGAGACAAGCGAAATGTGAGACACTGAATATTACATTGGGACTACATTTCCCGGCATGCTTTGGGAACGGACACAGGAAGTGGGTGGGACACAGACCCTTACATCCTGAGCCTCGTGGAGAGAGCTGGGAGAGCGCGCCAGGGAGTGAGAGAGACAAGACACAGTGCTGCAGAACGTAACAGCGTTCAGGCCGGAGCGCAGGTGCGGCCTAACGGAGTTGCAGATTGGGTTACTCAGCCTTACCAAAGGGAGACCCAGTAATCCACAAGATTACCCAAGCTGCTATTGAGGAAGCCAGAGGACCCCCGAGTAAGGAGTACCGCAGGTCGATCGGACTGGGAGAGCAGGCGGTAAGCTGGACAAGTCGCGGCAGGAGCAGAAAGCCAGACAGCAGATCCAGAAGCCAAGAGAGCCCAGTCAATATCGAGCGGAGAGACGTCCTGGGTCCAGCTGAGCCTCAAGTATCTAGCGGATGGGTGAGAGGCCTTCTAGGCCGTTGTAAATCCAAGAAAGCACGCTGCTGTTTTTTCCAAAACCCACAGGGCCCCAACTTGAATAGTCGAAGATACCTCTTAAGCAATTCACTGGCCAGTTGAATAGTGTACCCGGGTACCATAACACACACACACACACATTCCGGGACACAACCTGTGCGGGACTCACTCCCCAATCAAGAAAGGGGTTAAAGATAATTTTCCGTTTATTTTCCGCTGCGCGTTTCTCGAAATACGAAGCATCGTATTTCTTTTCCGCTGCGCGTTTCCCGCATTACGAAGTACTGTAATTATATCTACGAACACGGTGTTATTCATTATATGCCATTTATTCTAGTAAACTATATAATTTATAAAATCCACAACGGTGCTGGAGTATATTTATTCCCTAGTGCGGGGAGACTGACCCGAGGTTCAATTTCAGCGGCTCCTCCGGGAGTGAGCGCTACATATTATATATCCATGTGAGCTGGGGGCAAATAGATCTGCCTGTGACTGCAAATCCAACAACAGCTCTCAGCCAAAACTGGTAGAATGCCCCCCCCAAACCTGTGTCTAGATTCGCCCCGGCCTAAAGTTAAAGTTTATTAATAAAAAAAAGAAACCAACTGAAATCACCCTTTAAAAACGCCATGGGATGCCGAAGGAGGAGAGGTGGCTCAGGACCCAGCAGCGCCCCCAGGTTCAAACGGTGGGGGGGGGGGGTTAGTGAAAGGAAAAGAGTGGGGATGGGGGGGGGGTCTTAATTAAATGAAGTGTGTGGGGGGGGTTGGGGTTAAAAGAGGTGGGGGTGTTTAATGATATGAAAAGAAAAGAGTGGGGATTAATGAAAACAGTGGGGGTGGGGAGATGGACATGATAAAAGGAGAGTCCCCTGCCTATACCGTTAAAAGTCTATTGCTGTGGATCCTGTGTACGTTCATACTCCCTGCCTTTACCGTGAGAGTTCTATTGCTGTGGTGCTCTTATATGCTCACAGTGCACATTACTGTGAGTTCTATTGCTGTAGTGCTCTGATATGCTAAACCAGTGGAATAATATAATTATACTTTTATGCTACATTGTTTGTACTAATACACATTTTATGTGATTTTAAAAAAGGTATTGGAGCAACACTCTAAATACGATCTTGATTCATATTTTTAAAATCACAATTTGAATTTCATACTGTCTTAAATAGTTTGTTAAATGTGCTGTTGTGCAAGCAATATGGGTGATTTTTAAGATATTGGGACTAACACTCTATTGATTTCTTATAGGAAGAGGGGATCGTGGGAGGGGGGCCCATTCTGAGCGTCAGTAAGGGGCCCCAAACTTTCTAATGGCTGGCCTGGCTGTGATGGCCTCCAGATCTCCCCCCAGCTTGAAGGCCCGTCTCCTCCATAGAGACTATGAACCACATTAATACTATACTGCATTAGGGCAACTAGCGATTATTCTCATAAACGCGATTAGTTGGGCAATAAAAAAAAAAAAAATAAAAAAAAAAACACATCGGATTGAAATAGAAAAAAAAAAGGTTTACTTACGCAAATTGTGTACTTTTCACACAAGGTATGCAAGTTGTTGGTCAGAGGGATGGGTTGATGCTGCATGCACAGCTTAAGCCCATGTTTGCTTTCTCAAATGAATGTGGCTAGAAGCACTTTGTCATAGATTATGATTTTTTTTTAATATCTTGCATTGTATTACTTTGTATTTCTGTAACATTTTAATGTTCTTGAAAACTAGAGAAATCTCAATGTATCCTTCCTGGTAAAATCCTTTATAAATAAATGTCAGCATGGAATTGGGGTTAATAAGCTAAAGTGGTCAGGGTGCGTAGAGTGTCCCTTTTAAATAATTTTGTGAACAAATGGAAGTGGGACGAGGGACTGGAGGTGGGAGTGACTTTGCTCAAGTGGGAGGAGAGTACGGAGGTGGAAAGAAGTGACTTGACCTGAGTGTGAGAGGGAGTGGGTATGGACAAAAGACCAGAACGGAGTGTGGGAGTGCGTTTGGGGAAAAGGACCAGACCAAAAGGGAGGGAATGGCAGTTCCCAACCAAAGAGGGTGTGGCAGGGAGCGTGGCGTGGTGGCAAGAGACTCCAGCATCGAGTAAGGATAAAACACAGGCATACAGCTCCTTCACCCAGTGGCAGTGTCCTTTTGTTTGTGTTATAGTTCTGCTACTGTTGTAAACGGAATAAAAACAACCTGGTTGTGTCTGACATAACCCTAGAACTAAATCATACCTAGTAAAGCAGCGGCACTTCTCCATTCAGCTCCGAAGCTGAGGTCGTTTACATTTAACTCAGACTCTTAAAACAGTGTGTGCTGTACACAGGACGATTAAAGCGATAATGGAAATAGTTGACAACTATTTTTAAGCATCAATTAGTTGTTTCAGCCCTATACTGCATATTTACTGGTACTCCTGACACACCAAGGAAATTGCAAGCCATGCTACAGAGTCTCGGCAGTAACCAACTCCAGTGGTTTGCCTCCTTACTCTGCTGTCTGTAGTATCGTTTAAATCATGAAACTTACCTTTTTTGATCAATTCTTTTTGAATAATCAAATGTAATGGGAGTTATTCTCATAACTATGACTTGTGATAAATTGTGTACATTTACCATAAAAGGCAATGTAACGGGTTTGGTAAAATATTTGACTGAAGACCAATAAAAACACTGGAAGAGCATGGGTTGAATCTGCCAATTTTCCAAGTCAAGCTTCTAGGTTGTTTGTGGATGTTGATTTTGGTAAGGAGTTTAACCCCTTAAGGACGGGAGTAATTTTACAAGTTTGGAACACTTTTGAACACTTCTAAAAGTAAAATTTCAGCTATTCGCTGTTCAACCATAATTTACCTCTTACATATTAAGTGTACCCACCCTTATTATATATCATTTTGTTCAGGAGAAATAGGGCTTTCATCTTCCATCAAAGATTTATATATAAAATATATTATAGTATGAAAAAAAACCTAAAAACTATGAGAAAAAGGAAATTTTGCAATTTTCAAAGTTCTCCATTGTATTTTTAGTGTGAATGACATTGTACGCTTAGCATTAAATGAAATAAAATACATATATTTCTGGTCGGCAAGGTCTTACGAGTTCAACGGTACCCCCCATGTAGAGGTTTTAGGAGGTTTTGGAAAGTTACAGGGTCAAATATAGAGTTTGCCCATTTCACGTTTTACAACTTGAAATTTGCCAGATTGAGAGGTTATGGCAGCCCAGGTATGAAAAGTACCCCAACATGTCATACCATTTTGAAAAGTAGACAACCCAGGCTATTCAAATGGTGTACGTTTTGTTTTTTTTATAGTAGTCTTAGTCGCAAACTTGGTCTTCATGTTTGTGTTTTGCATTTTTCACACAAAAACTGTTCTTTTGCTGCTAATATCATGCTCAGTCAACCTTTTCCTGGCCTACAACATTGAATTTGTGGTCGGCAATGTGTACGAGATCAACGGTACCCTCCATTTAGCATTTTTAATTTGCTTTTTGGAAAGTTACACGATCAAATGTAGAGTTTGCCAGATTGGTTTCTGGGCCTAGGTTGAATTTGAGAGGGTATGGCAGCCCAGGTATAAAAAGTACCCCAACATGGCATATCATTTTGAGAAGTAGACAACCCAGAGTGTTGAAAATGGGGTATGTCCAGTTTTGTATAGTAGATGTAACGTTGGGGGCTTCCAGCCCTACCTGTGTGCTTGAGGACAGCAAGTCTGATGCTGCTCGCTGACCACTGCCTGGTTTAAATGGAGACAGGCAGGGAGGTGATTGCATGAGGTGTGGCTTGAGTGGGGGGCATGGTCTGGTGAAGGTCTTTAAAAACCCTCAGTATAGTTTCAGAAGTTGCCAGATCGTGGTTATCCATATCCTGAGCTCCTGTACCTGACTGCTATATTGATTTAACCTGTTACTGACCTCTGCTTGTGTTCTGACCATTCTGCCTTCTGTTGCCCTAGACTATTTGTTTGTACTACGCTACTGCTCTGATACCGACCCGGCTATTCCATTTGACCATTCTGAACTCTGTATTCCTGATTCTGCTCGGCTGACTCCTCTCTGTATTGTTAACCCTTTTCTGTTAGTAGTTTACCTGGCCAATTCTAAGGACCAGACAGATAGGGATCATCACAGCTACACTGTTGGTAGCTTCTGGTTTTGTGGAGTGTGGGGGTTAAGTACTGCGTGGTGGGATCCGGGAACCGTGACAGTAGACACTTGGTCACAAACCCTGGCCACACTTAGTTTTCAAGATTGTGTTTTGCATTTGTTTTACACGAAAACTGTCATTTTGCTGCTAATATCCTGCTCGGTCAACCTTTTACTGGCCTATAACATTGATATTGTGTTCGGCAATGTGTTACGAATTCAACGGTACCCCCATATGTAGCATTTTTATAGTTTTTTGTAATTTGACAAGTGATTTTCAGGATTTATGTCGACTTTGAGAGAACATGGCACGCCAAGAAAGAATATTGCTCCAAAGATGACGCGCCAATGATTCTAAATTAGTATTTTGAGTTGTTGGTGCAGCCACTTTAGAATAGCTGGGCTTAACGTAAACAGGGACAGGCCAAATTCAGGGTATTCCAGAAGTCAGAGTAGTCGTTATAACAAGCCAATGAGTCGGTACAGGCAGCAAACAAAGAGTAGTCGGTATAACAAGCCAATGAGTCGGTACAGGCAGCAAACAAAGAGTAGTCGGTATAACAAGCCAATGAGTCGGTACAGGCAGCAAACAAAGAGTAGTCGGTATAACAAGCCAATGAGTCGGTACAGGCAGCAAACAAAGGTAGTCGGTATAACAAGCCAATGAGTCGGTACAGGCAGCAAAGGGTAATCGGGACAAAGCAGAAAAGGGGATTTAGTAATTTAGCTCGGTATGATAAATTTTGAAGCACTCGGTTATGCAGAGGCCAGGTAGAGATGGGCAGGTAGGGCAATAATAACTAGAATCCTTTCGGATTCCTTTCTTGCGGCAGACACGACACTTTTTCTGGGGGACTTTTTACAGCGGGTGGGAGGGACTCGGGAAGGAAAGTGTCTGCCGCTTAATCTTTGGAGATCTCCTGATTCCAAAGCGGATGTAACGGGGGCCGGGGTTAGGATAAGTTGGGATATGATCTCAAGCATGAATTCTAGGAAGGGATATGGCTTTTGTACTGCTGCCTGCTTGTAGAGCACGTACGCATTAAAAATTGCTATCTCGGTCAAATAGATGGCAATCTTCTTGTACCATGCCCTAGTCTTTCGGTTCACCAGATAAGGCTGTATACATTGATCAGCCAAGTCTACTCCCCCCATAAACTTGCTGTAATCTACAATGCACTTCGGCTTTTCCAGTGGCTCAGTCCTCCCTCTCACAGGCACTGGCACTGTACTTTCGTCATGCACTGTAGATAACATGTATACATCCTTCTTATCGGTGAACCGAAGGGCTAGCACTTCTTCCTGACGTAGAGATGAAGAGGAGCCTCTACTTTTTTTGCCTGCTGTCAGGATTTGGGGAAAACCTCTGCGATTCTTCCGCACTGTGCCACACGCAAGGGTCTCGAAACAATATAAATTTTTAAATAGGTCGATACTGGTGTAATAGTTATCGACCCATAAATGATAGCCCTTGTTGAATAGGGGATAGACCAGATCCCACACAATTTTTCCACTGGTGCCAATACAATCGGGGCATCCTGGGGGGTCAAGGTGGCTATCTTTCCCTTCGTATATTCTAAACGCCCAGGTGTAGCCTGTTGTGGACTCACACAATTTATAAAATTTGACGCCATACCGGGATCGCTTGCTTGGGATATACTGCTTGAAGAGCAGTCTGCCTTTGAATTTCATAAGGGACTCGTCTACAGATATATTTTGGTCGGGAACATAATTATCGGTGAATTTGGCAGATATAAGACTGATCAGGGGCCGAATTTTATAGAGGCGGTCATGCATTGGGTCGTTTCTTGGTGGGCACAGTGCGTTATCATTAAAATGGAGGAATCGCATGAGATTTTCGTATCTATCCCTCTTCATAACCCTTGGGAATAGTGGAGTAGCCAGGATGGGGTTTTTGTGCCAGTAAGACCGGATACTTGGCTTCTTCACTATTCCCATTACGAGGGTTAGAGCCCAAATTTTTTTTAACTCTATCACATCCGTTGGGTGCCACTTGTTACGTCTGTGGCGATGTGAATCCGGATGCGCATCAAGATACTGGTTGGCAAACAGGTTGGTTTGCTCAACCACCATCTCGAATACATCGTCCGACATAAACAGGTTAAAAAAGCTCACTGGCTCACAGTCCTCTACCCTTACTGTGATGCCAGGAGTCGCCAGAAATGGGGGTATTTCTGGGGCAGCCATATTTGGGGGTACCCAAATGCTCTCGTGCCTCCCAGTAGATGGTGGGGGGTCACCATCACTGGAGGGTTCACTAAGGGGCTCTATATCAGAGGCTGTGAGGGTGTCACTGTCGGCGAGAGCGTCGCTCTCAGAGGCGGCCAGGATCTCATATGCCTCTTCTGGGGAATAAAAGCGGGAGGACATTTTTATGGGAGGTCGGGGAACTGATGGGGTCAAGTACACAAATAAAATATTAGAACACCTAAACTAAGCCCTTCCGGTCCTTGTAGTGGCCGGTACTTCTATCTATCTAGACAAGGGTAGTCAGGAATGCCAAGGGTCGTATGCCAATGCGGGTAGTCAGAAATGCCAGGGGTCGTATGCCAATGTGGGTAGTCAGAAATGCCAGGGGTCGATACCAATGCGGGTAGTCAGAAATGCCAGGGGTCGTATGCCAATGCGGGTAGTCAGAAATGCCAGGGGTCGTATGCCAATGCGGGTAGTCAGAAATGCCAAAGGGTCGTATGCCAATGCGGGTTCTCAATCAGGGGTACACTGCAGGCCAGGGGGTACAGTGCCTGGGTTTTTTTTTCAGGTTTTTTCCAGTCAGGTTTTTTTTCAGTTATTTTTTTCAGCCAGGGGGTACTGTGCCAGGAGGGTACAGTGCCAGTCTGGAGAGTACAGTGCCAGCCAGGAGGTACTGTACCTGGGGTTTTTTTTTCCCAGTTTTTTTTTTTTCAGCCAGGGGATTTTTTTTTTCAGCCAGGGGGTACTGTGCCAGGAGGGTACAGCCAGTAGGTGCCAGGTGGGTACAGTGCCAGGTGGGTACAGTGCCAGTGGGGTACAGTGCCAGGAGGGGTACACTGCCAGGAGGGGTACACTGCCAGTAGGTAGTGCCTGGGGGGTACAGTGCCTGGGGGGTACAGTGCCAGTAGGTGCCTGGGGGGTACAGTGCCAGGTGGGTACAGTGCCAGGGGGGTACAGTGCCAGTGGGGTACAGTGCCAGGTGGGGTACACTGCCAGGTGGGGACACTGCCAGGGGGTGCAGTGCCAGTAGGTAGTGCCTGGGGGTACAGTGCCAGGGGGTACAGTGCCAGTAGGTGCCTGGGGGGTACAGTGCCAGGTGGTACAGTGCCAGTGGGGTACAGTGCCAGGTGGGATACACTGCCAGTAGTAGTGCCTGGGGGGTACAGTGCCAGTAGGTGCCTGGGGGTACAGTGCCAGGTGGGTACAGTGCCAGTGGGGGTACAGTACCAGGTGGGATAACTGCCAGGGTGGATACAGTGCCAGGTGGGGTACACTGCCAGTGGGGTACACTGCCAGGAGGTACAGTGCCAGTAGGTAGTGCCTGGGGGACAGTGCCTGGGGGGTACAGTGCCAGGTGGGATATACTGCCAGGTGGGATATACTGCCAGGTGGGGTACACTGCCAGGTGGGGTAGTGCCAGGTGGGGTAGTGCCAGGTGGGGTAGTGCCAGGTGGGGTAGTGCCAGGTGGGGTACAGCCAGGTGGGGTAGTGCCAGGTGGGGTAGTGCCAGGTGGGGTACACTGCCTGGGGTGTGGGGTACAGTGCCTGGGGTTTTAGGTAGTTTTTTCTCTTTTCTCTCTTTATCTCTCTCTGCTGTCTCTGCCTCTCTCTGCTCCTCAGATCGCAATGAGGAGCAGGAGAAAGGGGCAGAGACAATGTCTTAGCCAATGCAACCTCATTGGCTGAGACATTCTGACAGTTGCAGAGGTGACAGCTTGTCACCGCTGCAACTGACAGCTCCAGGCGCCGGATTGGCTGCCTTGGCGATTCCACGAGGGAAACGGCCCGCCTCCCTTCCCACAATGCCGATCGCCAGCTGGGAGGGTCTGCCCGGGTGTCAGACAGACCCCCAGCCAGCGATCAGCATTGTGGGAAGGGAGGCGGGCCGTTTTTCGCGCCCAGAAGCAGGAAACACCACGGGGCGTACCATGCCGTCCTGCGGCATTAAAGCCCACGTGGTGCAGGATGGCATGGTACGCCCTGCGTCCTTAAGGGGTTAAACATTAGTTATTCTTGGTAGGCCTATGTTTACTATTCCTGATTTGATTAAATATTGGTTCGTTATCCCAAAAGTCTGTCATAAGTCTGTAGTTATGTGATGTAATGAAGTCATGCAGTTACAAGCATTTATAAAGTGTCAAGTTCTGTAACGATGTACAATGGGAGAGAGAATATGCATACACATTACACACACAGAACAGTAGGAGAGAGGACCCTGCTCAAGAGCTTACGATCTAAGAGGAAAAGGGTGACACGGTATGTGGCGCATGTGGACTGTGTGGGAAGATGGAGCAGGAAGTGAGCCGATATGTTTTCAGAGAGACGTCTCGAAGGACTGGAGAGATGAGAGTCTGATGTTGCAGGGGAGGGAGTTCTATAGAAAGGGGGCAGGCTAAAGATAAGTCTTGAAGGTGGGAGTTCAGGGTATAGGTACGAGGAACTGATATCGTCAGATCTTTGGCATAGCAAAGTGGTTGGGAATGGATGTACTTGCTAATAAAAAGGGAGGAAATGTAGTCGGGGGCGTGGTTATGGAGAGCTTTGTACGCGAGAACTAGTATTTTAAAGTGGATTCTAAAGGAAAGAGGGAGCCAGTGTAAAGATTGACAAAGGAGAGATGTGAGGCGCAGGCATTCATTACAGACTGCAGAGGGAGAATCTTGTTTTTTTTAAGGCCAGAGAGAATGAGGTTACAGTAGTCAAGGTGGGAGAGAAGAGCTTGGATGAGCATTTTAGCAGAGTCCTGATTAAAAAAGTGATGCATGCGTGCAATGTTTTTTTTAGGTGGAAGTAGTAAGATTTGGCGAGTGACTGAATGAGAGGCGCAAAGGATAGATTGGAGTCCAAGAGGACCCTGGAGGCAACAAGCCTGAGAGGTAGAAGTAATGGTTGCCTCCATTCACCTGAAGAGAAATGGGTGCACAAACTGAGGATTTGGAGGGAGGGAAGATGAGAAGTTCAGTTTTAGAGAGGCTGAGCTTTGGGAAAAGGGAGGACATCCAGTCGGAGACAGCCGATTGGACTGTGTTATAGCCTACCACAGGAGGAGATAGGGGAAGGAAAGGTAGATTTGGGTGTCGTCAGCATAAAGAGATGATATTGGAGTCTGTAGGAAGAAATGAGGTTGCCCAGAGAGGCAGTGTAGAGAAAAGTAGGGGGCCCAGAACAGAGCCTTGGGAGGTACCCCAACCGATAGAGGAAGTGGTGGTGAAGAGATACCAGCGAAGTAGGCACTGAAGGAGCAAAGCGAGAGATAAGAGAACCAGGAGAGAGCAGGGTCCCTGAGGCAGAGTTGGCGCAGGGTGAGGAGCAGGAGAGGGTGGTCGACAGTGTCGAATGCATCGGAAAAGGCAAGAATAAGCAGGGAGAAGTGACATTTGGTTTTAGCAGCAAATAAATCATTAGTCACCTAAAGCCATCTCTTGATCCTGCCTCCCTCTTGAACTACCGTCCCATCTCTCGGCTTCCCTTTGCCTCCAAAATCCTAGAACACCTGGTCTATAACCAGCTCAGTTTTCTTGCTGCCAACTCTCTACCCGATCCGCACCAGTCCAGCTATCGCTCCCAGCACTCTACCGACACGACTCTGACCAAGGGGACTAATTATTTTTGCGGCCACTAAAACCAAAAAGGTCACTTCTCCCTCATTCTTCTTGACCACCCTCTTTTGCCCTTCATGCTGCGTCAGCTTGGCCTCAGAAGTGCCAAGCTCTCCTAGTTCTCTTCCCAGCGCTCTCTTCGCTCCTTCAGTGTCTCCTTTGCCGGTGCCTCTTCACCACCTGTTCCTCTTTCAGTTGGGGTACCTCAAGGTCTGGGTCCGCTACTCTTCTCGATCTATAATGCCTCTCTGGGCAACCTCATCTCTTCCTGTGGTTTCAATTATCTCTATGCTGACGACACCCAAATCTACCTTTCCTCTCGCGATCGATCTCCAGTGTTGGACCATGTTACAGCCTGCCTCTCAGCTGTCTGAGTGGATGACCTCCCGTTTCCTAAAGCTCAACCTCTCAAAAACTGACCTTTATATCTTCCCTCCCACTAAGACCTCAATTCCTGCGCCCATTTCCCTTCAGGTGAATGGTGGCACCATTACTTCTACCTCTCAGGCTCATTGCCTCAGGGTCCTCTTGGACTCCAATCTATCCTTTACTCCTCACATTCAGTCTAACCAAATCTTGCTAGCTCCACCTAAAAAAACATTGCACGCTAGGCTTGTGCACCGATTTTTTTTTCGGTTCGATTTTTCGGATTTTTAAACTTTTCGATTCGGGTCGTTTCGACCGATTTCGGTTTCGATTCGATTCGACCTGTTTTTCGGGTACATTTTTTTCGGAATTTCGACCATTTTTCGTATTTTTCGTGTCACTGTGCTCGTTTTTTGTATCGACTTTTCGAAAAATTTTCGTTTTTCAGAGAATTTTCGTTTTTACAAAATTTTCGTTTTTACAAAATTTTCGTTTTTCGGAAAATTTTCGTTTTTCGGAATTGCACATTTTTCGGCATATCGACCATTTTTCGTATTTTTCGTGTCATTTTGCCCGTTTTTTGTATCGACTTTTCGTTTTTTCGAAAATTTTTCGTTTTTCAGAAAATGTTCGTTTTTACAAAATTTTCGTTTTTCGGAAAATTTTCGTTTTTCGGAACATCTGTTCTCCTCGTTTGCCACATTTCAAGCCCATTCGAAAAATCCGAAAATATTTCGTTTCGGCTCGGAAAACATTTCGGATCTGAACTTTTGGGATCTAAAATTTTTCGGAAATTCGGCCGCATCCGAAAACACGAATCGGGAAATTTCGTGAAAATTCCGAAATTCCGAAACCCGAAACGCACATCCCTATTGCACGCATCCATCCTTTTCTTAATCCGGCTGGGTGGAGTAGAGGTAACATCACTGCTCTGCGTGGAGAGAGCCTGTGGAGTCATGGGTTTGATCCCGATGAGCACCTCTCCAGTAAGTGTCCTTGGCAAGACACCCAACGGTACATACTCACCACCCAGGACATACTTGAAAACGAGAGAAATCTCAATGTATCCTTCCTGGTAAAATCCTTTCTCAAAAAAATAAATAAATATCCAGACTCTAAAATGCTCATCCAAGCTCTTATCACCCACCTTGACTACTGCACCCTCCTCTCTGTCCTTAAGAGATCCCAGATTATCCCTAGCAGTCTGTAATTAAACGCCTGTGTCAGACTCATACACCTCACCTCCAGCACCTCGCCCCTCTCTCAATCTCTACACTGGCTCCCTGTTTCCTTTAGAATCCATTTCAAAATACTGGTGCTCACATACAAGCTCAAATAACCGTGCTTCACTAAAGCAGAGTAAAATGCCTGGCTTGCCCTGAAGGAGGATACTGACAACTCAGAGTAGTTATGGGGCGCTCGTCTGAGATTTCTGGTGACAATTGTTTGTGTCTGGTTTACTCGTCTTGTGTTGGGTGCCCAGTGGACGTCCTTTGAGGGGGAGACACTGTCACGCTTCCACCTTTCAGCCAGAGCTCCTGGTGGTGGGAGCGATCCAGGCCAGCAAATCCCTGTCTGGGTTAGCCATTACGCCGTGTGCCTCTCCTGGATTCCTCTGTAGCTGTTCAGACTTCAGACCTGGGATCACATGTCCCAATTGCTCAGTCCTGTTCACTATTAAAAAGATGCAAGCAGCAGAGAGGCTCACTTGTCTTGCATGGGTTCATGTTCCTGGTTCCTGAGAGTATCTTGTGCCTATATCGTGTCTTGGATTTTCTGGTTTATGCTCTTGTTTTGTATCCTGACTATTCTGTCTGCTCCCTTTGCTGTTCATTGTATTCTGTGTACCGGCCTCTGCCTGTCTGACACTCTCCTGGCCCTTGATCCTTGGGTTCTGGTTAAGACAATGCTATTAGATGTTCCTGGTTTCCTGTTCTGTGTATTCCCAGCAGCATATTATAATCAGTAACAGGCCAGTGCAAGAACCTCACAGTTCAGTTTCCTGTGTTGCTACTGGTTGTGAGTATATTGTCTTGTTTGACCCTCGCCCTTCCTGTTCTCCTGTCTGTTATTTCTAGTCAGGTTTACATCCCATAGGCAGAAGGCCATACAAGGTCCTTACCCCATAGTTAGGGATCCCTTTAGAGTTCTTCTGTGTTCTCTTGCCATTCCTGTTACACAGTCCTGTTATATCTTGTCTTGTATCCGTGTACTGTGGTCTGTCCATGCAGCCAGCAGCTAACCTGCCTCAAGGGCTTAACATCTCCCAGAAAGGGCCCACCTTGGCTCACGACAGAGATGGGACAGTAGTTCGAAACGGAGGAGAGATTCAGAGATGGCTTCTTTAGAATGGGGGTGATCAGAGCACATTTGAATGCAGAGGGGAAGGGTCCAGAGGAGAGGAAGATGTTGAAAATATGAGCGAAAGCAAGGACAACGACTGGTAGGACAGACCAAGTAAGATGCGAGGGAATGGGGTTGTCACGTTCGCCGTAGTGCTCACCCCTGATAACAGTGATGTGGATCCTTTTGGACAGACCTCTGTACCTCGATTAACAAGCAGTCAGGACTGCCAGCCCTAGCATTCCCAGCCAGAGAGGAAAGACAGAACACCCACACCAAGTACCACTCAGTAACAAATGATTGTGAGACCAAGGGTCTACTGAGCAAAAACAAGTTAACTATGCAGAGATTATGCAGAAGTTTCATGAACCATGGGTTAACATAAGCGTGGTCAAATATATAATCCAAATGGGCAACAGAGGGGGTAGTCGTACAGGCAGGTTTTTCAACTGAGAAGACACTCATTAAGTTTGTGTCAGCAATGTATTTCGAGGATTCAGTACCCTGCATGGCAGGCCTACGTTCGGAGTCTGTGTGGTGTCTATTACACTTAACCTCAGTGTCAGCAGAGAGCACAGTGCATATACAGAAGGAGTCAGAGAAAGAATGGTCAATTAGGCAATCCGGGTCAAACACAAGCCGGGTCCTCATACAGGCAATATTGGCAACAGAGCAGAGAATTCTGAGAGAGACGAGTAACACAGCAGGCGATGTGGGAATGACTCTACGTCAGGGCGACGAGCTGAATCTCACGCCCTGCATTTAAGGCCGGCTTCTCCGTGTCACCATGCCAAGCCCTGCCCCTCCAGACGCTGACCAATCAGCTGGAACTCCTGGCTCCCAGCCAGCCAGCGATGCTGCCGGGTGTCCTGACCCCCCCAGGGAGCGCCGCAGGAGTCGAGGAGGTGACAGGGGTCAAGTGGACAAGTGGTTGGGCAGGAGGACATGAGAACTGTTGAGACATTGTCCTCAGAGACCAGATGAGAGGAAGACAGAGTGGTTAATGGAGGCGGCAGGGCCGGATTAGCATAGGGGCAGATGGAGCAGCAGCTCCAGGCCCATGCTGCAGAATAGGCCCAGAGAAAGGAGCATGGCCTTTCCAATGATAACAAACATAACCAGGTTATAAGTAAGAAAAATAAAATAAATATTTAAATCGCCCCCCCCCCCAACAGTAATATTTTTCACTTTTCAATTATAAAGTAAACAATGATGCTGCACTAACTAACCATCACATTTCTCATGTCACCAACAAGTGTGGAGGTGATGGTACAATCCATTGTTACATCAAAAATTTAAACCGCCGCACTGCAGCGAAGAGCACTGCGGGGAATTTTGGACCCCTGCGTCACTAATCTTAACACCTCACAAAGTCAAGTGAGGTGTCATGGGACAGGGCAGAGTCTGGCCTTTGCATTAATACCAAACCTGACCATGTAAAATCTAAAAAAAAAAAAAAAAATTCTTTTTTTAGTTCCAAAGCGATGGCATTGCCCATTTGTCACATATAAAATGAGCAATACCACTGCCATTAGGCCCCTTCTCATTTCCCACGCTGGGAGCAAGGTCAGTGTTTTATACATAGTCATATTTGTAAAAAAAACATGTTCCAAAACATAAGGGAAATATTTCATTTTTTTTAAAAAAAATTGGATTAAAATTGTATATTTTCTCAGAAAAATGCAGTAACAGGTTCCCATTTCACATTTTTTTTATAACAAGAATGCCCTATAGAATATATAACCACAAAAGGTTTGGATGATAAAATGATTGAAATCTGAATGAAAAATTAATCACACAGTATCTGCCTGTTTAGATGTACCCGTATCCGCACTACTAAATAACCAAAAATATGTTTTAATTTCACCAAATTACAAAAAAAGCCCACCAAAATATTCAGCTCCAGGCCCATAGAGATCTTAATCCAGGCCTGGGAGGAGGGGAGCAAAGAGATTTCTAGTATTAATTTGGTAAGATTACTGGTGAAGGTGAGTTCTGTGGAAGAAGTGGAGTTCTGTGGAGTGAAAAAAGGGTGCATTAACAGATTGAAAGGCTGAAACAGACGTGCAGAATCATGAGAGAAAGGAGAGATAAGGGACGAGAAGTAAGATGGTTTAGAAATGTATAGATATCAGTAACATTGACCCAAGATTTTTTTTTTTTATTATTATTTTTTTTAAAAAAAATAACACAGGGACACTCTGGTCACCATGACCGTTTGACGAATTTAAAATGGATCAAAAAAGGTCCTAAGTTCCCCTTCACTTCTCAATTTTAGTCCCATTGGATCCAATTCCCCAGACCATCTCTCACTTGCTGCTGTCTCAGACCTTCAAAGCAGAGACGTTTCTTCAGCCTCAAAGGCTGTCAATCAGCTGCAGCTGGACAGTCTTGGGGGGGGCTCTTTGGTCAAAGAGACCAAAAGTCACATAAGCTTGCAATTATAAATTTAACTCCTTCAATGCCAAGTATATGCATTTGAAGTGAAGGAATGTAGTTAGACATTAGACTACTCTTAACATGCAGGGTTTCAGATAAATTCTGAGCAGCCAGCAAACTGTAAAATAAATACAGTTTAAAGTGAAGGGAAAAAAAATTAAGAGACTTTTTTTGGAAAGGTGTGTAATGACAAAGGTCTAATGATAGGTCACTTGTTCGCATAGACAGGAGATTTTAACCCTTTGCAGTCCAATAAACTTTCACTATGCGCGCCAGAAGGTCTTAATTACTACCCTAAAACCTTACATTAGTCTTTATATTTTCTCATTGTATGAAACTTTTTAACCCCTTCACTGCTGGGCCATTTCACCTCTGTCCGGAGATTGTTTTTGCACATCATGTTTAAACAGGACTTGAAGTCACGTCTTATTGTACTACCCATACAAAATTACATATCCTTATTTACGTCACTCATATCATTATATGTATACGTCAAATCCTGCCAAAATGATATAGCAAAAAATAAATATGAATTAAAATGTCAATCATCTGCAGTGTGTAAAAGTATTTATATCACCCAAGCCTTTGTGGTTATATATTCTATGTGATACGGTTATATATATTAGAAATGGGAGCCCATTATTCAATTTTTCAGGAGAAAATATGCAATATTAAAAAAAATTTTCGTTTGAACAGTGAATATTGCTGCATTAATAAAATCGAATGCGACCCTCTGCCACCATTTGGGTCCTTTGGACCCACTATCTCCACCATAGGGAAACCCCTTGGCAGCTAGCGGTTACTGCCCTAACTGAAGTCTCGCTGATGTCAGTCAGCGAAGGGAGACCTTCCAGTGCCGGATCACGTACCTGCAACTAAGGGGTTAAAGAGAGGCATCGCTGGAAAGGTCACACTGTGGCCTCTCTTGACGAGGTACCCTTGACGAAGTCAGATCCCTGTGAGACCCCAGAGAAAAGAGGCGAGTATAGGGAGGGAGGGCCAGTCATGTCGAAATATCCGACATTGGACCGCAACCGACAAAAGGTTGTGTCAAATATATTCTGACATTGGACAGAAAAGGGTTAAAGAATGAATGACAGACCTACAGAAGCAGTTAAACTATTTAACTGGAGTTTAGCTGGGCTGTAATTCAGCAACTTTCTTCCCCACTGATTTACTTACCGAGACAGAATACTGAAATCAAAAGTGCTTAAACACCCTTTAGATGACGGGTCACTTAGTAGCAGAGGATCACCATAAAAGGTGAATGCCTGTCCCCTATAGATGTCACAGTATAGTTTATTTTGCTGGGTGCGCAATTATACAGGTTAGATCCAGGGGCAGACACACAAGTAATGGGGCGCCCCTTGTTTTGCACCCACATGTACATTATTGTGCTAAAGAATTAATTTCTGAACTCCTAAAAATAACCATTTTGAAAATACACTTGGACCCAGCAGCGAATTGTGCCCCCTCCATACTTAGATGGCCACCGCACTGCTGCAGCAGCCATCACCCACTCATTGCAGCTAAGGCTACACCCCGGCACAGAAAGTCCCTGTGGAAAATGTGGGAAACTGCCGATCACTTTAACAGATACTGTACAATCCTGACACACTGCACATTACAGAGCTCTACAGCAATAAAACCCACAGTAATGTGCAGCTCACACATGAATATATATTGCCCCAGCAGCTGTTTTGTAAAGGACCACGGTGGCGCACTAACAAACCGCCTCATTGGCGGCGCTCCAGCGTGCCTTCCTGGGCCCCACGTGCACCCTGCATTGACGCCGCAGCCCACGTGATGCGCACGCTTCATGTGAGGGGGCGGCATCAATCCAGGGTGCACGTGGGGCCCAGGAAGGCACGCTGGAGCACCGCGGTCCCCTACAAAACCGGGCCCCCACTGACCCGTGGGCAGTGCCCAATGGGTCAGTCCGCCCCTGGTTAGATCTCATACTGTATTTAGTGGGGAGTGAGATCCCTCATTTGAAATTGGGAGGGGCCACATCATTCTCTAATTTGCCAACAAATAACCTTGGAGTGACTGTCAGAGGTTTTTTTTTTTTTAAAAAAAAACACCCTATCCTCCTCCATGAGCACTCATTGTATTGGTATTGTGGTGGGTCACACTCTTGGACAGTCAGGATTAAGGCTGCAATTAACGATTATTTTCATCCGATTAATTGAGCAACTAAAGTATACAGAGCCCTACAGGTGTCAGCAGGGGAAAAAGAAAAATTAACTCATTCCCATGCTGTCAAGTAGTGGGGACACTAGAAACAACAGAAATCTGGGGGCGCTGAAAAGGCAAGTGGTGGAGGGAATAGTAACACAGTGGTGGAGCAGTACGGCAGCTATGTTCCCCGTGAGTCTTCCCAAAAAGAAGTACATATACACAAAAGATATGGAAACAGCGCCTATACAGTATCCCCCAACCGTGGGAGGTAAAGGTCACCTAAACAGAGACACCCAAAATGGAGGTCGCAGGTGAAAAAAAAGAAAAAAAAAATGGGACAATTACCCCTTATGATCTTATATCCAGTAGGGTAGATGATGATCACAGAACTTGAAAGATAAAAAAACATATATATGGCACAGTATGTCTGTACAAATATAACAGGTAAAAAACATGAGGGGAAAAGAACTCACATATGATGGAGCCTATGCAATAAAGGCTCAATATGTACACAGTGGGTCCCTTCAGGGATGACCCCCGTCCCCTCCTCATGTAGTTCCTTAGTTTACTTGCGTGGACCATATATAGGGTAAAGCAGAAACAGACCATAGTACAGCATAGCAAACCATAAGTGTATAGGTCAGATGGTCGTAACACTTACGTGGTCCTGAGCCTGTGTATGTACACTGGCTCTGTATGTGCGCCTGGGTGCAATTAAGGATACACCAGTCCCCCTTGAATGGATAAAAAGAACTGGCACGACCTCCACCGTGAAGTAGAAAAGTATTTAATATACAGGTCAAATGAATAAGACCAATAATAATAAAATAAAAACCAAAACGCGTTTCACTGCTGCCGCAGCTTCCTCAGTTGGTATCAGAACGAATAAAAAATAAAAAGTAATTTGTACAGACTTCACAAATGCACATAAATAGCCATAGTAATCACATATACAGGTGTATTGCATAGAGAACGCCATATCCGCCCTCCGTTGCGTTCCAGCTTGGTCTCCAGCACTTCCGGGGTTCCTTTTCCGGTATCACATGACTGATCCTCCAAAGTGCGGGCGGGCGCATGCGCCAGAATGTCCATTCGCCGATCCTCCTCCTACCGAACACGCAATATCCGATTCTCCTCCCTCTGGGCTCATACACACCACTTCTTGGGGGAAAGAAACATCCTTATCCTAAACAGTGAATCCACCAAAGAGCACATGCGCAGTGAGATAGAATCCGCGCTCTGGATGCGCAATTCGGGAACATATTTCGTGGTAGCGTATGCATCTCCATCAAATGGTATATTCCATACATAAAAAGGAGACATGTGAAAAAACACACATAATTACATATAGAGCAATGGAGAAATACTCCATAGACAATAAACTATAACAGGATATAAATAATACCTAAACAAATAAGCAATAATTGAGGATAAAACATGATAAAATATAATAAAAACATGATAAGAAAAACAAAGCAAATCAGAAAGGGAGCAATATAAGAATCACATGACTTCGAAGAGTTGTAATATGGGCATGGCGCTACACAGTTACATAGTTATATAGGCTGAAAAAAGACATGCGTCCATCGGGTTCAGCCTCTCCCACATAACCTACTGCTGTTGATCCAAAAGAAGGCAAAAAACCCAGTCTGAAGCGCTCGCCAATATGCAACATACTGGGAAAAAATTCCTTCTTGACCCCAGAATGGCAGTCAGATTTCTCCTTGGATCAAGAAGCTTTTACCCACATATTAAATATTATAACCCTTAATATTCTGTGTCTGCAGGAAGTCATCCAGTCGTTTTTTAAAAGTCTGTACAGACTCTGACCCAACCACCTCAACAGGCAGAGAATTCCACAGCTTTATTGTTCTCACCGTAAAATAACCCTTCTATGCTTTAAGCTAAATTTTCTTTCTTCCAGTCTAAATGGATGACCCCTTGTCCTATGTATAGTCCTGTTAATGAATAGGTTATCAGACAATGGTTGATAATGGCCCGTATATATTTATATAAGGTTATCAGATCCCCTCTAAGGCGCCTTTTCTCTAAACTAAACAGGTTTAAGCTTGTTAGTCTTTCCTCATAACTTAACCCTTCCATCCCCCTTATTAATTTAGTTGCCCGTCTCTGCACTTTTTCTAACGATATAATATCTTTTTTTTAAACAGGTGCCCAAAATTGCACGGCATATTCAAGGTGCGGCCTGACCATTGATTTATACAGAGGCAAAAATTATGTTTTCATCCCGTGAGTGAACTCCCCTTTTAATGCATGCCAGTACTTTGCTGGCCTTGGCGGCTGCTGTTTGACATTGCACATTGTTACTTAGTTTGGAGTCTATGATTATTCCCAAATCCTTCTCCTGCTTGGATTTCCCTAACTCCGTACCATTTAGGGTATAAATTGCTTGTGTGTTCTTCACTCCAAAGTGCATAACTTTACATTTATCTAGATTAAATTTCATCTGCCATTTAAGTGCCCAGTCCCCCAGTTCATGGAGGTAAGGATAAAATTTATATATAAAAAATAATGAGTTCTATAAGAACCACAGTCTATAAGAAATGACGAATTTCAAATTCACTATTGAGGCCAGCAGGAACAAGGGTGCCACATTCAAAAATGAACCTCATCTCCTCCTTGGCCAAGGTGAGGTCCAGGTCACCCCCCCTCCAACTTCTCCTGACTTTCTTAATAATACAAAACTCTAGTCCCTTTGGGTCTTGTGAATGTACCTCCTTAAAGTGCAAAGATAAGCTATGTAGCTCATACCCCTTTCTAATGTTATGTAAGTGCTCCCCTAATCTAACGGACAAAGATCTGGAAGTCCTCCCAATGTAATTTAATCCACATGGGCATGTGAGGCAGTATACAACATACTTGGTGGCACAATTATAAACACCCCCAATACGTATCATCCTGCCTCCTATCGTCACATCATGTGTTCTTTTTACTGCATAGTTATTTTTACAGCCCAAACATTTCCCACATTTATAAAATCGTTGGCGGAAAGACCATTATGGGAATAACCAGGTGTATAGAAATGATCCCACCTATGGTAGCTACAAGAGAGATTGGGACCAACCCCTGCCACAAAGAATTAGGAATCGAAGTAGGATATGGTCAGCTAGAAATGAGTCAACTTCACGCCCTAGTTGGGAAGTTGTGCGTAGTGGAAGGGGGGGGGGGGGGAGGAACATGGGGGTACCGATTTAGGGAGAACAGGACAACCCCCCACTATCCCAGTAAATAACAGATTCGAACCCTTGGCTAACCTCCATAAGGAGGTTTTTCACCCAGGATCCCCGAGTGTAAAACAAAAAAGACAAGATCTCAATTGGGGGGGGGGGAGGGACATCGAACGGAGGGAAAAGGAAAAAGAAGGTTATCCGTAGACGGGGAGGAAGAGCAGGAAAGCTGGTAGAGAAAAAAGGGAACGAAAATAAGTACGGAAGGGATCTTTAATTTGAGCACTAAGGTCCTCACAAAACATCATATCACATTGCTCCATAAGGGTCTGAAATATGCACCAACTAAAAAACTTAATAGATTTGACATGTATGTGGACTTGCAAAAGTTCAAGCGGAAATTAGCTTTAAAAAAATATTTCCATAAAACAGCAGTAAGAAAAGAGGAGGATGGGAATGTGGATTATGTGCATACTACATTAAAGAATAAGTCCACTTTCTACCCTAGGCACATGTTATCTAGAGAGATAGCTACTTTTGAGGTTATGGTCTTAAATGATCTGGGTAAGTTGGAAAAGAAATGTAATCGTATGGGAGGTAACCTGTCAAGATTGGAAAAAGGAGGCTCTAAAAGATCTACGGGAAGATGAGCAGATAGTTGTAAAGCCAGCGGATAAAGGGGGGGGGTCGTCATACTCTCTAAACAACAGTATATAACAGAAGCCGACAGAATTTTAAACGATCAGGGAACATATGAATTATTGAAAGGTGACCCTACAGAAAAAATTGTTAATATATTTGAGAGTTTTTTCACTAAAGGGAAGGATGAGGGCATTCTTAATGAGCGGGAATTTGAATATCTAAAGGTTCCCCACCCACGTATCCCGGTCTTCTACTGGCTTCCCAAGCTGCATAAAAATGTTACCTGCCCACCGGGGAGACCCATCATAGCCGGTATTGATGGAGTCTCTAGTAGAACGTCTGAATATCTCGATCGTTTATTACAACCCATAGTAGCTACAGGTCCATCCCACCTTAGAGACAGCATCAGTGTTCTTCAAGAATTGGAACAAGTAGATTGGCAGTCTGGATATTGGCTGGTTACAGGAGACGTTGAGTCTCTGTATACTATAATTCCCCATCAGAAGGGGTGTGAGGCAGTAGCCCACTTCCTTGGAGAATCAGGTAATTTTTCCAAAAAACAAATTGATTACACAGTGGAGGGTATACTGATGGTTCTTGAAAATAATTATTTTTCCTTTTAATGAAAAGTTTTTTCTACAGAAGAGAGGTATGGCTATGGGGGCGAGGTTCGCGCCCAGCTATGCGAACCTGTTTATGGCCCATTGGGAATCCCGATGGGTTTATGGCTCGCATGGCTGGGCTCGTAGCCTCGTCCTCTATAGGAGGTACATTGACGATGTTCTCCTTTTATGGAAGGGTACCGTGGATAGTCTTAAAGAGTTTATGGAACATCTAAATACTAATGATTGGGGTATTAAGCTATCGTTCACTTGGAGTACCGTCAGTGTAAATTTCCTAGATTTAGAGATATATGTTAATGATGGGAAATTACAAACACGTACATATTTCAAAGCCACAGATGTTAATAGTTTTATTGATCTCAATAGTGGACATCTTTCTTGCTGGCTTGATGGAATTCCGCGTGGGCAAATGCTTAGGATGAAACGTAATTGTACGGAGTCTGGAGAATACCTATTGCAGGCAGATAGACTCACTAGTGCCTTTGTAGATAAGGGTTATGATAGGGATTCTGTTAGGAATATTGTGGAAGAAGTTAGGAATGTTGACAGACGTACTCTTATTGAGTACCAACCACATAATGACCCTACCCCTCTAGATCCCTCTGGAGTTCCATTCATTTTTGATTATAGTATAGGTAATAGGGGTATCGGGGTATAGTCCGTCATTATTGGGAAATCCTTAGACAGGACCCTATATTGCGAGAAATTATTCCCGAAAGACCCCGTTTTATTTGCAGGGGGGCTAGAAATAGCAAGGATATTGTTGTAAATAGTGCTTTTGGGGGTAATAAGAATAAGGGAGCACATATGTTAGGAGTCCGGAATGGATTTTATAAATGTGGGAAATGTTTGGGCTGTAAAAATAACTATGCAGTAAAAAGAACACATGATGTGACGATAGGAGGCAGGATGATACGTATTGGGGGTGTTTATAATTGTGCCACCAAGTATGTTGTATACTGCCTCACATGCCCATGTGGATTAAATTACATTGGGAGGACTTCCAGATCTTTGTCCGTTAGATTAGGGGAGCACTTACATAACATTAGAAAGGGGTATGAGCTACATAGCTTATCTTTGCACTTTAAGGAGGTACATTCACAAGACCCAAAGGGACTAGAGTTTTGTATTATTAAGAAAGTCAGGAGAAGTTGGAGGGGGGGTGACCTGGACCTCACCTTGGCCAAGGAGGAGATGAGGTTCATTTTTGAATGTGGCACCCTTGTTCCTGCTGGCCTCAATAGTGAATTTGAAATTCGTCATTTCTTATAGACTGTGGTTCTTATAGAACTCATTATTTTTTATATATATATTTTATCCTTACCTCCATGAACTGTGTATCGCCATGCCCATATTACAACTCTTCGAAGTCATGTGATTCTTATATTGCTCCCTTTCTGATTTGCTTTGTTTTTCTTATCATGTTTTTATTATATTTTATCATGTTTTATCCTCAATTATTGCTTATTTGTTTAGGTATTATTTATATCCTGTTATAGTTTATTGTCTATGGAGTATTTCTCCATTGCTCTATATGTAATTATGTGTGTTTTTTCACATGTCTCCTTTTTATGTATGGAATATACCATTTGATGGAGATGCATACGCTACCACGAAATATGTTCCCGAATTGCGCATCCAGAGCGCGGATTCTATCTCACTGCGCATGTGCTCTTTGGTGGATTCACTGTTTTGGATAAGGATGTTTCTTTCCCCCAAGAAGGTGTGTATGAGCCCAGAGGGAGGAGAATCGGATATTGCGTGTTCGGTAGGAGGAGGATCGGCGAATGGACATTCTGGCGCATGCGCCCGCCCGCACTTTGGAGGATCAGTCATGTGATACCGGAAAAGGAACCCCGGAAGTGCTGGAGACCAAGCTGGAACGCAACGGAGGGCGGATATGGCGTTCTCTATGCAATATACCTGTATATGTGATTACTATGGCTATTTATGTGCATTTGTGAAGTCTGTACAAATTACTTTTTATTTTTTATTCGTTCTGATACCAACTGAGGAAGCTGCGGCAGCAGTGAAACGCGTTTTGGTTTTTATTTTATTATTATTGGTCTTATTCATTTGACCTGTATATTAAATACTTTTCTACTTCACGGTGGAGGTCGTGCCAGTTCTTTTTATCCATTCAAGGGGGACTGGTGTATCCTTAATTGCACCCAGGCGCACATACAGAGCCAGTGTACATACACAGGCTCAGGACCACGTAAGTGTTACGACCATCTGACCTATACACTTATGGTTTGCTATGCTGTACTATGGTCTGTTTCTGCTTTACCCTATATATGGTCCACGCAAGTAAACTAAGGAACTACATGAGGAGGGGACGGGGTCATCCCTGAAGGGACCCACTGCGTACATATTGAGCCTTTATTGCATAGGCTCCATCATATGTGAGTTCTTTTCCCCTCGTGTTTTTTACCTGTTATATTTGTACAGACATACTGTGCCATATATATGTTTTTTTATCTTTCAAGTTCTGTGATCATCATCTACCCTACTGGATATAAGATAAGGGGTAATTGTCCCATTTTTTCTTTCTTTTTTTCACCTGCGACCTCCATTTTGGGTGTCTCTGTTTAGGTGACCTTTACCTCCCACGGTTGGGGGATACTGTATAGGCGCTGTTTCCATATCTTTTGTGTATAAGTAGTGGGGACAACCTAATACAGCATGGCCGCGAGAATTCCCCAGGCAGGCAGACAGTGCGGGGCTGCAGCCATCCCTGCCAGAACCTCTATACCCATCATTCTAAGCACCTCTCTACCCTGTATCCATCACTGCCAGGATCCTGGTACAGGGAAATTGTCTTTTCACCTTTGCCATCCCTAGTGCTCATTCCCCCCCCCCAGATGTACCCCAAAACTAGACTCCTGTACCTGCAAGCAGAAGAATCATAGTTTTAAATAAGTAAACACAGGGCTTCATTGATTTGTTCAATGTGTTAATGGTCCTGCTTTGTTAACAGAAGCCTGAGGAGTTCAAATCTTAAAATATCGGTACACTTTTTTTTTTTTTTTTTTTTTTTTTTTTTAAAAACATTTACCTGTGCCTTTATTTTACCCCCTAAAACAAGCATAATAGATGTATAATATCTATTATTAGGCTTGTTTTTAGGGGGTAAAACAAAAAAGGCACATGTACATTTTTTAAAAAAACAAAAAAAAAAAAACCAAACACCAAACACAACAGTGTGCCGATTAAGATTTGAACTCTCAGGCTTCTGTTAACAAAGAAAGAGCATTAACATGCTGAGCCACAGACCAACTTGTTGAAAAACACTGCCCTTAATTACTTAATGGATTTAAAACCCTGGTCAGGGAGGAGCAGATCTGCAGCTGTTGAAGGTAGGCTGGAATCTCACCCCTAGCCTGGAGGGCAATCTTTGCATGCGCACAAAACAGCTCTCTCATGCGCACACTAAGGGTTAAATTAACTTGTGGGCGCAATGTGCACATGTGGGGAAAAAAAATCTGCATGACACAGGAGGGGTTTTGTAAAAGTACAATTTTCTTTGTTGTTTACTTAAAAAGGAGCACTATGTAAAACCTTTTTTTATTTATGTAATTTGCATATTATACACAACTTTCATACATGGGTACTTTTCGCACACAGGGTAGGAGAGCACCTGCTCAGAGTGATTGATGCTACGTGCATAGCTCAAGCCCATGTCTCCTTCCACCTGGAACTAATGCTGCTATGAGCACTTGGGTAGACATGATAATGTCAGCAAAAATGCGGGGTGAGAATGGGTAGGGCTACTCCATGCAGCCTGATCATTTTAATAAGCTAAATTAGTCGGGCGCGTAGCGTCCCTTTAAAATAATTTCACTAGTTTGGGGGAAGGAACCAGACTAAAAAAAAAAAGGGAGGGATGGCAACTCCAGATCAGAGGGAGGGTGGGGTGGTGGCACAGAACCCGGCTCCAAGTAAGGAAAAAAAAAGCACTGGTGCTGCAGTTTCTCCAGTGTCTGTGCTATAGTTCGACTACGGTTGTAAACTAAATAAGAAACTGGGCAGGTCTGACATAACCCTACAACTAAATCATACAGCGTAAAGCAGCCGGCACGTCTTCTCCAATCAGCTGTGAAGTAGCGTCTGAGGTTATGAACATTTAACTCAGCCTTGAACAGTGTGTGCTGTACACAAGTCAACTAATTGAACAACAACAGATTTAATGAGAACAGTTAACTATTTTTCGTTAGAATATCACAGCTGCTAAAGTGATATTCTATTAGGAGGGTGGATATCCTTGCTGGCCCCCCCTATTACACACAAGTTTCCCCTGCGTCAGTCCAGCAGCTGAATCATTTCTATAACAATGTCAAATGCCTTGCAAAATTACAAATAACAGGATTCTTTGAATTTTAAAAAGATGTTCCGTCTGTGCCCCCCCCCCCCTGTGTCCGCACCGTACCCCGCTTAGACTTAAGACACAGGCAGTTGTCGTAAACTGCAGCTTTTGCCACGTTTGTAAACAGACAGCCCTCCAGCTCAGCAACTAGATGGAGAGGACAGGTGCTTTCGAAGTACTTTAAAGCTTCAAAACACATGTTGGGCTCAGTTATTTATAAAGGATTTTACCAGGAAGAATACATTGAGATTTCTCTCGTTTGCAAGTATGTCCTGGGTTCAAGAACATTGAAATTTTTAGTCGTTACAAAAAGTAATAAATTATTATTTTTTTTTTTTTAATAATCTATAGGAAATATACTCACTAGTTACATGTTTACAGCTGCATTCTGTATTGAGGCATTTTAAGAGAGCTCTCTTAAGGGATCTTAGACTGGGGGAAGAATTGATGGTGTCGGAGTTTGACTGACAAGCACTCCCTATATACGTCTTAACATTTCTTGCCTATATAGAAATATTCGGGTTATTCCCTATCAAAGTTTTGCTTTCACACTCTTCCAATGACATGTCATCAGCATGAGAGACCGCCATGTGCAAAAGAGTTAGTCCTTCGCCTGATTGCATACAGATGTCACGGCTGAGAGCCAATCACAAAAAATAAAAAAGGTGATAGCGGCACCCGCCGCTGGAACTGGACGAGACGCAGCTACAGATGAAGGGCTTGGAAATGGTATTGACCAATGTCATAGCGGTCGCCGGATGGGACATAGCAGTGACCAGGTTCACTTATCCTGCAAACTTTTTTAAAAAGTGAAGATAAAGACAGACTATATGAAGGATTATAAGCATATATAACCCATAGCGTTCATGATCACAGTACATTTAAATGTACTTACCCTCACACAATGTGCCAGAGCCACAGGAGTGTTGCACAATCCTGTAGGATTAGGGTAGGATAGGTGACCTGATCAGGTTCTCCTTTAGTTCCTGCAGGTACTGAAGACTCGAAAAGCTTGTTTAGACGGGATCACTAGAAGATTTCACCTTGCTTCATCCACTGGTCTGCCTGAAATGAACAAGTTTGAGAGGTAAGATGACTCCACACAGTCCAGCATAGCTGTCGGAAAGTTCACTTTAAGGTTAAGTGTCCAGGAGGGCCGAAAATCAAATCTGTGACAGGAGTAAAAATGAGGTTATCCAAGTAAAAGGAAATTGGGATTTTGCTGTGGTTTTTTGTGTTATTATTACTTTTGAGAAATGAAATGTGTCAAAATGAATATTCCTCTGTTCGAAAGTTATTCCTACACCTTGTCGCGTAGCAGTGTACAGCAGATTCAGGAGTCGGCGCAGGAACCAAGTAATGCACGCATGCTTATGTCTGGAGGGAGAAGTCTGCGGACTTTGTTTAAAAATTTTTTTTTAAAAATGAAGCTCACTGAATGTAAAAAAAACAATGGTCGGGAATAAAATGCTTTACAAGTTTTTCTGTAAAACTGCCATGCCAACATGCCACTCACCATGGTCGGCTACCTTCATCCCACCGTGTGGAACACAAAAGTAAACCAAAAATCAGATGATCCTGGCTCTTTAAATGGCATAGAAATGCAGCCAGGATGGTTTCACATTCCCACATGGCAGCACAGTTATATGGATTTAAAGGGTCTGGACACAATATACAGTCTGAGCCGAATGATACAAATCTGGTTCAGTATAAAGCAGGAGAGGGCACAGATCACCAAGGGTGGGTTTATGTTCGAGTGGAACTTTGTATACAGAAGCTGACATATGGAAAGCTATAAACGTCAGAACTGTCATAAGGTAAAGCCACAGCATGCCAGGCTGGGTAGCAAGGGAGGAGGTGGAGGGGCACACAGCATGCCAGGCTGGATAGCAAGGGAGGAGGTGGAGGGGCACACAGCATGCCAGGCTGGATAGCAAGGGAGGAGGTGGAGGGGCACACAGCATGCCAGGCTGGATAGCAAGGGAGGAGGTGGAGGGGCACACAGCATGCCAGGCTGGATAGCAAGGGAGGAGGTGGAGGGGCACACAGCATGCCAGGCTGGATAGCAAGGGAGGAGGTGGAGGGGCACACAGCCCACAGGGAGAGAAGAGTTAACAGCAGTATTGCATCATGTCCCTCAAAGCACATGGTCAGCTGGCAAAGCATTAACGAGCGATGGCCCCGAATACACCCCGAGCCGGTAGTCTACTCACCGTGAGGAACACTAGAGGCATTGAGCTCTGAGGGGGGGGGGGGTGTATGTAGAAACTAGGGGCGGGCGGGGACTTAATACTTTTACCGCCAACTCAGCCCCACAAAGCGTCCTGTATCAGCTGCCCCGGGCGTATTCACTAAACAGCGAGCTGAGAGGAGCTGGAATGCGGCTATACCCGAGCAGGGAGACACTATTCGGCTTCTGATTTCTCAAGCTGCGAAGTGTTGCTATTTGGCAAAGCGCTGAGTATATGGGGAATAGCGCCGTGTGACGTGTTCATTAAAGCATGAAACATTCCTAATAATCCGATCCAGGCAAATTCCTGCGAATGCTTCATCTCTCCCACTGTAATGGAGCTGCTTAATGCCCGACTCTACAGGGGGGCAAGGGGGGGCAATTGCCCCCCCTAGGTTATTCCTTGCCCCCCCATGTGCCCCCCACCAAAAATCAGCATCCAGCTTCCCACACTTCTTCGGACCTACATATCTCCGTCGCTATGCAACGTATATGGAAGAACTAGGTGTCATTTGAAAGGGCAGATTCTGGCCTTTCCAATGATACCCAACATGACCATATTCAGTGTGAAGTAGAAGTCAAAAAACATTAAATAATAACGTGTACTTACATTTTCACAGGGTTGAAATGGCTCAGCAGTGAAATGGTTAATGTTCAGAGTCTCAGACTATACATTACATTGTGTATTACGTTAGTTTTTGCCTTGGTTTAGTTGTATATTAAGGGTTAATGGGTAGGCTTCATCCCTTACAGTATGCATTTGTTTTTTCCTTGATTAATGGCATTTTACAGGTTGATGGGTAAACTACATGCCTCAGTGTATTCATTTCATGTTTCCCTTGATGAATGGCATTTTATGGGTTAAGGGGTAGCTAAATGCCACATTGTTTATTATTTTTATTGCATTTCTCTGGGTTTAAGGCATTTTAGGGGTTACTATGGAAGTTAGAATCTAAAGGGTCTAATGAACTTTAGATCCTCTGCTTTCCGTCACATTTCGGGGAATTTATTTTGCAGAAAATAAGGTGAATTCCCTATTTAGCGAATGGTCACTGTAATTTGCTAAAAGTGGAGTCGCTGAAGCAGCAATCAGACATTCAGCGGAAACTGCCGAATTGCGGCAAATAAAATATTGAATTTAAGTATCAGGTTAGTACAATAAAAAGCATCATTGCATCACATTACTCTGGGGTTTTGGAATCTTATTTATATATACTTATTTAGGGCACTATTACCTGGTGTGAGCTAACCCTTGCGTCGGCATGGTTTTGCGTTAGCGCCAGGTTAATTGAGTCTAGCACCTGACCAACAGATTGTTTGCTTCCCGCTACAAATGGGAAAAATCACTTAGTGCGTTGCTATTAGCGATTTGTACCGCGAGTTTACTGTACTTTCCGCGTCCTTTACTTAAGACGGGGAGCACTAGAGATCTCTAGCGCTTTTGCAGCTAACAGATCACTTGGTGCCAGCACTACATTTTTTGAGGTGCACTAATTGCAACATTTTACCTACTGCTCAACCCTGGTGCTAACTCCAAAAAAAACAGAAAAACCAGGTCCTCGTCCCAAATTAACAGGCAATTGAAAGGAATGCAGCACAGGTGTTCTCTTGGCCACATACACCATAGCAATGGATATGGTCAGCAATGTCGCTGCTGTTGCAGTAAGCTCTATTATAAATGTATCGTTTATGCACATATATCCTAATTCTAATATATTGCCTCATTTTAAACATTTTATGCTGGGGGTTATTCATAGTATGTAAGCAGTTGATTATTAGGGTGACTGTGTGGACCATGTTTAAAGGGACACATGAATAAGTCTTGCCCTGAAACATGTATTATTTATATGCTGCAGCAGGGAAATTGTTGTCGCTCACCTGGCCTTCCTTTTGGATCTATTAAATGCAGTGTAATGATTCTACATGCTGTTGGGTGGCATTTATCATGCAATGCCCATCAGCCTTAATATATGTGTGCATCAAAACATGGCTGATACGGCCACCGTGGAGGATTTTAATAATGCAGGGGTGTGAGGTTATTCACTGGATGTGTTCATATTCCAGCTTGTGAGGGCGGGGGATAGGTATGGACAAGAAAAACAGTTCTATCACACAACCATATTAGCGCTGGGTCTCAGCCCGGGTCCGGGTCTTAGTGTTTCCCTAGCGTGCGCCAAACGACCTTGTTCATGGGCTACTGCAGACAAGCTGATCTGTTAAGTAGGTCATCAGGCACTAACAGGTTTATTCAGAAAGCAGTGAAAATCAGGAGAATGACTGGAGAATGGAAAGTGAGATGACTGGGAGACTTTTTCTGGTTTGGCTATTTTGACCAAGAATTTTCCATTCTCCAGTCATTCTCCTGCTTTTCACCTCTCTCTGAATAACCCTGTAAGTTTTAGCGACTCGCACAAATTTTTCCTTTAGTGATGGTGTTTTAGCTCACACCAGGTGATAGGGCCCTTAGTTTTATTCAGTGATATGATTTAGTGGTGAAAATTATTAGTGCCCCCCCAGTTTTGACTGTGGTATCTTCTGTGCCCCCCCTAAATATTGTTCCTAGAGTCGCCACTGCCCCGAACTGTGGAGCTGCTTAATGCCCCGCACTGTGGAGCTGCCTAATGCCCCGCACTGTGGAGCTGCTTAATGCCCCGCACTGTGGAGCTGCCTAATTCCCCGATCTGTGGAGCTGCTTAATGCCCCGCACTGTGGAGCTGCCTAATTCCCCGATCTGTGGAGCAGCTTAGGCTGGGGTCAGACGAGCGTAGTGTTCACGTCCGTGATTGCGCCTAAAAGTACGTCCGTGATAGCATGAAAGTAAGTCCATTGGAGCCTGACACATGAAGTACGTCCGCACTGAACTGCGGACGCACAACGGCCGCGGCAAACGGACGCAGGTTAGGCAAGAACGTAATACTGCTAGAACGGACGTGCGGAGTGCGCCACGTCCACAACGTCTGCATAGCTTTGTGTGTGAGTGATGGAGCGAGGTCAGACGGACTGCATTTATACGTCCAGCATTTTTGACGGACAGAATGTTTTTTCATTGTAATTTATTTTTCCCTCCTACATCCGTCAAAAAATAACTTCAGTGAAAAAACGGACTGTGTGACCACTACTGCGTCATCCGTACTGACGATGTCCGTACTGCACGGACGTACAGTCCGTAGAAATCACGCTCGTCTGACCCCAGCCTTAATGCCCCGCACTGTGGAGCTGCTTAATGCCCCGCACTGTGGAGCTGCATAATGCCCCGCACTGTGGAGCTGCATAATGCCCCGCACTGTGGAGCTGCTTAATGCCCCGCACTGTGGAGCTGCCTAATGCCCCGCACTGTGGAGCTGCCTAATGCCCCGCACTGTGGAGCTGCATAATGCCCCGCACTGTGGAGCTGCCTAATTCCCCTATCTGTGGAGCTGCTTAATGCCCCGCACTGTGGAGCTGCTTAATGCCCCGCACTATGGAGCTGCTTAATGCCCCGCACTGTGGAGCTGCCTAATTCCCCGATCTGTGGAGCTGCTTAATGCCCCGCACTGTGGAGCTGCTTAATGCATGTGAATCTCCTACCCTATTGACACAGCCCATCCAGCTTCAGGTGTTTACCTTCCAGGTGTTGACATTTTAACTGCCTGAATGCAATCAGCCCGCCCTATATCACTACTATACCAGGCTCTTTGAGCCAGGCTCTGAGTGTCATTTACGTGGCATTTTTAAGTGGACATCCAGAGTTGTTTCCTGGAGTTGCGGGACTGGAGGAAGGAACTGCAAGGCCCACTTTTACTCTGGGTAAACACACGTCTATATCATGCTTTCTCTCACGCTTCTACTCTTTACTTCTACCTTTCTTCTTAAATGGAACTCCTGCCCCTCTACCACCGACCCCTACACTATCTGCATCTCTCCCTCCCTCCTCTCGTCCCACATGATGGCCTCGCATGAGCTCCTTTGTTTCCTCAGAACATGGTCTCCCTCTAACTCTCGCGCTGCCAATCACTCCCACAAATCCCATTCCCACCTTCTCTTTCTCACCCTCCTGCTGTTACTCTATTCAGGTGACATATCCCCTAACCCTGGCCCCACAACACATCCAATACTTCCCTCTCATCCTATCTCCATCGCACATAAATCACCTCCCTGCAAGCCCAGCAACCTCATCCCCATAATCCCTCAGCGCCTGTCCTCTTTCTCCTGCGCCCTCTGGAACGCTCGCTCTGTGTGCAACAAACTCACAGCAATCCATGACCTCTTCCTTTCAAACTCCTTCAACCTCCTAGCTTTAACTGAAACCTGGCTAACTCCCTCTGACACGGCCTCCGTTGCTGCTCTCTCACATGGCGGTCTACACTTGAGTCATACCCCAAGACCGGGTGAGAGAAATGGTGGCGGGGTCGGAATCCTGCTCTCTCCCACCTGCACCTACCAGCATCTCCCTCCACCCCCATCCCTCTCCTTCTCCTCCTTCGAGACACACTGCATCCGCCTGTTCTCTCTCTGGCCCTCAGGGTGGCAGTCATCTACCGCCCACCGGGACCAACCTCCCAGTTCTTTGACCACTTTGCTACCTGGCTCTCTCACTTTCTGTCTTCTAATCTTCCATGCCTAGTTCTCGGGGACTTCAACATTCCCATTGACGATCCTTCCGCCCCTGCTGCCTCCAAACTTCTTTCACTCACATCCTCCCTTGGACTCACACAATCCTCCCTCCTCCCTACCCACCGCGATGGTCACGCTATTGACCTTGTCTTTTCCAACCTCTGCTCCATTTCTGAGTTCAACTGTCGCCCTTTCCCCATCTCTGACCACCACCTTCTCTCTTTCAACCTATCTGGACTTCCTAAACACCCTGCTCCCCCACCCCGCACACACACTCGCAGAAATCTACAGGCTGTGGACCCCCATCAATTCTCCAACCTACTTCACCACCTCCCTCATACCTCATCCTTCACCTGCCCTGATGCTGCCACTAATCACTACAACACTACGCTTATCTCTGCTCTAGACACTCTTGCTCCTCTTCGACTCTGTAAGCCCCACGCCGCCAGCTTCAGCCCTGGCACACCCTCCAGACTCGCTACCTGCAAAGATGCTCCCGCACCGCAGAGCGTGCCTGGAGGAAATCTCGCTCTGAAGCTGATTTTGTTCACTTCAAGTTTATTCTCCGGTCATACACCTCTGCCCTCCACTTGGCCAAACAATCCTTCTTCTCATCTCTTATATCTACGCTGTCCTCCAACCCTAAACGGCTCTGGTCCACCTTCAACACCCTCCTCTACCCACCTGCACCTCCCCCCTCAGCTGCCTTCAGCGCTCAAGAGCTGGCAGACTACTTCCTCAGTAAAACTTTAACTATCAGAAGCAACATCCCAACACAAGATAGTTATCTGCCACCTCCACTCCCACAGGTCCCATCTGCCACCCTCTGCCGCTTCCTCCCAGCCACTGAGGAGGAAGTCAATTCCTTATTGTCCTCCTCACATCTCACCACGTGCCCGCTCGACCCCATTCCCTCACATCTAATTCCTCCCCTCTCCTCCTCCCTCACCCCTGCTCTCACACACATCTTCAACCTATCTCTCTCCACTGGCTCCTTTCCATCCGCCTTCAAACACGCGCTAGTTACCCCTTTACTAAAGAAACCATCCCTAGATCCCAACTCTCCATCCAACTACCGTCCTGTATCCCTGCTTCCCTTTACCTCTAAGCTCTTAGAAAAACTAGTCTTCAACCGCCTCTCCATCTTCCTGTCCTCCAATTCCCTACTTGACCCCCTGCAATCTGGCTTCCGTCCCCTACACTCAACTGAAACTGCCCTCACCAAAGTCACCAACGACCTCCTAACTGCTAAAAAACACGGCCACTATCTATTCTCATCCTGCTTGACCTCTCGGCTGCTTTTGACACTGTTGACCACCCCCTCCTTCTACAGACCCTCAACTCTCTGGGTCTCGGTGACACTGCACTTGCTTGGATTGACTCCTATTTATCCAACAGGTCCTTCTGTGTGTCCTTTGCTGGTAACTCCTCCTCTTCATTGCCTCTATCTGTTGGTGTACCTCAAGGCTCTGTCCTTGGTCCTCTGCTCTTTTCCATCTACACCTCCTCCCTGGGCAAAATCATCAACAGCTTTGGCTTTAATTACCACCTCTACGCTGATGACACTCAGATCTACCTCTCTACCCCTGATCTCTCTCCCCCTGTCCTTTCCAAAGTCAGTGACTGTTTATCTGGCATCTCCTCCTGGATGGCCTCCCACCACCTAAAGATCAACATGTCAAAGACTGAGCTCCTACTTATTCCTCCCTCTAATGCCGCCCCACCTCCTGACTTCTCGATCACGGTGGAGGGTATCACCATCTCCCCATCAAACCAAGTTCGCTGTCTTGGAGTTACACTTGACTCTGCTCTTTCCTTCATCCCCCACATCAAGTCTCTTTCCTCCTCCTGCCGATACCAACTGCGTAATATTTACAGAATTCGGCCATTTCTTACCGCTGTCGCCACAAAACAACTCATACACGCCCTGGTAATCTCCCGACTCGACTATTGCAATAATCTCTTATCTGGCCTCCCTCTGTCCCACCTCTCCCCCTACAATCCATCCTGAACGCCTCCGCCAGGCTAATTCACCTCACCCGCCGCTCTGTCTCTGCCGCTCCCCTCTGCGAGTCCCTTCACTGGCTCCCCATCCACTGCAGAATTAAGTTCAAAATCCTTATCCTTACCTACAAAAGCCTCACTAACTCAGCTCCCCACTACCTGTCCTCACTAATCACCAAATACACCCCAGCCCGCTCCCTAAGGTCAAACAGTGACCTGCGCCTAACTTCTCCCCGCATCACCTCTTCCCATGATAGACTGCAGGATTTCTCACGCGCAGCCCCCACTCTCTGGAACGCTCTCCCTCGTACTGTCAGACTTTCCCCTAACTTCTCTTCCTTCAAACGCTCCCTGAAAACATTCCTATTTAGGGAAGCCTACCACCCAACTCACTGACGCAACCATCAATCACTCTCACCTTACAGTCCTCTCCTCCTGTTTCCAACCCCAACCCTCCCAGATTGTGAGTTCCTACGGGAATAGGGCCCTCATCTCCTCCTGTACTGTTTGTCAAATGTTGTTCAATGTATTGTAACCCTGTCTATACTGTGCTTATTGTACAGCGCTGCGGAATATGCTGGCGCTTTATAAATAAATAATAATAATAATAATTAATGCCCCGCACTGTGGAGCTGCTTAATGCCCCGAACTGTGGAGCTGCTTAATGCCCCGCACTGTGGAGCTGCCTAATGCCCCGCACTGTGAAGCTGCTTAATGCCCCGCACTGTGGAGCTGCCTAATGCCCCGCACTGTGGAGCTGCTTAATGCCCCGCACTGTGGAGCTGCTTAATGCCCCGCACTGTGGAGCTGCTTAATGCCCCGAACTGTGGAGCTGCTTAATGCCCCGCACTGTGGAGCTGCCTAATGCCCCGCACTGTGGAGCTGCCTAATGCCCCGCACTGTGGAGCTGCTTAATGCCCCGCACTGTGGAGCTGCTTAATGCCCCGCACTGTGGAGCTGCTTAATGCCCCGCACTGTGGAGCTGCTTAATGCCCCGAACTGTGGAGCTGCTTAATGCCCCGCACTGTGGAGCTGCCTAATGCCCCGCACTGTGGAGCTGCTTAATGCCCCGCACTGTGGAGCTGCCTAATTCCCCGATCTGTGGAGCTGCTTAATGCCCCGCACTGTGGAGCTGCTTAATGCCCCGCACTGTGGAGCTGCTTAATGCCCCGCACTGTGGAGATGCTTAATGCCCCGAACTGTGGAGCTGCTTAATGCCCCGCACTGTGGAGCTGCTTAATGCCCCGCACTGTGGAGCTGCTTAATGCCCCGCACTGTGGAGCTGCATAATGCCCCGCACTGTGGAGCTGCATAATGCCCCGCACTGTGGAGCTGCTTAATGCCCCGCACTGTGGAGCTGCATAATGCCCCGCACTGTGGAGCTGCCTAATGCCCCGCACTGTGAAGCTGCTTAATGCCCCGCACTGTGGAGCTGCTTAATGCCCCGCACTGTGGAGCTGCTTAATGCCCCGCACTGTGGAGCTGCTTAATGCCCCGAGCTGGGGGAAAATATACCCATGTGAGCTGCCTGGGGGCAATATATATATATCCATATGAGCTGGGGCAATATATATATATATATATATATATATATTCATGTGAGCGGGGGGCAAATATATATATCCATGTGAACTGCCTGGGGGCAATATATATACCCATGTGAGCTGGGGCAAATATACCCATGTGAGCTGGGGGCAAATATATCCATGTGAGCTGGGGCAAATATACCCATGTGAGCTGGGGCAAATATATCCATGTGAGCTGGGGCAAATATACCCATGTGAGCTGGGGCAAATAAACCCATGTGAGCTGGGGGCAAATATACCCATGTGAGCTGGGGGCAAATATACCCATGTGAGCTGGGTCAATATATATATCCATGTGAGCTGGGGCCAATATATATATCCATGTGAGCTGGGGCCAATATATATATCCATGTGAGCTGGGGCCAATATATATATCCATGTGAGCTGGGGCCAATATATATATCCATGTGAGCTGGGGCCAATATATATATCCATGTGAGCTGGGGCAATATATATATCCAAGTGAGCTGGGGGCCAATATATATATCCATGTGAGCTGGGGCCAATATATATATATATATATATCCATGTGAGCTTGGGGCAAATATACCCATGTGAGCTGGGGGCAAATATACCCATGTGAGCTGGGTCAATATATACATCCATGTGAGCTGGGGGCCAATATATATATATCCATGTGAGCTGGGGGCAATATATATATCCATGTGAGCTGGGGCCAATATATATATATCCATGTGAGCTGGGGGCAAATCTGCCTGCCTGTCACTGCGAACCCAACACCAGCTCTTGGCCAAAACTGTTAGAATGCCCCCCCCCCCGAAAACTGTGTCTGGATTCGCCCCTGAGCGGAATCCGTTAGCACCAAGTCCTGGCTGTGGTTAACTTTCTGCTAACCGCAGCCGGACGTTAATTAGCATTAGGACTTTGTAATATTAACGCTGATTAACACTTTGCGCTCCCCATGTTAAGTATAGGATGCGCAAAGTACAGTTACCTCGCGCTGAAAAGCACAAGATTCCAAACGGTAACAGGTTTTTCAACCCGTTAGCGTTTGGATTGTAATATGGTGCGCCCGCGTTAGGGCCACCAGGGCTAACGTTAACGCTCAAGGTGAGTGCTAACGCTAGCACCAAGATTGTAATGTAGCCCCATATGTATTAGATGGGCTAAAATTAGTACCCCCCCCCCCCCGGTGTTAAAACCCTCTCGCTGGGCAGCACCTGGCCCAACGTGAAAGGGTTAAGTTTGGCCTGTGATCTGAGCTTTGTCTCATAGCAGGGTAATTGGGTATACAATACTCCTTGAATACTAGGGGGACCAGGGTAAGCTCCTGTCTGAAAAGAAATTCATAAGGTCATTAAATAGTGGACCTATGGAAATCAAGAGCATAAATGTATGATTATGAGAAGTTCAATATTAATGCTTACAAGTGCAATATTATACAGGGTTATTCAGAGAGAGGTGAAAAGTAGGAGAATGACTGGAGAAGCGAAAATTCTAGGTCAAAATAGCCGATTTGTAAAGCGAGATAAATGGGAGAATTATTCTGGTTTGGCTATTTTTACCTAGAATTTTCACTTCTCCAGTCATTCTCCTACTTTTCACCTCTCTCTGAATAACCCTGATAGTTTTACTATAAAGTGGGGAAGCGGAGAGGATTTTTTTTTTTTTTTTTATGAAAACCATTCATGTTTTGCTTCCAGGTCTGTTTAACTCAATGAGTAATACATCCGTACATTTCTCCATAATATTGTGAAACCTGCTAAATTGCGTAATTGAGGAAAAAGTACTTATTTTTGTAGAAGAGACTTTATATATGCCATAACTTGCCCCATAAAATAATTACCTTTTGGTAATGACTAAACGAGATGCATTCTTAAACCCTTCACTACCAGGTTGTTTTCCACAAAAACACTGTCAGGACTATTCAGAGAGAGCTGAAAACCTCGAGAATGACTGGAGAATTGAAAATTCTAGGTCAAAATAGTCAAACCAGAAAAATTCTCCCATTTATCTCACTTTCCAAATCGGCTATTTGGTCTAGATTGTTCATTCTCCTGGCAATTCTCAAGGTTTTCACCTCTCTCTGAATAGCCCTGTATGAGTACCCAGTGGGTTTATGGAAGACCAGTTTCTATTGCAGACTGTGTAAAAATTTATGTATCCTTCATAAAATGCATTTTAGAGACCGTAAGATTATTTGGCAGACAAAGGCCTCCTCCTGCTGGGCAAAAAGCACTAACACTTGTGTAGTAATAAAAATGGAGTTGTATGTTTCTGTGAAAAAAATGAAGGTAAACTGTTCTCTAAGCCAGTGGTTCTCAATCTGTGGACCCTCAGGACCACAATAGTCTTTGGTCATTAAGTCGCGACCCAAAAATAATTGAATTTCTGAAACATAATTTATTCCACAAAAAAAAGGGTGCAATATTCTACAATGTATGTGTGGCACTCTGTGTATTAAATCGGTATTAAACTCATTGCACCCCAAAAGAGTACTGTAAACAGGACTACGTAGAAAGCATTTTGTGTTGTTATTATTGAAATTTACCAGAACATAGTTCTGTTGCTGCTGTTCTGACCTCCTACCAGCGGGTGTCACTGCTGTGTCCTCAGCCACAGAAACTGTACTTAATACCATGTGGTTGTCTCAGTGATTCAGTAATCCTGAAGTTACCACTGGATGCAGTTAAGAGAGAGTGTGCACAGTGCATCCAGAGTAAAAACAGAATCTTTTATCTGTTTCAGGTGAACTCCTAAAATAAATGTGTTGTACCAGAACAAGCCCCGTCTCTTATTCTAAAGAGTGCAACATATTTTGGCGAGCCAGCCAGGAGGAGTAAAGTAAAGCAAGAAAAGACTACTCCTTTTATCAGAGACGAATCTAGAAGTCAGTAGAAAGTTCTTGGAGGACAACGTGAGAAGATGGAGCAATTGCAAGATAAAGTGAGCACTACGCTACTGCAGCTAGAGAAAGCTAATCTTGTTGAAGTTTGCCGTTTTCTAAAGTGCCCTGAAGAAAGCGGGACAGGTTTCTTCACTGAATCCAGACGAACCCTGATTAGGAAGGCAGAGACAGTTTTGGAGGAGATTGAAGGCAGTCAAGAGGAAGACGAGGTTTGCCAGTATTTAAAAGACCTGTTGTCATTTATTTTAGGGGTCAAGCCTGGTGTGACAGATGCAGAATTAATGGTAAAGGAGGACACTCGGATTAGAGACCTCAGAGAAAAATACCTCCAACTGCAACAATCTCAAGAGGAAGCTCGCAAAGCGTTAGAAGAGGAGATGAGGACACTAGAGGATAGGATCAGCGTGAGCAGCGGAAGCGTGAGTAAAGTGGGGGAAATGACTGTACCATTACCAGCCACGGTGCCAGAAGTAACCCTCCGGCGGGAATTCAGAATCTGTGGACAGATTGGAGAAGGGGGACAGAAAGACAAACTGTCATACACAAGCCTGATCCATCAGATTGATGCAGGAATCCGGAAGGGACATTCTGAAGTGGAGATTATTGAGGCAGTGATACGGGCAGTCAGCCCTGGACTTCATCTCAGAGATATGTTGGAGATTAAGAGTGGACTGACTCTCAGCACGTTGATCATCCTGAAGGGACACTACGGTGAAGATAGCTCCTCTGACCTGCTGCATAAGCTGATGAATATCTCTCAAGAGCCCAAAGAGTCAGCTCAGAACTTCCTATTCAGAGCAATTGAGTTGAAAGAAAAGCTACGGTGGAAGTCAAGTGACAAAGAAACGGAAGATAAGTACAGTACAGATCTTATTCAACGAAAGTTTCTTCGTTCTATTGAAACTGGACTTCTGAGTGACGCCATAAAATTTCAGGTAAAGCCTTACCTTAATGATATTGCTGTCACAGATGATGTATTGATTGAAAGAGTGAATGAAGCAGCTAATTTAGAGTTGGAAAGACAACAGAAGTTAAAGAAAACTGCTTATGGGAAAAATCCACGACTAAACGAACTCCACACGGAGGTAAACTGCCAGGAAAAGGAACCTTTGCCTGGAGCGTCAAAAGAGATTTGTGCAACAGCAAGGGGTGAAACTGCTAGAGATTTAAAGAAAACACCGGCAAACCTTAAAGAATCTGGCCCAGATCTGTATAAGTTAATGGAAGACCTCAAGGTAGAGATGTTTGAAATGAAGAAAATGTTCCTCACAGTCATGAAGACCAGTAATCTACTACGACCAAGAGAGTTTCCAATGATCCAGACACCAGCAAGACAGAGAGGTTGTAGGGAATGCCAAGGGGCCAATGCAGGCGTCACATGTAACCACTGTTTCCGCTGTGGTCAAGTAGGACACTTGTCACGGGGATGCAGAGTAAGGGCACAGCCGACGGAAAACTTGAATGGGCTGCTGAGACGGGACCCCCAGTAGCTCCTTACCACGTGTCCCACCGACACCAGCACACACCAGTCAGAACTCCGAAACAGAAAAGACACCAGCATCCTACCAACATTCCAAAACAGCAGGGTAGAGTGTCCAGTAATGAGGTTTCTATGAACGCAGTAAATTATTTATCACCACAACGGCAAGCCAAGCTAATAGCTCTGGTTGGAAGACGGTGCCTTGTCCTTGCCGACTGGATGAGGTCACCATTGAAGCTTTGTGGGACACTGGGGCACAAGCCAGCCTTGTGAATGATGGGTGGAGGAAACAATATCTCCCACACACCACGATCCGGCCCATTGAAGAACTGCTTGGACCTGGGACTCTAACTGGACTAGCAGCTAACCAGACAGAAATACCATTCCTTGGATGGATTGAGGTGAGATTTCAATTGGTGGGTGAATCCGCATCAGTAGAGACACTGACAGTCCCAATTTTAGTCTCAGAAGACCCGCAAGTAGCTGAAAATCCAATTATTGGGTTCAATGTAATTGAAGAATTAATAAGTCAAGAGAAGAGGGTAGCAGAAACATCAGCCAGTGTTATACAGATGATGAGCAGGGCATTTTCAGTAACAGCAAAGACAGCTGAAGCCATGCTGGGACTCATGCATACCTCAGCTACAAGTTATGATGAAGGCATTGTGAGAACAGGACGGAAGAAGATAGTCCTACCCGCAAACCAGACTACCTTTATACATGCCCGGCTCATGTGGGAGTCCAAATCAAAGACCAAGAGATGATTTTTGTTCCATCCGAACTGTGTCCCTTACCAGAAGGTGTGATCATCAGTGAAGTGGTAGTAGATGTTTGTAAGGGGAGTCCAATCTATGTACCCATCCCTATTGGAAACACCACCAAGCATGATATCACATTAGACCAACGTTGTCTTCTGGGTCACCTCCAAACTGTAAAAGCAGTGTATCCAGCAGCAGTACAACCAGTCAGGATAGGGAGTTACAACGTGAACAAATAAGTCACCACTCGAACAATGTGCTGAAGCCACCAGAGGTTGAAGTAAAGAAGCGGGCTAACAGCAGTGGTAGAAGTAATCAGAGGTGGGATCCTCCGGTAAATGTGGACCACTTAAGTGAGGCTCAGCAGCAAGCAGTAAGACATGTGTTGAGAGAAGAATGTCATGCTTTTGCCTTCGATGATGACGATATTGGTTGCATCCCCTCTCTTAACATGCACATCACTCTTAAGGATACCACACCTGTCCAGAAGACCTACATGTCGGTTCCTAAACCCCTCCATCAAGAAGTGAAGGAGTACGTCCAGGATTTGCTAAACAGGGGATGGATAACTCAGTCAAGATCATCATACTCTTCACCTGTAGTCTGTGTCCGGAAGAAGGATGGAAGTCTGAGGCTCTGCTGTGACTATAGAGAATTGAACCGAAAGTCAGTGCCTGATCGCCATCCAATCCCGAGAATACAGGACATGTTAGACTCCTTGAGTGGCAGCTCATGGTTCTCTGTTCTTGACCAAGGGAAGGCCTATCATCAGGGATTTCTAGACACCGAAAGTCGCCCGTTAACTGCATTCATTACTCCATGGGGACTGTATCAGTGGGTCCGTATCCCATTTGGGCTCAGTGCAGCTCCTGCTGAGTTCCAATGGAGTATGGAAGAGTGTCTGTCAGGTCTGAGAGATGATATCTGCCAACCTTACTTGGATGACAATCTTGTTCATAGCAGTACATTTGAAGATCACCTGAAGCATGTTCAGACTGTCTTACAAAGGTACCAGCAACATGGTGTCAAGCTAACTCCTCGGAAGTGCGAACTATTCAAGAGAAAAGTGAGATTTCTGGGAAAGATGGTCTCGGGGAGGGTTACACGATGGATCCAGCCGAGATAGCACCAGTACAGAAATTAAAAGAAAAAAAACCTGAAACAATAGGAGATTTGAGAAAGATGTTGGGATTTCTTTCGTACTACCGGTCCTACATTCCAAACTTTTCCAGAACTGCCAAGCCCTTATATGAGTTGCTATCTCTTACCGAATCTGAGCGAAATGGGAAAGACACAGTGTCCGTACAAGAGAGAGCCCCCCAAGTAAAGAAGGGGCGAACAACCAAGCAGCAAGGACATCTACCGTCCCGCAGATCTATTAGCTGGACAAACTGCCACCAGGAAATTCTAAACCAGCTCATTGACTATTTGTTGAAACCACCTGTCCTGGGATATGTAGATTTCACACAGCCGTTTGTGTTACACTGTGACGCATCACAGGAAGGTCTCGGAGCGGTGTTATACCAAAGGCAAGGAGGCAAGATGGTAGTGTTGCATATGGCTCCCGAACACTGACACCACCGGAGAAGAATTATCATATACATTCTGGGAATTTAGAATTCCTAGCGTTGAAATGGGCCATTTGTGAAAGGTTCAGGGATTATCTGTACCACGCATGCTCATTTGTTGTGTATACAGACAACAACCCTCTACCTATATCCTCACCACAGCCAAATTGAATGCCCACAAGGCCACCGGTGGGTAGCACAGCTTGCAGATTTTAACTTCACGATTCGATACCGTCCAGGCAAGTCAGATGCAGATGGTTTATCTCGGATGCCGTTAGAGATCAACAACTACATGAACCAATGTACTGAAGAACTCAAACGGGATATCATCAGCTCTTCAATACTGGGAATATCGGTAGAGTTGGAAGAACCGTCTCAGGGAATAGGAACCGTTTTCACAAGGGCACTGGAACTGGTACAAGATGCACCACATAGTACAGTTACTAGCCCCCTGAATATGGGGCAGATTCGAAAGTCCCAGGAAGAAGACCCAATTGTTGGAAGAGTTCTGAGATACAAGACAAAGAATCAGCGTCCAGGAAATGAAGTCTTAAAGACAGAGCATCTGGATGTCCAGTTATTGCTGAAACAATGGACAAAACTGTTTGTGAACAAAGATGGGGTGTTATACAGGAAAACGTTGGAACGAGATCAACTGATCCTGCCCAAAGAGTATCACCCACTCGTCTTCAAAGAGTTACATCAAGAAATGGGACACCTCGGTGTTGAAAGGACACTTACTTTAACCCTTTCGCTGCTGAGGCTTTTCCCGCCCCTGTGCTGAGGTCATTTTTTACCTGTTTTGCGCATCATGTTTAAACGTGTTTTGAAGGCTTATTTTAGTATATGACATCGACATAATTATATATCGTTCTTTCCGTCAGACTCGGTAGATTCATAATATGTCATTATTATATGTATACGTTATGTCATGTTGTATATTATAACAAAAAATGCAATAAAATATGTATTTTCAATAATTTACAGCGTGTAAAGTGTTTTTTTCCACATTTTAACATGCGAGCAATTGCGGATATATTTTGTATGGGGTGCGCTTGTTTTAAAAAATTAGAGATGGGTCTCGTTACATTTTTTTTTGGGAAAATGACACCATTTTTAACAAACGCACCGCATACAAAAATCGTTAATGCAGCATCATTGTTCCATTATAATTGAAATGGGAACAATATTGCTGCATTAACAAAACAAAAAAAAAAAAAAAAAAGTGTTTATTTTTTTTTTTATTTTTTTTTTTTTTTAATTTTTTTTTATTTTTATTTTCCTTTTTTTTTTTTTTTTACAATTTTTTTACTTTCATGTTTGGTATCGTTGGAACGGCCATGCTCTGGCCGATCCAACGATATCAAAATTTAACCCCTAACTGCCACGGATCGGGAGATAGGGAGTTCATTGGAACTCCCTATCTCCACACTTCGTGGCAGTTAGGGGTTAATGCTAGGACTGGCGTCATCGTGCTGCGCACGATGACGCCAGTCCTCTGGGGAGTTCCCGGAAGCTTGCCGACATCCAAGATGTCGGCCAGCTCCCGGGAAGGATCGCAAATCGGCGCTTTCAGCGCCGATTTGCGATCCAGCTCCCCAGGGGTTAATGCCAGGCCATCATTTGGAAGGGCAGGCTGTGCCCTTCCAAATGATGCCTGGGTTAAGCCCCTGTGAGCCGCCGATCGGGAGGGAGAGAGGTCCGAAGGACCTTCCCCCCCTCCCTTTCAGGCGCCTCCTCCGCACATGCGGGGGGGGCGCCTGAATTATGATGTCATCGCGGGGGCGCGAATGACACATAATATGGCGGCCACTGCTCCGGATGCCGGGCTGACATCCAGGATGTCAGCCCGCACCGGAGGGCCAGCGATCGGCCGGAACCCGGCCGAACGCTGACCCCAATGCGAGGACGCGCTCAGCGCGTCCTCCGCATACCAGGGGGAATGCTGAGGACGCGCTGAGCGCGTCCTTAGCATTCAAAGTGGGTTAATTAGAGACAGATTTTACTGGCAACATATGCAGAAGGATGTTGAACACTTTGTGACCAGAGTCTGTGAATGTCTTAAGAAGAAGAAGCCCAATAAGCCTACGAGAGCACCGTTGTCTACCATTACCACAACGTATCCATTTGAAATGGTATCCGTTGACTTCCTGCACTTGGAGAAATGTAAACAAGGGTATGAATACATCCTAGTAGTCATGGATCATTACACCCGGTTTGCACAGGCGCTATGCACAAGGAACAAATCCGCCAAGACAGTAGCTGAGAAGATCTTTAATGATTTTGCGCTCAAGTTCGGGTTCCCGAGCAAGATCCACCATGATATGGGGAAAGAGTTTGAGAATCAGATGTTTACAAGGTTGAAAGAACTCTCTGGAGTTCGTGGCTCTCATACGACACCCTATCACCCTCAAGGAAATGGCCAAGTTGAAAGGTTCAACAGAACACTGTTATCCATGTTGAGAACCCTGACGGAAAAAGAGAAGACAGACTGGAAGAACTCATTGGGAAAAGTTGTTCACGCCTATAATTGCACGCGCAGCGAGGCTACCGGATACTCACCGTATTACCTACTGTTAGGAAGTCTTGGGGATCTCACAATCGACCTTCTGTTCAATCGCGCGGTTGAAGAAAAACAAGAAACGTATGAAGACTACGTAACAGAGTGGCAAAAGAGAATGAGTGAAGCTTATGTTGTTGCATCTAGAACCGCAAAGAAAGAAGCAACAAGAGGAAAAGTATACTATGATAGGAGAATCCAGGGAAATGATTTACAACCTGGTGGTCGAGTGCTGGTTCGGAACTTAACTGAAAGAGGAGGACCTGGAAAAATTCGTTCTTACTGGGAAGATAAAGTTCACGTAGTGGTACAAAGGAAAAGCAAAGAAAGTCCCGTCTACGAGATCAAACCAGAAAATGGAGAAGGTAGAAATAGAGTAATTCACAGAAATTTTTTGATGTCATGTGACCACTTACCACTAGAAAAACCTGAGAAGGCTGCAGAACAGGCAATACCAAAGAAACGTGATTCTCTGGAGAAGAAAAGACAAGCAACTCGAAAGAGACAACCTCAAGATGACTCAGATAGTGACTCAGGTGATGACTACCAACTAGTATACAGACTCGGGCCCCTCGTAGAGAAGAATTCAAGAAATGGAGAACCCATGCTAAACCCGAGAGCTAGAGTTTTCCAACCCCAAGTCACCCAACAGTCAAATGACTACCTACCGGTTGATGAAGGTTTAGAGGATAACCGATACCATGGATGCGAGGATCAAGTTCCCCAGCCATCATTTGAAGCAGAACCGTCCTTCGATGAAGAACAAGAGACTCCTGAACAATCACCTAGGTCACACCCACAAAGGGAGAGACGCCAACCAAGGATGTTGACTTATGAAACTTTAGGGCAACCTTCCGTGATACAAAGAGAAGTACCGGTGAAGGACATTCACACTAAATATTGCAGTTCCAGTTTTTGGAGGCCGTGGAATACAATGAACTTACAGATCGCTTATTAAAGTGATACTTAGAGATGTGACATTGTAAATATTACTGTTATAGACATCAGAGTATACTGATCTAAACGAGGAAATGTCTGTTGACATTAAATTTTGTGGGGGAGAGTGTGCACTCTGTGTATTAAATCGGTATTAAACTCATTGCACCCCAAAAGAGTACTGTAAACAGGACTAAGTAGAAAGCATTTTGTGTTGTTATTATTGAAATTTACCAGAACATAGTTCTGTTGCTGCTGTTCTGACCTCCTACCAGCGGGTGTCACTGCTGTGTCCTCAGCCACAGAAACTGTACTTAATACCATGTGGTTGTCTCAGTGATTCAGTAATCCTGAAGTTACCACTGGATGCAGTTAAGAGAGAGTGTGCACAGTGCATCCAGAGTAATAACAGAATCTTTTATCTGTTTCAGGTGAACTCATAAAATAAATGTGTTGTACCAGAACAAGCCCCGTCTCTTATTCTAAAGAGTGCAACATATGCACTTTTTAAAACAATTTTGTAAACAGGGATTCTTTCCAAAAAGGATAGTGCAGTAATCACAGCACTAGTGAAAACGAAAGTGGATGCTGTAAAATAAACTAATTGCAATATATGAAATTAAGTAGAATTTATGGGAAAACTGGGGATGCTTCTTGCTCTTAATAAGTGTCTCAAAGTCTGGGGTGATGGTAGACAAAGCAACTCTAATTTAAATCACTACTGAATGAATAAAATATATAAAAACTTAAACTCACCTGCTCCATGCTCCCCCGTCATCTGTCTCTGCCACACATTTTTTCCCAGCAGCCTGCCCTTCCTGAGCCTATGCAATTTGCATAGCTGAACGCTACACTAATTGCATAAGCTCAAGCTGGCCACGAGATTGAGGTCCGCAGCTCGCATCTGTCGCCGCCTACTTCCTGAATCTATGCTCTGCAGTGCCTCAGTGAGGGACTGAAGAACATTGGAATAGCTTAGACCAATGGAAAAGCACCATTGGTCCAAGCCATTCAAAAAATGCCTCCATGTGAGGCATTGATTGACGCAGGACAGTCATGTGACTGTCCTCATCCCGCACAGTCAGTGGGTGCGGGGCTGTGCTCAGGGTGTGATCACTGGGTCGGCACCTACTCCCTGCAAGTGGAGGGGGCAGTGCATTGCTGCCTGGAGTGGACAATGCAGATCCCGGGGAGCACTGAGAGCAGCCAGTTCCCGGGGAGCACTGAGAGCAGCCAGTTCCCGGGGAGTACTGAGAGCAGCCAGTTCCCGGGGAGTACTGAGAGCAGCCAGTTCCGGGGAGTACTGAGAGCAGCCAGTTCGGGGAGTACTGAGAGCAGCCAGTTCCCGGGGAGTACTGAGAGCAGCCAGTTCCCGGGGAGTACTGAGAGCAGCCAGTTCCCGGGGAGTACTGAGAGCAGCCAGTTCCCGGGGAGTACTGAGAGCAGCCAGTTCCCGGGAAGTACTGAGAGCAGCCAGTTCCGGGGAGTACTGCGAGCAGCCAGTTCCGGGGAGTACCGAGACCAGCCAGTTCCCGGGGAGTACCGAGAGCAGCCAGTTCCCGGGGAGTACCGAGAGCAGCCAGTTCCCGGGGAGTACCGAGAGCAGCCAGTTCCCGGGGAGTACCGAGAGCAGCCAGTTTCCGGGGAGTACCGAGAGCAGCCAGTTTCCGGGGAGTACCGAGAGCAGCCAGTTCCCGGAGTACCGAGAGCAGCCAGTTCCCGGGAGTACCGAGAGCAGCCAGTTCCGGGGAGTACCGAGAGCAGCCAGTTCCCGGGGAGTACCGAGAGCAGCCAGTTCCCGGGGAGTACCGAGAGCAGCCAGTTCCCGGGGAGTACAGAGAGCAGCCAGTTTCCGGGGAGTACCGAGAGCAGCCAGTTCCCGGGGAGTACCGAGAGCAGCCAGTTCCCGGGGAGTACCGAGAGCAGCCAGTTCCCGGGAAGTACCGAGAGCAGCCAGTTCCCGGGGAGTACCGAGAGCAGCCAGTTTCCGGGGAGTACCGAGAGCAGCCAGTTCCCGGGGAGTACCGAGAGCAGCCAGTTCCCGGGGAGTACCGAGAGCAGCCAGTTCCCGGGGAGTACCGAGAGCAGCCAGTTCCCGGGGAGTACCGAGAGCAGCCAGTTCCCGGGGAGTACCGAGAGCAGCCAGTTCCCGGGGAGTACCGAGAGCAGCCAGTTCCCGGGGAGTACCGAGAGCAGCCAGTTCCCGGGGAGTACCGAGAGCAGCCAGTTCCCAGGGAGTACCGAGAGCAGCCAGTTCCCAGGGAGCACTGAACCTATGTAACCTGTGTATATCTGGCTCTGATACTAGCCAGGGCCTCACCAGCCTCCCCTCATGTCCCTGGTATGCAGGGAGGCCAGGATCAGGAAGCAGTGTGTGATTCTGCTGAGAATTCTCAGTGTACATTCTAGTTTTCTGCAGGGATTATCACAGGAGGAAGGCAGGAAAGGAAGAGGAGTGAGAGATTTATAGAGTAAAAGAGAGAGAGTGATAGAGGGAGAAAGGAGAGAGATGAGGAGAAATGGAGAGTAAGACATAGATACAAGGACAGATGGAAAAATACACAGCTGGACACACAGATATAAATGGACAGACAGAATACCAGATATTCAGAACGAAGGCTGCATAAATAGGTAAAAGGACAGAGAAAAATACAATCAAATATACATAGGGAGCCCCCCTTACCCAACAGCCTTTTGCTTCACTGAGCTGTGCATTGTGCTCATGGTTGCTCATGGTGTTGGGAGTACAGAGCTGCTGCCAGTCACTGAGTTCCACCCCACACCTTCCCATTACAGATTCCCCCCCCCCCATCTCCTTGCAATACAGAGTATCTTACCTGATGCAGCAGGCCGCAGGTGGCACCTAGGAACATTCCGAGGTAGCCGCACCGCCTGGTACACACTGCTGCAGGTAAGATGCATTAGTGGGTCCCAGGCATTAGATGAGCCTGGGGGCACTTGCCCCGCGACCCAGTCCGCCCCTGGTCGCGACCCAATTTTGGGTCGCGACCCACCACTTGAGAAACCCTGCTCTAAGCCGTTCGAACAGCTTTAGCACCTTGGATGACATGCATGAGGTACTGAAATTTTGGTGGCACCATATAGAGCCCATTTGCAAATATTTTTTTTGCAGTAAACAAATTTCCTCAAGAATATGACCATATCAAACTTTTTTTTTTTTTAGAAAGGATTTCACCAGGAAGGATACATTGAGATTTCTCTCGTTTTCAAGTAACTTATCAATGTTGTGCACCTGATGAAACCTTTGACGATTGAGTATGCTCGACCATGTTGGTGACTCTCTCATGTGCAACAGTAAATCAAATAAATGAACGCGTATCCTCTTACTACCAAGTTCTTTCCATGTTTATAACATCTGAAATGTAAGTTTTCAAATTGTAAAGTGTTCATGTGTGTGCCATTATCCTATGGTGCAGGTTTTCCCGCAGCGTCCCCATTTTAGCACCATATTCCGTGGCCGATGCTAATTCAGCAGTCTGCCCTGGTACGTAGCGCTACCCTTGGGGGATACTCGCTGTATTGCTTTTGCAGCATGGCGAGTATCACCTTCTCCCTGATGACGTTAGTGCCGTCTAACAATAACGCATTGGATTTCTTTTAATTGTTTTAGTTATTAAATACCCTTTGTCTCGGTAAATACCTCCTGCTTTCTACCTGGATATTGCTGTGGTCCCGTTATTGTTGACGCCGTCTGCTTCCCATTGCTGCCGATCATCATTCCTACTGGTGAGCTAACACCGGCCGGATGCTGACAAATGTGAAGGAGGATCTGCACACAAGTAATTTTTGATAGGCACTGAATTATCGATCATCCTGTGAGTGTGATTCAGCAGGGGGCTAATACACATGTATGATTTGCAGTGCTATGCCATGATTGTTTCATTTTTGTATCCTATATAGACTAACCTTTTTTTGTTATTTGCTGTGCTGTTCACGCTCTGGGGAGGAGGCGTATGAGAGTCGAAGGATACGTATATACAGTATCTCACAGAAGTGAGTACACCCTCACATTTTTGTAAATATTTTATTATATCTTTTCATGTGACAAACTCTGAAGAAATGACACTTTGCTACAATGTAAAGTATTGAGTGTACAGCTTGTATAACAGTGTGTATTTGCTGTCCTCTCAAAATAACTCAACACAGCCATTAATGTCTAATCCGCCAGCAACAAAACTGAGTACACCCCAAGTGAAATGTCCAAATTGGGCCCAAATATCCATTTTCGCTCCCCAGTGTCATGTGACTCGTTAGTGTTACAAGGTCTCAGGTGTGAATGGGAAACGGGTGTATTAAATTTAGCATTATCGCTCTCACTCTCTAATACTGGTCACTGGAAGTGCAACATGGCACCTCATGGCCAGGAAATCTCTGAGGATGTGAAAAAAAGAATAAAGATGGCCTAGGCTATTGAAGATTTCCAAGACCCTGAAACTGAGCTGCAGCACGGTGGCCAAGACCATACAGCGGTTCAACAGGACAGGTTCAACTCAGAACAGGCCTCGCCATGGTCGACCAAAGAAGTTGAGTGCACATGCTCCGCGTCATATCCAGAGGTTGGATACTATACGATGAATATCACCATGCATGTCAGAATTATCGCTGCTTTCTTGCTTGTACTACGTTACATACGCAGAAAACATGTCCGATGATAGCAGGAGTTGAGGAGGGCAAATACAGTCCCACAGGCACCTCGTGTCCAAAGGTCTAGACTCATGTTGGAGAATGTGAATGATGCAGAGTGTTGGTTCACACTCTTAGCTGCAGAAATTCGGCTATTCAGAGAGCAGGCAGTTCGCCAAATGTTGGCGAATTGCCTGCACATACGGTGCCTGTTCGGTGCCTGTTTGAGGGCAGTGAAATCCCCATAGAGAAGCAATACTTCGTCTATTCAGAGAACACAAAACGACTGAGAAAAGTTGCTGAATTGCCCTGCTGTTCGGTGGTTTCATTCGACATTTATTCAGGAAAATCCCATAGGCTTCAATGTTAAAAATAATCCAATTTTATTTCAATATCTAATAAACCGTTTATTATATTCTGCAGTAAACAGTCTCTTTATTTCTCGAAAATTTTTGGGGGCTTTTTTTTGTCAAACTTATTTTTCCTGTTTTTTTTTAAATTTTTTTAAAGGTTTTTTTTTTTAATTTTTCTGTAACAGACCTTTTTATTATCATTCATTGGATATTATATGTAAATTTCAGACATTTTCGTCCTGTAGTTTTTTGCAGACAGCGTTTTAATTTTCAAGCAAACAGGTTTTTTTTTTTCCCCAACTCGTTCGTCTGCGTGTCGGCTTTTTCCGTTGTGATCGCCGGCTATTCGGGTTTCTCCGGCATGTTCGCCAGGTTAATCCAGCTGTTTCTGCGGGTTTCGGTGAGTGTTCTGCGGGTTTGCGGCGAGTATTCCCTGCACTACGGAGGGCCCTGCGTTGCTTGCTCAATACACCGCAGGGTTGGCGAACTAGGATCGGCGAACCGCCCCGAAGTGTGGGGTACGAAAAGTCACTGAACGTGCGGTGACTTTTCGAATCTCTTTTAATAACCCTGTAAGTCTTTTCGTTTTAAAGAATATTCTTAAGTAAAAACAGTAGTGGATGGTGTAGGGAACATGAGGGTTTTTAACATTTAGGCTGGGGTCAGACGAACGCAGTGCGAACTTGCGTTTAGCCTCACTTTATTACGGCGTGGTAGCAGCAAATGACGTCCAACGCAGGCCCACACACGAAGTACGACCGCACTAAAGTTCGGCCGCGCAACGCAAGCGGCAAACGAATGCATTTTTGCAAGAACGTCAAACCGTTAGTACTGACGTACAGAGTGTGCTGCGTCCGCATAGTGGCGTGTGTGCGTGATTAGGAGACGTCAGACGCCGGTCATGTCCGACCAACATAACGTCCAGTCATCCAAAGTTTCCTGGTTTGGATCTGTAAAAACTGCGGCCGAAAGTGCGCATCGTATGACCGCTATTGCGTCTTCCGTGAAAAAATACTGTCGGACGCATCAACGCAGTTTTTGACGGTAGACGTGAAAAATGCGTTCGTCTGACCCTAGCCTAACCCTCACCCTGACCCCAACACACTGATTTTACTGCTATTCTTTTAATACTCACATGTTCCCCAATGCCAGGCTTTCTCCAATCTCTCAGCGGTGTTCCAGTCTAACAGCCATACAAACATACATCGGTCTGTGTCAATCTCACTCAATTGCCTATTGCCCCACTGATACCTTGTTATTATAAAAAGCTTAATGCGTGGAAATCCTGAAGAGCATCATCTTCTCCACCACCCAGGAGGTTGCCATGGATATTAAAACAGGGGTCTACAACATGCCCAATGCCTTGGGTGCAATCGATTGTAACAGTGTGTATTTCTTAGCACCTGCTTGTGATAGCCACCTGTTCATGTATAGGAAGGGTACCTCTTCCATTTCATGTGATCATCACCAGCCACCAAATGCACATTAGGCAGGCCTGAGCCATGTTCCTTTGAGGTACCAGCAATATGTAAATCTTCTCCAATACTGGAATCTATGCCATATTGTAAAGCAAAAGATTTGGACTACATTTCACCTTTTATTTTTTTCACATTTCCTAAAGCACTCCCTTTTTAAGGTTAATTATTTAATTACAGTATTAGTGACTGTGATGAATGTAAGCCAATTTTTAAACTCTAAGAAACGCTCTGAAGCTGATTTTGTTCACTTCAAGTTTATTCTCCGGTCATACACCTCTGCCCTCCACTTGGCCAAACAATCCTTCTTCTCATCTCTTATATCTACGCTGTCCTCCAACCCTAAACGGCTCTGGTCCACCTTCAACACCCTCCTCTACCCACCTGCACCTCCCCCCTCAGCTGCCTTCAGCGCTCAAGACCTGGCAGACTACTTCCTCAGTAAAACTTTAACTATCAGAAAGCAACATCCCAACACAAGATAGTTATCTGCCACCTCCACTCCCACAGGTCCCATCTGCCACCCTCTGCCGCTTCCTCCCAACCACTGAGGAGGAAGTCAATTCCTTATTGTCCTCCTCACATCTCACCACGTGCCCGCTCGACCCCATTCCCTCACATCTAATTCCTCCCTCTCCTCCTCCCTCACCCCTGCTCTCACACACATCTTCAACCTATCTCTCTCCACTGGCTCCTTTCCATCCGCCTTCAAACACGCGCTAGTTACCCCTTTACTAAAGAAACCATCCCTAGATCCCAACTCTCCATCCAACTACCGTCCGGTATCCCTGCTTCCCTTTACCTCTAAGCTCTTAGAAAAACTAGTCTTCAACCGCCTCTCCATCTTCCTGTCCTCCAATTCCCTACTTGACCCCTGCAATCTGGCTTCCGTCCCCTACACTCAACTGAAACTGCCCTCACCAAAGTCACCAACGACCTCCTAACTGCTAAAAAACACGGCCACTATTCTATTCTCATCCTGCTTGACCTCTCGGCTGCTTTTGACACTGTTGACCACCCCCTCCTTCTACTGACCCTCAACTCTCTGGGTCTCGGTGACACTGCACTTGCTTGGATTGACTCCTATTTATCCAACAGGTCCTTCTGTGTGTCCTTTGCTGGTAACTCCTCCTCCTCATTGCCTCTATCTGTTGGTGTACCTCAAGGCTCTGTCCTTGGTCCTCTGCTCTTTCCATCTACACCTCCTCCCTGGGCAAAATCATCAACAGCTTTGGCTTAATTACCACCTCTACGCTGATGACACTCAGATCTACCTCTCTACCCCTGATCTCTCTCCCCCTGTCCTTTCCAAAGTCAGTGACTGTTTATCTGGCATCTCCTCCTGGATGGCCTCCCACCACCTAAAGATCAACATGTCAAAGACTGAAGCTCCTACTTATTCCTCCCTCTAATGCTGCCCCACCTCCTGACTTCTCGATCACGGTGGAGGGTATCACCATCTCCCCATCAAACCAAGTTCGCTGTCTTGGAGTTACACTTGACTCTGCCTTTTCCTTCATCCCCACATCAAGTCTCTTTCCTCCTCCTGCCGATACCAACTGCGTAATATTTACAGAATTCGGCCATTTCTTACCGCTGTCGCCACAAAACAACTCATACACGCCCTGGTAATCTCCCGACTCGACTATTGCAATAATCTCTTATCTGGCCTCCCTCTGTCCCACCTCTCCCCCCTACAATCCATCCTGAACGCCTCCGCCAGGCTAATTCACCTCACCCGCCGCTCTGTCTCTGCCGCTCCCCTCTGCGAGTCCCTTCACTGGCCCCCATCCACTGCAGAATTAAGTTCAAAATCCTTATCCTTACCTACAAAAGCCTCACTAACTCAGCTCCCCACTACCTGTCCTCTCTAATCACCAAATACACCCCAGCCCGCTCCCTAAGGTCAAACAGTGACCTGCGCCTAGCTTCTCCCCGCATCACCTCTTCCCATGATAGACTGCAGGATTTCTCACGCGCAGCCCCCACTCTCTGGATGGAACTCTCCCTCGTACTGTCAGACTTTCCCCTAACTTCTCTTCCTTCAAACGCTCCCTTAAAACATTCCTATTTAGGGAACCACCCCAACTCACTGACGCAACCATCAATCACTCTCACCTTACAGTCCTCTCCTCCTGTTTCCAACCCCAACCCTCCCAGATTGTGAGTTCCTACGGGAATAGGGCCCTCATCTCCTCCTGTACTGTTTGTCAAATTGTGTCAATGTATTGTAACCCTGTCTATACTGTGCTTATTGTACAGCGCTGCGGAATATGCTGGCGCTTTATAAATAAAGAATAATAATAATAAAGAATAATAATTACATTGATCTTTAGTCAAACAAAACAATGCAAACAAGCCTTTCAGGGTCATTCAAAAAGAATCGAAGACACCGTACGATCGGTGACTTTTCGTTCCCTGCACTTTGGGGCGATTCGGCGATCCTATTTCCCGACCCTGCAGTGTATTCAGTAAGAACCACAGGGCCCCCGTAGTGCAGGGAAACCCGCCGCAAACCCGCCGAACACTCGCCGCAAACCTGCCGAACACTGACCGCAACCTGCAGAAAACAGCTGGATTAACCCCACCGAACACGCCTGAGAAACCCGACTAGCCGCCGATCACAGCGCAGAGCAGCTGCTGGGAAAAACCCGACATGCAGACGAATGAAGTGAAAAAAAAAACCAGTACGCTTGAAAGTTTGAAATTTGAAACGCTGTTTGCAAAAAAAAAATACTGAAGGAAAATGTCTGAAATTTACATATAAGATCCAATGAATGATAATAAAAAGGTCTGTTACAGAAAAAAGTAAAAACGATTTGCCAAAAAAATCCGAAAAAATGCCCAACAGATCCTAAAAAAAATCTATTAATGAAGATACTTTTTACTGCAGAATATAATATTAAACAGTTTATTAGATATTGTATTAAAACGGGAATATTTTTAACATTGAAGCCTATGGGAATCGCCTGAATAAATCTGTTGAATGAGACCACCGAACAGCAGGGCATGTTATTCTGGTCATGGTTGCTAGAAGGTCCCTTTAAGGCTCAATTTTTATATTATACGTATTTTATTCAAACATTTCATAATATCCCAAAAAGAAGCAAAACATATGGACTAGGATAAAAATTTTATATATACAAGAACAACAGAATGGGAGCACTCTGGGTCTTATGATAAAACAAAAAAGTTTATTTAGGATTTACATAAAAAGTGACCGTTTCGGCTCCTAGAAGCCTCCATTAAGGTGTCTTTGATATATATATATATATATAAAAAATAATATATATACAGTGGCAAGAAAAAGTATGTGAACCCTATGGGATTACGTGGAGTTTTGCATGAATTGGTCATAAAATGTGCTCTGATTTTCATCTAAGTCACAACAATTTGAAAAACACAGTCTGCTTAAAATAATACAACACAAACATTATATGTTTTCATGTGTTTATTGAACATAACATGTAAACATTCACAGTGCAGGGTGGGAAAAGTATGTGAACCCCTAGCCTAATGACTTCTCCAAGAGCTAATTGGAGCCAGGAGTGAGCCAACCTTGAGTCCAATCAGTGTGATATTATTGCATGTGTTGCTGAAAGCTGTCCTGCCCTTTAAAAACACACACCAGTTTTGGGTTTACTGGTTTCAAGAAGCACTGCCTGATGTGAACCATGCCTCGCAGAAAAGAGCTCTCCGAAGACCTACGATCAAGAATTATTGACTTGCATGAAGCTGGAAAGGGTTACAAAAGTATCTCCAAAAGCCTTGATGTTCATGTGTCCATGGTAAGACAGACTGTCTACAAATGGAGAAGGTTCAGCACTGTTGCTACTCTCCCTAGACGTGGTCATCCTGTAAAGATGACTGCAAGAGCACAGCGCAGAATGCTTAATGAGGTAAAGAAGAATCCTAGAGTGGCAGCTAAAGACTTACAGAAATCTCTGGCACATGCTAACATTTTTGTTGACACATCTACAATAAGGAAAACATTAAACAAGAATGGAGTTCATGGGAGGACACCACAGAGGAAGCCATTGCTGTCCAAAAAGAATATTGCAGCACGCTTGAAGTTTGCAAAAGAGCACCTGGATGTTCCACAGCACTACTGGCAAAATATTCTGTGGACAGATGAAACCAAAACTGAGTTGTTTGGAAAAGACACACAACACTATGTGTGGAGAAAAAAAGGCACAGCACACCAACATCAAAACCTCATCCCCACTGTAAAACATGGCGGAGGGAGCATCATGGTTTGGGATTGCTTTGCTGCCTCAGGGCCTGGACGGATTGTTGTCATTGATGGAAAAATGAATTCCAGAGTTTATCAAGACATTTTGCACGAAAACATAAGACCATCTGTCCGCCAACTGAAGCTCCGCAGAGGATGGGTGATGCAACAGGACAATGGCCCAAAGCATACAAGTAATTCAACAAAAGAATGACTTCAACAAAACAAAATACGCCTTCTGGAGTGGCCCAGTCAGAGTCCTGACCTCAACCCGATTTGAAATGCTGTGACATGACCTTAAGAGAGCGATTCACACCAGACATCCCAAGAATATTGCTACACTGAAACAGTTTTGTGAAGAGGAGTGGTCCAAAATTACTCCAGATTGTTGTGCAGGTCTGATCTGCAACTACAGGAAATGTTTGGTTGAGGTTATAGCTGCCAAAGGAGGGTCAACCAGTTATTAAGTCCAAAGGTTCACATACTTTTCCGACCCTGCACTGTGAATGTTTACATGTTCTGTTCAATAAACACATGAAAACATATAATGTTTGTGTTGTATTATTTTAAGCAGACTGTGTTTTTCAAATTGTTGTGACTTAGATGAAGATCAGAGCACATTTTATGACCAATTCATGTAAAACTCCACGTAATCCCAAGGGGTTCACATACTTTTTCTTGCCACTGTAATATATATATATATATATATAGAGAGAGAGAAACGAAGAGATGGCTGCACACGCATCAAATTGAATAAAAAACAAAAATTTATTTAATCATTTGGTCATTTTTAAATGATTAAATAAATTTTTGTTTTTTATTCAATTTGATGCGTGTGCAGCCATCTCTTCGTTTCTCTATATTCTACATGTCTTATGGCTGGCACCGCGATTTTTCCGAGTATTTCTACGCAATAAGGAGTGCGGGAGCAGACATTTGATATATATATATATATATATATATGTATGGAGAAAGCAGGGGGTGAATGGTTTCAGAATTTTGGAAATTAAGATTAATTAGTTTAAATGAATACAATATTGTTTCTCTGTTGTAACAAGTCAGGATAGTTGGCTAGTTTTTACATGTAAAGAATAATTTGAGAGTACAAATGAAAAAAAAAATCTATGAAGTGTCCAAAATAAACTTTGTAACTCTGCCTATGCTCTGTCTTGTGCTCTGAGCCTTGAATTGAAATAAAAAGTTGGGCAATATGCTGTAAAAGCATCACATGAATGGATGACATGCCATAGTAGGGGTGTGCTGCAATTTGCAGGGGTATGATTGGATAACGGCAGCCTCGCCCTCATCCCCTCTGGATATTTAAACAAACAGGATATATTTCAGTGAGAGTATTCAGCATCAATTAACTAATTCATAACCATACAGGATTAGATTTAGTAGTGCTAAGGAGTATTTTGCAGATTACTCATCACAAAAAATATATTATTGTATCCGTATCATTTTACTATTTACTTAAATTCCTTAACTCTATAAAGCCCAGTATTGTATAAACAGAGCTTTCAATGGTGACAGACACACTCCAGGTTATAAATACACGGTAGGGCTAGAGAGACAGAAGACAGACAAATGAATACTGCCTGTGAGGTTTTAGTAAAGGTTTATCATTGAACATTTAAAGTCACATGACAGCTGGCATCCACCACATCTGATAGCGCAACTGAGTAAAATGTGTGGATATACGTGTGTATGTATATCTCCATCTGACAATCTGATGGACGAGTCTGGGTTTGGCACTTGCCAGGAGAACGGTACTTGTCTGACTGCATTGTGCCAAGTGTAAAGTTTGGTGGAGGGGGGGATTATGGTGTGGGGTTGTTTTTCAGGAGCTGGGCTTGGCCCCTTTGTTCCAGTGAAAGGAACTCTGAATGCTTCGGCATACCAAGACATTTTGGACAATTACATGCTCCCAACTTTGTGGGAACAGTTTGGAGCTGGCCCCTTCCTCTTCCAACATGACTGTGCACCAGTGCACAAAGCAAGGTCTATAAAGACATGGATGACAGAGTCTGGTGTGGATGAACTTGACTGGTCTGCACAGGGTCCTGACCTCAACCCGATAGAACACCTTTGGGATGAATTAGAGCGGAGACTGAGAGCCAGGCCTTCTCGTTCAACATCAGTGTGTGACCTCACAAATGCGCTTCTGGAAGAATGGTCAAAAATTCCCATAAACACACTCCTAAACCTTGTGGACAGCCTTCCCAGAAGAGATGAAGCTGTTCTAGCTGCAAAGGGTGGACCGACGTCATATTGAACCCTATGGATAAAGGAATGGGATGTCACGTAAATTCATATGCGAGTCAAGGCAGGAGAGCGAATGCTTTTGGCAATATAGTGTATCTCCAAAGCAGTACAGAGGCGGCACTCGAGGACTTCATAAAAAAATAAAGTTTATTATAATCCAATAAAAGATTATTCCCTTGGAATGATCTTTTAATTGGATTATAATAAACCTTTTTTTATGAAGTCCTCGAGTGCCGCCTCTGTACTGCTTTGTAGATTTATATACATTTTGGCGTGGACACCGGAGCATTTGGATAAACAGTATCTCACAGAAGTGAGTACACCCCTCACATTTTTGTAAATATTTTATTATATCTTTTCATGTGACAAACACTGAAGAAAACACACTTTGATTGTTCCCTCTATTTGCCTTGCCCTTCCTTTTTGTATACCTTGCTGCTTCCTGGTATCTTGGTTATTTCCCCTCCTTGCTCTTCTTTGCTTTATTTCCTTGTTGATCTCCTGTGTACAGAACCAGACTTACACTCTGGGCTACTCTGTGTTTTTCCTTTTTGTACCGCGCTCTGTGATTTGTATTTGTTCTTTATTTTGCTGTAACCATCAATCTGTTTTCCCCTTACTGTATTAGATCAGATATGGCCACCTAAGGACCGTTGTTAAGTTTAGGATTTCCTTTTGTTTTCCTGTTGTCTGTGTGTTTGTGTCTGTATATTTTGGCTTCCCTTAACCCTTGCTTTTTCTTCTGGTTATAGTAGCCTCGTTGAGTATCATCCAGCACTGTTCTGGTTTCATTGTAACCCCTCATCAGATCAGATCTGGCCACCTAAGGACCGTAGTATTAGTTCAGGGATCCCTTTTGGTTTGCTGCTGTGTGTATCTGTGTTTCTAGCTACCCCTAACCCTTGTCTTCCTTTCTGGTTATTATTTTGTCTTGTGTCCTGCCCATTTACAGTCTGTTTCTCTGTTGCTTGCACCCCTGCCTTTTAGGGCTTTTAGTCCCGCGAAATGGGTCCCATCAAGGCTCTCACCGGATGCCACCCTGATATGTAGTTTGGAATTAGCATCAGCTTGGAGTAGTAGCTAAAGCTTTCAACATTGCATCTAGGTGGTAAATTGCGCCAGCACTTTGTAATTCCTTACTTATTGAAGCACTTACAGATCACTTGCGCTCCCCATGTTAGGTATAGGATGCGCAATGTACAGTGGGTTCGTGAAAATTGTTTTCGGATTCCTAACGGGTTTAGCGTTAAACTCTCTTATCCTGGTGGTAACGTTTAAATATCCGAACGCTCATATTAGCGTTAACGCTAACTAGGGAATAGAGCCTGGGGTTGGAAAAGACAGATGTGGCCAATGCAAGCTTATTTGAACAGGGTTCACCTCGTCTCTGGTCTGTATGTTTACTTGGCAAAGTAGAATATGTCGCCAGTATAGCAATAAATGTATGTGCAATTTAAAGACTCATACCAATGTGTTTTGCCCAAAGTATATGATTTAATGCACAGCAGACAGGCCTAGTAACCTCTTAAATCATCAGGTATCAGCTTAACAGATGATCTAGGAGGCTTGGGGTGAAGATAATGTGCAAAGATTAAAGTAATAAAACATCTTTTCATAAAGAAACAGATCTGGAATTACTGCAAACATTTTTTTTTAAAGTTTTTATTTTGAAGCAATGTCAGCTGTACATCAAACAAGTGAAGAACAGAAAATGGCCACGCAAGGCCACAGTAGGCAAGTCATCAATTAGACATATAAGGGGAGAATTAAGAATGAGAACCCCCCCCAAAAAAATAACAATAGCCCCAGCAATCGTGAAGGCGCAGAAAAATCAGCGTCAAGTCCGCAAAAAAATGTCTCTGAGAAACAAAAATGTCCCCAGCTGGGAAACAGCAACTTAGATACAGCAGGAAGGTCCCAGAAAAATAAAAATCTCAGCTTGAGGTAGGGGGGGGGATTAAAAATCGAAAAAATCTCAGTGTTTTTTAAAGAAATGTCCTCAGAAAAAGAGAAAAAAAATAAAAGAGAAAGCAAAGGCACCGCAAAAACAGCAGATTGAAAATGGTCGCATCAGCCTGTATCCCGAAACTGAGTGTCTCGAGCTACAGGTAGGGCACCGCAAGTCAGGCCAGACGTTGCAGCACGTGTAGGTCTCTCAACCCGGCGTGAGGCTTGCTGCTCCAGCAGCAGCCGGACCGCAAAACAGCCTCTGACATAGAATTTGCAAAGGAGAGTCACGGGCGGCCCTGCCAAGAAAGCCAGGATCGGGGTCTCAGGAAGCGTCTGCAGTGCGTGCTGCAATGGGGGGTACTTCTCCTCTAGGTGCCAATCTGGGTCCGCCACCGAGCGGTCCAGCGACACACATCCAGCGGCCGCTTCAGGACTGCGCCATTGCTTCAGCTCTGTTGTGAGCGAGGCAGCTGGGAACAGCCGGGGCTCTGGGTCATCACTCCCCCCTTGCGCAGCAGAAGGGCCTTTCACGGTCACACTGCTGTAGCCATCAGCTCCTCACCCGGGTCCCTCAGCAGCAACAAACTTCTCTTCGGTCTCTCCTCAAGACCTCCTTAATTCGCCGCCAGGCACCTCTAGTCAACGGCTGCTCATCATCCCCTATCTCCAGCAGTACCTCTTCCCGGCCAGAGAGCACTGCCTCCAGGCCTACAGCAGGGGGATGCGGCAGAGTGGCGGAATGCCAAGCCGCGCACAGACGTGGGCCCACCGTCGCCCCAGCCCTCTTCCAGGAAGGCGGTGTCGGGGACAGCAGTGGTGCTGCGGCATAGGGCTCCCAGTCCTGGGTGCATCCCGGCACTAGGGCCCCAAGTCATGCTCCGGAAAGCGACGGTCTCTGGTCCCGGGGGGGAACAGAACGGGTCCAGGACATCTCGACACCGATGGCCGGCTGTTCCGGGTTCCAAGGAACCAAAATACTGTGGGCAAAGTCATCTAGGGAACCGGGTAAGAGAGCAATGGGTCGGAGCTCCAGAGACACACGTCACATGTCGTCTCCCATTCGCAGCCGGCCATGCCCCCCTACTTCAAAAGTTTTGATATTTCATGGAAGCTAATACAATTATTCTTAATGCCAGAAGTGACATCGTGTCACAGCTAACTTTTTTGTTATTAAAATGTTACTCCTCAATTCTGTCACCTCAAACTGCATTTGTATCTTCAGTTCCCTTATGTTTATGCTATTTCCATACATCTTTGCCTATATGCCTGTTTACTATACAAAGCTTGCCTATAAATACGTTTATATATTTTTTTATTTCCCAGTGATTTGCCTCTCATATTACAGGCAGCAAACAAAGTATTTCTTAATACTATCTGCAGTAGGGAGATTGTGGCATATTCGCCACACCCTGTCACTCCCTTCCCTGGCTCCGCTACTAGAAGAAAGGAGATAAAAAGACAGTAGAAAACTGGATATGTGCCCCTGAGCTTGCATCATTGCATATCAGTATACACGGATTATTTAGAATATGCATTAAATGGCAAAATATAGCCAGTCCATTATTTGGACGAACTTCTGGCTGCCTTGTCATTTTCCATCAAGTGTCAAAAATACTGCTGGGGAATGCATATGATAAAGAGACATACCGTTTATCAGAAGCCTATTCCTTTGTACATGCATCATGGCCAAAAGAAAAAGCTTAGAAGCACGATATGGTGGATATAATTAAAACGTAACTTTTAATAATTTTCCACTAAGAGAACCTGCTTCCTTAACTCAGGCAGACATAAACAGAGGACATGTGACAGATAAAAAACTCAAAAAGGTACCCCTTTGGCTGGGAGACAAAATGTTATTGAATAACCAAATTCTGAAACTAGCGCAAAAATTCCTGACAAAGTAGGAATGTGAACCTTCGTGGGTTCACGATAAATAGGAAAGGAGGAAAAGATATTGCACTAGTAGTGGTAACATAGTGAGCATATCTTGCATACAAAGTAGCTAGCCCACCAAACTGGCCATATACAAGGAAACCGAGAGTGATTAGAAGCGCTTCAGAAATTCAGATTAGTTCTCTCTGAAAAGTAACTCTGTTGCCATAAGAACAAGGCCGGATTAACATAGGGGCTGATGGAGCAGCAGCTTCAGGCCCATGCCCCAGAATAGGCCCAGAGAAAGGATAACTATGTCTGCATTGATTGGCATTTGGACCCCTGTATCCCCAGCTCCATAGCAGCTACAGGGTCATGTGAGGTATCACTGGAAAGGCCAGAGCATGTCCTTTCTAATGATAGCAAACATGACCAGGTTTTATGTAACAATAAAAATAAAATAATTGATATTTTATTTTTAACACCGCAATATTTTTCACTTTACAATTATAAAGTGAACAATGATGCTGCACTAACTCACCGTCTAATTTCTCATTTCACCTGCAAGTGTGGAGGTGATGGCACAATCCGTTATTACAAATTGTTACATCAAACCCTAAATGCCGCACTGCAGAGCTCGGGGGGGGTGGACTTTTGAACCCTGTGCCACTAATCTTTACACCTCACAAGGTCAATTGAGGTGTCATTGGACAGGTCAGAGTTTAAACGTGACCGTGTAAAATCTAAACGAAAAGAAAACAAAAAACATTTTTTATTTATATACTTTTAGTTCCAAAGCGATGGCATTGTTCATTTGTCACGTAAAGATGAGCAATACCACTGCCATTACTAACCTTCTCATTTCCCACACTGGGAGCAAGTTCAGTATTTTATACATAGTCATATTATTCATAAAACACCATCCTCCAAAACACAAAGGAAATATTAAATCTTTTTAATTTTTTAGATAAAATTGTATATTTTCTCAGAAAAATGCAGTAACTGGTTCCCATTTAAATCTTTTAACAAGAATTCCCTATAGAATATGTAAGAATTGATATTCTTACAAATATGTAACCACAAAGGTTTTGATGATAAAATATTTTACACATTGAAATCTGAATGGAAATTTCCTCACACATTATCAGCCTGGTTAGATATACCTGTATCTGCACTATTAAATAACCTAAAATATGTTTTCATTTCACTAAATTCCAAAAAAAGCTAGTAAAATCTTCAGCTCCAGGCCCATAGAGATCTTAATCCGGCCCTGCATAAGAGACCAAAATCAAAAAAGGAGATTTAAAAATCACCCATCACTCTACGCGTTTCGCCTACAGAGTGGCATCCTTAGCAGTGACGTGCGGTGAGGTCAGTGGCTGGTGAGGCACTGGCTAGTATCAGAGCCAGATATAAACAGGGTTACGCAGTCGCAAGTTACGCATTTGATTATCGTTATATAGGAGAATAGTTTCACTATTTATAAAGTAAAGTTCTTTTTTTTACACAGTATTAAGAGCATGCACTTACAACACTGACTAATAGAGGGCGCTATTACACCTTTTACTTTGAAGTAAAGTTTGCATATTGTTTTTTAGTTCTAAGAGCATGCACTTACAATACTGACTAATAGAGGGCGCTATTACACACATGCTGACTGCTGAGCTCTGCCTGCCCGCCCATCCCCCACGACTGACGAGGACAGTCACATGACTGTCCTGCTTCAATCAATCCATGGGGAGGACTGCCTCCCATGGGGGGGGGCAGTTTTTTTTTTTAAAAAAAGAGTTGCTTGAGACCAATGGAGCTTTCCCATTGGCTCAAGCTTTCAATTGCTCTTAGTACCTCTGGAGGCACTGAAGAGCGTAGAACCAGGAAGTCAGCTTGAGCAATTAGCATAGCGTTCAGCTGCGCAAATTGCGCAGGCTATGCTGGCTCAGTGCTGCCCCTGCTGTCTGTGTTGTGAATCTCACACACACACAGCAGCCGGAAAACTGAGAGTACAGAGAAAAAAAAAGCGGAGAACAGAGAAGCACAGCGAGGGAGCGTGGAGAGGTGAGTATGAGAACTTTTTTCAATGAATAACATTTTATTTAGATTAAATATACATACATGTCATTACAGCACAATGAGCACATTAATTTACTCCCCTGCCACCCCTGACTGCACGTCCCTGATCCTTAGGAGTGTACTGGGAGTGATAATAAGTATAGTGTCTGTGAAGATGCAGCAGGATCGCGTTTCTAAGCTGTTTCCTAGGACCAGGGTTACCCTCATGATATGTTGACCACGATATTGGTTTTGACCACGATTTTGACCACGATTTTGGTTGACCACGATATTGCTCTTAGTACCTCTGGAGGCACTGAAGAGCGTAGAACCAGGAAGTCAGCTTGAGCAATTAGCATAGCGTTCAGCTGCGCAAATTGCGCAGGCTATGCTGGCTCAGTGCTGCCCCTGCTGTCTGTGTTGTGAATCTCACACACACACAGCAGCCGGAAAACTGAGAGTACAGAGAAAAAAAAAGCGGAGAACAGAGAAGCACAGCGAGGGAGCGTGGAGAGGTGAGTATGAGAACTTTTTTCAATGAATAACATTTTATTTAGATTAAATATACATACATGTCATTACAGCACAATGAGCACATTAATTTACTCCCCTGCCACCCCTGACTGCACGTCCCTGATCCTTAGGAGTGTACTGGGAGTGATAATAAGTATAGTGTCTGTGAAGATGCAGCAGGATCGCGTTTCTAAGCTGTTTCCTAGGACCAGGGTTACCCTCATGATATGTTGACCACGATATTGGTTTATTTCTAGTTAGATGGGAATGTACAAGCTCTATATATTGAACTAAAATGACACGTCCTGCCATCGTGGGGGGGTCTCGAGCCGCCCTGGGGGATGCCTGGCACCCGGCGGCGTCTTCTGCGATGGTGGCTGGCTGGGTACCAGGCGATGCGTTGGCTGGAGGAGGTCGCGCGGCTGATCAAGAGACGGGCTGTGGCATTATGACGCGGAGTTGCTGGGTTTAAATCCAGAAGAGCTGAACCAGTTCATTGCTGTCTCGTGGAGTTACCTCCCTCAATGCTGAGTGACTCATTCCCCGTGATTCACTGACTCCTTGCGATTGTGTTTTGCTATCTGTGTATGACCCGGCTTGTATTGAGAACCACTCTTCATGTACCAGTTCCTGGCTGTCCTGACTACTCTGATTATCTATACTTTCTGGCTTGTATGAGAACCACCCCTTCATGTACCAGTTCCTGGCTGTCTTAACTGCTCTGATTATCTATGTGTCCTGGCTTATGTGAGAACCACTCTTCGTGTACCAGTTTCTGGCTATTCCTGACTACTCTGAGTTCTATACGATTTGGCTTGGTTTCCATTACAGTTAAGGTTAACCCCGACTACCCTGTCCTATGTATTTCATATTATCTGATACATATATATGTTTGTGTCCCTAGAGGTAGCCAGATTACCGACCACCTAAGGATCGGAGAGATAGATAGGGACTGTCTAAAGGGGCCTACGTTGCGCTATATCAGGAGGGATTTGTTACATAAAACCACAGCTGTAGTGTATTACTTTGTATCTATCATGACTGTTATGATCATGGGTGATTTCTGCCATAAATTATCATATTTTAATACTAACTGATTGACATACCAAAGAAGGACCAATAGGGGCAGTGTGTAGGCTGTTTGCACTGTGGGGCTAGCTGTGATGTCATTAAGCCAGCCTACTTTAGAGAGGTCTTTTCCTGTTGGTAGAGAGGGTTTGTCATCTGGTGACTCCCACTGGGAATAAAAGGGGGACTTCCACCAAGAGTTAAGTCTCTTTGGCCTGATACCTGAGACTGACCAGACCATGTGAAGTTTTCTGCAGCCCCCAGCTTGGGGCGTAGTAAGCATGCTTTCATTTCATTGCTGTATTGTTTAAGTATTGTTGTTTAGTTTAATGTACTGTGCCATGACTGTTTGTATATGTTAGTTTTTTCTGTAGTTACTGTAAAGCAAATGATATAAACTGTGAATATAGATTGCCAAGTAAATTGTCATTCATATTGCACTGGTTTCTGTGTGGTTTTTCTTGTATATATTCGACCATATTACCCACAAGATATAAATGTTATTGTTGCAACTTAGGGCTTTAATTATTGCATATTAATTCAATAATTAATGATGCATTTAATGCCCAAAACGAAAAAATTGGCGACGAGGATGGGATATGCTTGGATATCTTAAAGACACAAATGTGATTTGATTTGTATTTCTGTAAATATTACAGTAACTTGTGTCTGCATAGGATTGAATGAATGGATGATGCAATGTGCATAGTTTTTCCATTTCTGCCTATGTAACCATATATACCTAGTTTTTGAATTGATGTGATGCAGAAAAGTAGTTATATGATTTTTGGTGCAGATGATAAAGATACGTTTTTGTATTCTTTGTTTAGCAATGTTTTAAATGGAAAAAACATTTTGTGTTTGATTTCCACAGACTGACCATGTGGTAGATAGACCACATGCTGTGGAGTGTTTGCTGAAGGCCTAGCTTCATTTGCATATGAAAAGACTTTTTTACAGTTCATTGCAGAAACTGGTTTTACTGGTTTTTCTGTTTTTTCTTGTCTTGATTACAATGGAATAGGTTTTTGTATTTAGCTAGACTCATTCCTTTTTAGGATTTGTGATTAATTCATTTTCTTTCTTTTTTGCAGGAAGAAAATGCAAAGTTAAATTAAATAGCTAAAAATATGCATGTTATTGTGCATATGTGTATATACACATGATATAGTGACTTTTGAGATAAAAGGGTTGCTTTTAACAGAGGATGTTAAGAGATAATGAGATATATTGTGTACCTTGCTAGCATTTACCTTTGTAAATGGAGACTATCTTTTGCAGCTAAAGATGGGGGAGGAAGCTGTGCTTGCAAGTGGTTTTAGATAAAATACCTGCATAGTGATTGATGCCTAAGCTAACTATGTTGTGAAGTCAACAAGGGAAGTGAATGCATTTAGTGAATAGAGCCCTACAATAATTATTGCATTTGTGTTCTCCCTTTAGAGTAGTGATGCAAACTCTGTTTAAAAAGGGAGGGAATTAATACATGTCTGGATTAAGGTAAAGATGGTAAGACATGCCCATAGCTGTGCAAACATATTGGACCATAACCCTTTAAAAGAGCCGGAAGAGGGAAGCTGTGTGTCGCTCCTCTATAGAATTGAATTGAGGGGTGAAGGCAACAGGTAGACTATGACCCCATTAGTCCCTAAAAGAAAGGGTAGTGGCTACAGTCTTCACCCCGTGATGTAGGAACATATGTGGTTTAATTTAAGGGGTGGTCACCTCGTGATCACATTTGTGGCCTAATTGGAGGGCAGTAGAGTAAAACATAATTCACTATGCAAGGTAATGACCCAAAACCTAGGGATCGAGAGACATGCAAAGTTAAGACTGCATGTAAGGCTTCCAAAAGTGCTTGGGACCCCCCCCCCCCTCTCAGCTGACGATTTCCATGAACTAATTCTGTGTGCTTTATTTTACAGGAAGTGTGTTATATCCCTGGTGGATAAAATGTGTTCGCTGTGCACCTCTAGCTGGTGCAGACCATATAATCGCTCCCTCAGTGTTTGGCCAAAGTGCTTTCCAGGACTGCGCAATCCAGGATGCCATGGAGGGCCCTTACATCTGTGGCAAAGAGTGTCACCCCAATGGCTGCACTGACCGCATGTGCAGATAATGAGCAGAGAGCAGCTACAAGCTGAATGGTTATAGATTTAAGCATTAACAGAACATATTATATTGTACATGCCATTTGTAGAATTAAATGCTGGAAATGACTAGGAAAGGAATTATGGTCTGTGTTCTTTCCGTTTAGATATAGCAGATCTTGGAGACAAGAAAATGTTTTTGTTTCTTTTTAAGACTTTTGAAGAAATTTATAATTTTGAGTTTCATATATAGGGCCTTTTTAATATGTCTGTATTATGATCGGATGCATACACGTGTCTCTTATAAGTCCGTGAAAGCATCACAATACTTGCATAACCAAGGTTATTGGAGGGGTATTCTCTTTTTGGGTTGGGCCTTTAATTGGTTGTCTTGTGAGTGTAATGTTTACCTCATCATTGCAAAGTATTGGGAATTAAGCTAAGGGGGGGCATATCGTTCACTGTTTGCATGAGAAAGATTGTTGAAATGTGTGTGTGTGTCAGTGGAAATGCCCTTGCTGGCTGAAATGGTAGAGTTAAAATACCCCATCCGATGTGTGTAAGAATGACTGAGAGGTTCTCCGCCAGCCATGGTCCAACTCAAAGAAATGACCCTATTCCGGTTATCCCAGACAAGCCGTACTCCTTCAAATCTGCCGTACCCCGCCATTATCTTCTAGGGATCCCGATTCCCATGAATGAAAGGGATGGGGGAGTGACTGGAGTCAAAGTGGAGCGTTTGTAAGTGTTGATGGGAGAATGGCGGTGCCCCTGGGAGATTCTATCGATGGAAGGGGACTGGGTGCACAGATGGGGCCCGGTCAAAGTGAAACGACATGTAAAATGTTATGATGTTTTTTGGTTACAGTTCCGTTGACAGTCCCGTCAAGGAGCAGTACCAGGTTATTGTGTTTATCTGTGAATCAGGAGTGTGGTGGATGTATAGAGAGATCAATCTCAGGAGATATGTGTCGGTTTATATCTATCTCCACAGGGTAAAAAGTTTAGACATCGCAACCAAATAGTTATTGTGGTGATTGGCACCCCATGAGCTGTCGTTTTGGCCTATGTAGACGATTGCCTGCGTGTCAAGAACTTTCCAGCAAGGAGATTTCATTCCCCGATCAGGCTGTGTGTGTTATTGGTCGTGTGTATTTCTTGAAGACTTTTCATCAATGTGATTTTACTGCAGCTCAAGAACCAGAAGAAGAGGCAGCAGCTTTGGACATTAAGCTCAGCCTTCATTGAAGTTTCACTGCAGCTGAGAGTGATGAGAGTAGGTAAATAACGCAACAAAGAGCAGGAACTTGTGTTACATCAATGTGTGGAATGAAATAAAGAATAAGTGACCACAAAAAACCTTAGAGTCCCTGCACCAGTGAACTGTTGAGTAATAGCCTACACCTCTCTGCGCAAATGATTTCTTCATCAGTTGATATTCGTCAAAGTTCTCTGAAGAAAAAGAAGAAGAAAGAAAAACTTTCCAGGACTAATGTTTGGGAAATGTCTGGCTTCGAGGCCTACAGCATCCAGCTCCAGTGACTGTCCATGCCATGAATTACAGGTGCTGTATGGGTTGTTGTGTCTAATATTAAGCTCCACCACACATCCTCACATAAATACAATATCGTTGGTTTTGTATGTGCCTATTATAGGCCAAGGTTTTGTAACTGGTAAGGCACACGCTCAGTGGTGTACCTTTGCTGAATTTAGTTGATAAAGCACTCATATTGTTGGTGGAGGAATGTATTTTGTTTCCAAAAATGGGGAGATCGTTTCATAGATGATTTATGACATAAGTCAAAGGGTGGATTGTTATGATCATGGGTGATTTCTGCCATAAATTATCATATTTTAATACTAACTGATTGACATACCAAAGAAGGACCAATAGGGGCAGTGTGTAGGCTGTTTGCACTGTGGGGCTAGCTGTGATGTCATTAAGCCAGCCTACTTTAGAGAGGTCTTTTCCTATTGGTAGAGAGGGTTTGTCTACTGGTGACTCCCACTGGGAATAAAAGGGGGACTTCCACCAAGAGTTAAGTCTCTTTGGCCTGATACCTGAGACTGACCAAACCATGTGAAGTTTTCTGCAGCCCCCAGCTTGGGGCGTAGTAAGCATGCTATCATTTCATTGCTGTATTGTTTAAGTATTGTTGTTTAGTTTAATGTACTGTGCCATGACTGTGTGTATATGTTAGTTTTTCTGTAGTTACTGTAAAGCAAATGATATAAACTGTGAATATAGATTGCCAAGTAAATTGTTATTCATATTGCACTGGTTTCTGTGTGGTTTTTCTTATATATATATATTCGACCATATTACCCACAAGATATAAATGTTATTGTTGCAACTTAGGGCTTTAATTATTGCATATTAATTCAATAATTAATGATGCATTTAATGCCCAAAATGAAACAATGACAAAAAGGCATTCAATGGAAGGACTACAGATTGGTGCACCCTCTCTGTCGTTTAAAGTTCTCAGCAACAGTCCACCCCATTCCGCTGCCCACCCGATGCCCTAGGTCAGAGGTCAACAACCTTGGCTCCCTGATGTTTTGGGAACTACATTTCCCATTAGGTTCAGTCAGCCTAATGGGTGACTGAGCATCGTGAGAGATGTAGTTCCCAAAACATCAGGGAGCCAAGGTTGCTGACCCCTGCTCTAGGTATTGTACATCTAACATGCCAATGGAGCACTTGTAAGGTTTTAGAGTTAACCATGCAGCCTTGATGCAATCCAGAACGATACCTAGGTGTCACTGTGTATGGCAATGTCGTTCAGGTATGCGCAGGCTACTCCTGGAGGCTACCAAGGAATCCGATCCACCATCCGCTGTAATGTCACCAGAGCATTCTTCCTCCTGAATGGCATGACCTTAAATTGGTACAGGCCGAAGGGGGTGATGAAGGCTGACTTCAGGACGAATTCTGTGTCCAGTGGGATCTGCCAATACCCCTTGCACAGGTCCAGGGTGGTGAGGAAGTTACCACAGACGATGCGGTCAAGTAGCTCATCGACCCTGGGCATGGGGTAGGCATCTATGGTGTGCGACCTTTGAGCCTGCGGCAGTCCATGCACAAGCGGATGGTGCCATCCTGCTTGGGGATGAGGACTATCAGCAAAGCCCATGGGCTCTTGGACGGCTCAATAACTCACAGGTCCAACATTTCTCGAATCTCCATGCGCATTCCCTCTCTCATCGCTTCAGGTATCTGATATGAAGCCTGCCTCAAGGGTGGCTGTGCTGGGGTCTCCACATGGTGTACGGCCTCCTCCGTGTACCCAGGTACCATGGAGAACATCTCCCTCCGCTGTGCTAACACCTGTTTAACCTGGGATCTTTGACTCAGTCCCAACTGGGTATCTAGTTAGATTGCCTCTAGTCCCTCTATAGGCCTGGCCCACTCAGTTAACTCTGGCACAGGATATCCTCTGAATCTTCTGCAGCACAGATTGTGGCCACCTCCACTGATCTCTCGGCAGGGTTTTGGCATATTCAAGTGAAAGGTCTGTTAGACTCTTGCAATGGAACACCGGGCCACCGGGTAGGGTCACAGATCTGTGCCACTACCCGATACAGTCCCTGCCAAGTGGCCAGTAGTTTGTTCTGTTTGGCGGGCTTCAGGGCCAATACTTTTTGCTCCACTTCCAGGGTATTGTGGCGAGCGGTACGGTCATACCACCGCTTCTGCCTCACCTGGGTGCACTGAAGGTTCTCCCGGACTAGGTTTGTGAGTCCTTTCAGCTTATCAACGTAGCAAAAGATAAAACAAAAGTCCCACCTGAAAAACAATCACCTGTCCAAACTATTAAGAAAGGACAACACTCCCTTCAACAGGATTAAACCTGACTACATAATGATATATAAACACAAGAACCCAGTATAACAGGCAAGAGAGTCTGTCAACTGATAATCAAGGAGTGGCTAACATGGAATTACCTTTATTGAACGATTAACACTCCCAGATACTGGACTTAAAAAACATATACATAACAGGCATCATAGGGTAAATTGGAACACTCAAAGTTCATAAGATAAGTGCTATGCAATGGGCTAAATGGCGATCACTAGAAATAAAAATAAAAAGTTGGACATTAGCTCAACATATGGGGTTGTAGCTGGCGAAACATATGTTGAGCTAATGTCCAACTTTTTATTTTAAGTTGTTTATGTGGTGTGTAAGGGTTCAGACTGTGCTCAGTGTAGCAAGATGGGGTTGTGAGCCCAGGATGCAGTGATAGAGGCAGGTTTACGGTATAACAAAGGGTGTTTATTAGAAATAAACACTATAGCTTAGAATCCGGCAAGGAACAGACAAAGGCGAAGTCAGGGTTAAGCAAAAGGGTCTGGTACACGGGGGGTCCTAGATGGGTCCGACAAGGAACAGACAAAGGCGTAGTCAGGGTTAAGCAAAGGGGTCTGGTACACGGGGGTCCTAGATGAGGGGCAGAAGGATGGGAGGGTACCGGTTTATGGAGCAGAAGAATGTCCAGATAATACAGAGGGTCCTTGGGGTCTTTGGTTGCAGAATTCAGGTAAATGTCCAGAAGGTTCAGGGAGCTTTGGTGCATAGATTCACAGCCAGGTAACAGCAATGTGGAAGTGAGTTCTAGAGGGCGTAGCTTCCTGATATAGTGGGATAATCAGGGGAAGGTGTGATCAGGTGAGGTTCTATGGCTAGGATGTGAGAGTTCAGGATGTGCAGAGTCTATACAAAAAGTCCTGGAACCTGCAGGGGGCCTGCAGGATGTGAAACCAAAGGGGGCGCCAGGGGGAGAGGGCCTCCAGGACCTTACATGGTGTCTGCATCGGCAGGGTTTAGGACAGAATTTATGAGCATGAGCTCAAATAGCATTAGGGTCAGCATTGGTATGCGTATTATGCATGGTGCACTAATTTGGGCGTAAGGGATTTGCCCCAAAGCTCCCCTTTTCTTGAGATTCACGACCATATGTGAGAAGCTTTATTTCTAGTGATCGCCATTTAGCCCATTGCATAGCCCTTATCTTATGAACTTTGAGTATTCCAATTTACCCTTTGATGCCTGTTGTGTATATATGTTTTTAAGTCCAGTATCTGCGAGTGTTAATCATTCAATAAAGGTAATTCCGTGTTAGCCACTCCTTGATTATCAGTTGACGGACTCTCTTGCCTGTTATACAGGGTTCTTGTGTTTATATATTCTTTCAGCTTATCCCAAAAGGAGAGTACATAGAAGATGATCGCGGTACCCTTGGGGCCCACTTACCCTTCCCAATGTGTCCTGATCAGGTCCAAGTGCCCCTCACCCACCACCCACACAGCAGCTTGAACAGGGAGAAGCCGGTGGATTCTTGCGGCACCTCCAGGTAAGCAAACAGAAGGTGTGGCAGGTATCTCACCCAGTCTTGGCGAGAGGTTTTGAACGTCCAAAACATCTGCTTCAGTGTCCCGTTAAACCTTTCGCAAAGCCCATTTCTCTGGGGGTGGGATGAGGAGTTCTGCAGAGGTCTTATTCCACAAAGTCTTCATAGCTGCTGGGTAACCTCGGCAGTGAATTGAGTTCCCTGATCAGAGATGATCTCCAGGGGGAACCCTGTGTGACGGGTTGCCACTAATCGGGATGAGTAGATCCCTGTTAGCTCCTTCCTTGTCTTGGAGCGCTACGGGGTAGCGGGCCAGCCGAGACATCAGCCCTGGATACAGCAAAGATTGCTGCTTAGTGTGGGTAGAACCGCTGCTTGGAATACGCCGATCTGCTGTCTGAAGCCAGAAAAGCCGCTACTCGGAGTGCATCGATCCACTGCTCGCCTCTGCCTGGATCCGAGGATACCAAGATTTGGTGAAAATAGCCCTTTATCCCCCCCCATTCACTTGTCGAGACAAAGTGTAGGTGAAGGCAAACCAGAGTGTGTTTATTACAGGGAAATACATGGTACATTTATACAGACTGTCCCCATTGTTCTCCCTCCTGCCCGCCCTCAGACATCTCAGCGCTGGGGCTTTACTGCCTCTACCCATAGCCCAGTTTCAATCCGTTAACATGGGTCACCCCTGCCTCTAGACTGTACCCAGTAAATTAACATACAATGACCATCATCGTCTCTGGACGAGCCCCGTCTGTAGAATGTGCTACTGCCCCTAGAGAGAGCCCAGTTTGTGGGGACGGTTTGTCGGACGCTCTGGCTCGGGGTCCCTCAGGTCACCTGGATTCCTGACTTCTGTAGCGGTGGCAAAACCTGGGTACTGCCACATAGCTCTGGTCCCCTGGCTACTTCTGCCAAAGAAACGCCCTGATTCACGAATGGGGGATCGAGGAATGAGCTGTCGAAATCCGGCGGCTGTTGTAATATACCCGGGCAGCAGAGTGGCCGTGCTCCCTGCAGGAGGAGGAGGCTGGATGATGGGGTTCCCGATAGTAGGCTCCTGTTTTTAGGGACACACTGGACAAAAAAAATGCCCTGGTGGAGTGTATAGTGGCTGGAGCATTAAAGTCTGGCAGGGCAGTTTTGGGGTCTCACTGGCGGTGGCTCGATGTGCGCAGGCAGAGAGCAGGATCTCTGCATTGATGTTGGCCAACAGGATGTCCTCCGGGTACCTGGCGGCATAGTCTACCACCGTCAAGATATATTTATAGTAGTGGGAAGAGAGCACTGGCATGGTCAGAGTTATCAGGTCTTACCTGGGTCCCCTGGTTCCTCCTGGCGGGCGGTCACTGGGTATGTCTCTGGAGTGCAAGCCTTCTTACTGTGAAGGTTTCTTACTGGTGTGGGTGAGCTGGGTGGCCATGCCCGTACTGGGTGGCCTTGCGGGGTCGCTGGAGCTCGACTCGGTACCTTGGGGTCTAGAATAGGGATGGGCTGGCGGTTCGATGCGAACATGAGTTTGCATCGAACATTGGCCGTTCGACCATTCATCGAACAGCGAACATTTCCACATGTTCGCCCACAATGCACCACAATGGACCACAATGCACTTTTCCACTGGCCTGAAGCTTGTAATTGGCTACAGCCTTGCACCTGACCACAGGTCAGGTGCAAGACAGGTGCAAGACTATGCCAATCAGAGCTCAGAGTCCTGATTGGGCAAATTTTGCCCAATCATGGGCTCACTGAGCTAAGTCCCGCAGCACACTATATAAAGCTTCCCTGCAGCCCCAGCGTGCGTGTTGCATGAGCTAATCAGAGAGGAGATTGTTGCATATCAGGGTGTATCACTGAGTTATACCAGAGTTCTGGGAATTTGAATCTGTGTCTTGGCACTGCCAGCTATCAGGGACAGGGTGTATTACTGAGTTATAGCAGAGTTCTGGAAAATCTGTATATCTTTAATCTAATTCTAGATACCATAGAATACCACAATTGAATCAGAGTTCATCTGTATCTTTAATCTGTATCTTTATCTATTCAAAGTTGAATCTGGGTCTTGCCAGCTATCAGGGTGTTGCAGCCTGCAAGAGAGGAAGTGAATCAGAGAGAGAGAGTAGAGGACATTGGCAGCCTTGCAGGGAAAATATCAGTGAAATCGCTGACTTATATCAGAGTTCTGAATATCTTTAATCTATATACCAGAGTTGAATCAGAGTTCTGTATATCTTTAATCTATATATCACTCACCATGTCAGAAAGACCAAAAAGGACAGGCAGACACTCCCAGACACAGATAAGAGGGCAAGCAGCCTCTGTGTCGGAAGGCTGTGCCCCTGGTCGTCGTGCACGTGGTGCATCCTCTGCAGGGACACGCTTGTCCTTTCTAACTGGTGCTGGCTGTCTTAAGCAGCAGCAACATACAGAGGATTTGCAGGATTGGCTAACCAGGCCATCCTCATCCTCCGAGTCCTCTGCCAGCCAGGCTTGTAGTGGTTTACAGTCCACCTCAGCTGCCAAAACATCTAATTCAGCCTCCATGTCCACAGCTACTCCTGCCGTAGCCTCCCTATCACACACGGAGGAGTCAGCTGAATTGTTTGACTACAGTGACAGTGACATGCTGCTTGAGGATGCGCAGAAACTCCAGTGCTCTGATTCAAACTCTGAAGTTGAGGAAGGGAGTATAATCAGCCTAGAGGGAGGGGGTGCCAGTGACACACAAAGAACTGGCACTCATGTTCCCCCAGCAGCTGCAGCATACTGCCAGGTTGGCTCCAGTGACGAGGAGATAGGGGGTGATGACGATGATGAGGTCATTGACTCCACCTGGGTGCCTGATCGAACAGAGGAGTCAAGTGAGGAGGAGGCACAACAAAAACGAGGCACAACGTCCTCTATGAGCAACCGTAGCCAGTCCAAGGCATCAGATGTCAGAGCTGCTCAGGTGCAGAGCGCTGTTGTCTCAAAGCACAAGTCCAGGAACTCTGCTGTCTGGGAGTTCTTCACGACATGTGCAGCAGACTGCACCGTTGCTATTTGTAAGCTATGTCTGAAGAGGATCAAGCGTGGGAGAAACATCAGCCGCTTGGGTACCACATGCTTGAAGTATGCACACAAACCAATAAATTTAAAAGAAAGAAGTAGTGGACGAATGAGATTTTAGTAATGTCTCTGCAGCCGGTGTCTGTGACAAGTTTATAGACATTAAGTTACAGTAACCTCGCTCAAGGAAAGGTTCAGCTTGTGGCTCGAATGGAGTGACAATAAAATAACTACAGGAGATGTTTTGTTTAAAGTTTCCTGTAGTTAGCGACTACTATGGAATATAGTCCAAAATGTTTTGTAGAACTGTACAGAGGCACAACTCAAATCCTAATATCCTTGAAGTACAGATTGGATACTGTATTCGAAACATCACTATCTAAATTGTGTCTCTATTGGCATTCTATGGAGTATCAAAGATACCTGTTCTTACTAACAGAACAGTAAGAAGAGAGTCGCTTTTAATGCAGAAATGTCTTTTAAGTTGTACATTGTGTACCAATGACACCTACTGGTAAACAAAAGAAATTGCTTAAGTATTTGTAAGCTAAGGAAGAAAGGAAAATAAAGTATATGTAAACTAAAGAGTAGGAACTACTTAGGTCCTTCTAACTAGGGATGAGTCGAACACTCCCCGAGTTCGGTTCGAAGCCGAACCCGAACTTTCCAAATGTTCTGGTCCGAACCCGAACCCGAACTCGGACCCCATACAAGTCAATGGGGCTGAAAATTCGGTTTTTAGAGTGCCCTCCAAGAGGGCATATATGCTAGATATTTGCCATAAAAAGTGTATGGGGGTCCGGGTAGTGCCCTGGGGGACAGGAAACAAGGACAAAAAGTTAAAAATAAAACGTTTTTAAAGGGACAGTGAGTTTTCCATGAAATAAGGGTTAAAAATAAAAACGGAAAATTCCTTCAAATATCATGCCTAGGAGGTCCCCATAACCTGCCCGTGAAGTGGCGGATTTCTAGGATGTATAGAAATATGTAAAAAACAAAAAATGACATTTCAAATGACGGTAAATGCTTTTCCTTTAATCTATTCATAAACAACTGCTTGGGGCGGCAGTCTGTATGAAAAGAGGAGACATTTTCGGACACGCAGAAAAAGTTTACTGATTTTTTGGCGGTGAAAAGCAGGAGAATGACTGGAGAATGGAAAATTCTAGGTCAAAATAGCCAAACCAGAAACATTCTCCCATTTAGGCTAGGGTCAGACTAGCGAATTTTTAACATGCGTTTAGGCGCACTTAATCACGGCCGCACTAGCAGCAAATGACGGGCAATGACAGCTAAATGACAGTACGGTCGCACGAAAGTCCGGCTGCGCAACGCAAGTGGAAAATGAACGCATTTTTTCGAGAACGCAGAACCACTAGTACGGACGTACAGAGTGCGCTGCGTCCACTAGCAGTGTGTGTGCGTGATTTGGAGACGTCAGACCCTGCTCATGTCCGGCCAACATAACGTCCAGACACCCAAAGTTTCCTGGTTTGGATCCGTAAAAAATCACGCACAAAAATACGCATCGTATGACCGTTTTCGCGCATTCCGTGAAAAAATAAGGCAATGCGTTCGGACGCACCTTTTGACGGTCGCTGTGAAAAATGCGTTAGTCTGACCCTAGCCTTATCTCACTTTCCAAATCGGGTATTTGGTGCAGATTGTTCTCTTTTCCTGCCATTCTCCTGGTTTTCACCTTTCTCTGAACAATCCTGAGAGAGAGGTGAAAGCCAGGAGAACTGGCAGGAGAAGAGAACAATCTAGACCAAATAGCCAATTTGGAAAGTGAGTTAAATGGGAGAATTTTTCTGGTTTGGCTATTTTGACCTAGAATTTTCACTTCTCCAGTTATTCTCCTGCTTTTCACCGCTCTCTGAATAACCCTGTGAATGTTTAATTACGAGGTGAAAAATAACATTGCTTAAGGCTGGGGTCAGACGAGCGCAGTTATCACATCCGTGTTGCCGCACATTTGTACGTCCGTGGCAGCATAGCATTCTGACCAATGGAGCCGCACACACGAAGTACGTCCGCACGGAAGTGCGGATGCATGGCGGACGCAGCAAACGGACGCAGGTTAGGCAAGAACGTAATACTGCTAGAACGGACGTGCGGAGTGCGCCACGTCCGCAACGTCCGTGTAGCTTTGTATGTGAGTGATGAAACGAGGTCAGATGGACTGCATTTATACGTCCAGCATTTTTGACGGACAGAATGTTTTTTCATTTTAATTTATTTTCCCTGCTACATCAGTCAAAAAATACGTCAGTGAAAAAAACCGACTGTTTGGCCACTACCTTGTTGTCAGCCAGTAAGTACGTCCATACTGCACGGACGCACAGTCCGTACAAAATGCACTCATCTGACCCTAGCCTTAGATGTTATTTTGAATCTTTTTCAAACACAAGTTAACCACTTGGCTGCTATGGACGCGCTCAGCGCGTCCAGCTAAGTGGTTCTCCTGTGCTATGGACGCGCTGATTCCGGCGGATTGCTGCGCCCCCCCGGTGCGGGCTGACATCTTGGATGTCAGCCCAGCACTCCGGGACCCCGGCGGAGCAATTAGATGTCATTGTGGCGGCGCGATGACATCTAATTCAGGCGCCCCCCCGCATGTGTGGAGGAAGCGCCTGAAAGGGAGGGGGGAGGTCCTTCGGACCTCTCTCCCTCCCGAACGCCGGGGGGCAGGGGGTTAATCCAGGCACCGTTTGGAAGGGCACAGCCTGCCCTTCCAAACGGTGGCTGTGATTAACCCCTGGGGAGCCGGATCACGAATCGGCGCTGAAAAGCGACGGATCGTGATCCTCTCCTGGAGCTGGCCGACATCTTGGATGTCGGCCAAGCCTCCAGGAACTCCCCCTGAGGACTGGCGTCATCATGCATAGCACGATGACGCCAGTACTGGAGTTAACCCCTAGCTGCCACCAATGGTGGAGATAGGGGGTTCCAATGAACCCCCTATCTCCCGATCCGTGGCAGCTAGGGGTTAATGTTTGATATTGTTGGATCGGCCAGAGCATGGCCTTTCCAAGGATACCAAACATGAGCATGAAAAATGTTTTAAAAAAAATCAAAAAATATATATATATATTTTAAAAAAAAATCTAAAAAAAAATAAACAATTTTTTTTTTTTTTTGTTTTGTTAATGCAGCAATATTGTTCCCATTTCAATTATAATGTGAACAATAATGCTGCACTAACGATTTTTGTATGCGGTGCGTTTGTTAAAAAAAGCGAAATTTTCCCCCAAAAAAAATGTAACGAGACCCCATTTCTAATTTTTTTAACAAGTGCACCTCATACAAAATATAACCGCAAATGATCGCATGTTAAAATGTGAAAAAAAACACTTTACACATAATAAATGATTGAAAATTCAAATTTTATTGCATTTTTGTTATAATATACAGACATGACATAACGTATACATATAATAATGACATATTATGAATCTGCCAAGTCTGCCGGAAAGAACGATATATAATATGTCTGGGTCATATATCAAAATATGGCTACAAAACGCGGTTAATCATGATGAGCGAAAGCAGTAAAAATGACCTCAGCACAGAGGTGTGAAAAGCCTCAGCAGCAAAAGGGTTAAATGCAGCATATTAGGATGTTTTAGGGAAATTAATTCTCAAATCTCAATCGGAAGCAGACACCACCCCACCCTCAGTATGTTGTACAATGTATCAAATTGATTACCAGACTAAAAACACCTGGTGTTATGCCCGTTTGTGAACAGAGGTCATTTAGAGTTGATAATCTTTCCACGTACACATTAGTTTTTAATTCAATATCTAATAAACCGTTGCTTATAATATTCTGCAGTAAAGAGTCTCTTTATTTCTAGATTTTTTAGTATTTTTTTAAGCATTTTATATACTTTTTTCAAAATTTCTTTTTTTTTTTTTAACTCGAACCGAACAGACCCAAAAAGTTCGAAATTCGCGAACTTTCGAACTGCCAAAGTTCGGGTCGAACTCCGAACCGTCCGAACCCGAACAGCTCATCCCTACTTCTAACCAGGAAAAAGACAGACTGAGGGGAAAAAAGGTCATATACAAGTATATCAGTATATCGGCTATGGATCATGCCGATACCGATAACAGGGAAAAACCTGAATATCGTGCTCGATTATCGGTAGTACCGATAATCGGTCGACCCCTAGTTAAGACTATGGAGCCTTAATGTTAGCTGCCTTGTATTCCTTAACTTCCTTGATTTTCAGGCAACTAGAATCTTGGAGTCAGGGCCCTACATCTTAAGCCTCCCTTTAACATCAGTCAAAATAATCTGAACCTTACATCCTTGACTTTAATTTTAATGTGCATTACTGTATCTTGTTCTATTAAAGCATACAGTATGACAGAGTATCCTACAAAACAATGATGTCCATCACCATTTTAATCTCTGTTATACTGATGCAACACAGTTTCAGTTTTGCACAAATTGTAGTTGCTGCACTAAATTTATGCAATTTATTTGATTTCAAGTATAAACTGAATTAGTAAACAGGCATGCGCAGAGGGAAAGCAGTAATGTTATTTTAAGATCATATGTTGCAGCAGGAGAAACTCGCTTTTGCTAAAATTGACAGAATGAGCATGGTTCACTATATAAAATGTTGTGGAACATAGAAACTAGAGATGCTAGTAGAATTAGCATCTCACTGCATATAGCTGTAATAACCAACTAATGACTTTTAAAGCATCGTAAATGATATTTAATTATTCCATTTGCCAGTTGAAGTTCATGGGAACTTTGGTCCAGAAGCTGCTGAAGTCACAGTTTAGATTTCTTCTTCCCAATCCCATCAGCTCTTTCAGTTTGTTTGAATATGTTTTACAGGCCAGTCTTTTCTGTGATCCAGCTACGGAGGTAAGTGGTTCTGGAGTAGACCCCAGGCTTGTTGGGTAAAGCACAGCCAATTCCATAGCTCACACTTCCAACAAGGTACCATGTGCCATTAAAAAGTGTGGTAACCAATGGCCCACCAGAATCTCCCTGTGTTGAAGGGAAAAAATAAAGACAATATTTACTTTTTTACATTTAAAGTATCTTTGTATAAACCTTGTGATGGGAAATAATCAAAAGAACACACTGCGATAAGTGCCAAGGTTACGATTCCTACTGCTACTATGAAAGCCATTCCCAGTTTATAATATTAACAGTGTATCAACAAACCCTGTCGGTTGGGTGGAGTAGAGGTAACAGCACTGCTCTATAATTGTGGAGAGAGACTGTGGAGACACAGGTTCGATCCCGGCAAGAGCACCTCTCCATTTAGTGTCCTTGGACAAGACACGTAATTGTACATACTCGCCACCCAGGACATACTTGAAAACGAGAGAAATCTCAATGTATCCTTCCTGGTAAAATTCTTTCTCAAAAAAATACCACCAAAAATACAATCAACACAAGTAATGTAAATTAAAGACACTTTACATCTTAATAAGTAGGAGAATCTGGTGTGTGATCGAACTAGTGATAAAAGCCTTTGTGGAGATCTTCTCAATTCCCATGTCTTGTGTTCCATGTAACTCCATCTCAATATATTTGGCACTTTTCTTGTAGAATTTATAGATGGCATTAAAAGTTTAATGTATCGAGGTGACAGACCATGATTTATTTGTACAGAAAATAAAAATCACTGAGATTTCCATCCCTAAACCACCCTGGCACTCAAAATTGAGGTTGTTTTATAACACACACACCTAGAAATACACTTACTGGTCACTTTATTAGGTACACCTGTTCAATTGCTTGTTTGCATGTTTTTTTTGTGTAAATGAAATTTTATTAAATTTTCCTAAAGCATAACATCAACAAAATTATACTGCAAGTATGCTATTCAGTCTATATAAGAAAAGAAAAGAGAGAAGGGGTTGCCCAAACCCGGAGAAGAAAGAGGATAGAGAAAAGAGACAGCAGAAAAGGAGAGAAGGGGGAAAGGGAATGGATGCTAAAGATTGCCCTATGAGGCAGTGTCAACCGATCGGAAAATAGTTAAGAGCAATTGTAGAAATGCCAACAGATCTCAACCGCAGAATAACATGCATCAGAATGTATAATCAATATCTAAGAGCCCATCCTCCGAAGTGGAAATCGAAACGAACCCATTTGATCCACCCGTGGGGTCCATGTTTTGTAATAAGAGGGCAAAGTGTTGTTGGTGATCGCTGATAGTTCTTCCATAATTTGTACGTCCCGAATCTTGGGGTATATTTTTGCGAATGAGGGGATCCTGGTACAGTTCCAATGCTCCGCCAGTACTCTGCGGGCTGCAAGCGTAATTTTTGATATCAATTTGTTTTCAGGGCGGGATAACTCTGAGAACGGTCTGGAGAGGAGATATGCCCAAGGGTCCATTGGGGTCTCTTGTGAGAATATTGCTTGAATCAAAGTGTGCGTTTGGTTCCAAAACTTCTGGACATGGGGGCAGAACCACCACATGTGGGCATAAGATCCCCGCAAGCCACAACCCCTCCAGCAAAGATCCGGCGTTCCCGGTGAGTGGTGACATGTGAGCGATTTGGACCGGCGTGGTATACCAGCGGAGAATAGTTTTAATTAGCTGTTCTTGATGAGTGGTGCATAGTGAAACAGATTTCATAGCTTCCCATATATCGCCCCAATCTTCCGCTTCCAGGGATTCCCCTAGGTCCCTCTCCCAGGCTTGGATGTAAGGGAGCTCCTTCCAATCTAACAAGGCCGTAATTGAGCGGTATATGGATGAGATAAGTCCTTTTGGGTAGGAGCCCCGAAGGCATGTTGTTTCGAAATAGGAGGGAGGAGTAAGAGCCGCCGCTTTGATGTGTCGTCTGGAGGCAAATGATCGTAATTGTATCAGGATGGGAGAGTCGGTCTTGTGAAGTGGCTGGCAGGTCCGCAGCAGTCAACAGGGATCCTTTAGGGTAGAGTTGATATAGTCTAAATAATTGAGAGCCATGCCAGCCTTCCGAAGGTAAAGAGTTCAGGGCCGGCTGGAATTCCCTGTTCCTAAGTATCGGTGTTAAAGGAGAGGGGAGTGAGGTCAGATCGCATTTCGTTGCCAGTTTGTCCCACAGTCTGAGAGAATTGAGTATAGCCGGGCAGGCTGTTCAATAGGGGACGGTGGACTCGGGGGTCCAGATCCAGAATTGAGGTTGATCAGGATACATAAGGTCCCTTTCCAGATCGACCCATCGCCTGGTGGCAGAAGGGGCGTGCCAGGCCACTATCTGGGCCAGTTGAGCTGCATAGTAGTATGAAAACAAACAGGGGAGACCCAGGCCTCCAGCTTCTTTGGGCCTGTATAAGGTGGTCCTAGCCACTCTACGTCTCTTGCCATGCCATTTAAAAGAGTCTATAGCCCTCTGGAGGTCAAGCAGGTCTTCAGGGTCCACCGCCACTGCGATAGTTTGGAAAAAATACAATATACGTGGGAGGACATTCATTTTAATACAATATATACAGCCCACCCATGAAATCATGTATCTATCCCAACATTCTAGATCCTGCTTAAGCTGGCATCTTAAAGTTGTATAATTAGAAGCGTAGAGGTTATGGGGGTCGCTCGTCAGAGTGATCCCCAAATATTTAAAAGAGGAAGATATATGGATCGGGAACGTGTTACATAATATTTCAACCTCCTCCAGTGGAACATGAGTAACCATGGCCTCGGATTTTGCAATATTTATCTTGTATCCCGACAGGCGGGCAAATTCATTGAGCGAGAGAAGTAATCTGTCAAGGACAGGAGTATGTCGTCTGCGTAGGCCGAGACCTTAAAGGTGTCCGAACGAATAGTGACCCCCTGTATCTCTGAGGTGGCCCTAATAAGTTGAAGGATGGGTTCTAAATAAAGTGCGAACAGTGTCGGGGAGAGGGGGCAACCTTGTCGTGTACCATTGCAAATTGGGAAGGGGGAGGGGTCGGTACCCGGAAAGAGGATTTGTGCAGAGGGGGAGGAGTATAAGGCCCCTACGGCCGAGATAAAAGCGGGGGGAACCCCTGTCGCTGTAAAAGGGTAAAAAGGAAAGGCCACTCCGCCCTATCGAATGCCTTCTCTGCATCCAGAGACAGAAACAGAGAAGGCATCCGAGTCTCTGAAGCCCACCACACCAGGTCCGCCGCCCTCCTTGTATTTTCTTAGGCTTGTCGATCGGGCATGAAACCCACCTGGTCCGGATGAATAAGGGTGGCCAGTATGGGGTTAAGGCGTAAGGCAAGGATTTTTGCGAAGAGTTTTAGATCGGCATTTATGAGGGATATAGGGCTTTAATTCTCAACTCGCTGAGGATATTTACCTGGTTTTGGAAGTAGTATGATTGAGGCCAATAAGGACTCTGGCGGGAGTGGTCTGCCGTCTAATAGATTATTAAAGGATTTTAGGAGGTGAGGGAGAAGGATTTTAGGGAATGTTTTGTAGTAGTGGTATGGCAGACCGTCTGGCCCTGGTGCTTTGTGCGGTTTCATTAGGCTTAAGGCTGAGGATATCTCCTCCGCCGTTATTGGGAGGGCCAGGGCCTTAGCTTGGGTTTCTGTCAGTGAAGGCAAAGTAGCTCGGGTGACGTAATCGTCTATGTGGTCCATTAGGGAGGGGTCGGCCTGAGCGTGGGAGGGAGTATGATCGTAAAGGGATCTGAAATATGCGGTGAAGGCGTCCCTAATAGCGGTCGGAGTGGTAAGAGGTGGGCCCCCTGGGGACTGAATTACTGGGATCATCTGAGCTGGGGGTCTAGGTTTTATCAGTCGGGCCAATGGATTGTCCATTTTATTGGACCTCTCATAGTATTTGCGTTTAGACCAGAGAAGGGAGCGTCCCACATCGTCCAATAGCAGTCTGTTCAGATCTTGTCGGGCTTGGGCTAAAGCAGCGTATCCTTTTGGGGGAAGGGGAGGATTTATGAGAGAGTTCGAGGTCACGCAAGGTCTCCTGGAGGGCGAAAATATCAGCTAGTTTAGCGCGTTTATGGTGTGTAGCCAAGCTTAGGAGAGTCCCCCACACTACCGGTTTGTGCGCAGCCCACAACGTTTGAATGGAGATGTCAGGCGTGTCGTTAAGCAGGAAGCAATCTTCCAGAGTTTTAGATACGGCATCCCGTACCCCCGATTTTTGAAGTAAGAAGGGATCGGCGGCCGCATTGAGGAGCAAAAGGCCTAAGGAGCACCGTCACGTCAGCATGATCAGACCAGGAGATTGAACCAATGGAGGAGGACAGTACGTTAGGGAGGGCAGTAGGGGATATCAAAATGGAGTCTATCCTAGAGTAAGTGCCATGAGGGGGCGAGTAATAGGTATAGGCTTTAACTGAGGGGTGGTGTGCCCTCCAGACATCTATATATCCGGAGTCTCGGACGAATTCATAAAATTGTTTATCTTGAGGAGAGGGGGAATGGGATGAGGAGGTGCCATGATGGGAGGATCTATCGAGCGGAGGGCATAGAGTGGCATTAAAGTCCCCTCCCACCAAGATTTTCCCCCTAGCATGTGTGGTTATAAATTCCTGCGTGGACGTCCAAAAGTTAGCATCAGGGACATTAGGTCCATATACAGAAACAAAAGTGTAACATTGTTCTGCCACCTCTCCCACCACCACTACGCATCGTCCTAGCTCATCCGCATGGGACGCCGTCACCTGTAATGGGCAAGATGAGTGGAACAGAATCGCCAATCTGTTTTTTTTAGGGGTGGCACAGGACAGGGAGACCCTAGCGTACCTGGGGTCGACAAGGCGGAATGCTGCCTTTTTGGGGATTCTGGTCTCCTGGATCTGAGCGATATCTACTGATTGACGCTTCAATTCCCTGAAAAGTAACCTGCGTTTGCGCGGTGAGTTAAGGCCCTTTACATTAAGGGAAAGTACTTTTATTGGGGCCATGGGTAGATGGGCATGAGCAGCTGGATCCACCAGGGTCCCCCTCCTCCCCCCCTCCCCAGGAGCGCACCACGCAGGAGGGGAAGCCAGGAGGGGAAGCCCAGGGGAAACCAGAGCGAGTCAACAGAGGAGGATAGATCAAAGAAGGGACAGAAAGAGAGAGGGAAAGAAAAGAGGATATAAAAGTAGATATAGAGAACCCCGTGGTGGGCAGTCACGGGGGGGGGGGGAAGGGAGCCACCCGAACAGGGATACCGAAGGGGAGGCCAGAAGGTGGGGTTGAAAAGAGAATCGGGATTGGTGAGTCCTTCACCATCTCTGGGGGTAAGAAACAGAAAAACCACAGAAATGGGGAGGCCCATTCGCCCGCATTTAAACTTAACAATATCGAGCGTATCATAACATGTCACCTACCGAAAAAACGTGAAATATAGTTAAAGAAATAACCTTACAAGTCTTGAGACCTGTGCAAAAGTTCCTAGTTGCGATCATCAGTCCTATCTACCTGCCCAGTGGCGGGACCTCTGGAGAAAGTCCGATAGGGGGTCTATGAAGCAAAAGCCTCTTCCGAGGCGTGGAGGGGAGCAAGGGCTAGTGCCGCCTGATCAATCTGCCACCGTGGACCAGTCCAGCTCCATACGGAGTATTGGTTGAGGAGGCCCCAGATATGCCAAAGCAGGAGGGACAGGGAGATCCAGTAGCTTGAGCAGGTCTTTTGCCTGGTAAAGATAGGAAAATGCATGACTGCGGTTGTGTTTCATTACAATAATCTTGAAGGGGAACCCCCAGGCGTATCGGATTTTATGCTGGCGGAGCGTTTCAGTGATTTCTCTCCATTCTCTACGCTTAGCCAGGGTAGAGGGTGAGAGGTCTTGGTAGAAGGCCAGACGGGCATCTTCATACACTACTTCTTGGTCCCTGGCCGCGCGGAGGAGGGCCTCTTTAGTGGAATAATAATGGAAGCGTGCCACCACATCCCGAGGCGGTGCGGTCTTGTCACGTCTGGGACCCAAGGCACGATGTATGCGGTCAAGGAGGATTTTAGGGGCTGACAGTTCTGGCAGCAGGCGCTGTACTATGCCTGTGAAAGTCATTTGCATTTGCTCCCCTGTTACCGATTCAGGCAGTCCCCGGAGTCTTATGTTGTTTCTCCTAGATCGATTCGCTTGATCCTCCATGGTCTCCTCTAATGCGTGGACTCGAGTTTGTAGGCCATCAGCGTGGGTGGCTAGTGTATTACAGTAGGCCGTGATCTGATCCGCCCTATCCTCTAGTCGCGCTGTGCGGTCACCCACCTCTCTGATGTCCGCTGATAAGCGTCTGGAGGCTTTGTCCAGCTCAGCTGAGATGAAGTGTTGGAGGCTCAGTATGTCAGCCCTCGTAGCCGGGGTAGCCGACTGGCTGCGCTCATCTTCCGGCTCCTCGTGTAGCTGAGGCGATTGGGCGCCATTTTGGGGGGATTCCACCATCCGGGACCGCGGGGTGAAAATCGGCGCTACCGTCTGCCCAGCGTCTTTTTTTGGTTTTGAGGCTTTCTTCATGGTGGTACCGAGGTAATGGTGTCAAAGACCGATGTTTGCAGGTTATTTTGAGCTCGTAGGTGAGGTTATTTAGCGAGTCTGGACGGGAGCTCACCTAACCAGCGTCCGATCTCATAGCCAGCTCGACTCCGCCCCGCTTGTTTGCATGTTAACTCAAATTGCTAATCAGTCAATCACATGGCAGCAACTCAATGCATTTAGGCATCTAGACGTGGCGAAGAAGACTTGCTGAAGTTCAAACCGTGTATCAGAATGGGGAAGAAAGGGGATTCAAGTGTCTTTGAACAAGGCATGGTTGTTGGTGCCAGTCGAGCTGGTCTGAGTATTTCAAAAATTGCTAATCTACTGGGATTTTAATGCTCAACCATCTCCAACAGAGAATGTTCCGAAAAAGTGAAAATATCCAGTGAGCAGCAGTTGCGTGGCTGAAAACGCATTGTTGATGTCAGAGGAGAGTGGACAGACTGGTTCGAGATGATAGAAAGGCAACAGTAACTCAAATAACCACTCTTTTACAACCAGGGCCGGATTAAGCTCTCTGTGGGCCTGGAGCTGAAGATTTTGGTGGGCTTTTTTTGGAATTTAGTGTAATGAAAACATATTTTAGGTTATTTAATAGTGCAGATACAGGTTTATCTAACCAGGCAGATACTGTGTGAGGGAATTTCCATACAGACTTTTTTTTTGAGAAAGGATTTTACCAGGAAGGGTACATTGAGATTTCTCTCGTTTCAAGTATGTCCTGGGTGGCGAGTATGTACCGTTAGGTGTCTTGCCCAAGGACACTTACTGGAGAGGTGCTCTTGCTGGAATCAAACCCATGTCTCCACAGGCTCTCTCCACCCAGAGCAGTGATGTTACCTCTACTCCACTCAGCCGGCACAGATTTCAATAATTTACAGTATGTAAAATACTTTTTTCACATTTTATCATCCAAACCTTTGTGGTTATATATTCTATGGTGCACTCACGTTGAAAAAAAAAAATGGGAACCGTTACTGCATTTTTCTGAGAAAATTCACAATTTTAACTAAAACTGTAAAAAATTATTTTCGATTGTGTTTTGGAGGATGTTGTTTTATGAATAATACGACAATGTATAAAGCACTGAACTTGCTCCCAGCGTGGGAAAGCTGAGAAGCTGAGTAATGGCAGTGGTATTGCTCAAGTGACAAATGGACAATGCCATCACTTTGGAACAAACAGAAAATAAAAAATAAAGCTTTCCCCCCCCCTTCTTTTAGATTTTAAATGGTTATGTTTGGTACCATTGCAAAAATAATGTGAAATTATACAATGTAAATCTTGACCTAGTGTGATAATTATAGACTTTTTGAATATCATATTTTTGAATGAAGTTATGAATAACAAAATAAATTAAAAAACATGTTATTATTGTCTCTTAGGGAATTTTGTGTAGTTTTAGAAAATGGTTAGCTGTTCCATGTTAATAATTTTTGAAATACTCAATTTTATGCCTTACATACATTAAGTCATGACATTAGAAAAAAAAACAGTTTTTTTTCATTTTACATACAGGGTTATTCAGAGAGCGTGAAAAGCAGGAGAATGGCTGGAGAATGAAAAATTCTAGGTCAAAATAGCGAAACCAGAAAAATTCTCCCTTTCATCTCACTTTCCAAATCGGCTATTTTGACCTAGAATTTTTCATTCTCCAGCCATTCTCCAGTTATTCTCCTGCTTTTCACGCTCTCTGAATAACCCTGTAAGACTTTATATTTTTGCACAAAAACATCATGAAATATTCTCCATTACCCCATTACAAAAAAAAAAAAGTACTTAATCTATAAACATAACCACAAAAGTTCTGGTCATAAAGTTTAGATTTAAAAAAAAATATGCAGTGTTATTTATTAGAATTTTTTCACACTTTTTTGTTTTTTAATGACATGACTTATACACATAATAATGATATATTTTGAATCTGCTGAGTGTGTTGAAAAAAAAAAAGCAATATAATTTGCCTGGGTTTTGCAATAACACATGACTTTAAATCGCATTTAAACATGATGAGCACAAAATAGAAAAAAGACGCACAGCACACAGGGTTGACATGGCTCAGCAGACAAAAGGTTAAATATTTAATACAAACCTGACAGGAGTCAATGCCCCCCTCAACATAACCAGCACATATCATCGAAGGTCTTATCAAACTTCCATACATTGCTGCACTGCTGCATAGGCCATAATTAATTATCTTCACATGAGCCTGCTGCAAGGTAACAGATGGACTCCCTTAAAAATTAAAGTAAAAAAAATTACGTCTGGTTTTCTCCATCAATATTGAAGAGTTTATATTAAACAACCTGTGGCATAAGCACATTTTTGATATTAAACTTATCCACAGATAGATATATAAACATATTCTAAACTAAAGTTCATTTTGAGCTTTTCCAAGATGGCTACTAGAAATAGATGCTAGTGACCCCTCTGTCACATAATGGATATCATGCTCTGGCCTTTCCAGTGATACCTCATGTAGCGCTGGGTTTAATTCCCTGTCGTGGCAGGACCTATTTTGAGGGAGACAAGCGCGATACGAGACATTGAACATTGGGACTACATTTCCCGGCATGCTTTGGGAGCGGACACAGGAAGTGGGTGGGACACAGACCCTTACATCCTGAGCCTCGTGGAGAGAGCTGGCAGAGCACACCAGGGAGTGAGAGGAGCAAGACGCAGAGCAACAGAACGAGACATTGACTAGGCCGGAGCGCATCTGGGGCCTGACAGAGCTAAAGACTGGATTATTCAGCCTTACCAGAGGAAGACCCGGTTATTCACAGGAATACCCATGCTGATACCAAGTGAGCGAGAGGACCCCGAGTTAGGAGCACCACAGGATCGATCGGACAGGGAGAGCAGGCAGTGAGCTGGACATCTTGCAGCAGCTACAAAAAAGGCAAGACAGCGGATCCGGTAGCCCAGAGAATCCCAGCCAAGATCGAGCGGAGAGACGTCCTGGGTCGAGCGGAGCACCAAGTATCTGGCGGATGGGTGAGAGGCCTTCCAGGCCGTTTGTGAATAAAGAAAGCACGCTGCTGTTTGTTTCCAAAACCCACAGGGCCCCAACTTGACTAGTCGAAGATACCTCTTAAGCAATTCACTGGCCAGTTGAATATTGTACCCGGGTACCATAACACACACACACACACACGTACATTCTGGGACATAACCTGTGCGGGACTCACTCCCCAAACACAAAAGGGAGTTAAAGATTTATATTTCCTTTATTTTTCCGCTGCGCGTTCCTCGAATTACGAAGCATCGTATTTCTTTTCCGCTGCGCGTTTTCCGCATTACGAAGTACTGTAAATATATATACGAACACCGTGTTATTCATTATATGCCATTTGTTCTAGTAAACTATATAATTTATAAAATCCACAATGGTGCTGGAGTATATTTATTCCCTAGTGCGGGGAGACTGACTCGAGGTTCAATTTCAGCGGCTCCTCCGGGAGTGAGCGCTACACGTGGGGGCTTGTTTCCGGGATCCAGTCTCTGGAAAAACCGCATCTAAAGGGTTAAATATGGATCCAGACACTGCTGCTGAATGGTGTGAGGAGCACAGTAGTCAGTTAGAATTGTGTATTGTCATGGATATTCCCGCAGACACTTGGGCCGAAGATCAGATTCGCCAGGCCATGGCCGCGCTGACACCAGACCATCGGGGGTTAATCCTGGACATTAAAGAGAACCCAGATACCTCTCACACGTATGTTTTTTTTGAGTGGAGAAAGGGTGTTCCAGTATGTTTTCAGGGCGCGAGCGTGAAGCTGACCGATGCGGTGGAAGTGCGACTGATTCAGCCAAGTGTGCCACGTGGCGAATCCGCAAGTGTTCCTGCGCCCAGTCCGTTGGCCATGATCGGGCCTGAATTTATAGTGGCTATTGGAGATTTGCTGGCTAAGTGTCAGAGAACAAGCCCTCCGCACACTAACTTCGGTTATCGACGGTTGAGAAATTTTACAGGAAATGTACCAACTCCGGCGGGAGAGGAAACCTTTGAAGAATGGGTGGAACAGGCGATGCAGGCTCTGGATGAGTGGGACGTCCCTGAAGCCCAGAAAAAGCAAAGGATCACCGAGAGCTTAAAGGGACCTGCGTCAGAAGCTGTAAGGAACCTAAAATTGAGTAAGAAAGACTGCACTGCTTTAGATTATTTAAACGTTCTGGAGGAAGTCTTTGGGAGAACGGAAAAGGCGACAGAGCTCGTATATCAGTATGAACACACCTACCAGCGGAAAAGTGAGAGAATGACCGAATATATGAGGCGCCTAGATAAGATTCTGCACCAGATTCTCCTCAAGAAAGGGGCCGAACCGGCTGAAGTGGATATGATCCGAATAAAACAGATCCTGAGGGGCTCTCAACCTCTAGATCCAGTGATGCTGCAACTGAGAAGCCGAGAAGGTAATCAAGAACTGAAGTACCTGGAACTGATCCGAGCTGTCAGAGAGGAGGAGGCTTTACTGGAAGAAAAATCCTTCAGGCGAGGTGAAAGAGCTTACGCGCAACCTGTGAGGCATGACGACTGTTTGCAGCCTGAAAGCGACTCGTTGGATACCTATGGATCCGACGCGGACGAACAAGAGCATCTGATCGCTTTTAAATCCACAGAGAAGGCTGTCAAAGGATTAAACCTCTCTGCACAAGGCGAGTTGCGCAAAACTGTTAAGGAGGTACAAGAAGCTCAAGCTGAATTGCAACAGGCGCACGTGGAACTGTGCCGAGTATTGTTGAAGGTAACAGAGATGCAGACAGAGATGCAGAAGTTCCTTACAGGCATGCAGACTGTCAGGTCCCACGGCGACGCCGTGGCAAAAAGTCCAAGTCATGAGACCAACCCTGGTGGCAAGCTCCTGTACAGCAGTAAGCCTTAGCCTAGCTTTGGTATACTGCATCAGGTGGATGTAATGAACACTGGCTGGGTTCCTTAAAAGAACCACTCCCATATCCAGCCAGTGCTCTGTCATTAACGTTGGATTCCTAGAGAAAGAAAGGTGCCTGATCTATCCCACGAGCCAAGTGACCAGCCTTGCCGTTTATTCTTATTCACGTGTACCGGACCCCTGGCTATTCCTCTGGACTTCGCTTCTCTTACTCCTTGCCGGTACAGTCTCAAGACCCCTTCTACATTACCCATCCCAAGACTTTACATCACCTGCGTTTGTTTTCCAAGGACTTATTATTTATACAGATTCCTGCCTTTTTATTTGTATCCAGTTATTCAATATAAGTTTCTGCTATTTTCACCAAGCCTTTTGTTGTTGCCTTATTTACTGCATCCTGGGTTCATATTCACGTCACCGGTGTCCCAAGCACCCGGTCCCTGACAGAATGACAGAGCCTGATGCAAATGAACCCGCAGTAAATAAAATTCTGTTGGACTTTCTGAAAGCTGCCTTCCAGGAGCTAATGACCCACCTGATACAATGCTTCAAGGAGCTACTGCAGAGTGCCTGGGACTCCTCTTCTAAGGTGTGCACTCCAAGAGGTCAAACACGCTATGGTCCTTTAAACTCTGAAGAGCGTGACAGAAGACAAGCTAACAATCTGTGTTACTACTGTGGAGGGGACCATTATTTAAAGGACTGTCCTGTAAGACTCCGCAAACCTCTTGCCCCAGTGACCAGACCGTCTCCAGGACCCAAGACCACCTCGGTGCAAAAGTCTATACCCCCATCCAGGCCTGCAGCCAGGAAGTCTCCAGCAATTAAACCAGCAACCAGTAAGTCCACTCGTACCAAATCCAAGAAAAAACTGTTTATGGACAATGATGAATATTATGATTGCGCATATCCTGCACCCTCACGGGCAGAACTCACAGATGCCATACATCCTGAATCTGTCTTGCCTGATGTAATGGATCCACCAGTGCCTATGGAACATGAGCCCTCAGTGACTATGGATTACAATTGCCCTGAGCCTATGCAGATTGGAGCTGCTGTAGCTACCAGGATTGCAACTCCCATCACTCTCAGCAAACAACCTGTGAAATCCCTACCACCAGACTGCACATATACTTCCAATGGTGCTATAATACGGAAGAAAGATTTAAAAGTATATGAGGAGGCTTTGGCAACCAGAAAAGCCGCACAGCGGTCTAAAGGGAACACCACTCCCATCACTCACAGCCAGCAGGATTTGCCACTAACTACGCCATTTAAAGTTGACCGACATCACCATGGTAGCACAAACCGGCGTACAGGGTTCATTGGCTCCACCAAAGTCATCCCCTATCGAACTGCAGGGAAGGACTTCATTCCATTTGATCTCTCCTCATCTGATGAATTTACAGACGGGGAGATGGGCGAAGACCGAATTCAAGCTCCTGAGACCCCATATACCTACTATGGCACCCTATTTGGAACTCTGGTCACCCCGATCCCTCCTGACTATCTACATCCCAGCAGTAAGGACGTTGATAACCCTGGCCCAGCTCCCTCCAAAAGTACCCAGGAGGTTGAGTCTAGAGGCCTCCAGGTGCCCATCACAAAGACTCCTGATGCTGAGACTCCGGCTCCTGTTTGTACCAAGGTACCCACCACAGAAATGCCTGCCGCAGAGACCCCGGCTCTGGCTTATGCCAAGGTACCCAACACAGAAAGACCTACCATAGAAACTGTGGCTTCTGCTGAGGTGCCTATTGCAGAGATGCCCGCTGCAGGGTCTTCGGTTCCGGTTGGTACTGAGGTGCCCGTTGCAGAGATGCCCACTGCAGATTCTCCGGCTCTTGCTTGCTCCATGGTACCCGTTGCAGAGAAACCCGCTGCAGATGCTCCGGCTCTCAATTGCTTCAAGGTACCCACCGCTGAGATACCCGCTGCAGGTTCTCCACATTCTGCTGTTGCCAAGGTGCATGCGACTGAGATCCCTGTTCCTATTCCTGATGAGGTTGCGGTTAAGGTACCTACTGCTGACCCCCTAAACCATGTTGAGGCGTCAGCTACCAAAATGCCTCATGCCATGGAAACAGCTACCGAGTCAACACCAACAGAGACTGCGGAGACCCCCACAAATTGTGCATTCATTATGTCGACCATATCCATCTTTGTTGACCAAATTGCTACGGTTACACGAACTGTAAAAGAACTCCAGGCAAACCAAGTATCTTTACAAAACCTGGTTCTAGATGCATGTGCCTCCTCTGTACCTTCACTCATGTATCCAGAGAAGGTTATGACTGGCAATTCAACCACTCACCTATGTCAGACTGCTGACTCCAGAAGGATCCCAGGGATGGCGAAAGTGGACTCCCCTATAATCCACAGCTTTAAAACCAAGCCTGTCCCTACTGGATCCACAGAACCAGAAGATCAACTCATCAGTGCTGAACCTGATACAAGTGGGTCCGCCCAGAGTTCGTCCCTAGATAGGGGGCTCTGTCAGGTCCCACGGCGACGCCGTGGCAAAAAGTCCAAGTCATGAGACCAACCCTGGTGGCAAGCTCCTGTACAGCAGTAAGCCTTAGCCTAGCTTTGGTATACTGCATCAGGTGGATGTAATGAACACTGGCTGGGTTCCTTAAAAGAACCACTCCCATATCCAGCCAGTGCTCTGTCATTAACGTTGGATTCCTAGAGAAAGAAAGGTGCCTGATCTATCCCACGAGCCAAGTGACCAGCCTTGCCGTTTATTCTTATTCACGTGTACCGGACCCCTGGCTATTCCTCTGGACTTCGCTTCTCTTACTCCTTGCCGGTACAGTCTCAAGACCCCTTCTACATTACCCATCCCAAGACTTTACATCATCTGCGTTTGTTTTCCAAGGACTTATTATTTATACAGATTCCTGCCTTTTTATTTGTATCCAGTTATTCAATATAAGTTTCTGCTATTTTCACCAAGCCTTTTGTTGTTGCCTTATTTACTGCATCCTGGGTTCATATTCACGTCACCGGTGTCCCAAGCACCCGGTCCCTGACACAGACAACCGGAGTTGCTGTGGCGTCTAGCCAGGGTCCTTCAACCGAATCACAGCAGGTGACTGAGTCTCCGCTTTCTAAGAAGAGATGTTTCGGTTGTGGAGACATTGTTCTACCGAGACTTCTACGAGAAACACTTGAAGCACATTCCTCTACAGAAATTGAAGGACCTGGAAATCTGGGGTACCGGAACGGAGAAACTCCCCTATGATGGGTATCTACAGGTTAAGTTGGAGATCGGATCCAAAGTCATCGGACAGTCCGGAGGTTGTGATGCATTGGCCATTGTGTGTCCTTGGCCTTCAGGGGCAAACAGGAGTTCCATGATAGTGGGGACGAATACTGATTTGGTGTGACGTCTCCTGACACCTATCGTATTGGAAGAGGGTTCTACTCAAGGAGTACACCCAATGTTACGTCCAGTCTATCAGAGGATGGTCGAAGAACAGAAGGCACCTGCCGAAGTGGGGCGCCTGTGGAGATTAGAAGGAACAGAGAAGGTTCTACAAGCAGGAGAAGTAGCGAGCTTCCGGGCTTCAGTCAAGTTGAACGGATTGCTACCGGGTCCCTATGTGGTACTGGAAACCGATTTTAATCATGGGAGTGAAGCCTGAGTCGAAGTAATTCTTGAAATAATCTCGACTAAAGCTTTGAAAAGAACGCGAGGAAGAGTCTCAGTCAGCGTGTGCAATGTGTCTGATTCTCCAGTGGTTCTTGAAGCACGAATGCCTATCGGGCAAGTAGCGTCTGCTACGCCTCTCTCTCCTACCGATTTAGGAGGGGGAGTGGATAAAGAGATTCCAGATGAAAGATTCTACCCCAAGGACGCTCCCATTTCACCTGAATGGAAGAAACGTCTTCAGTCTCAAGTTCTAAAGTGGAGAGAATTGTTCTCGAAAGATGAGTTCGACGTAGGCCTAGCTAAAAGTACTGAGCACCGCATTCGATTACAAGAAGACAAGCCGTTTCGTGAAAGGTCAAGACGAGTTCCGCTGGGAGACTTGGATGATCTGCGAGAACAGCTGAATGAACTGCAAAGAACCAAGGTGATCCAAGAGTCCAGGAGTCCATACGCATCTCCAATAGTGATGGTCCGGAAGAAGAATGGTTCTGTCCGCGTATGCATAGACTATCGCACGCTGAATCGGAGAACCATCCCAGACCAATATGCTACTCCTCGGATAGAAGATGCCTTACAGTGTTTGTCTAGAGCAAAATGGTTTAGTGTACTAGACCTGCGAAGTGGGTATCACCAGATACCAATGCATCCTGAAGACAAAAAGAAGACGGCGTTCATCTGTCCACTGGGGTTCTTTGAATTCAACAGAATGCCTCAAGGCCTTACGGGGGCTCCAGCCACGTTCCAACGGTTGATGGAGAAGACAGTCGGGGACATGAATCTGATCGAAGTATTAGTGTACCTGGATGACATAATTGTGTTTGTGAAGACTCTGGAAGAGCATGAGCAACGTTTGGAGAAGCTCTTGAAGAGGCTCCATGAAGAGGGATTGAAACTGTCTCTGGAGAAATGTCAATTCTGCCTACCGTCTGTTACATATTTGGGACATGTGGTCTCAGCAGAAGGTGTTTCAACAGATCCTCGGAAGTTGGAGGCCGTAGCTTCTTGGCCTAGACCCCGAAACATCACTGAACTTAGATCTTTCTTGGGGTTCTGTTCCCATTATCGAAGATTTGTAGGAGGATTCGCAAAAATAGCTCAACCATTGAACAAACTCCTACAGAAGGAAAGCACAGAAGAAGGCTGCAAGGTCTCTGACCGAAACCCGTCAGCTCCAGGACCGAGGAAAGCTCAAGAGTCCATACAGGGAGAGTGGACTAGTCAATGTGAAGGTGCTTTCTTGAAGCTGAAAGAGAGTCTAACTCGAGCTCCTGTCTTGGCCTATGCGGACCCTCACAAGCCGTATGAGTTACATGTGGATGCCAGCAGAGAAGGCCTAGGAGGAGTCCTGTATCAAGAGTATGGTGGATTGCTGAGGCCTGTAGCGTACGTGAGCCGGAGCCTTACGCCTTCAGAGAAGAACTACCCTACCCACAAGTTGGAGTTCCTAGCCTTAAAGTGGGCAGTGGTAGACACGTTAAAGGACTATCTGTATGGAGCTGAGTTTGTGATAAAGACGGATAACAATCCTCTTACCTACATCCTTACTACTGCGAAACTGGACGCAACGGGACATCGGTGGTTGGCCGCTCTGTCAGGGTTTCGGTTCAGCCTGAAGTATCGCCCTGGGGTGAATAATCGAGATGCTGATGCTTTGTCAAGAAGACTCTACGCTACAGAATGGACTCAGTTAACTCCAGACGGGTCCAAGCTTTGTGTCAAGGAGCAGAGCGCCGGGTCAAGGGAGGGATTGAAGCGGAGGCCATAGGAGTCATGGCTGCGGCTGTTCCGGAATTCTACTGCAACCCTACGCAATTGAGGGATGAAAGTCTACCTACCTTTTCAAACCAGGACCTGAAAGCTGATCAGGCCAGAGACCCTTTAATTGCGTTAACCATAAAGGCCCTAACTGCGAACCAGCGTGAAATTCTACTGACAAATTCCCCAGACAGAGCCAGATTGGTCTACAAAGAGTGGGAACGGTTGAAGATGTTGGATGGAGTGGTCTACCGAAGGGGCCCCTCAACCAATGCAGAAGAGACCCAACAGTTATTCCTTCCCACTAAACATAGGGAGAGTGTGCTGCGATCGCTACATGATGAGCATGGACATTTGGGCGCTGAAAGGACTTTTAAGCTGGTGCGAGACAGGTTCTATTGGCCTTGCATGAGAGCTGAAGTGGAAAGTTATTGCCATTCGTGTCTAAGGTGTATTCAGAGGAAGACCCTACCGACCCGAACCGCTCCAATGAGCCATCTGCAGAGTCAGGGACCCATGGATTTGGTGTGCATTGACTTCCTGTGCTTAGAGCCGGATGCTAGTGGGCAAGGGAATATTTTAGTGGTGACTGATCACTTCACACGTTACGCCCAAGCCTTTTCCACGAAAGACCAACGCTCTCTGACAGTAGCAAAGGTTCTGATGGAGAAGTTCTTTGTTCACTACGGCCTACCAAGGAGAATACACTCTGATCAGGGTAGAGACTTTGAAAGCCGACTTGTTGGGCAATTGTTGGAACTGTTGGGAATCCAAAAGACCCGAACTACACCATATCACCCTCAAGGTGATGCTCAGCCTGAAAGGTTTAATCGCACGCTGCTAAATATGCTGGGGACACTGTCGAACACAGAGAAGCAGAGTTGGAGTCGTCACATAGCTACTCTGGTGCATGCATATAACAGTACGGAGAGTGACGCCACTGGATACTCACCGTACCGTCTTCTGTTCGGAAGAGAAGCTCGACTGCCGGTTGATTTGGCGTTTGGGTTATCTCTAGACCAGACGTCGGTAGCTTCCCATAGAAATTACGTGGATAGACTTCGAAAGAATCTGGCCTCTGTGTTTGAACAGGCCCGTTTGACCTCAGGAAGCAGGGATCAAAGGAACAAAAGGAACTATGACTTGAAAGTTCGGATACAGGATCTACAACCCGGTGATAGGGTTTTGTTGAAGAACTTGGGTGCTGCTGCGAGGCAAAAGTTGGCGGATAGATGGAGTTCTCAAGTCTACATTGTCTGCAAGCAACTGCCGGGTCTGCCGGTGTATCAAATCCGGCCGGATGGAAAGGCTGGGCCTCTTAAGAACTGGCATCGGAATCATTTGTTACCTTTGAGAGAGGCTGTGAGGATACCAGTTGGGGACGAACTTTCTCTGCCAAATCCGCCTGCACCACGTTTGCCTCCCGTTACTCGGTCTCAGCAGACCCGGGCTGTCGAAGAGAGCGAAAGGGACAGTGAGGAAGAGAGTTTTTGTCTGGACTGGAGACCAGAGCCTGAAGAGGTTATCGCGGTTCCTGAACGGTGGGAAAGTAATTTGAGGCCTGAAGCTCCTGAATTTCAGTTAGAAGTTCCTGAGACTATTGCAATCCCTGTAGTCCCTGAAGTCGAATCTTATGACTACAGTTCTATGCCTTCACTGGAAGGATCATACTCCGAAGAGGTGTCTGCTCCAGTGGTAGAAAGAAGAACGGAACCAGCGCCTATAGTACTTCCACCTGAAGAGGAACTGATTGAGCCAGAACCAAAACGCTCTGTTCGACCGCCCCAGCGACTCACCTATGACTCACCAGGACATAGCACTGAAGAGGCCGTCACCACAGTGCGAAGGTTGCCCGAAGTGTCTGCTATGTTAGCTGAGGTAGCCCAAAACATGAGTCAACTTAAGGAAGTGTATCTAACCCACTGTATGCTTGCTGCTGAGCCTTTATATGTTGCCTAAACTGTGTTGAAATGTAATGAAACTGTTGTACCTCCTTGGAGAGACCCAAGAGTTATAGGCGGGGGAGAGTGTAGCGCTGGGTTTAATTCCCTGTCGTGGTAGTACTTATTTTTGGCCACCGGAGGGAGACAAGCGCGATACGAGACATTGAACATTGGGACTACATTTCCTGGCATGCTTTGGGAGCGGACACAGGAAGTGGGTGGGACATAGACCCTTACATCCTGAGCCTCGTGGAGAGAGCTGGCAGAGCGCGCCAGGGAGTGAGAGGAGCAAGACGCAGAGCAACAGAACGAGACAGTGACTAGGCCGGAGCGCATCTGGGGCCTGACAGAGCTAAAGACTGGGTTATTCAGAGGAAGACCCGGTGATTCACAGGAATACCCACGCTGATACCAAGTGAGCGAGAGGACCCCGAGTTAGGAGCACCGCAAGATCGATCGGACAGGGAGAGCAGGCGGTGAGCTGGACATCTTGCAGCAGCTACAAAAAAGGCAAGACAGCGTATCCGGTAGCCCAGAGAATCCCAGCCAAGATCGAGCGGAGAGACGTCCTGGGTCGAGCGGAGCACCAAGTATCTGGCGGATGGGTGAGAGACCTTCCAGGCCGTTTGTGAATAAAGAAAGCACGCTGCTGTTTGTTTCCAAAACCCACAGGGCCCCAACTTGACTAGTCGAAGACACCTCTTAAGCAATTCACTGGCCAGTTGAATATTGTACCCGGGTACCATAACACACACACACACACGTACATTCTGGGGCATAACCTGTGCGGGACTCACTCCCCAAACACAAAAGGGGGTTAAAGATTTATTTTTCCTTTATTTTTCCGCTGCGCGTTCCTCGAATTACGAAGCATCGTATTTCTTTTCCGCTGCGCGTTTTCCGCATTACGAAGTACTGTAAATATATATACGAACACCGTGTTATTCATTATATGCCATTTGTTCTAGTAAACTATATAATTTATAAAATCCACAACGGTGCTGGAGTATATTTATTCCCTAGTGTGGGGAGACTGACCCGAGGTTCAATTTCAGCGGCTCCTCCGGGAGTGAGCGCTACACTCACATGACCCTGTGGCCGGTATGGAGTCAGAGAGACAAGTGTCCAAATGCCCATCAATGCACACATACAGGGTGATTCAAAGAGAATCGAAAAGTCATCGCACATTCAGTGACTTTTCGTTCTCTTCGATTCAGTGCGATTTGGCGATCCCATTTCGGCGACCCTGCGGTGTATTCAGCAAGCACCACAGGGCCGTTGTAGTGCAGGGAAAAAACGCCGCAAACCCGACGAACACTCACTGCAAAACTTGGCGAAAGCACACCGAAACCCGCAAAAACATCTGGATTAACCCTGCCGAACACGCCGGAGAAACCAGAGCAGCCGCCAGAAAAACCCGACACCGCAGACGAATGGAGTGAAAAAAAAAACAGTACGCTTGAATGTTTGAAAAGTGAACCGCTGTTTGCAAAGAAACTACTGAACGAAAATGTCTGAAATTTACATATAAGATCCAATGATTGATAATAAAAAGGGCTGTTACAGAAAAACGATTTAAAAAAAAAATTTCGCTAAAAAAAATCCTGAAAAATGCCTAAAAGATCATAAAAAATCTATACATAAAGAGACTTTTTACTGTAGAATATTGTAATCAACAGTTTATTAGATATTGAGTAAAAATGGGAATATTTTTTAACATTGAAGCCGATGGGATTCGCCTGAATAAACCTGTCGAATGAAACCACCGAACAGCAGGGCAATTTGGCAACTTTTCACTGCTGGTTTTTGTTCTCTGAATAGACAAAGCACTGCTTCTCCATGGGGTTTTCACTGCCCTCGAACAGGCAACGAACAGGCACCGAACAGGCACCGTATGTGCAGGCAATTCACCAACATTTGGCGAACTACCTGCTCTCTGGATAGCCGAATGGCCAAGAAAGGTAACCGTACGCTGAATTTCACTGTCACCTTTCGGTCACAATTCGGATCTCTTTGAATAACCCTGATAGTTATCCTTACTCTGGGCCTATTCTGGAGCATGGGCCTGGAGCTGCTGCTCCATCAGCCCCTGTGTTAATCCGGCCCTGCATAATGGATAAATGGATAAAGTACACACACACACAGTACTTTATCCATTATGTGGCAGATGGGGTCTCTCACATCTATTTCTAGTAGCTATCTTGGAAAAGATCAATATGAAACTCAGTTTTGTATATCTTTTAATCTACATTTTTACAGGCATTTCCAAAATTGTGCTATGTCTTGCTAACTAAGCTATATCTACATATTTCTTGAAATATTGATCTGAAATTTAATGGCAAAATCAGATATTAAAAAACAAACCTTAGGTTATAACCTTTCTTCATAAATTGCATTTCATTCATCAAAAACGTATGCAACATCAATGTGCCGATCCGCAAAACAAACAAGGACTCTCACTTTTATCGGGAATGTTATCTTTTACATTTTAAATATACAACCCAAGTTGTAAGCCACTTAATTTATAGGATGATATAGGTAATATATTCATTACAATATGAAAATGTAAACGAATCCATTAAATGCACTCAAATACACTTTGTTATCGTTATCATGTATATCCATCCTTCAGGGAATGCAAGTGTTGTTCCAATGACAAAAATGAAGTGGATCAACAATTTTTTGGTTAGTGGTGTTCTGTCTAATAAATCTTGCCATAAATGCCAGACTTTGTATAATTGTAACAATAGGAACTAATGCTGGACATTGCACTATGAAGCTTGTATTTGGAATATGTAAAGTGCACCTGACATGGCAAAAGTTTGTTTTCAAAAGGGAATCACTCCCTTTATTTAGATCATCATTTTTCACTCCCATCTCTCTCCTGAACCAGCAATCAATATTCAAAGCAATCTCTCCATCTGTTTCCAGCCAGAAAGGTATTCTTTAATCAACACAATTTTTTGCCATATTGTTACTGCTGCTAGTTTTCTTTCTTTCTTCCTTTCTTTCTTCCCTCTTTTTTGATGGTTTAATTCTGTGTTTATTCTCAGTCTGTTCTGCTCTTTCCTGTTGTAAATGCTTTGCGTGCAATGGCTACCTCTCTAAACTCTGTATTTTCTTATCCACAGCCACACCTCACTCCCATCTTTCTCTCTGCTGTCCTACCCGCCCACCCCATCCACCATCACCTGCCCACCCCATCCACCCTCCCACCTGCCAGCTAGCCCCTATCATAATTATATAGGCTCCTTTTCTCAGCTGCTTCACTCCTCTCTCGGTTTAACCTTATCATGCCCAACCTCTTGCAGGGTTATTCAGAGAGAGGTGAAAACCTGGAGAATTGCCAGAAGAATGAACAATTTAGACCAAACATCCGATTTGGAAAGTGAGATAAATGGGAGAATTTTTCTGGTTTGGCTATTTTGACCTAGAATTTTCACTTCTTCAGTCATTCTCCTGGTTTTCACCTCTCTCTGAATAACCCTGTATGTCTATTTTCATGCAGTGTCTGCTATACTCTCTCTGGTAATTATCTCCACACTCCCCCTGTTTTCTTTTGTCTCACTTGCCTTAGTCCCTTAGACTGTAAGCTCACGGGATGTCTGGCTGAGCACTTGTATAAAGTGCTGCATTTGCAGGACAATTATCCCATAGGCAGGACCATCTGTCCCTTTATGTTTTAATATTTATCATGCCATCTGTTCGTGCTTCCCCATTGCAAAGCTCTATGGAATCTGTTGGCACTGTATAAGTGCTTGTAACTGTAAGTGATTTATGTAATTGTCAATAGGAAGTTATTCCTTTTTAAAGATTCTCATTCTCCCACATAACTGCAGCATTCCCCATGAGGGACGGCCAATGCAGCACATTGACTTAGCAGAGGGCTGACCTATAGGATGACTCTCTGCTCACAGTCGTCGTCCACCCCCCGGGCATGCCACAGACACACAAGGGACTGCAAATCTTTCAAAGAAAACGTTTTTTTCAATTCTATTCATCAGCAAAATACACGATCTATATAAAGTGGGTAATATTTCCTTTCAAATGTCAGACCCTGCTCCGCAGTAATCGGATCCCGGTGCTCCTCGCAGCAATCTCCTCGTCCTGGGCACGCTCCTCTGCCATCCTCCCATCCTATGCACGTGTGCCGCCGGCCTCAGCATCTTATGCCGTCGGGGGCACGTCGTGTGCGTGACATCATTACGACCACGACGGCTCTTCCGGGCATCACGTGATCCAGGCAGCCAAGGCTGCCAGGGCACAATATTTAAACCTCCTTAACCTGATTCTCGATGCCCTTTCGTGGTTTCAATTCTGATGACCATTAAGTGTCCTTTTGTTGCTATTACTTACTCTCTCTGACTGATATATAGTGTTTGACCCGGATTAGGCTGATTAACTGTGTACCTCTATAACCATTTGACTCGGATTTCTATTTGACCAGTCTACCTGCTTTGTAGCCGTTCTCTGTTGCCAGGCTTTGCTTGGTTCTGTTCTCTTTATTCCCTTTTTGTCCGTGCCTTTCCTGTTGTATACTGCCGGCTATACAAGGACTGGTGTTTCCTTACAGGTTCTCCTTTTACCATTGCTAAACCCAGCCACCTCAAGGACTGGTACAGAACATGGGTGAAGGGCTTCTTGGTCCTACGCCTCTGGCTAGCCCTTAACACACCCCAGAGATATCCTGAACCAGCCTCACACAAAGCTTGTGTTGCTCATGACAAATGCACCTTAATGTATTAAATAGTTATATATCATCTAAATCTGCTATTACCGTCATTGTCTATCCAAGCTCTTGAACAGTTTATTTGGTAAGCAACAAACAAGATTAATTTATGGAACAAGAGCCATTTGATTTATATTTCAATGTCCATTAACAATCTCACATGAATAAAATTTATTTTTCACAGTTACCTCCTGATACAGTGGATCCCCATCCGGTAACGTAGCAAGTGGTGTTATCAGGAAAGAAAGTTGACTTTTCTGGTAGACATACGGGACGAATGTGTTTAGTAAACTGAATGGGTGTCAGTAATCTAAGAAGTGCAATATCATATACATAATCGGAAGTGATATAATTTTCATTTATAATTATTTCCTTGACGTCCAGTCCTTTACCATTTGATAAAGTTATTGTTCCCAGTATTACTGTCCACAGTGTCACATCTTTGTACCTGAGGAGAAACAAGGAGTTCTGTACTCATTTATTTTTATAATGATTTCTCAAGCAATATTTCCCGACAAATAAATCTCAGTTGAAACATTTGTGTTTTGGTTCTGACCATTTTGGAATTCGGACAATTTATTGGTAACTCAGTAATGTGCATCAATCCAAATTCCGAATTGCAGGAGAGTGAACCGAATCTCACTCAGAATAAAAAGACCTAACTAAATTTACTCGAGCCAATTCAAATAAAACCAGTCAGATATGATTATAATCATATCTATTCAGATTAATTTTTACACTTCGGTAAATCAAAAAGTAACTCTAACCATATTCAAAAAAACATTAACTGTAACCTTAACCCTATCTGTATCCCTAAATAAAAAAAACAAGTAGAACCTGTAACCTGAACCTTAACTGTAACTCAAACACAGACCCCAATAAAAAACCAAGCAGAGTTAGTTCCAGATTATTTTTAATTAGGGATAGTGTCACTATTACAGATAGGGTTACAGTTTTTACTTCTTTTTGATTAGGGTTAGGGTTACAGTTTCTATTTGTCTTTTAATTAGGGTTAAGAGTAGCATTAGAAACGGTAACTCTAATGTTAATCCTAAACCTAATTAAATAACAGACAGAAACTGTAGCCTTAATCCTAATCAAAGATAAGAAAGAGGGAAAAGAGAAAAAAGAACCCAATAAAACACAACATGCCATTCCTTGATGGGATGGATAGTAACCCCTCAAGTAGAAAGTGGCACTAGATGAAAGATGGAAGGGTCTGTCAGGAGTCCAGAAACTCATTGACCTTTTATATACACACACTAATTACAAGCAAACAGATCAAAGGCGAGGATGGTTACCTTTACCATTCAACCCCGTTTGTGTCAATTTATGTACATGTTATGAAGTCAAAATCACCAGGGTATGTAAACTTTTGATCAGGGTCATTTGGGTTGGTTCTGTTGTCATTATGATTTAAAACGAGTAAACTGAATTTACAACGAGGGTCCGTCAGTTATACCCCGCTTATGTGAAAGTGTGGGGGGTATGGGAGGATTCAGGGGAGTGTTGATGTTGATGATTTCTTAAATAGCAGATAGATATCATCAGCTGAGCATGATTTCCTTCCCCCCTTTTTTTTCCTTCCCTTTTTTTCCCCTCTTTTTTGATTTCCTACTGTTACCTGTTTTGTGTCAGGTGTAATACAATTAAAATACGGAGATGGCTTTCGATTGATATGACTTGTGGTTTTGAGATTTGGAGTGACCCCTGGATTCGTCCAGGTAGGCCCCTCCTCATGATCGTCCTTGTATTAAAGTCTGATAAGATTTTTTTGGGGTGTCTGTGCGCACGCCTTATGTATGCTGAAATGTGGCTGATAAATAAAGATTTAAAAAAAAAGAGTAAACACACTTGTTTGATAATAAATGGCTTCAGCCAAACACTAACCGTGAGTGAAAAAAATTTTTTTGTGTTATCATTCATATTCTCTGAATAATGGCCAACAAATCCTAAATTCTGCCAGGGTATGTAAACTTATGAGCACAACTGTATCCAGCTTTTTCAAGACCTCTTCACTCTGTTGTTGCGTATACAGTTGAGTGGTGATTTACCAGCCTGTATTTGCCTTTCATCTTCTGGACTTGACCTCTTCCTGATTAACCAGTAAATGGGCTAACCCATTAGCCCAACACCCCAAGCTCGCTGCCTTGGTGTCACTTTTGACTCTGACCTACCGTTCTCTTCCCACATCCAGACAGTGACCAAATCCTGTTACTTTCAACTCAAAACATTGCCCGTGTCCGCCCCTTTCTGACACAAGATACTGCAAAAGTGCTGGTTCATGCTCTTGTCATTTCATTGGCTTCCTGTACGTTTCAGGATACAGTTTAAAATACTGACACTCACATTCAAATCACTCAATAACTCAACCCCTCCCTACATGTCTTCGTTACTCCGCAAGCACATCCCATCTAGACAACTCCGTTCAGCAGGTGATCTCCACCTGTCATCGGTCTACACACGCACAGCCAACTCTCACCTCCAAGACTACTCAAGGGCAGCACAAGTCCTGTGGAATGACCTGCGTCACCCTAACAAACTCTCCCCTGACCTTCAGGCCTTCAAGAAATCCCTCAAAACCCATCTCTTCAGATTAGCGTACCACATCACTGATGCAACTCATCCCTCTGCTCACTACTCACACTTGATTGAAGCCGCTTCTATGGCCCCACCATTCCCAAACCACTGGCACTAATGATCCTGCTATCTAGTGAACTTCCTCTTGTCTTCCTCAACCCCAATCCCTCTAGACTGAAAGCTCTTATGAGCAGGACCCTCTACACCTCTTGTTTCCATCTTACGTCCGTTTATATGTATTTCGTTCCTTTTGGTTATTGTAAAGCGCTGCGGAAACTGTTGGCGCTATATAAATGATAATAATAACCATGTATGATCCTGTTCTACCAGCCTCGATCTCTGCACTCTCTGACTATCAGGGTAATTCAAAGAGATTTGAAAAGTCACCGCACGTTCAGTGACATTTCGTTCTCTTCACTTCGGTTCCTTTTGCCGATCCCATTTCGGTGACCCTGCAGTGTATTCAGCAAACACCACAGGGTCCCCGAATTGCAGGGAAAAGCTACCGCAAACCCGACGAAAACGAACCACAAAACCCAGCGAATGCACGCTGAAAACCCGCAAAAACATCTGGATTAACCTGCCGAAAACTACGGAAAAACCCAAGCAGGAGCCGATCACACGCAGCGACGCTGCCGGAAAAAGCCGAGACTGCAGACAGAGGGCAGTGAATAAATTAGGAAACCAGTTTGTATGAATGATTGAAAAGTGAAACGCTGTTTGCAAAGAAACTACTGAGCGAAAATGTCTGAAATTTGCATATGAGATCCAGGAATGATAATAAAAAGGGCTATTACAGAAAAAATAAGTAAAGTTTACAAAAAAAAATCGGACTTTAAAAAAAAATAAAAATCGAAAAATGCTTAAAATATCATAAAAAATATATAAATAAAGAGACTCTTTACTGCATAATTTTATAATGAACGGTTTACTAGATATTGCATTAAAACGGGAATATTTTTAACATTGAAGCCTATGGGATTCTCCTGAATAAATTTGCCGAATTAAACCACCGAATGGCAGGGCATTTCGGGAACCTTTCACTGCTGGTTTGTGTTCTCTGAATAGCCGAAGCAGTGCTTTTTCATGGGGATTTCACTGCCCTCGAACAGGCACTGAACAGGCACTGTATGTTCAGGCAATTCGCCAGGATTTGGCGAATTGCCTGCTCTCTGGATAGCCGAATGGCCAAGAAAGGTAACCGAACGCTGATTTTCAGCGTTCGGTTACCTTTCTCAAGCAATTCGGATCTCTTTGAATAACCCTGTATGTCTCTGGATTATCGCTGTTGTGTACTGCATACCTGGATTTGCCCTGTACCTACTCCCACTACTCAAGGCCAGCACCCTTTTAGTTACACTGTGTAGTAAGGTTCTGCAAGGGTGTGCGCCATCTCCTGCATCCTGTGCTCCACCTCCTGAAAGCACATTACTGTTAGTAAAAATATATAACCTGATACGGCGCAGAGTTGCTATCTGGAGTCCCCGGATCTCACAAGTAGATGAAAAATAAAACACAATATAGTGCAGTACAGTTATTACAAATGTGGATTAGAAGAAATTATTTTCTTAGGCTCTTTATTTGTGAGTGTGAAACCTATCACTGACTCAGAGCCATTGATAGACTCTTTATTTGTGAGTGTGAAACCTAAGAAATTTTTTTCTTCTAATCCACATTCACTCCAGATAGCAACTCTGCACCGTATCAGGTTATTTATTTTTATTTTGTGTGTTACTGGTTTAGGGGAAACCACTACACTGATACTGGCTTATCTGGGGTGTCTTGGTGGTGGATACAAGTTATGTGGCGCAGCACCATCCATTGTACATTACTGTTAGTGTTATTACTGTGGAGCTCTGTGATTCGCTCATACATATTGCACATTACTGTGAGTTGCTGTGGAGCTCTTTGATACGCTCATACATAGTGCACATGTTACTGCGAGTTTTATTGTAGTGGAGCTCTTTAACCCTTTCGCTGCTGAGGCTTTTCACACCTCTGTGCTTAGGTCATTTTTACCGCTTTCGCTCATCATGTTTAACCGCTTTTGTAGCCATATTTTGATATATGACCCAGACATATTATATATCGTTCTTTCCGGCAGACTCGGCAGATTCATAATATGTCATTATTATATGTATACGTTATGTCATGTCTGTATATTATAACAAAAAATGCAATAAAATTAGAATTTTCAATAATTTATTATGTGTAAAGTGGTTTTTTTCACATTGTAACCTGCGATCCTTTGTGGTTATATTTTGAATGGGGTGCGCTTGTTAAAAAAATTAGAAATGGGGTCTCGTTACATTTTTTTTGGGGGAAATTTCGCTTTTTTTAACAAACGCACCGCATACAAAAATCGTTAGTGCAGCATTATTGTGCACATTATAATTGAAATGGGAACAATATTGCTGCATTAACAAAACCAAAAAAAAATTGTTTATTTTTCTTTATTTTATTTTTTTAAATATATATATATATATTTTTTTAAAACATTTTTCATTTTTATGTTTGGTATCGTTGGAACGGCCATGCTCTGGCTGATCCAACGATATTAAATATTAACACCTAGCTGCCACGGATCGGGAGATAGGGGGTTCATTGGAACTCCCTATCTCCACCATTGGTGGCAGCTAGGGGTTAACTCCAGGACTGGCGTCCTCATGCTATGCACGATGACGCCAGTCCTCAGGGGGAGTTCCTGGAGGCTTGGCCGACATCCAAGATGTCGGCCAGCTCCAGGAGAGGATCACGATCCGGCGCTTTTCATCGCCGATTCGTGATCCAGCTCCCCAGGGGTTAATCACAGCCACTGTTTGGAAGGGCAGGCTGTGCCCTTCCAAACGGTGCCTGTATTAACCCCCTGCCCCCCGGCGATCGGGAGGGAGAGAGGTCCGAAGGACCTCCCCCTCTCCCTTTCAGGCGCCTCCTCCGCACATGCGGGGGGGCGCCTGAATTAGATGTCATCGCGCCGCCGCGATGACATCTAATTGCTCCGCCTCGGTCCCGAGTGCTGGGCTGACATCCAAGGTGTCAGCCCGCACCGGGGGCGCAGCGATCCGCCGGGAATCCGGCGGATTGCTGCCTCCTGTGCATGGACGTGCTCAGCGCGTCCATAGCACAGGAGAACCACTTGGCTGGACGCGCTGAGCGCGTCCATAGCAGCCAAGTGGTTAATGTGCATAGTGTATCAGTAATGTACAGTATCTTTATAAACCTGAAAAGTGATCGATAGCTTCTCATGTGTTCCACAGTGACATTCTGTGCTGCAATAAGTATGTGATGGCTGCTGCAGCAGAGTGGCAGCCATCAGTAAGGATGGTGGGGGCACAATGGATTTCCCAATTTGCTGCTGGGTCCGAGTGGATTTTCTTAACTCATTAAAATATATTTTTTTAAAAATTGTGTGAAGAAATACGTGTAAGATCCTTTAACACAACATTGTACATGTGAGCATTGCATTGTAAGGGTGGGGTTTGTATTGGTGTGGCCTTCTGTGGGCGTGGCACAAGGGGACCCCCTTATCTCCTCTTTCCCAGTGGCCACATTAGTTGTCAGTCTGCCCTGCTCATAAGTACACTTTACTGGAGCACTAGGGAAAGAATACATTGAGTAGTGGAGATAAAACAATTAGTAAAGTCCTCCACCTTTTGCCGCCAGTTCCGAGGTTAACCTTGATCACCTCATAAAACAAACTAAATGAAAAAAATGGAACGGCGCATCCGTAGTGTTGTAATAAAATTGAGATCACTCAGATGCAGTTTGGGTGACCCCAGCCAAATGTCGAGTCCACTTCCAATCTGGAAAAAATGGAGAAACAATGGGCTCTATTACATTCTTCGCGCAAACGTTAACGCGGGTTCAAAAACGCATTAACGCGAGGAGCAAAACCCTTTGCGCTGAACGTCGTATTACAATGTTCGCGCAAAAAATGAGCATTAACGTCTACCGCTGGTGAACCTGTGCGAACCCTGCACGAGTGAAATGTACGTTGCGCGTCCTATACTTAACATTGTGAGCGCAAATGCGTTTGTGCGCTGGTATGCGGATGGTATTACAATCTATGCGCAAAATTTAACGCACAGCGTTTGCGCGTATAATTTTAACGTCTTTGAAAAGCTGGTGGTAATGGCAAATCTGAACGTCCTGGCCGAACCCAAATACACCAGCCCAAAAAAATAATACAGCACAGTATAGTTACACATTCTACGCATACCAAACAATAAATTTGAGAAGTTGTGCGTGTTTTTTTTTTTGGATGCAGCATATATGCGCAGATTGACTTTGACAGGCGCAAAAACTTAACGTGAGACAATTGTGGTTCTTAATTCTGATTGACTGAATCGTGTGAAAAAACAGTCCGCACACCGATTTCTGCGCGCAACATTAATGCACGTGCGTTTTTGCGTGTCTTTTTACGCTCGTTATTTTTTGACGGATGAAATAATGCGCGAGGATTGTAATACCAGCGTTAATTTACGCGCGGTAACGTTTAAAGCTTCATGCAAAAATTCACGTGTTTACCGTGCATTTTTGCGTGAAGAATGTAATAGAGCCCATTGTTTCTCCATTTTTTCCAGATTGGAAGTGGACTCGACATTTGGCTGGGGTCACCCAAACTGCATCAGAGGGATCTCAATTTTATTACAACAATACGGATGTGCTGTTCGAGCAGTAACATCACGTGTCAAGGGAGAAAAAGTAAGTAAACATGCCTAAAGTAATGGGGTAAATGCCGTCAGTTATTTATTTATTTTATTTATTTATTTATAAAGGATTTTACCAGGAAGGGTACATTGAGATTTCTCTCGTTTTCAAGTATGTCCTGGGTTCAAGAACATTGAATTGTTACAGTGTACAGAAATACAAAGTAGTAAAATGCAAGATATTAACACAAAACAAATATACAGATTAACAGAAAATAAATATGTAGGAAATAGTCATTATGTTACATGTTTACAGGTGCATTCTGTGTTGAGGTATGTTAATAGGGAGCTCTTAAGTGACTTTAGACTGGGGGAAGATTTGATGGCGTCTGGGAGGTTATTCCATAATTGTGGTGCTCTGTAGGAAAATGAGGATCGAGACACTTTCTTTATGTATTGTGGTATTGCAAGTAAGGTGCAGGTCCTGGATCGGCGGTTATAGGACGAGGGAACTGCTGGGGGAAGCAGTCTATTCAGGTAGGGTGGCAGCTTTCCAGAAAAGCTCTTAAACACCAGGTTGGAAAGGTGAAGGGTGCGTCTAGATTCCAGCGATGGCCAGTTTAGTTCTTTTAACATGTCACAATGGTGGGTCATGTAGTTACATTGTAGCACAAAGCGACAGAATGAGTTATACAATGTAGTAAGTTTCTGGAGGTGTGTTTGCGGGGCAGCTGCATACACTACATCTCTGTATTCAATAGCTGGCATAAGCACTTATTGTACAATCTGCTTTCTTACCGCGGGGCTCAGGCAGGATTTGTTTCTGTACAGGGCACCTAGTTTGGGGTAAAGTTTAGATGAAAGATTTTAAGGGCAATAAGGGGGAGGCAATAGTACCCTACTGTATACCATGCAAATAGGTCATTGATAATTTGTCAATAGAAACAAATCTACAGCATACAATAAATTTCAGTTTAGCAAAGGCTAAAATTATAAAAATAAATATTTCTAATTACTTTTTTGGACTTACTTTGTAAAACAATGAGCAGCACTAACAAGCCAAGTATTGCTTATAAGAGAAGCTCCACATTTATGATTGCCATTGTAATGCAGACTGGCCTGCCAAGGCCATGATCCCAATGCTGCAGCTGTTCCTCCTACTATTCTCTCAGTTACTAACGGTCCACCAATACCACATCCTGTTCAAAAATGCAGAATAAATTGAACATACATGAAATGTAATTATCTTTAATCATTTGGTAACTTCCACTCATTGCATATTGATATCCAGTCACTGTGTACATTGGCTTTTTATACAGCAAAGTAAACTAAATAGAACTTAAAAGTAATATGATGCAAAAGACTTGAACATATTAAATCTTATTCATTATTGATTTATGGCACCATTACATTCTTGGTGCTAACATTAGCGCTCACCTGAGTGAGCGTTAACGTTAGCCCTGGTGGCCATATTACAATCCAAACGCTAATGGGTTAAAAAACCTGTTAGTGACTGGAATATTGCGCTTTTCAGCGCGAGGTTACTGTACTTTGCGCTCCCAATACTTAACATGGGGAGCGAATTTACTGAAACATTAACCACAGCCTGGACTTGGTGCTAACGGATTCCGTTGCTGCAGAATCCGTCAGCACCAGCAGAAACCCCCCCGAATAAAATCAGTTACTCACCTCCTATCCCATGGCTTCAACCGCAGCTCCAACCGCCTCCACTGTCCACCGGGAGCAGGGAGAGACTGGGGGGAAAAAGTCCCCCAGTCTCTCCATGCGGATCACTACGCCAACCTGCCGCCATCTGCGCCGTCTGCCTCCATGGAGTCCTATGGACTCCATGGAGGAGATGTGTGCGGTGGCGCTTAGCGGTGCCACGCGCATCCTGGGGCTTGGCACCCGGTAACGATGCAGGCAGCTTTTTTAGTGCCTGCATCGTAATATGTGCTAAAACGGGGATGCAAAAGAGAAACCTGCAGGCACAGGTTTTTCTCCTTTGTGTTCCCATTTCAGCGCGATGACTGTAATGATGCCCATTGTCTTTTAGAGCTTCCTTTATGTTTAGGGTTTGTAATTATGATTAGATTGCTATTTGTACTTGGGTTAGGGTTGCTGTAAGGGTTACAGTTAAGGTTGAGGTTAACCCTAAACTATAACCCTAAGATTCTGCTGCAATTTTACTTCATTTTTAGGCAACAGTTTCTGCTCCTTCATTTGACGTAAGAACAAGCTGTGCTCTTGTCCGAACAAGGATCAGATTCAGTTGACTCCAAATAAAGCAGAAATGGAGCAGAATCATAGGGTTTATAGATAACATTTACCCTAACCCGAAAAGTAATCCTAACCCGAAAAGTAACGCTAACAATAAAACTAGCAACAATAGAATAATCATAATTGCAAACACTGATCCTAATTATAACCCTAGAAGTAACCCTAACCTTAAAGGTCGTATGGTTGCCTAACAATGCTCAAATTCAAACAGAATTTTACAATTATTGATTGCATTTGAAAATGTTCTCTTCCTCTCAAGAAATACATACGAAAAAATTTGTGAGGCATCAAATTTAGAAGTGTCTAAATTTGAGCTTCTTTTACTCCACAACATAATTGTCAGGATATGGTGTAAGAGAGTGTGGATATGAGCCCAATATGCACTGATAGACAACTGGAGACACTTGAATGAAGTGCAAATGGGGTTTATTGAGGAAACACAGGTGACGAGTATAATGGGAGGATGGCGAGGGAGATGGCAAGGAACAGCCTGATTGTGGGAAAAGGCAGGAAGGAGAGAAAGAGGCAGGGAGGAACAAGACAGAGACACAGAGGGCAACACATCAGAAGTTACAGGAGGCATGAGGCAGTAGACAGACAGGAGAGGAAGAGAGCTGACTGGATGCCCACAAGAGACAAGGCATGATGGAGTATACAGGAGACTTGGAGGGTACACTGGAGATTCAGATGGCTGTCAGACAGGAAAACAGATGGCAGAGGTCACGGTGGGTTGTGAGATATAGTCCAGGATAGGGAGCACAGTGGGTTGCTGTCATGTTTTGCGTCTCCAGCCCTGTCCCCTGTCCTCTGTATATGTATATGCAGGCCTTAACTCTTGGCTGCCATTCCTGGATTGCAGCTCGGGGGTTAATATGGTTTCTGTTCTCCCAGCTCAGTGTTTTCCCTTGTCCTGATTCACTCCCCATAAGAGAAGAATGCGCCCTTAGTGCATTGCTCCATCATTTTCACTTCCTGGTCTCCAGTGTGTTTTGTATCAGTGTCAGGTTACACGACGCCGCCATCGCAAGAAGCCTCATAAGGTGACTATTCCAGCCTGACAGTCCTTTGCCTAATTGCCTGCAGTACCTCTGTCAGCCACTGCAGCAGCCACAGGTGTCTCGATTGCCTCCCTGTATGCCTCCCTGTGTTTCCCTATTTAAGGGGCAATCTCCCATGATACATTGCTGCTGCATTAACATTGGCTTCCACTGCCAAGCTGTGTCTCCCTCGAGATCTTGTATATCCAGCTAACAGACAGTGCCAAGTGTATCCTGTGTCTCCAGTGCCAAGTGTATCCTGTGTTTCCAGTGCCAAGTGTATCCTGTGTCTCCAGTGCCAAGTAATACCCAGTGTCTTGTTTATCCTGCTTCAAGTTGTATCCTGCATCAATAAACCCCCTTTGTACCGTGGAACCTGTCTGTGTGTCTTTATCACTGCATCCTGGGCTCATCTCCTAATCTACTGATCCAGATTCCTGACAATCAGTGAGCTACCTGCTGTTTTGTTCGAGTCCCAGTTTGTATATTTTGTTCAGTATACTTTTGTCCTGTTTCCCTGTCTGTCTGTTACCTTTTTTATAGTGTTCTTGGTTTATTTCTGTTTCTCCTGTGTTATTCAGTTTATGGTAGTTCTCTTGTTGTGTTTTGGTTTTATGTTTATTATTTATTCTGATTACCCGATTACCAATATTTGGCTTGTCTGACTTCCCTCCTGGTTCTGTACCCCGGCATCTGTATGACGTTCTTGCTCTGGTTCTAACTCATGGCTATCCTTATTCCTATGCTTATGTAGTATGATCCTTGTCTGTATTGTATAGCGACTTCTGTTATCTGTATACGTCAAAAGACTCTGCACGGCTTCAAGGTAATTATTTCTATAACGTAGATCCGGCTATCTCAAAGACCAGGCTATCAGATCAGGGCTTCTGTGGTATTGCCGTGCAGAGGTCTCTAACCCTGTGTTGCTCTTGTCACATATATATATTGCTGTCTGTAGTATTTCTGCATATAGGGGCTTTCACCTTAACCTGGGCCCCACCTTGGCGCGAGCCTGGTGGTGCCAGCGTGACAGTTGCAGGCTGGAGGCTTGCGTAACACAGGAGTCTGGAGGCTGGGGGAACACGTCTGGAGGCTTGGACAAGACACCTAATGGTACATACTCGCCACCCAGGACATACTTGAAAACTAGAGAAATCTCAATGTATCCTTCCTGGTAAAGTACTTTCTCGAAAAAAAACAGGAGGCTGGGGGGACACGGCAAGACACAGGAGGGAGGGTAGATTGGGAGCAGGCTTCAGGAGTACATACACCATGTGTAGACAAATGTAGAAACACTGCACTATGGGAGCATCACCCTTATGAATGGGAACACAGAGCTCGTTAGTGGGAGCACCTGTAGTTGCCTGCAGGAGAGTCAGGATGTTCACAGGTACTGGCCTGGAACTAATAGAACATTACAGGAATGGTGCTGCCAGGGTATTTCATGAAGGTCAAGCACCAACTTGTGACTTCCTGTGGCGGCAGCATGTACCATGACAATAATTATCATATAGCCTTTTAACGTGACCGCAAGATGCCGATTTTACTACAGCAAACCAGGTGAATTTGTGCTGTTTCTCCATCTTTTAGGTCTTTGGTTAACATTTTGAATGTTTCTTATTTGATTCATGATAACAAGCAGGAAAACTGACTGTTTAGAAGAATTGCTATCAAAATTCTGTAATTTGTAATGCATATATCTTCTATGCCAAAAATTGAGTGACAGGGAACAGCAGGATACATTTTCTACATGGGGTTCTCTTGCTGTTCACTCAAAGCATGCTATGCTGGCAATGAAAACATGTGATTTCTCAGCATGGCATATCATAGAGGAGAGCTTGAATTATAGGAGGATTGGGGAGTACTCAAGGAACCCACTACAATGGTGGCACAGTCTCAGTTTAAGAGTAGGAAAGTAGATTCTAACAAGGAATGAGATATATATATTTTTGGTTAATGATACATTGAGATCTCAAGGGATATTCTAGTAGCATTCAAATGTTCTAAATGTACACTGCCTGGCCAAAAAAAGTCACACACTCAAATATTTCTTGGATAGCATTTTGCTTTGATTACAGCATGCATTCACTGTGACATTGTTTCAATGCTTAAGAAATGTCACAACATTTATTTCTGCCAGAGTTGCATTAAGTTGTCACAAGATCTTGTAGTGATGATGGGAGAGTCGGAGCATTGCCGAAAGTCTTCTCCAGCACATACCAAAGCTTCTCAATGGGTTTAAGATCTGGTTTCTGTGGAGACCAATCCTTGTGTCATTTTAGTAAGATGATTTGATTACCTTTCTTTCATTCACCACAGTGCTGAAAAAAAAGTGCCTACCTTCTTGCGTGAACAAGGAAATTAAGGAGCACAGAGCTGGCTCCACAGACTCCTGGAGAACCTTTAAGAAATAGCATTTACTCCTTGTAAATAATTAATTTAATTTGCTAAAGTATTTAAGTTACAAGACTGGATTTATAACCATTTACTTATTAATGCTTATTTAAAAAATACTAGAATTCTCACTTTAATTAGAATTTATATTTGAATTCAGTTTCAGTTCACATTAAATACAATATAAATGTAAAATGTATACCTGTAAAATCCTGCAAAGTGATGATGGTAGAACTGACTGAAGCACTGTTGGGAGAGACTAGAAGAAAAGAATTTAAAAAAATGTTAGAACGTCAGATTAGTACAGCATATTTTCCCCTAAACCTAGGCTTGATAAAGGCTGATTGACAGTGAACATTGATTTTGTATCCTGTAAATAAAATATTTTTCACAATGCAACATTGCGTGCCTTGTTTCCTTTTGCTTTGGGTTTCCTGCGAAGGTGGTCCCTCCAAACCATTTTGCACCTAATCAACACCTTCCTTTATAAGTGTGTTGTATGTGCAGTCCCTAATTTTATTTGTACCCTAATACCTGGTCTAAACTATATTATATGTTATGTCTAAACCTACAAAAAAAGGTATAAAAAGAGTCAAAATATAGAAAACCTTAAAATAAAAATGTCTTTAAAACCAACAAAATTAGACCTAATGCTAATACCAAGCTTCAAACCATAGCCCTGACACTAACTCCAGAATTCCACTGACCGAGTATCTTTGTGCTATAATTGGTTGCCCCAGCAGTAAATGGGATAATTATTTCAGAGGACAGGTGCTCAACTGATTTGCAGCCTGCCCTTAAAGAGTGGATGTTAGCAGGTGGTAGCACCTGAACTGCTTCACATGAGCTATTCTGGAACCCCAGGGTCATATGCAAGAAGTGAGAGTCACATGCAGGATATGATCGAAGTAAGATAGCTTAACTCATCTCCTTTCGAAAGCACACACATCTCCTTTCGAAAGCACACAAAGTCCTTTATATTTTCTTCACATTATTGGGAAAGTAGCAGCAAATAAAAGGTGGCTATTTATGGGGCGAAGGTAAAACAGGATGCAATCACCCAGTACAGAATAGTATCTTTACCCGCATGCGTCTATGGTGGACTGGAGGATTGGCAGCTTGTAGGAGCAGGAAAAGGGACTGAACCAAACTAACTATGAGACTTACACAGGGAGAGTGGACTAATCCATTTTAAGAAAGCATAGGGGGAAAATAAATAAGGAATCTGGTTCCATGATACTCCCCGTCTGGTAAGGTAGATTCCACTATTCTTAACTAACACATGCATCATATATACACAACAATGCAATAACATTCTGGAAACACTTTGTCCAAGTCTCTTCCAGCAATCGGTGTTCGCTGGGTGCACCCTTCAGGATAGCTTGTGCATCACTATGTATCCCAGCATAGGTGATCACTCAGTCGGTTTCTCTGTTGTAATCCACTTTGGTCAATAAAAGGATGGTCTCTAATGGGTCTAGTAAAGGTTTTCATAGTCCCTTGTCTGGCAAGTCTTACTTCAACCTTGCAGACCTTTTCCTGACCTGCCTCCACTGGCGTTTATACATGTCTTTGGAATTGAAGTCCCCGACTCGAGTGGGCAAAACCAGGGCTGCCATCAGGGGGGTACAGGCATTACACTTGTAAGGGGCTCGGTGGTTCTGGGGGGCCCAGGGCACCTGCAAAACATATAGCCATTTAGACAAGCTTCTGCCAAAAGTGCCCGTCCCCAGAAGCCACTGGGCCCCTGTGGTGTACTGCCAATTCCCTGCTGGCTTAGTTATGTTTGGTTATGTGGGATTACAACCTGCACTCCTCTCGAGTGCAGGTCGCATGCCTGGTTTCAATCATTGCCGGTGGCTCTGATTGTGAATCAAAACGTGTGATGTCAACATTGATCGTCCGGCAGCCAGCCGACAGAGTAAAGGTAGCGGGAGGTCCCGGCCCACAGCAGGAATCTGCGCAGCATAGATCCCAGGTGAGTACATGTGCCCTGACTGCTTCATATAGTCCTGGACCTTGCCCCAGCATTAAATCATTACAGAGAGCCTGTTTTTAGGGCACTCACCAGGAGGAAAGTGTTTTTTTTCCCCCCCAGACCTCCCTGCATCGCAATGCTTCAGTGCCCACTGACATCCAGGGTGAGTGAGCTCTGAGCAGACAATGGGCTGCAGGCACTTCAATCATGGTGTGAGTCCATGAGTTTAGATGATTTATTGTTTTATTGCAGCCTTCAGTATGTGCCTGGTTTTCTTAAAAAAAAAAACCTTGTCTGTATGGTTTTTGTGCCTGTAATAATAATAATAATTAATTCAGCTTGTATTGCATTTAACCCTTTCACTGCTGAGCCATTTCACCCCTGTGTTCTGAGCTAATTTTTACCGCTTTTGCTCATCATGTTTAAACGCGATTTGAAGTCACGATTTATTATATGACCCACATATATTATATATCCTTTTTTCGGCAGACTCAGCAGATTCATAATATATCATTATTATATGTATACGTCATGCCCTGCCTGAATATTATAACAAATAATACAATAAAATTTGAATTTTCATCTACAGTGTGTAAAGTGGGTTTTTTCATCTTTTATCATCTGAGTCTTTGCGTTTATATTTTCTATGGGGTGGGCTTGTTAAAAAAATTAGAAATGGGGACTCGTTAAATTTTTTTGGGAATTACGTGATTTTTAGCAAACCCCTCCATAGAAAAAAATCATTAGTGCAGTATCATTGTTCACATTATAATTGAAATGGGAACAATATTGCTGCATTAATAAAAATAACACAAAAAAAACCATTGTTTTATTTTTGAAAATTTTTATTTATTTATTATTATTATTATTATTATTTTTTTTCTTAATTTGAACATAGTCATGTTTGGTATCATTGGAAAGGCCATGCTCTGCAGACACTCTTACTGCCACCATTTGGAAGATATGGGGTTCAAAGGAACCCACTATCTCCACCATGGGATTTCCTTAGGAAATCCCCAGGCAGCTAGGGGTTCCCTGGCTAACTGACATCATCGTGCCATGCACGATGACATCAGATGACGTCAGATGACGAAGGGGGACCCGGAGGTTACAGTTACAAGTTATTATAAAGCGCTAACAAGATCCGTAGCACTGTACAGTGGGAGGCCGAACAACAAATAAATATACAGGTAAAACACACAGTACATTAGGTAAGAGGACCCTGCTCAAGAGCTTATTTGCCATCCAAGATGGTGGCCCCCACCGGAACTAGGCTGCGATCCAGTGCCGAATGGCGCCGGATCGCGGACCGGTACCTCAGAGTTTAAAGTCAGGCACTGCTTAAAAGGGGAGACTCTCCCCTTTTAAGCGGTGCCTGGCTTTTCCCTCTACCTCTTCCCGAAAGGATCCCCCCTCCTTTCAGGCGATCTCTTTGCCGGGTGGTCGCCTGAAAATGACATCATGGCGTACGACGCAATGATGACATTTTCAGGCGACCACCCGGCAAAGAGAAAGGAAGTCAGAACGCCGTGGGATACCAGAGGAGAAAGGTGAGTATTTTAAAGGGCTCCCGGTAAGCGGATAACGTGGGGGAACGTCCTCTGCATGTGATTACACACAATGAGGTTGGGGAGTGGCATCTCTATTGTACCATTCACAGAACATACAATATAGCCATTAACTGTGCTCCCTGTAGTCTTTATTTGTCCTGTGCACATCCGTATAGGGGGAGGTGTTATCTTTTATGTTGAACGGGTTAAAGAATTTAGACCTGACCAACGATCGGTTGCTCTGGTCATCAATGATAGCATACATTCTTAGAAATCTTTCAGGATGTCCCTCTAGGTGCACTGCTACAAAGCATATCTTGGAACAAGATCTTATATCACCTCCTTCTCCACAAATCTCGGTGCATTTACATGTTACCGATATGGGTTGGGGTCCAATTAGTCTCTTCTTCTTCCGTGCTCTGCCTTGTCACAAGGTTATAGCTTAAATGTTTCTGTGTAAGGCTGTCACATGTCTGTCACTGATACACTCTTCGCATTTTATGGCTTCCTTACATTCCTTGGTTAGGTGTCCTGTAGAAGCACAGTATTTAAAGCAAACTCCTAACTGCCAGAGTACGTTTTTCCATTCCTCTATGGATGTAATGCAGGGTTTGGGACCCCTGTGTAGTGGTATGAGTATGGAACCCAATGGCAAGCCGTGGAAGCAAGGAAACCAGGAGACCACGTAGCAATAAACATGGTTTAGTGAAACAAAAAATAGAATGTAACACAAGTCCAGAACAATGGGTATAACTGAGGTGGTCTTCTTGAGGAGTAGGGATTCTAATGAATAGCAAGGGATGCAAGTCAAGTAACAAAAGTTCCAGATACTGAATGGCAACTAAGGTGGCAGAAGAAGACTGAGTAGTCAATGTGGCAAGCCGGGTCGATGAACAGGAGAAGGCAGCATGGTTGATGTGACAATCCGGGTCGATGGTCAGAAGAAGGCAGCGTGGTCGATGTGGCAATCTGGGTTGATGGTCAGAAGAAGGCAGCGTGGTTGATGTGGCAATCCGGGTCGATGGTCGGAAGAAGGCAGCATGGTCGATGTGGCAATCCAGGTCGATGGTCAGGAGAAGGCAGCGTGGTCGATGTGGCAATCCAGGTCGATAGTCAGGAGAAGGCAGCGTGGTCGATGTGGCAATCCGGGTCGATGGTCAGAAGAAGGCAGCATGGTCAAAGTGGTAATTCGGGTCGAAGAAGGCAGCGTGGTCAAAGTGGTAATTCGGGTCGATGGTCAGAAGAAGGCAGTGTGGTCAGGAGCACTAGGAAACTGAAGTGTAAGGGCAACAGTATAACCTGGTTAATGAGTTGAGAAGGGCGGCAGGTTTAAATAGGGTTCAGAGGATCATAGGAACACCTTTCACCTGGGTATCGTAGGTGGGGTTGAGATACCTGAGTTCTTGGTAGGTCAATGGGAGAAATACGAGGATCTCCAGAACAGGTGTCATGTAGTACCCATAATTGGCCAAGCCGAGGGCGCCAGAGTACCAGGCGTTTCGTTACTTAGGGAGGCATGCGATCGCGCGTGCGCTCTTCCACTCCCGGCATTCGGATCTTGTCGGCAGCGTGAGGTGTACCCTGAGCCTCTTCCTCCATCCTGTGGACCGGGAACGCGGAGCAGCATGCCACGAGGGACCTCGGGTGAGTATGGTGTGGTCCCAGCATGGCGGTCTGGGCAGGGAGCAGGCCGCGGAGCGGGGCATTACAATGGACTTTATCCTGAACTGATGCATTCTCTGGGTGGGTGGGTGTGGTCTTTTATGTATGAAACACTGTTTGTTGATTGTCCCTTGTTTTCTTGTTTCTAGCTGCTGACTAGTCGAGGCTGGTGTGGGTTGTAGGGGAAACCTCTATCCTGTGAACCGAGATGGATGTTCTTGCGTTGGCATGTCTCGCCGTTGGTGTCTTGTACCTCAGGCTGCTTGCACTGGATGTGGTTTGTGTACCCACATGGAAGCTGGGATCGTTCTTTGTACAGGCCGCTTCGCGAATGAAGCTCAAGAAGAAAGAGAAGGGGGGTAGGCAACCCACGACTCACTTTTGTATTTGGAGCCTTGTGCAGTCCATTTTTCTTGGAGATTGTAGGGTAGGTTTTCCAAAATTGGTCTTACTTCACGAGCAGAGTCCAGGACGTTGAGACCTTTTAGGGATTGGTCTTTTCATGCTGATTCCAGTTCCTGCAGCAGATCCACTAGTTCCCGTAACTTTGAGTAGTTTTTAGGTGTAATTCTGGGAAAGTTGCTGATTCTCTTGAAGAGTGTGTCTACGATTGCTTTGGGGCTACCATAACAGTCCTCTAACTTTTCCAATACCAAGTCCAGACCTACTTGGGGTTGGTTTACATTTGCTGGTCTAAGCCCCTTGGCATGTTCTATGGCAGGGCTCAAAATTTCAGGTCCCAAGTTACTAGCCAGGCCTTAAGAGTTACTCGCCACCCAACCCTTACCCTTAACTCTGCCCCTAAACACACCCTCTTAAATTATTATTTATCATTAATAATATAACAAAGCAGTGGAAACGTAAAGGGAAATGATGTGCGGCGTGTATGAGCGTATCACAGAGCTCCACAGCAATAAAACTAACAGAATGTGCAGTGTGTATAAGCGTGAGTTTTATTGCTGTGGAGCTCTGTGATACGCTCATACACACGCACATATCAGGGAGTTCCACAGTAATAAAACTCACGCTCATACACACTGCACATTACTGTGAGTTTTATTGATGTGGAGCTCTGTGATACAATAATGTGCAGTGTGTATGAGCGTGAGTTTTATTGCTGTGGAGCTCTGATACACTCATACACTACGCATTACTGTAAAACTCACAATAATGTGCAGTGTGTAGGAGCGTATCAGAGCTCCAATGCCTATTTTTAAAAACCGTCTCATTCTTTTTACCCCCTCTCTAATTTTTTTTACTCCCTCTCTTTCTCTTTTTTATCACCCCCTCTCATTCTTTTCTCTTTTTACCCCCTCTCTTTCTCTTTTTCACCCCCTCTCTCATTCTCTCTTTTTCACCCCCTCATTCTCTTCTTTCTCACCCTCTCTTTCACCCCTCTCATTCTCTTTTTCACCCCTCATTCTCTTTCACCCCTCATTCTCTTTCACCCCTCATTCTCTTTTTCACCCCTCTCTCATTCTCTTTTTCACCCCTCATTCTCTTTTTCACCCCTCTCATTCTCTTTTTCACCCCTCTCTCATTCTCTTCTCTTTTTCACCTCCCTCATTGTCTTCTATTTTTACACCCCCTCTCTCCCTTTCTTACACCCCCTCTCTCTTACTTACACACATTCAGCAGGTTGGGCTGCTCTGTCCTCCTTCCTGGTCTGGAAGGATGCAGGCTGGCTCCACCTCTTCTGTGTGCTGATCGAAGCTGCAGCGTGCTTCCCACACTCATAACAAGAGTTTGGGAATGACACGCTGCATTGGTGCCTCCCCCTCCTGCTCGTCACCTGACCCACCCACGTGATGCTTCGTAGACTCGCAGCACTTACGCTGCGAGTGTGCGACGCTTCACATGGGTGGGCAGGTGATCTGCGAACGTGAATCTCGCGGGTCACCTGCCCACCCATGTGAACGTCACACACTCGCAGCATGCTGCGAGTCTACGAAGCATTACGTGGGTGGGTCAGCGCCGATCACGCGGGAGGGGTCAGCATCGATCAGGCAGACAGCTCCGGATTCGGACTCTAAGAGTCCGATACCGGAGCTGTGAATTAAGGCAGCGGCACACTGAACCTGGCCCCAGCAACCAACGGGTCAGTCCGCCCCACTCGCCCTCAGATAATTTCCACTCGCCGAATGCGAGCAGGCGAGTGGAAATTTTGAAGTCTGTTCTATGGATTCTTTTCCCAGCCATTTGGTTAGTAGGCGGAGATCTTCTCAGATGGAGAAGCCCGGACCCTTTATAGCATCCTTGAATTTAAGCTTCCATATCCTATAGTTCTCAGAAAGGTTGTCGAAGTTGGTGAGTCTTGTCTGTACCATGTCATACCGGATCCTGTACTTGCCCATGTCTGTCAGGTCTGATGTATAGGTGTGTTGATCTCGTTCTGCTGTGGTTCTCTGGGAAGGTCTTAGATAGGGATGAGCCGAACGCCCCCGTGTTCGGTTCAACTTCGAACTCGAACAATTTCAAAAGTTCGAGTTCGAACTCGAACACGACCCTAACTCAATGTAAGTCAATGCAACCCGAACGTTCGATTTTTAGAGTGCCCTCCAAGAGGGCATATATGCTAGATATTTGCCATAAAAGGTGTATGGGGGTCTGGGTAGTGCCCTGGGAGACAGGAAACAAGGACATAAAGTAAAAAAAAAAAAGTTTTTAAAGGAACAGTGAGTTTTCCATGAAATAAAGGTTAAGAATAAAAACAAAAAATTCCTTCAAATATCGTGCCTAGGAGGTCCCCATAACCTGGCCGTGAAGTGGCGGATTTGTAGCATGTATAGAAACATTTAAAAACAAAAAAATTACATTTCAAATGACGGTAAATGGTTTTCCTTTAATCTATTCATAAACAACTGCTTGGGGTGGCAGCCTGTATTAAAAGAGGAGACGTTTTAGGACACGCAGAACAAGTTTAGTGATTTTTTTTGGCTAAATTATGGTGAAACTTATGCAGGCTTTGGATGAAAGTAACAATAGGTGCTTTAAAATTGGGCCTTTAGTGTCAGCAACAGTGCGGTCATACCATAACCCTTCTGTGGTATTGTGGAAGAGTGCAGGGTTGGACCCTGCGGTCAAATATTAAAATGATATGAATCTGGTACAGGCGTCAGTGCACTCAAATATTTTGCCTTTGGTGGCAGCAAGTGCCTTCACACCGTAACCCCTCTGTGGTATTGTGGAAGAGTGCAGTGGTGGACCCTGCGGTACAATATTAAAATGATATGAATCTGGAATAGGCATCAGTGGCAGTGCACCCAAATATTTTACCTTTGGTGGCAGCAAGTGCCTTCACACCGTAACCCCTCTGTGGTATTGTGGAAGAGTGCAGTGGTGGACCCTGCGGTCCAATATTAAAATGATATGAATCTGGTACAGGTGTCAGTGGCAGTGCACCCAAATATTTTACCTTTGGTGGCAGCAAGTGCCTTCACACTGTAACCCCTCTGTGGTATTGTGGAAGAGTGCAGTGGTGGACCCTGCCGTCCAATATTAAAATGATATGAATCTGGTATAGGCGTCAGTGGCAGTGCACCCAAATATTGTGCCTTTGGTGGCAGCAAGTGCCTTCACACCATAAGTAACCCCTCTGTGGTATTGTGGAAGAGTGCAGTGGTGGAGGTTTTGGGAATGCAGAAGAGATCCCCGATCTATTCAGTTATGTCAGCATCAGGGGATTGATAGCTGCTGATCCAGGACTGATTCATTTTTATAAATGTCAGCCGGTCTACATAGCGGTATAACTCACTGATACACACTGATAACAGGCTGTGCCAAGACAGATTCTAATTTGCTGAACTGTGGTATAACTCACTGATACACACTGATAACAGGCTGTGCCAAGACAGATTCTAATTTGCTGTACTGTGGTATAACTCACTGATACACACTGATAACAGGCTGTGCCAAGACAAATTTGCTGAACTCTGGTAGAACTCACTGATACACACTGTCCCTGATAGCCTGACATAGCGGTTAGGTGCAAGGCTGTAGCCAATTACAAGCTTCAGGCCAGTGGAAAAGTGCATTGTGGTCCATTGTGGTGCATTGTGGGCGAACATGCGGCGAACACGCGCAAATGTTCGGAGTTCGACGAACAGCCGAACGGGCGATGTTCGAATCGAACTCCGAACAGATCCGAACCGAACGCTCATCCCTAGTCTTAGAGATCACCTCCTCTTGGGTGTAGGTGTTTGATGTCTGCTGGTTAGTATGGGGAGCTGTGTCTCTTCATGTGAGGAAACCTGATTTGCAAGCCTGTGGTAGTGCATCTGTATGCGTACTGGTGTGTGGATGACCGCTGTGGCTGCTGACATCCCAGGTTACATGTAACTTTGAAGGAACAGCATCTTTTCCTCGTGGGTCTGGTGATTCTTCGGACGTCATGATGCTAGCCTCAATGCATTGAAACGGTGCACTGGTGTTGAAGTTGAGTAGGCTCCTCACATAGTTTTCAGTACGTTTGCCTGGATCCTGTAGTGGCATCCAGATGTACGTTTGCTCGCCGCCATCCTGTTGCACGGCTGCTTCCAAGACTTCGTCATGAGCTATGGCAGTGGCTGTATTTTCTTGCTTGTTTAGGGCTTCTAAGGCCACGTCCAATTTGGCATTCTTACGCGCAGTGGTGGCGGCTGCGGCAGTGGTGCTCCTCTTCTTCTATATGCACTCTATCAGCCCTTATGGTTGCCGCTTTCTGGCCATATTCAGCCCTAGCAAGTGCAGCATCTGCGGTTGCTCGCGCCCTGATAGCGATATTACTTACTCTACATGCAATAGATTGCCCTGATTTGCTTGACTTTGATGAGTGCCTGGATGTGCTGGAGCACTGTGACATAGTCTCCATGAGGAGCTACTTTCTTTTGTTTTGTGCTTCTGTGATGGTGCTGCACACTATACCATCATGTACCAGATCAATTTCTTTTTGCAGGTCGCGTTCTCACAGGCTGTGTGCTGTGTCAGCTCTGGTCACACAGCCTATTGTCGCTGTCAGATCGCCCTTGGGGAGCCTGAATAGTTGTGGCCAGCCTCCAAATGACCTCAACCAGGGGTCTGTTCCTTGCCAGATCCGAGAGGGACCCAAGGCCCAATTTTTTCTTTGTGTCCAAGGGATTCCCCAGGGCACCTTCCCACAACCACCCATAATTTTTCTGCTCCTTGGCAATTGTTTAATTTTTCTCAGTCCCAGGGAAACCTGGGACGCAGACTTTCCTTTGTGCACCACCCCATTCTCCCTTTTTTTTTTCTCTTTCCTCTGCCTTGCTGCCCAGCCGCGCTGTGTCTGAGAGTAGGGCCCTGCTCTCCTGACCTCCCCGATTTCCCACCATTAACACAGCCATGGGCAAATTTGTGATGGCAGGAAGGGCTACCAAAAAGTCTGCTGCCAAACCTGTTACAAAATCTGATCTGAAACAACGCCAAGGGGCGTTACCGCACACTCGGGACTCTATGGATTCCGTGACTGATTTACCAACTCCTGATGCGATTGATCAACACCGTGGCTAAGCACTCTGTCGCGCCTCTGATTGTGGCAGATATATCGGCAGCTCTCTCGCCACTGCTGGATGACAAACTGGGCAGGCTAATGGCTACTATTGAATCGGTATTCTCGCAATTGACTTCGAAGGCACACAGACTCACGGAGGTGGAAGAAAAGGTGTCTACCTGGAAGACGTTGTAAACCCGTTGAAAACCCAGCTCAAACAGCAGAATGTAATCATCCAAGGTCTAACCGAGAAATTAGATGACCTGGAAACCAGGAGCCGTCATAATAATTTGCATATTATTGGTCTTCCAGAGTCGGTGAAAGGCCAAGCTCTACAGGATTGGGCCTCTGATTGGCTGCCCTCCCATTTAGGCTATGTGGCCAAATCCTGCCCTGTGCCAGTGGAAAGACCCCATAGGATGGGACCGGACTTGACTCCATCGGCAGGACGTCCGAGACCAGTTATTATGCGCTTAGTTAATTACGCTGACAAGACAAAGATACTCCAAGCCTATCATCGTCTATGGCATTTGGAATACCAGGGAGCTCCCATACGGTTGTTCTAGGACTTCTCGGCCGCTGTCTCTGCTAAACGAAGAGTTTTCTTGCCCCTGTGCACTAAACTAGTGGCACAGAATATTTGCTTTTCTCTTCTATATCTGGCACGCCTTCAACAGGACAACCCACTACTTTGACTCTCCACTGGATGCCAGTTCTGCTCTTTTTCCAGGCGGGGACCCGGGCTCGGGATCCCCAGCCCTGCCCCAGTGCTCCGTAGGTTGTGGCGGCCATGCGGGTGCGACTTGAATAATCAACCGATGATCGCCAGTGACTCTACACAGTCCTGCGATGATGAAGTCTCTTACTGGCGTGGTTCACCCACTAGGATGTGGTCGCATTCTGTTCTGTATGTTACATGATTTTGCCGGTCTATTGTTTTACAGTTCTCTATTCTGGTTCTTAGTTTACAAAGTTTGTTCTACACTGTTATAGTTCCATACGAAATGTATGCACAATTTAGATTCAAATCTTCGATTCCTTTTACTTGTTTTGGTTCCGTTTAAAAGTAAAATAAGTTTGAGGTATCTGTACTTCGATATATCAAAAGGAACAATTGGTGTACATACAGCAGACTACATAAGAAGGGAAACCAAAAAGAGGACGGCATTAACACGTTTGATGCGCGTTTCGTTATGATCTACTCATCATCATTAGGGACCCTGAAGTACAGATGCTTGGGGATTTATTATGTGGTTACAATTGTGGATTTTACTGGTGTACACTGAGTGACTTGAACTTGTATATCTTCATCACAGGAGGGTGCTATAATACGTAATCATTGACAATAAAGAATTGTTCATGGTTACTGCATGTGCTTTACTACTTGGTTCACAGCAATCAGCACATACAAATTGTAACCTATCTTAATTCAAATAGTGCATTTTGTCGACAATGGACGGATTTGATTGTGATTGATTTTATCATTCGATTGTTGGTTGGGGCCACGGTGTTGGCAATCCATAAATTGAATATAAGGGATAAGGAATCTATTATTCCATCTACTTCTTCTAATCTCCGTATGAGATAGTGAATGTGATTGGAGACAACTAGTCGATCACTGGTGGCCCTGATCATCATTTTTATTCATGTTATCAGGTTGTTCATATTTATTTTATCTTTCTATTTATATTGTGTGAGGTTCCTTTCTATTGTATACAATAAAGATTAGATTTTATTTTTTGAGATAATATCTGTTGCTTTAAATAGGATCAGTGGGATCCTTGGGATTCCTGATTAGCTAGGGGTTAAGCCCCGAAAGTTTTCTTTTTGGTGGAACAATCACCTAGACCTAGTGACTTAACACTTGCATTCCTCCTATTGACCCTTTCCTGTTAAGGGAAGGAGTTTTATATGCCTATTTACGACGATTCCTAAAATATCACGCATTTGGTGTCCACATACTTATTTAATGCTTTATATGATGACCCGTCTGCCACTGTTATGACCAATGGACTAAATTCCCTCCCTTTTACACTGGAATGAGGCACACGCCAGGGTTGTCTACTCTCCCCCTTCCTGTTTAATTTAGCCTTAGAGCCACTCGTACGAATTTTCCAAACATGCCCAGACTTTAGCGGGATAAAAGTGGGTTCCCAAGAGGTCCGAGTGGTTGCTTTCGCAGACGACCTGCTGCTATTTCTGTCCCGCCCTGATAGGGTGATCCCGACCTTACTGACATATTTAGAAGACTTCCACCTAGCCTTTGCATTTAAGATTTATTATGACAAAACATTAGCGATACCCTTGGGTTCTGCCAGCGAGGGACTCATCAGGCACCGGTGCCCCTTTCTTTGGTGCCGGTCAGGGGTCTTTAAGTACTTGGGTGTGCTATTGCCGACTGATGCCTCTAAGGCTTTATAAGGTCAACGTCCCACCCCTCCTGACCCAACTCAAAGATCTGCTGACTTCCTGGGCAAAACTACCGTTGTCTTACCTGGGGAGATGAGGCCTTATTAAAATGGTTGCATTCCCGCGTCTACTATACCCGATCCAAATGCTACCAATTCTGCTCAAACGTAAGGACATCACACTTATCCACTCATTGTTTACTAGATTTATATGGAATGGAGGGAGGGCACGCATAGCGCTACGTAAACTTCAGCTCCCCTATGGTATGGGGGGGTTGAACTTGCCAGACATTTACTCTTATAATTTTGCGGCCCTGTATCGTCTAGTGGTTGATTGGATCTCTGACTCATGCAGATACACTGACTGTGCCTTGGATCGAGCCATGTCTTTCCCACTGTCCCTGTTGGCTTTCCTCAACTCTCCCATCTCCATGATCCCTCCGATCCAGAGATCTAACCCCTTGCTCTTTGCCGGCCGAGAGGCATGGTATAGGGCTCGCAAATTGCTGGGCCTGTCCTGGACGGCTTCAGTTTTTCAACCATTACTTCACAATCCCGCCTTCCGGAATGGCTCAGCGGTCCTGGCGGATAAAGATTTTACCCAAATAGGTCACTTGTTATCACGGCCCGCACACGCTCTTATCTCCTATAGCGACGTTTGTACGTTGACGGCCCCTACTCCCCCTCCATCCGGTTTATTATATGCAGCTTTCAGCGTTCGTTTTTAAACAGCTAAGCCTATTAAAGCCGTGTGACTTTCTTAAACTCCTTGATAAACAGATGACCTTAGGACCATCTACAGCATCCTTTCGTGCTTTGCTACTGCCTCAACTTGACTGGTCTGCCGTGACCACGGGACTAGCTACCTGGTGTGTTCACCCTCCCCAAGCAATCACCTTTTACCTTGATAGCAGCCACTAATAAACTATGTAAACAAATCCCCTAGGCCCAATATGAAGAAATGTTCTTAAAACTGCTTCATGGCGCTTATGTGGCCCCAGATAGATTGGCCCTCATCACGCCCCTCGGTACTGGCTGGTGTCTTAAATGTTTGCATGCGAATGCCGACCTCTTCCATTGTTTGTTGTCATGCCGTTCATATCAATATTTTGGGACTCCATACGGAGATTTAGTGTCAAGATTTTAAAACTGGCAGTGCCTATTCCACTCCGGATTGGGCTTTGTTCAACCTCTTTTCGGAAAGTGAGGCCCGTGGCTTGTCCAGGAATCAGAGAGCTCTACTGGGCGTTCTGTCCACAGTGGCCAAAAAGGCCATTTTGGGGCAATGGATTGCCACCTCTCACCCTTCGTTCACTATGTTCCACTCCCACTTTTATACCATTTTTCAATATGATTGGGTAGAGACCATTCTCCATAAGGAAGACAAAGTACAACAGTTTTTGATAAGTGGCTGCAGTTTATGTCATGTGTACCAGACAGTGTAATTTCTAAAGTGAAGAGGGACTTCGAATATACCTGATGGTACCAGACCAGATCCCTGAAGACTCCTCCTTTACTACCCTTTCCTTGCCCACAGGCGCTACTAGAATTTTCTGACTTGACTCCACGAGCTTAATGTACTTTTATGTGGACTCTCCCTTTGTTCGCGCGTGAGTGTTCAGGTGGGTTTGTTGGACTATGAGGGAATAGGAGTGTTTAATTTGTTTGTGTCCTTTTACACTGTACTGTAACCTGAATCTGTCATTAAAAACTATTTTAAAAAAATATGTCCGACACAATGTGCTTGGATTAAATAACAAGCAAAATTGTACAAAGCCCCAAATGCACTTAATATCATTCAAAAGCAAAGCAATATCTGGTATTCAGGCAGGTTATATGTAAAGACAGAATTTATACAACACAATTTAGTTGCTAAGTCTCTGCAGCAATAATTGTTAACTGCTAAATATAACACAACTCTAACTAAACCATTTATATTAAAAGTTATATCAGCTAATAACTTGAAACATTATATAAGCAAGTAAAAACGACACAGAGACAGATGGTTTAAAATTATTTACTTGAAAGCAAAATATATATAATCGTCTGGTTCGGAGACAAATTAATTATATGATTAATATGTAACTATTAAAAAACTCTCCCCAGAGATTACACTTAATAACCCCATGGTCCTTGAGTTTAAAATAATTAATGATAGCTCTCCCCAGAGATTAAAATATAAGAATGTAATAAAATACACTAGTTAAACATAAACTAATTTCTAGACCCTAGCAAGAAAATAAAAGACAATGCATAGGTGATCTTTAAATGCAAAAAGATTAGTTACCCATTTAGATACTCCCGCACTTACTGTATTCCCTCTGATAGCCACAGCAAATGTGATCTTCACTTCCTGTGTTTCCCTGGTATCAATCCAGAGGAGGTTGGACTATAGACTTGTCTCCACCCACATGAGTGGATCTTATTGGGTATTGAATGTTATGTCACCTTCCTGGAAGGAGGGGGGTAGCTGGCTTATGTCACTTCCTGGCCAGAGCACATGTTTTTGGACAAAGGCTATTATGCTCTTTACTGACATCTAGTGGCCGTTACCAATTGTTACATGGCTATTTGAGGGTTTTATTTAATTATTTATTTAGTATTCATTGGAGTAGATCACCCTAAATTCAATGTCCAATACACGCCTCTGTATAGACTGACAGGAAGAGAAGCTTTGCTAAGGAGGAAACAGGGCTGGGCCAAACTAACCATGTGAATAAAAAGGAGAGTGGACTAATCCATTCTTAAGTAATGCATAGGAGGGAAACAAATGAGGAATCTGGTTTCATGATATACATAGTTTCACATGTCTCATGCTGTTAATAAAGGACTAATGACCCGACAAGCATTACTTTTACTACAACCATCATATATCACATAAAAAAAGGTCAACTCCAGAGAAGAAAGTGTATTAATTGAAAAAATAAAGAAAGAGGTTCTTAATTAAAATAACCATTAAGTTATTGAAACACACCTGTAGTGGTCCATATGTTACTGCTGCTGGTGGAGCTAATCAAACCTGGAAAGAAAAAAAAAATAGAGCGATTATTTTTATTAGAATAGCTTCCCGTGAGTTCCTTTATAGCAGTGTTTAATACATTAAAGAAAGTAAGGTACCTAACTAATATAATACTGCAATAATCTTGAGCCACAATATTTGGTCATATAAGTAACCACATTTTTAGTGTTCTTTTTCAAACCAGTTATTGGTTCAAACCTTGTGAGACCTGAGCGGGCCCCCACCGTAGAGCAAGCCACTAGTGCTGTTGCTCGTCCTCAGGATCCTCACACTCCCCCCCTTTTCTCACTATACGTATACAGGTTCATCCAGACGTGGACCCCTTGCTTGATGTGCCTAGAGGGGTGTCAGCTATGCCCTCCTAACGAGGCCCATGAAGGCCGAAATGATCGTCGGGGGTTGCTGCACCTCTCGTGCAGGGATGACGTCCTTGGCAATCAGTACTGGCCACCCTCTTTGGGTGAGAGCAGGCTGATTTGCATATGGAGCATTCATCCCTGTAATGGCACATACAAGCTAAAACCTTGTGAGACCTGAGCGAGCCCCCACCGTAGAGCAAGCCACTAGTGCTGTTGCTCGTCCTCAGGATCCTCACACCCCCCCCCCCTTTCTCACTATTGGTTCTAACATGGCCAAAATGAAATCAATTCGGAATGGATCCGAAACTAAAAAAAAATAGAACGAAAATTATCCGAAATGACAGAACGGAACAAAACAATCAAAAATGAATAAAATTCAGAACGAAATTATCTGAAACAAAAAAAACAGAACGAAATTAACTAAAACGGAACCAAAAGATCCAGAAATAATTTTAATGCAGGATATGAATCCACACACTGCTGGGAAGCACCTCTCTGCAGTATAATTAATGCAGCATATGAATCCAGTCCACACACTGCTGGGTAGAAGCACCTCTCTGCAGTATACTTTGTGTGATTATATCGATTCAAATCAAAATTTCGGATCAATCCGAAAATTTAGACGGCTGATATTTCGTCCTTCTAATGCTTCCCCACCTCCTGACTTTTCTATCATGGTTGAGGGTATCACTATCTCACCATCAAACCAGGTTCGCTGTCTCGGAGTTACACTTGACTCGGCTCTTTCCTTCATCGCCACATCAAGTCTCTTTCTTCCTCCTGCCGCTACCAACTACGCAATATTTCCAGAATTCGGCCATTTCTTACCACTGGCACCAAAAAACAACTCATAAACGCCCTTGTAATCTCCCGACTTGACTATTGTAATAATCTCTTATCTGGCCTCCGTCTCTCCCGCCTCTCCCGCCTCTCCCCTCTACAATCCATTCTGAATGCCTCTGCCAGGCTCATCCACCTCACCTGCCGCTCGGTCTCTGCTGCTCCTCTCTGCGACACCCTTCACTGGCTCCCCATCCACTGCAGAATTAAATTCAAAATGCTTACCCTGACCTACAAAGATCTAACTCTGCTCCCCAATACCTGTCCTCACTAATCACCAAATACACCCCAGCCCGCTCCTAAGGTCCCTAAGGTCAAACAGTGACCTGTGCCTAGCTTCTCCCCACATCACCTCTTACCATGATAGACTGCAGGATTTCTCATGCACAGCCCCCATCTCCTGCAATGCTCTCCCTCATTCCCAGACCTTCCCCTAGTTTTCCTTCCTTCAAATGCTCCCTTAGGACATTCCTATTTAGGGAACTCTACCACCCGACTCACTGACGCAACTTGTCCATCACTCTCACCTAGCAGTCCATCACTCTCACCTTGCAGTCCTCTCCTCCTGTTTCCACCCCCACCCTTCTAGATTGTGAGTTCTCATGGGAATAGGGCCCTTGTTTCCTCCTGTACTGGTTTGTAAAAATGTTGTTCAATGTATTGTAACCTTATCTACACCGTGCCCATCGTACAGCACTGCAGAATATGCTGGCGCTTTATAAATAAAGATTAATAATTAATTAAGATTAATAATATATTAAATGCCTCATAGGAATTCCCACACTGTGGGGAAGCACTTCTCTGCAGTATAATCAATGCAGCATATGAATCCTATAAGAAAAGAGAAGTGAAACGTACACGTGGATTTGAAAAAGACAAACATACGTTGCTTCCTTGCTAGATGGATACTTTCGGGGCTTACATTGCCTCAAAAAAAAATACAGCCGGTATACTACAATAAAAATACAAGCCGGTACACAAAATAATCCCAAAGGTTTCCATGTTAAAAAATCCCTGTGTTTATTAAATATTTATTAAATCGTAAAACAAATTCACCTGCAGCAATAAGCCATTTTGTTTATTTCTTTTTTAGGATTTTTTGGACATTTTTCGGGAATTTCTGGGTTAAATTCTAGGTTCCCTAACTTATTTTAAACAAACAAGGCTTTTTTCCAGCATAGATTTCAATGTAAAAAAAATATTCACGTTTTTATCAAGTGTTTCTTAAACCATTTATTACTTTCACTTGCAGCAATAAACCATTTTGTTTATTTATTGTTTAGGATTTTTTGGCATTTTTCTGGAATATTTGGGTTAAAGTTTAGGTTTCCTAACTTATTTTAAATGTAATAACGAGGTGTGTATTTTTCTTTGCTGAATGAAGCTGTACTATTTTCTCACAGTCCGTCTGCGTTCAGCAATGAATTAGATAGTTACATTGTGTCAGAACCGTGGACAGCTTTGAACGGGCATTAGTCCTGACTCCTAAAAGTGAAACACGGTAAGGAGATTTTAATTTTATTGGTAGTAATCTGTTTTCCATTCTGAAATAACCAATAAAAAACAAAATAACTCGTAAAAACGAAATACAAATTAATACAAAATACAAAATAAATCTCAAAAATGAAAAACTAAAGGATCCGAAATACCGAAAAAGAATGAAATGACACAAAAACTGTCCGAAATGACCCGAAACGAAAAAAATAACCCAAAATGAAAAAAGAAAATTACGCACATCTCTAATTACCATATTTGAAGCAGAGGAACACATCTGAAGGGTGATTATATTAATCCATTTTTGTCATCTGTACGTTTACCAAAAGCAAAAATAAAACTAGTACCTATACGTTTTGACCATGGGACATTTCATGGAGGGATTATTGCATTTCACTTTTTATTGGCCTTCTCACACATACTGCCAAGTATCAATTCATAATGAAGAATTCTGTCAAATGTATCTTTCTTGTCTGCCTTTCCTCACAGGCCCCTCCCTTGTACCAGCCTTTACATTGTTTTCCAAGGATTGAATTTACAGTAAAATACTATCACTTATCTACTAAGCTACCTACGACTCTACCATACTTCCTTTTCTTCACTTATCCATCACTACATTCCTTTCTTTTCTGACAGCAACCTTCATCTATCATTATGTTTACTCTGGCACATCTGTCACACATGCATGCAAACTTGACCATATCACTCTGGTTCTGTCAGGTTGGCTAGTACTAGGCTTGTGCACCGATTTTTTGTTCGGTTCGATTCGGTTCGATTTTTCGGATTTTTAAACTTTTCGATTCGGCTCGTTTCGACCGATTTCGGGTTCGATTCGGTTCGCCCCGTTTTTCGGGTACATTTTTTTTCGGAATATCGACCATTTTTCGTATTTTCGTGTCACTGTGCTCGGGTTTTGTATCGACTTTTCGTAATTTCGGAAATTTTCGTTTTTCGGAATTGCACATTTTTCGGAATATCGACCATTTTTCGTATTTTTTCGTGTCATTTTGCCCGTTTTTTGTATCGACTTTTCGTTTTTTCGAAAAATTTTAGTTTTTCAGAAAATTTTCGTTTTTACAAAATTTTCGTTTTTCGGAACATCTGTTCTCCTCGTTTGACACATTTCAAGTCCATTCGAAAAATCCGAAAATATTTAGTTTCGTCTCGGAAAACATTTCGGATCTGAAATTTTCGGATCTAAAATTTTTCGGAAATTCGGCCGCATCCGAAAACACGAATCGGGAAATTTCGTGAAATTTCCGAAATTCCGAAACCCGAAACGCACATCCCTAGCTAGTACCAGCCTTTAGGAATCATAGATTGTCTATTTCTATGGGCTTTTATATGTCTTCTCTCTGGAGGATCCTACTCAACAATCTACTACCCTACATACAGTTATTTTTGAATATTCACTTATATAACAAAGCAGTCTGGTAAAGGGGTAATGAATGGATTTGGTTTGACGGCAGGCAAGGTTGCGAACAGGGGTTGAGTCATAAAAAAAAAAAGTGTGGTTACTCACCAAAATTTTCTGGCCCTAAAATTAGCACTTCTCATCTTACACTTAACACAAACACACACTGAAATCTGATATATTTATGTATAAATTTACAAAGGGTCCTCACTACAAAATATAGGGGGGGGGGCAATAGACCTTAATAAAAAAACCAAGGCAGGTCAAAAAGAAAAATCAAAAGGAAAAAAAGCAAAGAAAAAAGTCATCAGAGCCACTTCACAGCGAACAAAGGAGGACAGGCGGAGGGAAAATACAACAGTATGTGCTTGCGGTGGGTAAAGGAGAAAGCTCCAGAGCAGCAAGCTTAGTGGGACCGTGTGATTCAGCCCGTGTCCATCCACATGGTGCGGCGGGTAGTGCGCTCACGCCCTGTCCTCTCTCGAAGGTCCTGGGAAACCAGCAGGGCCCAAGACAACTCGCCTGCGGTCAGGGCCGCGCTGCAGAGCCGGGATACGAGGTGGGCAAACTGCAGCATCCGGTAGCTCCACCTCAGCCGAGTGCTCCCGGGGACCAACAGCAGGCAACTCCGGGATCCCTACCGCATCCTCCAGCGCAGCAGTCACCGGTCCGTCTCCAGCACTTCGTGGATCATCAGCTCCCTCTTTGTGGTCAGCAGTTAGAACAGCCTCCGTGGCTTCCTCCATCAGGTCTGCAGTCGCACGACCAGTCCTCCATGCGGCCATCAGTCGCCTCCATGAGCCTTGAGAGATCAGGCTCTCATCCTCCCCCAGCAGTTGCACCAAGCAGGCCTCGAGGGCCGCAATCGCAGCCTCCATTCCATTGGTGGGGGGGGGTCTGCCCCAGACTGCACTGCTCCACCCGCTATCGAGGAACGAACGTCCGGGAGCTTATGTGTAGGCCCCAAGATGGCCGACAGTCACACAGATCCGCCGGGCAAAAACTCAGCTGTGCTCCGGAGGGGGGGGGGAAAGAAACAGGCCCCGGAGCAATCCCCGTTATGGCCAGCCATCCAGCAGAGCTCTCCCTAGACACGTCCGCTCCCTTGCAGAGCCAGCCACGCCCCATTGCCGTACTTTTAAAATGAATGTCCCTGAAATGTTTGATTTAATACAAATAGGGATGCACCAATATTGATACTAGTATCGGAATCGATACCGGCATTTGCACAAGTACTTTGTACTCGTGCAAATGCGCCGATACCGCCCCCAATCCCCCTGAAGCCAGCGCTGGGCTGGCTTGCTGGTATCCGAGGGGCTGGGGCTGAAAGCAGAATACATTAAGAGCATTCCATTAGCATTCTCCTCCAGCTGGGCGCGTGGTCCTTGCGCCAGCTGGACGCGTCACGTGGTCCTCCTTGTGAGCACCGTCTTATTATGCTGCCTTCAGCCTTGATCTCGTGGGGATCGCGAGAGCTCGTCACTAGCCGGCGGTCGCTCGGAGGACCATGTGACGCGGTCAGCCGGCGCTCGGACCACACATCACGTGGCCTGCTAGAGATATAACTTTAAACACAAGTATGATACTCTGGGCAATATTTATTATAGCTATAGGAGGCACTAATAAATATGAGATTATTAATATAGCACTAAGTACTAAGAAGTAAGTTTGCTCAAATCTAAAATGTATGTAAGCACTAATATAATCACTGTGTGTAATATTTTGTAGATCACAATATATTATGTTTAATTAATATGTACAGTATGTTTATATTAAAATTATTTATAAATTAAGCAACTACGAATGGATAATTGATACAATACAAAATTAATTAGAGCAAGATAGATTAAAGTGATTACAATATGACAATATGTCTCTTTATTTATTTTTTAGGCATTTTTCAGGATTTTTTCAGCAAACCCCCCCCCTCGATTTTTTTTTAAAATAAAAGCTTGCAGAAAAATACCTGCTAATTATTATTCATAGGACATTATACTATTATCAGAGGCAGTAACGGGGGCATCTGGACGAGTACCAAGTAGTCGTGCAGATGCCGGTATCAGTACCGATACCGATACTAGTATCGGTATCGGTGCATCACTACCAACTACCTATATGTAGGATGTATATTTAGTTTCTTCTCCCTAAACAATTAACAAAAATAAACCAACTGCTTACCTGTATGTAGAAGATTCTCAGCATCAGAAATGGAGATTGCTAAAAGAAAACAAAATCATGTAAAAAATGAAGCTCAAACTCAAAATAATGTGTATAACAAGTCAGCATGATCCAATATTTTCTGTTTCATAACGGTTGTCCAAAACACTTATAATTCAAGTTGAGCTGAAACTTACATTGAAAAAGCCAAACCATAGAACTAAATTAATTAATATTTATTGGATATTTTCAGGGTAAGCGTAAAACAGAATTTTTTTAAAAAAATTTTTTGAGAAAGGATTTTACCAAGAAGGATACATTGAGATTTCTCTCGTTTTCAAGTATGTCCTGGGTGGCGCGTATGTTCAGTGTATTGAATAAACAAAATAGACTAATTCAGCCTGGCTGAACACGTGTTGGCTGGTACCAAAATAGCATCACAAAGGTAGATCACACCAAACACTAAGTACCATGAATTTTAGACATGTTTCCTCTTATACCAAACTAACGCTCTTACAATAAAGCACATAGTACATTATGTAATTACAACATTTGTATAAAATTGGGTATGTGCATTTCAATGAGAACAATTAAGCACAGTAAGTGGTTAAAGAGACACAATAATCAGATATAATCCAGGTTCATGAAAGATTCATGTTTAGGGATTTATTAATACAGTATACTGATGTAACTAACATTAAAGGGACACTACAACCAAAAAAAAAAATTCTCTTATGCTTATTTTATGTTGCTTGCATGTGCTTTATGTTTTTCTCTTGTAGGTTTAGTTAAGAAAATATTTTACTCTATATGTGTCACTGGGTGCATCCATTGTGTGGTCTTTTGTGTTGTAAACTGCCCCCCCCCACAGTATCTTTACCTCACTTGGTCTCAATAATGGAATCTATGGGTTGATCACTGTCTCAAATCTCATTGTAATGTGTCAGATGTATTCAACGTACATCACCAGGGGTAGATGATTTTGTGAATTCATCAAAGATCTGAAGGTACTGATCACAGAGGACCCTGCGCTCAAAGAGATATTCCCACCCCCCCCCATTGGCATTCAAGCAGCCCCCAAACCCGAGGCAAAGTCTGGTCCCCAGGAAGAGGATGACATTCAGAATGGGAGCACACGCTGCAACAAGTCCCTCTGCAAGCTGCACCATCATATATGTGAGAGCAGCACTGCCCGGCACAATAACTCCACATACAACCTCAAGGGCTCATACTGCGTCTGCCAATGTGATGTACATGATCCAGTGCACAGTCTGTAAAAAGGGCTGCTAGCTTTGAACTGAATCTCAGGATTAACCTGCAGATGGTAGAAATATTTACAGCCACAAACAGAAAATAAATGAGATGAAAAATAACAGAAACACTATAAGGGTTATTCAAAGAGAATCGAAAAGTTCAGGGACTTTTCGTTCTCAATTCGGTGCGATTTGGCGATCTCATTTCGGCGGTGTATTCAGCAAGCACCATAGGGCCGTCGTAATGCAGGGAAAAGTCACCGCAAACCCGCCGAAAACTCACCGCAACACCAGGGCAAACTCACACCGAAACCCGCAAAAACATCTGGATTAACCCCGCCGAACATGCCAGAGAAACCCGAGCAGGAGCCGATTACAGTGCAGAGCAGCCGCCGGAAAAAACCGACACCGCAGACGAATGGAGTGAGAAAAAAAAAACCAGTACACTTGAATGTTTGAAAAGTAAAACGTTGTTTGCAAAGAAACTACAGAATGAAAATGTCTGAAATTTACACATAAGATCCAATGAAATATAATAAAAAGGGCTGTTACAGAAAAAAGAAAAAAACGATAAAAAAAAACAGAAAAATTTTTTGCAAAAAAACCCCAAAAATGCCTAAAAGATCCTAAAAAAATCTAAAAACAAAGAGACTTTTTACTGCAGAATATTATAATCAACGGTTTAATAGATATTGAGTTAAAACGGGAATATTTTTAACATTGAAGCCTATGGGACTTGCCTGAATAAACCTGTCGAATTAAACCACCGAATGGCAGGGCATTTAGGGAACCTTTCACTGCCCTCGAACAGGCACCAAACAGTCGCCGTATGTGCAGGCAATTCGCCTACATTTGGCGAACTGCCTGCTCTCTGAATAGCCGAATGGCCAGGAAAGGTAACCGAACGCTGAATTTCAGCATTCGGTTACCTTTCGCCAGCAATTCAAAGCTATTTGAATAACCCTGTATGTTACTTACACATGGCTAGAATGGGGGAATCTCTCCCAGTGGGGATGCTGGTAGACTAGAAACACAGCGTTCACTGCAATTAGATTGAGCCCCAAGTGAAGCACGTGGCGTCTCGTGTATCTCAAACTTTATACAGTTCTTCTTGCTCTCAGATTTCAGGGAGGCACAATAGGAGTGTCGGGATCAACCCCTTGACCTCCCGTGTCACCTTTAAATGGCCAGTACCACCAAAAAATGTAATGTCCTTACTTTATTTTATCTTGCTGATATCTTACATGTGCTTTGTTTTTCTCTTGTGTGTTTAGTTAAGAAAATAGTTTACTGTATATGTGTCACTGGGTCCATCCATTTTCTTATTGTTTGTTTCAATAAATCCAAATAGATGAAGGAGCGCTTTGGAGAGATTATTCTTTTCCAGTTCTTAGGAGAAATACTTCGGATTAAACAGAGATATGCATAGTGCAAAATAAATGATGGTACACGGTGAGGAGTTATAAACCAGAGTATAATACACTCATGTGGTCAAGAGCCCACGAGATAAACGGCTCAAGTATAATCCCTGTCGGACCCATAGTGGCGATCCCTCTTTTATTCCAGTGGTGCAGCAATACACAGTACCTTGGTGAGAATCAAATGACAGATGTGCAGACTGTTTAAGGATATCAGTATACAGGTATAAGAGAGACTACTCTTATAACAGTGTCTTTATACCTGTACACTGATATCCTTAAAACGACTGCACATCCATCGTTTTATTCTCACCAAGGTACAGTGCATTTCTGCACCACTGGAATAAAAGAAGGGGGGATCACCTCTACGGGTCTGACAGTGATTAGTGAATCTATGTTTGTATACGGGTAGCGGGCGAAGTACCCAGACGTTCTCCCAATTTGTAAGAGGCTGTCTCCAGAGGCAACGCACATTTTGGAAGTGTACTAGTTGATCTAGTCCATTATCTGTACCAGTAAGCCTACACTGGATTCCATGTCTGGTGTAGACATATCCAGAGCTCTGGTAAACATACCAGTTCAATTACAGTCTATGAAGTTGCTAAATTTACCAGGATTCTGGTTATGTTTACTCCAGTTTATAATCTAGAATCCCATTGTTAATTGAATTTAAGTAAAATATTTCCTAATAAGATAAGTAGCATTTGTCTGCATCTTGATATATTTGAGCTACTTACCGGATATATTAAATGAGTTTGTGTCAATACGAAAACTGGACCATGAACTAGTTCCAAAGTTCTCTAAGAAAATCTGAAAAACCGAGTCAGTTGTCAGCAATTTTGTGGTCTCTTCATTAGTGGTGTTAAATAGTAACACAAATTGCACTATTACACTTCCTGGCCTGTAAAACAGCAAGAGCAGCATGAATGTTAAACCGCAAGTCGTGTGATGTAAAATAGCTGTTATTTATAATTACTGCCATCTCATTACAACTGTTCTGTCCATGACGAAGGCAAAAAACAGAGACAACACATTAAACAAAGTATTGTGTGACTTATATTTACCTGCTTTAAGATGTTTCCATTTTACTATTCCAAATGTTGTGTGGAATACATGTACATCAAATCTCTTTATTAGTTCGGAATAGAGCCAAATTCTGCTTTTTATTCGTAAACCACATAGTGACCAGGCGGTTTTACGAAAATCCGTCCTTTAGCGCGTGTTGCTGTTTTTACGTTTCTGCGCTGTTTGTGTTTAGGTCAAATTTTCCTCTTGTTTATGCAACCCACACATATTATATACTGTTTTCCCGTCATTAAGTGGACTTTCTAATTATTTCCATCATATCGTATAATTTACTATAAAAAATAAAATGAAATATGATGGAAAAAACACACTTTTTCAAAATTTAATCCCCAAAATCTACAACTGCCAAAAAAGACACAGGCTAAATAGTTTAGAAATTTTGCCCTGAGATTAGAAATACACAATTTTTACATGTTTTTGCTTTTTTTTTCACTGCTGAGCCAGTTCACCACTTCAGCGCTGAGCTCATTCTGACCGTTTTATGCTCATAATTTTTAGATGTCAGCTTAAGTCCTATTTGATTAAACCCCCTGACAATTTTTTTTTAAAAGAAGAACATAATTTTTTACAATTTTTTTATTATTATTATTATTTTATTTTTTTTACACCAAACCTGGCCAGGTTTGGTATCATTGGAAAGGTCATGATCAAACATGACCCTCTAGCTGCCACGGATCGGGAGATACGGGGGTCCAAAGGATCCCCTTATCTCCACTTGGCAGCTAGGGGGGTAACTGGCCCACTGACGTCCTTACACATATGGTGAGTATGTCAGAGGGTGGGGGGTGACACAGAGGCTTTGCTGATATCCAAGATGTCAGCCACCTCTGGGTTTGATGTCAGGGTCTTTAAAAAGGACAACCATCTGCAGTATTCACTGTTTTCAAAACTAACAGACCGTAACATATTACTCTTGAATACAAATGCACATTCGGAGCACTCTAAACGAACGGTACCTTACACTTAGTTCCTCAGAGTTAATAGGAATAACAGTGATAAGGCCATAATGGAGCAACAATTAGGTCAGATGTATGAAATGTTTGAGAAGCAGGGATACCCAAAAAAAGTTCTGGAAGATGCCCTGGAGAAGGCTAAAACCCATCGGGTAGAAAGAGTCAAACTGGACAGGTTGAGGTTCCTGATAACCTTCAATACAGCAACCGATAAGGTTATGTCTATAGTTAAGAAGAACAGGCAGATGTTGGAAAAGGATAATTCCTTACCAGTGTAATTCAAACAAAAGCCTATGTTTTGCTATAGAAAAAACATAGATTGAAGGACTTACTCGTCCGAACGGACCCCGTTCAACGTTATGCGCGGAAATCAAAACGGTTATGCACTGGTACACCTTCAGAAGGAGGCCCGGTGGATACATAGGTTAGGTACTGTATATCCTAATGGACTTAACAAGTAGAATATGTATTCAGTGTATGTGTAATTATGAACCTGGCCAGTTACTGATTGGATTGATGTTGGGCAACCATTATAATCAGTTTATATTTGGGAAGCTAACACAGCCTGTGGAGGTTATAAACGCGCAGCAATTTATTTAGGGAGCATTGAATGGAAGTAATGTAACAGCTGTGCTTTTAACATTTTATTTTTACAGGGGTAGTGGTGTTCTTTTTTTCCCAGCGGTCACCTTCCGTGGTGTGAAAGCGCGCAGGCATCTTTGGACTGGTGGTAGAGGCTTGGCGAGTACTGTAAACACTAAGGTTGCTAGGACAACCAGTGTGATGTCATCAGTTAGCGCCGGGTAGTGATGCATGCGTGGCAGCAAGCGGGCCACGTCTGAAGTTTGGAGCACCAGAAGGTTGAGTAACTGGTGATTGCTGTTTCTGTGATTGATGCTTTTATATAAACTGTAAGGTTTTTATATGGAATTTATGTCTGTCCTGAGGAAAGTTCCTTGTAGGAACTGAAACGTTGATGCTTGTCTAAGGATGAATAAAGATTATTATTGAAAATCCCGGAGTGCTGGCTTATCTACATTACGCTATACATATATATAAAATACAAGACGTGGAAGCACTCCGGGACTTATAAAAGCCAAAACATTATTAAATCCGCATTAAAAAATCCCAACCTTTTCGCTCCTAAGAGCCTTTATCAAGGAATAAAATGATACATACATGTACAAACTTAAAGGGATACCCTAGACAACATGACCACCTAAGCTTTTTTAGGTGGTCATGATGCCCGGAGTATGCCGATCTCTGTCCCCCCTCCCTCCGCTCAGCCGATCAGCTGAAAAAGCTGAAAACAGCTGAGAGAGGCGGAGGACTTTACTCCGCCCTCCCAGCTATCAGTCAGCAGAGCGGGATTCATATTTCCCGCTTCTGCCGACTTTTGGCGAGTAGGAGACGCCATTGCGCTTTCAGAGCGATGACGTCTCCAACTCGCCGCAGTAGCTGGCGGCAGCCTGAGGATTAGTGTTGCGCGCATCCTCTTGCGCGCAACACTAATCCTCAGCAAAGGGAGCCGGGAGGAAGCCTGCCAATTGGCTGGCTTATGTGAGAGGCGCGCATGCGCACTTCTCACGTAAACCATTAGCCAAGTGGAAGAAACAAGGACGGGAGCAGAAGAGGAGGGAGGTGAGTATAAAAAAAAACGCCGTTGGAAATAAGTGGATTCTAGGGTAAGTATTACATTTACAAAAAAAAAAGAGATCCCTACCTATTTATTAAAAGAATAGGGATAGTTTAATGTAAAAAAACGGGGGGAGGGGGGTATTTCTGACTAGAGTGTTCCTTTAAAGAAGCCTCGGAAACTCCAGACCTGAAACCTGTAACAACCCACGAGGAGCAGTGGAGATGGCATTAAAGAAGAGGGGGTCACCTTATGAACCCGAAGGCTGAACCAACGAGCCGATAGTAGGAGGGCTCCATTCCATGTAAGTGTATCTGTTCATTTGGTGATTTCCCACTGCTTAATACAGTACACACTATATACCTCTAATTGTTTTGGAGGAAACAAGGACGATAGTTCCTGTCACCACTCAGTGGGAAGAAGCACACATATATCCCTGGGAGCTCAGAGGGAACAACAAGGACTGACTACTGATCACAAATTAGGCACTAGTGCCAAAACATACACTATATTGCCAAAAGTATTCGCTCACCCATCCAAATAATCAGAATCAGGTGTTCCAATCACTTCCATGGCCACAGGTGTATAAAATCAAGCACCTAGTCATGCAGACTGTTTTTACAAATATTTGTGAAAGAATGGGTCACTCTCAGGAGCTCAGTGAATTCCAGCGTGGAACTGTGATAGGATGCCACCTGTGCAACAAATCCAGTCGTGAAATTTCCTCGCTCCTAAATATTCCACAGTCAACTGTCAGCTGTATTATAAGAACGTGGAAGTGTTTAAGAATGACAGCAACTCAGCCACGAAGTGGTAGGCCACGTAAACTGACGGAGCGGGGTCAGCGGATGCTGAGGCGCATAGTGCGAAGAGGTCACCAACTTTCTGCAGAGTCAATCGCTACAGACCTCCAAACTTCATGTAGCCTTCTGATTAGCTCAAGAACAGTGCTCAGAGAGCTTCATGAAATGGGTTTCCATGGCCGAGCAGCTGCATCCAAGCCATACATCACCAAGTGCAATGCAAAGCGTCGATGCAGTGGTGTAAAGCACGCCGCCACTGGACTCTAAAGCAGTGGAGACACTTTCTCTGGAGTGACGAATCATGCTTCTCCATCTGGCAATCTGATGGACGAGTCTGGGTTTGACGGTTGCCAGGAGAACGGTACTTGTCTGACTGTATTGTGTCAAGTGTAAAGTTTGGAGGGGGGATTATGGTGTGGGGTTGTTTTTCAGGAGCTGGGCTTGGCCCCTTAGTTCCAGCGAAAGGAACTCTGAATGCTTCAGCATACCAAGACATTTTGTACAATTCCATGCTCCCAACTTTGTGGGAACAGTTTGGAGCTGGCCCCTTCCTCTTCCAACATGACTGTGCACCAGTGCACAAAGCAAGGTCCATAAAAACATGGATGACAGAGTCTGGTGTGGATGAACTTGACTGGCCTGCACAGTGTCCTGACCTCAACCGGATAGAACACCTTTGGGATGAATTAGAGCAGAGACTGAGAGGTAGGCCTTCTCATCCAACATCAGTGTGTGACCTCACAAATGCGCTTCTGGAAGAAAGGTCAAAAATTCCCATAAACACACTCCTAAAACTTGTGGACAGCCTTCCCAGAAGAGTTGAAGCTGTTATAGCAGCAAAGGGTCATATTGACGTCATATTGAACCCTATGGATTAGGAATGGGATGTCACTTAAATCCATATGCGAGTCAAGGCAGGTGAGCGAATACTTTTGGCAATATAGTGTATATTGCTGAACTTATTTATTCAAAGCAAATTGGCAGTTTGCCTATCGGACAGTAGGTGGCAGCAAAACACCACACCAAAGTTATGTTTAAACTGGGAACTGTACAAAAACTGTGAATTATACATTTAATGCAGTTTATAGACCTGGCAGTACGAACCATATATATACAGTCAGGTGCAGAAATATTGGGACATCGACACAATTCTAACATCTTTAGCTCTATACACCACCACAATGGAGTTGGAATGAAACAGACACAATTTGCTTTAACTGCAGACTGTCAGCTTTAATTTGAGGGTATGTACATCTAACTCAGGTGAACGGTGTAGGACTTACAGCAGTTTGCAGATGTGCCTCCCACTTGTTAAGGGACCAAAAGTAATGGGACAATTGGCTTCTCAGCTGTTCCATGGCCAGGTGTGTGATATTCCCTCATTACCCCAATTACAATGTGCAGATAAAAGGCCCAGAGTTCATTTCAAGTGTGCTATTTGCATTTGGAATCTGTTGCTGTCAACTCTCAAGATGAGATCCAAAGAACTGTCACTATCAGTGAAGCAAACCATCATTAGGCTGAAGAAACAAAACAAACCCATCAGAGAGATAGCAAGAACATTAGGCGTGGCCAACACACCTGTTTGGAACATTCTCAAAAGAAGGAACGCACCGGTGAGCTCAGCAACACCAAAAGACCCGGGAGATCATGGAAAACAACTGTGGTGGATGACCGAAGAATTCTTTCCCTGGTGAAGAAAACACCCTTCACAACAGTTGGCCAGATCAAGAACACTTTCCAGGAGGTAGGTGTATGTGTGTCAAAGTCAACAATCAAGAGAAGACTTCACCAGAGTGAATACAGAGGGTTCACCACAAGATGTAAACCATTGGTGAGCCTCAAAAACAGGAAGGCCAGATTAGAGTTTGCCAAACAACACCTAACAAAGCCTTCACAGTTCTGGAACAAGATCCTATGGACAGATGAGACCAAGATCAACTTGTACCAGAGTGATGGGAAGAGAAGAGTATGGAGAAGGAAAGGAACTGCTCATGATCCTAAGCATACCACCTTATCAGTGAAGCATGGTGGTGGTAGTCTCATGGCGTGGGCATGTTTGGCTGCCAATGGAACTGGTTCTCTTGTATTTATTGATGATGTGACTGCTGACAAAAGCAGCAGGATGAATTCTGAAGTGTTTCGGGCAATATTATCTGCTCACATTCAGCCAAATGCTGCAGAACTCATTGGACGGCACTTCACAGTGCAGATGGACAATGACCCAAAACATACTGCAAAAGCAACCAAAGAGTTTTTGAAGGGACAGAAGTGGAATGTTATGCAATGGCCAAGTCAATCACCTGACCTGAATCCCATTGAGCATGCATTTCACTTGCTGAAGACAAAACTGAAGGGAAATTGTCCCAAGAACAAACAGGAACTGAAGACAGTTGCAGTAGAGGCCTGGCAGAGCATCACCAGGGATGAAAGCCAGCGTCTGGTGATGTCTATGCGATCCAGACTTCAGGCTGTGATTGACTGCAAAGGATTTGCAACCAAGTATTAAGAAGGGAAAGTTTGATTTATGATTATTATTCTGTCCCATTACTTTTGGTCTCTTAACAAGTGGAAGGCACATCTGCAAACTGCTGTAAGTCCTACACCGTTCACCTGAGTTGGATGTACATACCCTCAAATTAAATCTGACAGTCTTCAGTTAAAGCACATTGTGTTTGTTTCATTCCAACTCCATTGTGGTGGTGTCTAGAGCCAAAGATGTTAGAATTGTATCGATGTCCCAAAATTTCTGGACCTGACTGTATATGCACTTTATCTGCGATTTTTGCACATAATAAACTGAGAATTATATCCATCTAACGCACTTTACGTAATATATATAAGCACAACTTATTTGCAATTTTGCACTTGTTATGAATTTTATTGATACACAGTTCACATATATGTATATGCTTGATATTTCTATTAGACATGTCTAGTGCCATCCAGGGGATACCTCTACATTGTACATAAACTTATAGCAGTGAAAAAGCTCTGCCATCATCCCACTGCAGGCTGCACATACACAATAATACGTTTTCACGTATAAAATCAAAGTTGGAACTAGGCACCAAAGAAGGGTACCCCCCACCACTGTAATCTTTTTTTCTCGTTAGGTTTTATACTTGAAGAGGGCTGGATACTTCTGGTTTACGCAGCCACCCAGGTAGGGAATAAGTGCGTGAAACCGCTTTCTGTGCACATTTGTATATTTTGACGTACTTCCAGCCAGGTCATTTTTTGCTGCTGTGCCTTTGCATGTTTCCTTTTTCAATCCCAAAGTAGAAATGTTTTGGTGAGTGTAAATATACACCCACCATTTTTGTGTCTCTTAGCTGAGAATCAGCAGGAGGACATGTAGTTGCTGTGAGCAATTTTGGGATAGATTAGGTTAGGACCCAATTTAAAAGAGGTGCTGTGTGACGTGGCAGGTGGGCTTAACACTTAAATGGCCTTTTAAGTAAACTAAAACCTCTGTTGTTTTGCTTTGCATGGAGCCATAGGGACAAGCGCCAATTAAACCTTTTTTTCTTGCAATATATATGAGCCTAAAGAACAGAAGGCTCCAGAATTATGCTCTACACACAGGGTTATCCAAAGAGATTCGAAAAGTCACCGCACGTTCGGTGACTTTTCGTTCTCTTCAATTCGGTTCCTTTTGCCGATCCCATTTCGGTGACCCTGCGGTGTATTCAGAAAACAGCACAGGGCCCCCGAATTGCAGGGAAAAGCTGCCGAAAACCTGACGAAAACTAACCGAATGCACACTGAAAACAAGCAAAAACATCTGGATTAACCTTCAAAGAAGCCGAACAGGAGCCGAACAGGAGCCGAATCACACAGAGCCGAAGCAGCTGTGACGTAGAGGAGGCAGTGAATAAATTAGAAAAACCATTTGTATGAATCTGGGAAAATGAAACGCTGTTTGCAAAGAAACTACTGAGCGAAAATGTCTGAAATTTACACAGGAGGTCCAGGGAATGATAATAAAGAGGGCTGTTACAAAAAAAATAAGTAAACTGAAAAAAAAAAAAAAAATCGGACTTTTAAAAAAAAATTAAAAATCAGAAAAATGCTTAAAGTATCCTAAAAAATCTATGAATAAAGAGACTTTTTACTGCAGAATTTTATAATAAATGGTTTATTAGATATTGAATTAAAACAGGAATATTTTTAACATTGAAGACTATGGGATTCTCCTGAATAAACTTGCCGAATTAAACCACCGAATGGCAGGGCATTAGGGGAACCTTTCACTGCTGGTTTGTGTTCTCTGAATAGCCGAAGCAGTGCTTTTTCATGGGGATTTCACTGCCCTCGAACAGGCACCGAACAGGCACCGTATGTTCAGGCAATTCGTCAGGATTTGGCGAATTGCCTGCTCTCTGGATAGCCGAATGGTCAGGAAAGGTAACCGAACGCTGATTTTCAGCGTTCGGTTACCTTTCTCAAGCAATTCGGATCTCTTTGGATAACCCTGACAGTGTTTCTCAAACCTGTCCTCAGGACCCACTAACAGACCAGGTTTTCCAGATATCTGAAGCACAGCACAGGTTATATAATTTGTTGCTCAGTGATTGCAGGATTCAGTCTGAATTTCCACAAGGTGATCCTTAAAATCTGGTCTGTTAGGGGGTCCCAGGCATGTACTGGCCATAGGGACTACAGAGAGATTCCCAGTGGGCCGATGGCTCAGTGGGCCAGTGTGAATGCCGTTTCCCCGCGCGGTTCGCACTGCCCTTAATGGGTGAGGTGAGAAATTCCTCACTGTCTGTAAAACAGATTTAGTCTGCCACTATCTCATATTGGGGCCACCGTGCTGGTGAGACCCGCTGCACATCCACTTTAAGACATGGTGCGCACTCAACCTCAGTGCCGCAGCGTTGCTCTATCCAATCGCTCTGCAGCAACTCTGTTAGCTGTAGAGTGATCCGGTTGCTTTAGCGATCCGGTTGCTTTATATACCATGTTTGTGCATGTTTGCATAATTAAAGTGGGCCGGTCTGGATGACGTCCAGTGCTGAATTTTTGTCCCAGTCCAGCCCTGGGGGGTCCTGAGGACATGTTTGAGAAACACTGCTCTACACCATCAAAGAAGGGTAGTGCCACCCTCTACCTGGCCAGAGGTGTTTCACCCCAGAGCCGTGATCATTTAGGCTCTGTAGAATGTGAGTTTTTTCCTTTTATATATAAGGAGCACCAGTTCCCTTTTAGGCTGCAGTATTGTTTTTATGTCCTGTTCCTTTATGTCTTTGAGAAGCACCAAGAGGTTAGAGGGGACACATCAGAGCTGACATTTTATGAGTAATCTATATTTTTGGACTTTACGTTCTTTCTTCACTGGACTTTGAGCACGAGCATGTGCGGTTTGTCACTGTTACACAATTTCGCTTTATATGAGAGTACTGTATGCTCCGTTTTGGATAACTCACATATAGATATTGTTTAGAGATTTTACTTGGCTGACCAGGTGCACAAAAGCAGACACTGAAAATAGAAACAATGAGAAAAATCCAAAAGTGTCTTCTGATTGAGATCCAACTCAAAACAGCATGTACAGTATATCTGCATAATTTGAGCAAAATCTCAAACAACAAGCAATAAGATTAACTTACTTAAGACTTATCACTTCAGATGTTTTGTATTGGTTCCTTAGTTCTGAATGTTCAAAAGTAAATGCCATCTGTTTAAAAGAAGACATATACACATATGTGTAAGAGTATAGTGACATTACAGCAATGTACGTTAGAGTTAGAAATTTAGAATAAGTTTGAGGAGTTAGAAACTGAATAACTGTCCGTGATCATAATTCCCCCTATACCCTATTTCTCAGTCAACAGTATTTGTACCAAGACATTTAATGCTGCCACTATTATGTAGAAGTGTGATTTTGGAGTTCATTGCAACTTTGCTATCAAACAATGCAAAAAAAAATATGCAATAATAGAATGCCATAAAAACACTTTAAGTCTAGGTCAAAATTGTATGGGCATGAAAAACTGCTGAAACATTTGTAAGCCGTAATGGGTCTTTTCTAGACATGTGCACGACTGAAAAATTTGTTTTGTTTAATATAATTTCCGTCCGAAAAAGAATCCGTTTGACTGCTGATTCATTTTTGTTTCGGAATTTCGGATCGATTCGTTATTTCATTTAGTTTTTTCTCAGATGGTTTAAAACCAATAAATCCTGTTCGATTATAAATAAATTAGATTATGGTTAAAAATGAGGGTTACAAGGCAAGCAAGGGTTAAATTAATGTTTCTGTGCAGTTCTGCGATTTGCCCTCTAAAGACCATTCAATAGTTCTCTGTGGGACAATTTCGTTGCTGCCGAATTGCGCTGAGTGGCACATTATGTCGCTGTCCACTGGCCTGTGGTGCTGAATCTACTGGATCCATTTGATTCAGCAAAAGATTCAATAGATTCAGCACCACAGGCCATTGGACAACGACATACTGTGCTTTTCATTGCAATTCAGCAGCATCGAAAATGTCCCATAGAGAACCATTAAATGATGGCCGAACTGCACCGAAAAAACCTCAAGGTGACTGTTCAGAGTCCCTGAGATTCTTTTCATTCACATCGAGACACTGAGAACCTGTCCATTCACCTTGCCTCTGGGTGAATGTTTAGAATTTCAGACTGCATTAATAATTAAAGTAATTATTATTGATATCCCAGATATAAAAAAAACAAAAGATTGTGTAATATGTGCCAAGTGGACCAGAATTCAACAGAGAGTCCTGATATTCTTATATTAATGTTACCCTGTATAAGGACTGTGAGCTAATTTCCTGGTCCACATGGCACCTATTACATAATTTACTTTGTTTCGGATATCTGGAAATTAATAATACACACTTGCAGAGTCTCTCTGAAACAAACTGAATCCATATATAACAACTCGCTTCAGATCGGTTCATTATATATTAATTCACATTGTCCTAAAAACCTGCAATGAAACCAAAATAAAATACTGGGCTTGTACACGCGAAAATAAAAAACCCGTATTGCAATAATACCCGACCGCCAAACTAAACACATTCTACAAGGTCAGAAACAATATAATTAGACATACTAAAGGGATCTTGTCCCCAAATCAGGCAAACCAATTCAAATTTCCAGATATAAAAAATAAATAAGATTGTGCTGAATCTATTCAGCAGCACCACTGGAGGTCAATTGACAGGGAATACATTGCAGTTATTATTAATTTTATTAATAATTTTTATAGCGCCAACATATACTGCAGCACTGAAATAAACGTATTCTGCAGCGCTGAAGTGCAGTTGGGCAGCAGTGAAATTGTCCCATAGAGGAATCATTCAGCGGTTCTATGGGACAATTTTGCTACTGCGCAACTGCACATCAGCGCTGCAACATTTGGTGGTGTTATAAAGAATAATTATAGAACAATTTCAAAACGAAAGTCTTTTTGTTGCAAACAGTGATGGTGTTTTTTCCAGTACTGTATAAGGTTTACCGCAATGCTGACAAAACTATTACAATGCTCTTTGGAACAGCACCTAAACTACACTAATTGCAAAATCCCCATCTATGTGTCAGGACAAAATCAAATGGCACGCTGACCACAGACACTTCTCTCAAATATCTAGGTATGTGGTTAGACCCAAATCTATGCTTTGGCCCCCACATCGAAAAACTCTCACCTAAAATTTACCCCAAACTAGGTGCCCTGTACAGAAACAAATCCTGCCTGAGCCCCAAGGTAAGAAAGCAGATTGTACAACAAATGCTTATGCCAGCTATTGAATATGGAGATGTAGTGTATGCAGCCGCCCCACAAACACACCTCCAGAAACTTACTACATTGTATAACTCATTCTGTCGCTTTGTGCTACAATGTAACTACATGACCCACCATTGTGACATGTTAAAAGAACTAAACTGTCCGTCGCTGGAATCTAGACGCACCCTTCACCTTTCCAACCTGGGGTTTAAGAGCTTTTCTGGGAAGCTACCACCCTACCTGAATAGGCTGCTTCCCTCAGCAGTTCCCTCATCCTATAACCTCCGATCCAGGAGCTGAACCTTACTTGCAATACCACAATACAAAAAGAAAGTGGCTTGATCCTCATTTTCCTACAGAGCACCACAAATATGGAATAACCTCCCAGATGCCATCAAATCTTCCCCAGTCTAAAGTCCCTTAAGAGCTCCATATTCACATACCTCAATACAGAATGCACCTGTAAACATGTAACATAGTGACTATATTTCCTACATATTTATTTTCTGTTAATCTGTATATTTGTTTTGTTAATTTCTTGCATTTTACTACTTTGTATTTCTGTAACCATGTTCTTGAACCCAGGACATACTTGAAAACGAGAGAAATCTCAATGTATCCTTCCTGGTAAAATCCTTTATAAATAAATAAATAAATAAATACTCTGTCAAAGAAATTTAATATATTAAAAAAATTACAGCAACACTAATATTTTTGTTTTTTTATTAATTGATATAGCAAGAGAGAACCAACGTATCTTCATGAACTCACTAAGCTCTGAAACACTCCTGATGACGCCAGCAATGGCGAAACGCGTTGAGTTGAGCTAGTCACTGATAATGCCTTTTTCGTTTGCTTAAACACCTCACTCGGAGTCTGCTTTATGGGAGCGCTCCCAGTTATCCAGATTTAATTTGTAGGTATATTGTATCTCTGTGCAGTCTCTCATTGTTTCACTACTATACTAGACTATCCTGCATTACCTTTATTATATCACGGACATTCTAAGTACCGTGTGCTTTCTTCTAGTCAGCAATTTTAGTCTGTATGTGAACAAGGTAGTAACACAGTCTACCACCTATTTTCAGAGTGGCGAGCATTACTTTGGCATCGCCATTAGTCCCCTTTGGGGATGGGAAGTTTTCTGCTTATGCAGGTTGTTTTTATATTTAAAGTTGTTGGTTTCCCAAATAATCATTTTACTTTTTGAATAAATGCTAAGTTTTAATAATATAACTTTTGGCATTAAACATAAAGACATCAGAAACAAGAAGGGATTAAAACATTATTTTATGAAGATAATTGCTCCATGTAAATCTAAACAGTTCAGCACAGTCAGTTTTGGTCAAAAAAATCCAGAAAGGTCCACATTGCATAATATATATATTTATACTTACCAAGCTTTGGATTTGAGTTGCTAATGCTGTAAATTGGTCACTGGAGCTTTTTTGATAATCATTTGTGTAGTTTAAGTTAAGTATCCTGAAGGACCCATTGTAAAACTGACTGGTGGTGCCTGAGGAAGATGATTTTGGTCCTATTACAGAAGAAAGCATTTAATTAACAAAAGTCTCAAAGTCTCAAAGACAATATCTCTCAATACTCAAGGGTTCAACATTCACTATGATAGACTGCACTATCAATTGAATGCACAGGATAGTCTCAGCTTAGATATTTTTGAGATGTGTCTAACAGGACTTCGGTAGGCTTACCATTGATGCCAGTCAACCCGCCTAGCGCAACTGACAATCTGCCAAACAGAACGCCAAACGCAGCCGCAAACCGCTGAACACAGCCGATGATCCGCCGAACGCTGTCAGACGCCTCTGATCAGTTGCCGAACAACGCCGAAAAAAGCCACTCAGCCTCCGAACAGGGGTAAAAAAAGGTGTTTTAAACAAACACAAGGCATGAAAATACATGGAAATAATAAATAAGGTCCTATGAATAATAATAAAATGGTATGTTACAGAATAAAAAAAAATGGCACTTAAAAAAAAAATCAGAATCAGAAATTTCACCTAAAAAATCCAGAAAAATGCCTTAAAAATTAAGAAATAAAAAGGCTTTTTGCTGCAAATGTAAAGAACAAATGGTTGAATAAAAAAATCTGTATTTTTTTTCCATTGAAACTTATGGGATTCACCTGTTTAAACCTGTCGAATAGAAGCACAGAAAATCTGGGCATTTCGCCAACATTTCGGTGCTGTTTGGTGCTTTTTTGATGTGTTGGTGCTTTTTTCTCCTTTTTTCTGGAGAGCTCTGCTGTTTTGGCCCAGGCTGGATTTGTGTAACACTCCCACTTCTCGCTGATATTATTTTTCTGTGATTTATACCCCTTATTTTTTCTCTATGTTTGCGACCAGCTATTTTGCTTGCATTTTTTGTGGTGGACCTTTTTTGACTCCTCCCAGTGGCGTAGCGTGGGGGGGGGGCTGGGGGGGCCGTGGCCCCGGGCGCAGTTTTGTTAGGGGCGCATAATTTCAAAAGAAATTTGCGCCCCTAAAACATGACGCCCGGCCTGACCCGCCAGGCCCTCGGGCGCCGCCCAAGGGCCCGCGGGTTGAGGGGACCTAGATGCCGGGCAGCAGGAGTGCCTGGCCGGTCCTGAACAGTGAGTCCATCCGTGTTGAAGGGGAGGCGGCTGCATGCAGGCGCAGCCGGTCACGTGGTCCGGCTAATCAGGTGGTACTGAGTCTCTGTACCACCTGACTGGCCGGACCGCGTGACCTGCGCACGCACGCAGCCACCTCCCCTTCAACACGGACGGACTCACACGCTGTTCAGGACCGGGCAGGCACTCCCGCTGCCCGGCATCTGGGCCCCCTCAACCCCTGCTGGATCCGGAGCTGGGGCAAGTATCCATGTGTGAGCTGGCTGCCGCTGGGGCAATATCCAGGTGAGAGCTGGGGCAAATCCATGAGCTGGGGGCAAATCCATGAGCTGGGGCAAATCCATGAGCTGGGGCAAATCCATGTGAGAGCTGGGGCAAATCCATGAGCTGGGGCAAATCCATGAGCTGGGGCAAATCCATGTGAGAGCTGGGGCAAATCCATGAGCTGGGGGCAAATCCATGAGCTGGGGCAAATCCATGTGAGAGCTGGGGCAAATCCATGAGCTGGGGCAAATCCATGAGCTGGGGGCAAATCCATGAGCTGGGGCAAATCCATGTGAGAACTGGGGCAAATCCATGAGCTGGGGGCAAATCCATGAGCTGGGGCATATCCATGTGAGAATTGGGGGAAAACCCCCAAGCTTGGGGCAAATCCATGAGCTGGGGCAAATCCATGAGCTGGGGCAAATCCATGAACTGGGGACAAATCCATGAGCTGGGGGCAAATCCATGAGCTGGGGCATATCCATGAGCTGGGGCAAATCCATGAGCTGGGGGCAAATCCATGAGCTGGGGCAAATCCATGTGAGAACTGGGGCAAATCCATGAGCTGGGGGCAAATCCATGAGCTGGGGCAAATCCATGAGCTGGGGACAAATCCATGAGCTGGGGCAAATCCATGAGCTGGTGGCAAATCCATGAGCTGGGGGCAAATCCATGAGCTGGGGCATATCCATGAGCTGGGGCAAATCCATGTGTGAGCTGGGGCAAATCCATGTGTGAGCTGGGGCAAATCCATGTGTGAGCTGGGGCAATATCCATGGGAGAGCTGGGGCAATATCCATGGGAGAGCTGGGGCAATATCCATGTGAGAGCTGGCTGGGGCAATATCCATGTGAGAGCTGGGGCAATATCCATGTGTGAGCTGCAGCATATCCATGTGTGAGCTGGGGCAATATTCATGTGTGAGCTGGGGCAATATTCATGTGTGAGCTGGGGCAAATCCATGTGTGAGCTGCGGCATATCCATGGGAGAGCTGGGGCAATATCCATGTGAGAGCTGGGGCAATATCCATGTGAGAGCTGGGGCAATATCCATGTGTTAGCTGAGGCAATATCCATGTGAGAGCTGCGGCAATATCGATAACGTGTCCACAGGTTGGGGGAGCGCACAATTCTTGGCTGGCCCTGGGCGCTGACAACCCACGCTACGCCACTGACTCCCCCCCTTTTTGGCATTTTGGGACTGTCTCGGGGTGTCATTGTGCCATTTGCCATTGTGGCAGCTACCATGGCTCTGCCTACCATGCCTGGTCATCGAGTGCCCTGGCCTCGTGACTTTATTCTTCCATGGCCTCCTTCCGTCCTTTGGACTCCCAGGAGTGAGCCAGGAACATCACGCATTGGGCCCTTGCCACCCCCCTCTTTGGATTGTTCTTTGTTTTGGTCTCTTTCTTCCCCTTCCTATTGTGCTCTTGAGACCCCTATCGAGGACATTTCTGTCTTATTGTTATTTTTCTTTGACGATACTTGGATATGTCTTGATTACTGTTGTTCCTGATTGCCTTTTGATGACCCTTACTGCTTGTGTTTTTTATTTTCTTAGATGTCTCTGAGGCTTTGTGTGTTGGCCCCGCGCAGCCATTTTTTCATTTATTTCCTCTGGCTTGTTATACTGCTTTCAAAACAAAAGTTTGAGAAAAAAACCAAACAAAAAACCCTTTATGGCCATTTAAGTAAACTAAAAACCTTGATCTATAAATCTGATGGTAACAAAAAACTAACAAATCTGATGATTTAAAAACCTTATATAAAATAAATAGCTTTATAATTTATTATACTCACTAAGAAGAAGAATGACAGTGGTGGTAGTAACAACGGTCGCAATGATGAAGAACAATATTATGGTGATAAGAGCTACTTTGATCTTCCATGTCACTGAGGATTTCATTAATGACAAATTTTATATAACCTAAAATATAAAACACCTGGAAATAAGTGTGAATGTTACAGCAAAATATCACGATAACAACACTTTAAAAAAACTACCATTCAGAGCATGTTGATTATAACAGTAAAAATACAACATTTTGGTAATGGGTTTTATATTTTCTTATACTTTTGTTATAATTCTAGAACATTTTTGATACAGGACTTATTTTGCAAAGTTAACATATTATTACTATACTATATTACAAACCATTACTTTTTTCCATGGCACATTTGTTCAGTTGTTGAGCCAATTCTCTTATCTGAGAACCATATTTGTGAAGCATACTAAACTAGTGTCTGCATACTTAATGTAACTTCATGTGACCAAGAAAGCTTGGTTCAATAGTGTCCCACAGCCATATTCATATGACTTGCAACATAAGTCTGCAATCAAACAGATTTTTATATGCTTCCCCACTGAGCTTCTTTTGAGCTGTATGGTGAATTAAATTTAAATAACCTATCTCTCTCTACTAGCTCTTTCCCACCCACCTTCAAAAACGGGTTTGGGTCGAAATCCCTACAACCAGGTTCCCTAATGCCAAAATCCCAACGGCCAACTTCCCTACACGGCCAACTTCCCTACACAGACAACTCCCTGATGGCCAACTTTCAGACATCCAAAATCCCAGCAGCTAACACTATCCCTAACCCTACTCCCTAACCCCCCTAAACCTAGCCCTAACCCTAACCCCCTAAACCTAGCCCTAACCCTAACCCCCTAAACCTAGCCCTAACCCTAACCACCATATACCTAGCCATAGCCCTAACCCCCCTAAACCTAGCCCTAACACTAACCCCCTAAACCTAGCCCTAACCCCCTAAACCTAGCCCTAACCCATACCCCCTAAACCTAGCCCTAGCCTAACCCCCCTTAACCTAGCCCTAACCCTCCTAAACCTAGCCCTAACCCTAACCTCCTAAACCTAGCCCTAACCCCCTAAACCTAGCGCTAACCCTAACCCCCTAAATCTAGCCCTAACCCTAACTCCCCTAAATCTAGCCCTAACCCCCTAAACGTAGCCCTAACCCCCCTAAACCTAGCCCTAACCCTAACCCCCTAAATCTAGCCCTAACCCTAACTCCCATAAACCTAGCCCTAACCCTAGCCCCCCTAAAACTAGCCCTAACCCCCTAAACCTAGCCCTAACCCAAACCCCCTAAATCTAGCCCTAACCCTCCTAAACCTAGCCCTAACCCCCCTAAACCTAGGGTTAGAGTGTTAGTATTAGGGTTAACCACTGGGATTATGGATGTCTGGAAGTTGGCTGTGTAGGGAAGCTGGGATGTCCGGCACTTGTTCTGTCTGGAAGTTAGCCGTTGGGATTTTGGCATTAGGGAACCTGGCTGTAGGGATTTTGTCCGGCACCCTTCAACAACACATAGCTTACATCCATACTAAAGAAATCTTCCCTCAATACCAACTCTCCATCCAACTACTGTCCTGTATTCCTGCTTCCATTCACATCTAAACTCTTGGAAAACTTAGTTTTCAACTGCCTCTCCCTCTTCCTGTCCTCTAATTCCCTACTCGACCCCCTGCAATAAGGCTTTTGTCCCATACACTCAATGGAAACTGCCCTCACCAAAGTCACCTTTTAACCTTTTAACCACTAAAACCCATGCTAGTCTATACTCATCTTGCTTAACCTCTCAGCTGATTTTGACCACCCTCTCCTTCTACAGACTCTCAGTTCTTGGTCTCTGTGACACTGCTCTCTCTTGGATTGACTCCTATCTCTAGAACAGGTCCTTCTCTGTGTAATTTGCTGGCAACAACTCTTTTTTTCAATGGCTTTATCAGTTGAAGTACCTCAAGGCTATGTTCTGGGTCCTCTGCTTTTCTCCATCTACACCCCCTCCTTGTGTAAAATTACTAACATCTTTGGCTTTAATTACCATGCTGCAAATACTCAGATCTAACTCTCCCCCACCCCCAGATCTCTATCCTCCTGTCATTTCTAAAGTCAGACACTGTTTATCAGGCTCCTCCTCCTGAATGTCTTCTCACAATCTAAAGATTAACGTGTCGAAGACTGCGCTCAAACAAATTTCCCCCTCTAATGCCTCTCCACCTCCAGTCTTCTCTATCACTGTTGATGGCATCAGTATCTCCTCATCAAACCAGGTTTGTCTCAGAGTTACACTTGACGCCTCTACAGTATGTCCTTCATCCCCCACATGCGTTCTCTCTCTCCCTCCTGCTGCAACCAATTTTGTAATATTTCCAAAATTCTGCCATTTCTTGCCGTTGACACCACCAAGCAACTCATCCACACTCTTGTAATCTCCCGCTCGACTACTATAACCTTCTAGCTGGCCTACCTCTCCCACCTCTCCCCTACAGTCTATCCTAAATGCCTCTTCCAGTCTTATTCACCTCACCCTCCGTACCGTCTCTGAAGCTTCTCTCTGCGAGAGAGGGTGCCTTTCACTGGCACCCATCCCCAGCAGAATTAATTTCAAAATTCTCACCCTGACCCACAAAGCCCTCACTAACTCCACTCCCCACTACTTGTCCTCACTAATCACCAAATACACCCCATCCCACTCCTTAAGGCAAAACAGTGACCTACATCTAGCTTCTCTCCACATTGCCTCTTCCCATGCTAGACTGCAGGATTTCTCACTCAGTCACCATCCTATGGAATACACTCCCTTGTTGTGTCCAACTTTCCTCTAATTTCCCTTCCTTCAAACGCTCCCTTGAGGCATTCCTATTTATGGGAGGCTAGCGCCCAACTCACTAATACACTTCACTTCCCCAACCACTCTCTCAATCTAACCAATCCATTACTCTCACCTTGCAGTCCTCCCCTCCTGTTTCTCCCCATCCAACCCTTCTAGATTGTAAATTCCCACGGGAAAAGGGCTCTCATTTCCCCCTGTGTTGGTTTGTAAAATTCTGTGTGGTCTCAATGCATTGTAACACTGTCTCTATTGTACCCAATGTTCTGCATTGTGAAATATGTTGGCACTATATAACTATAGAATAATAATCATTGACCTGCTCTCAGCTTGTGGTTTGGACTTTCTGTAAATGTGTAGAGTTTCCTTTATATCTACATCCTGTTTACACAGTGGCTAGTGGATTAGGGTCCGGGCTTCCTGGGCCCAGAGCAGAAAATGTTGTTTTTGCCTATATCTGATCTCTAACAATTTTTTTCCTTTTCTCTATACTCAGTCCAGTCCTATTCTGCCTCTAACTCCACTATTCTGTGCTTGACCCAATTATTCACCCATTGTCTAGTTTCTCTTACCACATATATGAATATCCCCAATCCTTCACAACCCAAGTGTTTCTCTGCACAAACCCAGTTATACAGAGGTTGCACTTCCAGATTCTCTTACATTTATGTGGTCATGGTTAAAGGTGTGGTTTGGATCCAACTGGGTTGATTGGCATTGCATTGACTCTTGTTGCTTAACTCCCCAATGTAGATAATATAAGACTAAAAAATAATACCAGTGCACAAACATACTTTATTTTATAGTTTAATTCATTTTCCTAATAATGCCAACAATCTTCAATTGTGTAATCCTAGATACAGAATATTAATTACGTATTACTTAGTGCTAGCTCTTTCCTTTTCTAACAACATAGATGTATATCAAATAAATCAAAACCTAGTGAATGGTTGACACGGAACTCAACTATTTTTTTTCCTAGTATATCCTTTTGTTTCACAAATTTTGCAATTTCCTTCCATTCTCCACTTTTCAAAAGGCAACGGTGACTAAGCTAAATTATTCATAGCGCAACTATTTTTGATGATAAGATATAAGTAAGACAAGATAACAATACCGAGGTATTGTCTCTAGATGCCTATATGGAATGCATTAAAAACAAAACATATCAGTAACTAAGACAGTGTAATGTTTGTAAAACAAGATTATGTGACAGTCAGTTGTCAGGATCACATGAACACAAAGAATAATAAAGATTGTATCTGTTGAACCAGATATCCTCACAACCACTAAATAAATATATGAACTACACATTGAAGTGGGTTTAAGATACTGGCTGGTATTTTCAGTGTGTCAGTCAGGCATGCCCAACACACAGGCTAATGGTCCAATGGCCATTACAACAGAAGAAGGTTCCTTACCCGAAACGTTGTTTCTTGATGCTCATTTTATTTAATAAACACAAGTGGCACTAGTGCACTTTTATAACAAAACACAGCACTGTCTCAACTCTCTATGTGGTTTCTGCATGTTTCCAACACCTAAGGACACACGTGTTGGTGAGACGTGGCAGTGTGTTTGGTAACATCATTATGCTATAGTTGAACAAACACAAAATAACATGTGACTCAAAACAATCCACTTTAAAAGGAGTGTCAGGGAACAATATATTGTTAATAAATCATGAGACTAAAAATTGTACAAGAGATAAAAAATCCCAACACGCGGACAAAAACATAACTCATGATGCATACAGACAGGATGGAAAGAACCCTAAGGGGCTATTTAGTATTGCAAAGTACTCAAATAAGTTCTGATATAGGGAAAGCTTTGGCTTAGTAGGGTGACGCGTTCACCGCTGTTATCCACCAATATGATGCTAATTGGGTTGCTGGAAATGACTCATGATGCTCAAGGGTTGAGTGATTTTGGTGTTTAGTTAGTGGAGGCAATTAACAGCATTTTTATAACACTATCAATTTAGGTATGATGCTTTGTTGGCCATTATTTGGATGTTTGGTATTTCAGGATTAATAAAAATTTACCAAAATAAGGAACAATCTTATCTTTTTTTCTAAAAAAAAAAAAAAGAAGGAAAAGGGAAAAGAAAAATAGGGATAAAAAGGGAAACCTCCCTCTTAATAGCCGGTAACTGCCCTTGTGACTAATGGGTATTAAAACCTCTGTTGAGCGTGTCTATGCCTTCACTGTTGTGTTATTTAGGGATGTGCATGGCTGAAAAATTAGTTTTGTTTAGTTTTGTTGCGTTATGTTTTTAAATAATTTAGTTTTCGGACTTTCGTAACTAATTTAGTTTCGTATTTATTTAGTTTTGGATCGATTTTGAAATTTCGAATTTCATATATCAATTCGATAGTTGATATCAATTTGAATTTTGGATCATTAAATAAAACCCCAATTAATCAAATTTTGCTGTTAAAAGAAAAGCTAGGGTTAAATTCTAAGCTGTGTCACAGATTTAAAGGGTTATTCAAAGAGATCCGAATGGCTGCCGAAAGGTAACCGAATGCTGAAAATCAGCCTATGGTTACCTTTCCTTGCCATTCGGCTATCCAGAGAGCAGGCAATTCGCCAAATGTTGGCGAATTGCCTGCACATACAGTGCCTGTTCGGTGCCTGTTCGTGTGCAGTGAAATCCCCATAGCTTCGTCTATTCAGAGAACAAAAACCAGCAGTGAAAAGTTGCTGAAAAGCCCTGCCATTCGGTTGCTTCATTCGACAGGTTTAATCAGGCGAATCCCATAGGCTTCGAAGTTAAAAATATTTCCGTTTTAATCCAATATCTAATGAACCATTCATTATAATATTCTGCAGTAAAAAGTCTCTTTATTTGTAGATAAGGTCTTAGGACCTTTAGGCATTTTCTGTGATTTTTTTTTGCAAAAAAAAATTTCCGCTTTTTTTTTAATCGTTTTTTCTTTTTTCTGTAACAGCCCTTTTTATTATCATTCATTGGATCTTATATGTAAATTTCAGACATTTTCGCTCAGTAGTTTGTTTGCAAACAGCGTTTCACTTTTCAAACATTCAAGCGTACTGTTTTTTTTTTTCCTTCACCTCCTTCGTCTGCGGTGTCTGGTTTTTCCAGCGGCTGCTCTGGCTGTGATCAGCTCCTGCTCGGGTTTCTCTGTCGTCTTCGGCGGGTTAATCCAGATGTTTTTGCAGGTTTCGGTGTGCGTTTCCCCTCATTTTGCAGTGAGTTTTCGGCGGGTTTGCGGCAACTTTTCCCTGCATTACGGCGACCCTGTGGTGCTTGCTGAATACACCGCCGAAATTGGATCGCCAAATCGCACCGAATTGAAGAGAAGGAAAAGTCACCGAATGTGCGGTGGCTTTTCGATTCTCTTTGAATAACCCTGTTAGTATTTGAGTCAAATTAAACAGTGAAACAAAATTTATTTGTTTCAAAAAGTCCTTTGCTGACTATTACTTGTATTGTAAGTTAAGATCAATTCGATAGTTGATATCAATTTGATAGTTCATTTCAAATTCGATAGTTGATATCAACTATTCAAATTTTTCTTTTATGATGATGACACAGTTATATACCGTTTTGTTTCGTTTCGAATTCGTATTGTATCGATTCGTTATTCGGAAGTACTTCCGAAATATGAATTATCGAATTTCGTTCCAAATTCCGTATTTTTCCGAAACGAATGCACATCTCTAGTGTTATTTACCAATGGAATATGAATTGTGCCACTGGTAACATGCTGTAGTGTTCAAGAGATCTTTTTTGGCTTCTGGGATAGTGGGGACAATTAACAGTACTGTATGAACTAATGAATTAATTTATACACGTTGCCTGTGTTTTTTTTTGGTCTGATATAATTTTAGCAATAATGTGAGTTGTATTTCTCTGTTGCTAGCGTGCCGATTGGTTGATTGGACAAATGAGTAATGATATGAACGTGATGGTTAGTTCATGATTTATTTTGCTCCCGATGAACCCGACATACGATCGGCAAAACACGTCAAGCTTTTGGTGTTTTTTAATGGTGACTATGCAGCAGGGAAAGCGCAGAATCTATATTATCGCTCTAAGGTCATGTCATAAGCCAAAGGTGCTGCAATAATCAGTTGATGCTCTGGATGCATTATAAAATACATTAAATGACTACAATGTTCCCTATATATAAGCTTATCTGAGGATTTTGGAATACTAATTAAACCCTTAGGGTTCTTTACATTCTGTCTGCAGGCATTATTGGTTATGTTTTTGTGTGCTTTCAGGCATTATGCATATTTTTATTGTACAGCCGGTACTACAATGAAATTAGCAGCAAGTAATAAAATACAAGCCGGTACCAAAATGAAATACAGCCAGTGCTACAATAAAAATACCAGCTGTACAAAATAATCCCACAAGTTTCAATGTAAAAAAATATTCCCTGTTTTTATTAAATATTTATTCAACTGTTTATTCTTTTTACTTGCTGAAAAAACTAAATTTTTAGGAATTTTTAAGCATTTTTTGGTGAAAGTTTTGGATTCCTAATTTATTTTAAGACAACAAGGCTTTTTTTCTTTGCCAAACCCATCTTTTTTTTTTCTTTCCTTCAGTCTGGCTGCGTTCGACTGGGGCTGTCTGGTGCTGAAATCTATTCAGCACCAAGGACAGCAGGCCCTTGGTGCTAAAAAGCCCTGTGGGGCTGCTGTCCTCGATACTGAATAGGTTTCAGCACCATTTATAGCATTTTCGCAGCGCTCCAGAGCCCTGATCGGCTGCTGTCCTTGGTTTCAGCACCATAGACAGCACCCACCAAAAAAAAATGCTGCGTTCAGCTAAGGAAAAAAGCCTTGTTGTTTTAAAATAAATTAGGAATCCAAAAATTTCACTGGAAAATCCCCAAAAATGCCTAATCTTTAAAAAATCCTAAATAATATGACATTTTGATGCAAGTGAAAAGAATAAACGGTTGAATAAATATTTAATAAAAACGGGGAATATTTCTTACATTGAAACCTATGGGATTCGCCTGTTGAACAAACCACCGAAAAGCAAGGCATTTCGGTGATGTTTGGAGTTCTCTGAATAGATTAACCATTACTTGTCTATGGATAATTTCACTGCCGCCGAATCGCACCGAACGGCACCATGGCGCTGTCCATGGCCTGTGATGCTGAATACAACAGATTCAGCACTATTGTTAATTGATCAGGGATGCAGTGCAGAGTCTAAGTGAAATGTATAATGAATTATTGAATTTGTTTTATACCATTTCTTTTTCATTGCATTTAGGTCCGAATCGATTTGTTTTCACTCCATTTTCAGACCATTTCAAACGGAACCGATTTGTATTTCAGAAGCACTTCTGAAAAAATCGGTAAATTTCATCTGAATTTTGATTTGGACCAAAACAAAATGCACATCTCTAGAATCAATATAATAGCTCTAGGGTCTTGTCATTAGTCGATGGTGCTGTAATAATTGATGATTTGGATGCATTATCAATAAGATTAAATGACTATAATATTTCCCTATATAAGAGCTTATTTGAGTACTTTGCAATACTAATTAATCTCTTAGGGTGCTTTCCATCCTGTCTGTATGAATTGAGTTATGTTTTTGAGCATCATTGAAAGAGACTTGGGGGAGAGTCAGACGGGCACTGGAGGAGAGTAGTGCCATCCAGAAAACCAAGGCTGACAGACACAGGAGGCAGGCACCCGTGTATCAAGTTGGGGACAGGGTTTGGCTGTCTTCACGTAACATCAAGCTCTTAGTGCCTTCCATGAAGTTGGCTCCTAGGTATATCGGCCCCTATAAGATTCTACGGCGACTCAACCCTGTCTCCTATGCTTTGGCGTTACCCCCCATTTTAAGATACACAATGTATTCCATGTAAACCTTTTGAAGCCGTTGTTATGTAACCGGTACACCAAAGTCCATGCTCCACCGCCTCCTGTCTCTGTGGAGGGCGAGGAGGAGTTCGAAGTTAAGGCCATTCTGGGTGCAAGGATGTCTAGGGGGTCTTTGCAGTACTTGGTCGATTGGGTGGGTTACGGTCCGGAGGATCGTTCTTGGGTACCGGCTGCGGAAGTCCATGCTCCTAGGCTAGTGAAGGCCTTCTATTTGGCGCACCCCCGTGCCCCTGGGGGTCGTCCAGTGGCCGCCCCTGGAGGGGGGGGTTCTGTCACGGTGGGTCAGGGGATGGGGCGGCTGGCAGCAGCTTCCTCGCTGCTCGCTGGCCAGGCGCCGAATGTAAACGCTTCCGGGTGCGCTCACGTGGGACGCCGAGGGGCGGGGCCTGGCGTTATGACGCGGACCCGCCGGGTTTAAAACCCAGTCTCACCATTCCACCGGTGCCCTGACGTGGTATTCACCTCCCGCAGAGCTCTTGTGATTTTTGGCTATCTCCTGTGTATAACCCTTGGCATTGGCAAACGAATCCTCTTGTGTATGACCCTTGGCATTGGCAAACGAACCCTCCTGTGTATGACCCTTGGCATTGGCAAACGAACCCTCCTGTGTATGACCCTTGGCATTGGCAAACGAACCCTCCTGTGTATGACCCTTGGCATTGGCAAACGAACCCTCCTGTGTATGACCCTTGGCATTGGCAAACGAACCCTCCTGTGTATGACCCCTGGCATTGGCAAACGAACCCTCCTGTGTATGACTCCTGGCATTGGCAAACGAACCCTCCTGTGTATAACCCCTGGTATTGGCATTTACTCTGCTCTAGGTTCTGCCCTTAACGTTGGTACCGAGGTCAGTCTATGTGGCACCCTAAGCACGCATCAGATTACCTCTGCTATTACTAAAGTCCTAGGGAGGACTTGTGATCTGTTCTGTACCCCTGTCTGGTGTTTCCCTTTCTTTATCTGTTACCTGCTTCATTGTCTATATAGCCTTGCCGACCATTCAAGGATCGGAAGAGTAGAAAGGGAGCTACAGAAAGAGATCAATATCTTGGTAGTCAGAAGGATTCGTGACAATACTCTGTTCCATACCCCTGTCTGGTGTTACCCCTTGTTTATCTATTGTCTGGTTAATTGTCTTTCTAGTTTTGCCGACCATTCAAGGATCGGAAGGGTAGAGAGCGGTCTGCGTAAAGGGACCACACTTTTGGTAATCAGAGGGATCCGTGACACATTTCCAGGAACCAGTGGTTTTTTGAAACAGCATTTTAATTAATTATACAGTAATAAATATCTGGGAATATTCCCAGTGTATTTCTGCAATAATCTATTTGACAGACAGATGTCACGATCTACTGGCCAAATTGAGTTACAGCTGTTGGAGCTTCAGTTTGTGGTTCCCTGCATCAGCTGCTGAAAGTCCAATTAAGACATTCAGTTAGCCGATTTTACACAGTTTTAGTACCTTGCACATTATGCCCACAGGGCTAAAACTTTAGAGGCACCTTCTGCAGCTGAAAAGCAAAATAATTTCACTTGCTTTTGTCCTTCAGAGCTGAAGATCGAGATAACTCTATATCGGGCACCTGATGGTGCCTTTGAAGTCCTGAGTTATCTCGACCTCAGTAGTGAGGGGATTGACCCCTTCGCTGCTAAGGACGCGCTCAGCGCGTCCAACTGCATGTCACGTTCCATGCGGTGGACGCGCTGAGCGCGTCCTCTCTTTGGGGTCAGTATTCGGCCGGATTCCGGCCTATCGCTGGCCCCCCCGGTGCGGGCTGACATCCTCGATGTCAGCCCAGCATCCAGAACCGCCGCCGGAGTAATTAGGTGTCATCGCGGGGGCGCGATGACACCTAATTCAGGCGCACCCCCCCCCGCATGTGCGGAGGAGGCGCCTGAAAGGGAGGGGGGGAGGTCCTTCGGACCTCTCTCCCTCCCGATCGCCGGCGTTGCGGGGGTTAACCCAGGCACCATTTGGAAGGGCACAGCCTGCCCTTCCAAATGGTACCTGGCATTAACCCCATGGGGGCCGGATCACGAATCGGCGCTGAAAAGCGCCGGTTCGTGATCCTTTCCCGAAGCTGGCTGACATCTCGGATGTCGGCCAAGCTTCCGGGAATGCCCCCTGAGGACTGGTGTCATCGTGCATAGCACGATGACGCCAGTCCTGGAGTTAACCCCTAACTGCCACCAATGGTGGAGATAGGGGGTTCCAATGAACCCTCTATCTCCCGATCCGTGGCAGTTAGGGGTTAATGTTTGGTATTGTTGGATCGGCCAGAGCATGGCCGTTCCAACGATACCAAACATGAGTATAAAAAAGTTTGTAAGGAAAAAAAAAATTAAAAATAAAAATAAAAAAATATTTAAAAAAATAATAATAAAAAAAAAATAAACAAGTTTTTTTTCTTTTTTTTGTTTGTTAATGCAGCAATATTGTTCCCATTTCAATTATAATGTGAACAATGATGCTGCACTAACGATTTTTGTATGCGGTGCATTTGTTAAAAATCGTGTAATTTTCCCCAAAAAAAAATATAACGAGATCCCATCTCTAATTTTTTTAACAAGCGCACCCCATACAAAATATAACCGCAATTGCTCGCATGTTAAAATGTGAAAAAAAAACACTTTACACGTTGTAAATTATTGAAAATTCATATTTTATTGCATTTTTTGTTATAATATGCAGACAGGTCATGACGTATACATATAATAATGACATATTATGAATCTTCCGAGTCTGACGGAAAGAACAATATATAATATGTCTGGGTCATATACTAAAATAAGCCTTAAAAACACGTTTAAACATGATGAGCAAAACCGGTAAAAATGACCTCAGCACAGTGGCGGGAAAAGCCTCAGCAGCGAAAGGGTTAATATACAGTGTTCTGGGTATTACAAAAGCTCTAGTTTCTATAGCTGACTCATGTTGTTGGCAGCACAAAAGCTTTTCAGTAAACTCTAAACTCTGGGCATTAGGACCTGACAGAATCAGAATGATTCATACCAGTAATCTTAGAAACCCAAATTCCTCGCCTTTAGATTGCAATCAGATACCGGACTATTTCCCGGAAAGTTATTTTTTAAATTTTCAAATATGGCGATTTGCATATAACTATCTTGAGTGTTAAAAATGTGGTCAAAGCACTTCTAATAAATAAAGTTGCAAACTACTCTGCTACAAAGACTTTTGGTATAATGATTTTGCCATGATGCCATTACTACATGTAATTACACATACAGGTCTATTCACTTATAAGTCAAACTCAGGAGAACTGGCAGGAGAAGAGCACAAACTACACCAAATAGCCTATTTGGAAAGTGAGATAAATGGGAGAATTTTTCTGGTTTGGCTATTTTGACATAGAATTTTCACTTCTCCAGTCAATTCTCCTGAGTTTCACCTTTATTGAATAGACCTGTAAGACAATAGAATGTAAACGTCTGCTGAAACGAGGAAAATCTTTCACTTATTGTTACAAAACCAGAATCCAGGTGCCAGGAACAAATAAAATGAGGAATGCAATTAGACACCAATGGTAAACTATTAGCATCAATATTATCATAGTTTTCATAGTCAGGTTTCTGGAGGAGGTTTTGCAGTTGCTCATGCTTACTAAAAAACAATGAAAAATGTATATGAGACTACTGAGAATAGACAACAGCACTAGTGGACTTCCCTACAACGAGTCCCTGCTCAGGTCTCAAAAGGTTTTTAGCCCCATGGTGCCATTACAGAAAAGTCTATACCATATGTAAATCAGAATGCTGTCATGTCCCCTAAAAAGGCAACCAGAACTTCACAAAAGGAAATGCGACCCCAACGATCATTTTTGTAGTTGTTAGGCCTTGTCAGGAGGGCATTACTATACAAAGCAGGGAGGAAAAATCTGGCAAAATAAAATTTGAAGAGAAAGGAACAAGAGGGGATGGGGTCTGTGAGTTTATAATCTAGAGCAATGAGTTTTCATCCTTTTTCATCTTGTGGCTCTATGACTGTGCAGTAAAATGTGTGTCAAAGTAAGTAATCAGATTTCTAAGTATATATAGTCATGGCCGAAATTGTTGGCACCCCAGACATTTTTCCAGAAAATCAAGTATTTTTCACAGAAAGGTATTGCAGTAACACATGTTTTGCTATACACATGTTTATTCCGTTTGTGTGTATTGGAACAAAACAAAAAAAGGGAGGAAAAAAAGCAAATTGGACATAATGTCACACAAAACTCCAAAAATGGGCTGGACAAAATTCTTGGCAACCTTTCAAAATTGTGGATAAATAATATTGTTTCAAGCATGTGATGCTCCTGTAAACTCACCTGGGGCAAGTAACAGGTGTGGGCAATATAAAAATCACACCTGAAAGCAGATAAAAAGGAGAGAAGTTCACTTAGTCTTTGCATTGTGTGTCTGTGTGTGCCACACTAAGCATGGACAACAGAAAGAGGAGAAGAGAACTGTCTGAGGACTTGAGAACCAAAATTATGGAAAAATAGCAACAATCTCAAGGTTACAAGTCCATCTCCAGAGATCTAGATTTGTCTTTGTCCACAGTGCGCAACATTATCAAGCAGTTTGCAACCCATGGCACGGTAGCTAATCTCTCTGTGGGTGGACGGAAGAGAAAAATTGATGAAAGGTTGCAATGCAGGATAGTCCGGATGGTGGATAAGCAGCCCCAAACAAGTTCCAAAGAAATTCAAGCTGTCCTGCAGGCTCAAGGAGCATCAGTGTCAGCGCGAACTATCCGGGGACATTTAAATGAAATTAAACGCTTTGGCAGGAGACCCAGGAGGACCCCACTGCTGACACAGAGACGTAAAAAAGCAAGACTACAGTTTGCCAAAATGTACTTGAGTAAGCCAAAATCCTTCTGGGAAAACGTCTTGTGGACAGATGAGACCAAGATAGAGCTTTTTGGTAAAGCACATCATTCTACTGGTTACCGAAAACTGAATGAGGCCTACAAAGAAAAGAACAAAGTATCTACAGTGAAATATGGTGGAGGTTCAATGATGTTTTGGGGTTGTTTTGCTGCCTCTGGCACTGGGTGCCTTGAATGTGTGCAAGGCATCATGAAATCTGAGGATTACCAAAGGATTTTGGATCGCACTGTAGAGCCCAGTGTCAGAAACCTGGGTTTGCGTCCGAGATCTTGGGTCTTCCAGCAGGACAATGATGCTAAACATACATCAAAAAGCACCCAGAAATGGATGGCAACAAAGCGCGGGAGAGTTCTGAAGTGGCCAGCAATGAGTCCAGATCTAAATCCCATTGAACACCTGTGGAGAGATCTTAAAATTACTGTTGGGAAAAGGCGCCCTTCCAATAAGAGAGACCTGAAGCAGTTTGCAAAGGAAGAGTGGTCCAAAATTCCGGGTGAGAGGTGTAAGAAGCTTATTGATGGTTATAGGATGCGACTGATTTCAGTTATTTTTTCCAAAGGGCGTGCAACCAAATATTAAGTTAAGGGTGCCAATAATTTTGTCCAGCCCATTTTTGGAGTTTTGTGTGACATTATGTCCAATTTGCATTTTTTCCTCCCTTTTTTTGTTTTGTTCCAATACACACAAAGGGAATAAACATGTGTATAGCAAAACATATGTTACTGCAATACTTTTCTATGAGAAATACTTGATTTTCTGGAAAAATTTCTGGGGTGTCTACGATTTCGGCCATGACTGTCGTTTATAATTTAAAAAAACAAATGTTAAGATCTTATTTAACTTTCTAATAACTATCCTCTCTCTCTCTCCTTTTCTCCCTCTCTCTCTCCTATAGTAGTAAATATCTCTCGCTCCCCTTTTCTCTATCTCCTCCCTTTTCTCTCTCCTTTTCTCCCTCCCTCCCCTCCCTCTCCCCTCCCTCCCCTCCCTCTCCCTCTCCCCTCCCTCCCCTCCCTCTCCCCTCCCTCCCCTCCCTCTCCCTCTCCCCTCCCTCTCTTTTTCTCCCTCCCCTCCCTCTCTCTTTCTCTCCTTTTCTCTCTCCTTTACTACCTCCCTCTCTTCCCCCTCTCTCTCATTTTCTCCCTCTCTCTCCTTTTCTCCCTCCCACTCTTGTCTTTTCTCCCCTGTTCCTCTCCTTTTCTCCCTCCCTTTCTCTCCTTTTCTCCTCTCTCTCCTTTTCTCCCTACCTTTTTCTTCCTCCCCTCTCTCTCTCCCTTTCTCCCTCCCCTCTCTCATTTTTCCCCCTGCCTTTTCTCCTTCCCATTTTCTCTTGCTCACCTTTTGTTTCTGTCTCCCCTTCTCTCTCTCTCTCTCTCTCTCTCTCTCCTTTTCCCCCTCCCTCTCTTCTATTCTCCCACCCCCTCTCTCTTCTTTTCAACCTCCCCCTCTCTCTCCTTTTCTCCCACTCTCTCCTTTTCTCTCTCCCTCTCTCTACCTCCCTCCCCCTCTCTCTCCCTCTCCTTTTCCCCCTCCCTCTATTTCTCCCTCTTTCTCTTTCTCTCTTCCTTTCTCCCTCTCTATATCTCTCCTTTTCTCCCTCCCTATCGCTCTCCTTTTCTCCCTCCCTATTTCTCTTTTTTGTCCTATCTCTCTCATCCCTCTCTCCTTTTTCTCCCTCCATCCTTTTCTACCTCCTCTCTCTTTCTCTCCTTTTCTACCTCCTCTCTCTTTTTCTCCCTCCCACTCTCCCTCCTTTTCTCCCTCCCTCATTCTCATTTTCTCCCTCTCTCTCCTTTTCTCCTTTCTCCCTCACCTCTCCTTCCCTCCTCTTTCTCCCTCTCCCTCTCATTCTCTATCTCTCATTTTGCCCTGTCTCTCCCTCCCTCCCCTCTCTCCTTTTCTACCTCCCACTCTCTTTCTTTCCTTTTCTCCCTCCTCTTTTCTCTTTCCTTCTCTCTATCTCTTTTTCTCCGTTCTTCTCTCTCTCATTTTCTCCCTCCCTCTCTCTTTTTCTCCCATCCTTTCTTTAATTTTCTCACTCCTTTTTCTCCTTCCCCTCTCTCTTCCTCCCCCTCTTTCTCTCCCTTGTTTCTTATCCCCTCTCTCTCCTTTTCACCCCCTTTTCTCCTTCTCTCTCTCTTCCCTTGCTCTTGCTCTTTCCTTCTCTCTCTCTCCCTCCCTCTCTCTCCCTCTATCTATTTCTCCCTTCCTCTCTCCCTCCCTCTCCCTCTCTCCCACCCTCCTTTTCTCCCTCCCTCTCCTTTTCTCTCTCCTTCTCCTTTCCACCCTCTCTCCCACTCCCTTCCTCTTTCTCTCTCCTTTTCTCCCTCCCTCTGCCTCCCACTGCCTCCCACTGCCTCCCTCTCTCTCCCACTCTCCTTCCCTCTCTCCTTTTCTCCCTCTCCTCTCTCTTTCCTCCCTCTCTCTCTCCTTTCCTCCCTCTCTCTCTCTTTTCTGTCCTCCCTCCCTATCTTCTCTTCTTCCTCCCTCTCTCTCTCCTCTCTCTACCCTCTTTTCTCACTCTCTCTCTCCTTTTCTACCTCCTCTCTCTCTCCCTTTCTCCCTCCTATTTCTCTCCCCTTCTTTCTCTCCTTTTCTCCCCTCTCTCCTTTTCTCCCTCCCTTTTATCCCTTCCCCCTCTCCTTTTCTTTCCCTCTCTCCTCCTTCCCTCCCCTTTTATGCCTCTCCTTCCCCTTTTCTCCCTCCCTCTCCTTTTCTCTTTCCCCCTCTCTCTCCTTTCCTCCTTTTCTCCCTCACTCTCTCCCTCACTCTCTTTTTCTCCCCTCTTTCATTTTCCCTCCCTTTTCTCCCTCCTATTTCTCTCCCCTTCTTTCTCTCCTTTTCTTTATCCCTTTCTCCCTCCTCCTCTCACTCTCCTTTTCTCCCTCCCTTTTCTCCCTCCTATTTCTCTCCCCTTCTTTCTCTCCTTTTCTTTATCCTTTTTCTCCCTCCTCCTCTCACTCTCCTTTTCTCCCTCCCTTTCCTCCCTCTCTCTCCTCTCTTTACCCCTTTTCTCACTCTCTCTCTCCTTTTCTCTTTGACCCTTTTTCTCTCTCTCCTTTTCTCTCTCCAGCGAAAAAGCGATAAGGAAAGTTAAGAATTTGCATTGACCCTAAGCCTTGAATAGGGCTTTGAAAAGGAGCTATTATCTTTTGCCAACAGTTGATGACATACTTCCAGATCTAGCAAGAGCGGAGATTTTTTCGGTGTGCGATGTCAAGAGTGGATTTTGGCATATTGAGTTAGAGTAAGAATCCAGTTATTTGACCACTTTCTCTACTCCTTTTGGCCGATAGAATGCCTCACTGCTACAAGTATCACCTCCTGGAGTCCATAGGACTCCATGGAGGGTTGCGGTTCTGGACTGCGAGCCCAGCGTGATCTCGCTCCAGTGGGTGACTGCGGACGAGACAGGGAACTATTTGTTCCCAGTCTCATTTTGGTTTTGGCCAGGAGAGGCAACAAATCGGGCCACCATTCTCACAGCGAGATGAGAGGTGAGTATCGGATTTAATGGGAGAGTTTATAGAGGGTGTTAAATGATTTCTCAAAAGCGGAATACAGTTAGCACCAGCTTCTAGGTGTCGCTAAAATTTTGGCTTGTGCATTGCTGCAGTAATTAGTGATAGCATTATGTAGTAACTTACTTTTCCTAACGCTAATTAGTGATTGCGCTCCCCATGTTAAGTATAGAATTTGCAAAGTACAGTAAGCTCGCAGAAACTAGCATTATCACTGATGCGCTAATGGATTTTTCACTGGTTTAGCGTCAGGAATGTAATAATGGGACATGCGTTAACCCACTGTGGTCCTGCCCTGTTGTCTATCTTGCTCCTGCCCTGCTACCCACCAAGGACTTCCCATTAAGTATTGCCCCATGCTTCTAGAGCTCTTTTGCTTTACCTCACTCTGTTCGGTTCTTGTGTGGTCGGCTCTCTTCCTGTGTCTGCCCTCCTGTAGTCTTGTTATCCTGTACCGTCTCTGTTTTTCTCTCGTAATACTCTACAGTCTGTGCGTCCCTCCTTCACCTTGTACCGTCTGTGTGTATCCTTGCATTTCCCCTGTGCTCTGTATTTCCTATTACTTTGTTGTCCCTCTGTGTACAGCCCTGCTGTTTTCCTCCAGTGCCGTGCTATAATTGCCTCATTGCTCTGCCTATTCAATAAACCCCATTGTTATTATAAATATTGGCATCATTTATATAGCGCCAACAGTTTCCGCAACGCTTTACAATAACCAAACGGAACAAGATACCATATTACTGGTCGTGTGTCCTTTTGACATGCTACACCTTTGAGCAATTCATAAATAACAGTAAAATTGCTTAAAGGTAAAATTTTTGCAACCAACCCCACATTCTCCACTTTGACCAAATTGTGTGTGATTGAGAAGATAATGGAGTCATTCTGCCTCTATCTTTTATCAATTACTGTCAAATACAAAAAACATAGGACAATATTCCAAGTTGGTGCTAACTTAACCAGAGCTGGACTCCATGGAGGGTTGCGATGCCGGGCCTTGAGTCCTGCACGATCTCGTGAGAATGCGCAGTGCCATGGAGTGATCGTGGAGGAGACTGGGGATTATTTGCTGGATCGGGCCACCGTTCTTGCCGCGGAAGGAGAGGTGAGTATCAGATTTATTTGGAGGAGGTTTAGATGGTTCTAAATGATTCTGCAAAAGCGCAATTAGCACCAGCTTCTAGGTTGTGGTAAATTTTTTGTTAACCCATTGTGCGGTAATTAACGTTAGGACTTTGTAATACCTTACTTATCTTCACAGTAGTTACTGATTGCGGTCCCCATTTTAAGTACAGGACGTGCAAAGTACAGTAAACTTACTCAAACTAGTGGAATTTTGTAAGGCTTCGCGTTAGGGATGTAATATCCCCTACATGCGTTAAACTTATCACTTATCCTGGTGTTAACGCTACAGTTAGCGTTCACTAGGGAATAGAGACCTATAATGGCTCTGGTAAGATTACATCACCTCTGGTTAAGTTAGCACCAACTATGGAATAGAGCCTATACAGTATTCTTGACAATTTTGTGGCACTACAGGATAACCTGCGATACCTATGGGAGTCAATCCATATCAAGTGGTCGAGAAAAAAATTAAATGGTTGCGTGACCATTTTTAAAAAAATTAAGTTTTTGGCGGTGATGTTGGTAGTTTAAAACCAAGATTATTTTAATTTATGCTGACTCTTAAAATTGGCGGCCTTTTTTCTTCACGCCATGCACCATTTTTTGCGTTTCCAGAGGTTTGCAGAAAAATGCATATTTCAGTTATCATTTGTCACAGAGCTGTGGATCAAAATTTATTATTCTTAGCACATTCTGGACTAAATTTTTGTTAATTACATCATTTGGTTATCTTGTTTCCATGTGACTAAAATTTCATGCCGAACTTGCCGCTCGCGGTTACAAAAAATTCAAGTTATGGAAGGGCAATTTTTTGGGAATTGTTAAAACATTCAGCTTCGATTTTTTTTTACAATTACCTACGGTAGGGTAGTTTATGTAAAAAAACAATTAAGCCCTGGTACTTTTCTCCTTTTTTTACAGGGACCCACAAATATGGTATTTTTCAATTTTGTGGTAAAATTTAGGGATAAATATTTTGTTCCAGAGCTCTGTGACATACCATAAATGAAATATGCAGTTGTCCACAAACCTCTGGAAACGCAACAGCGTATGGCTGAAGAAAAATAGCCGCCATTTTTAAACGAGTCTAAACGAGCCCATTAACCTTTAATATATAACTACACCAAGGCAAAAACTAAAGTAATACACAATGTACTATATAGTCTGACCATTAACCCTGTCACTGCTGAGCCATTTCCAACCTTTGAAAAAAAATTGTTACGTTTTTATTTTATTATTTATGATTTTGTCTTTACTCTAAATATGGCCATGTTGGATATCATTGGAAAGGCCAGACTCTGCCCTTTCCAATGATCGGTCACCTACGATGCACGGGGCTGGAGAAATCATGGCCCGAAGATGTGGGGGAAGCTGGATCCTGATTTTTGGTGGGGGGGCACAAGGAACAACCTAGAGACGCCATGCTTAACATCAAGTTCTGAGAGAAGGGATCATTTTTTCTTTTTTTAAATCAATGCTTCTGGCAAGAATAACAAATGTCCTTGCAATTTCTTGTTATCCTCCTGCTGCCCACAAGCGAGTGCTTACTTTACAATACACAGGTTGAACAGAGGGCTCTCGTAATTAATTAATTACATAAATAAAAAAATAGAAAGAATAGAGAAAAAAACTGTTGAAGGGAAGGGCATTGAGAAGGCAAAAACCTCCCAGTCAACAGGCAGCAGGAAGACCCAATGTGGCATGGGTCCCTAATGTCACTCAAGGATCCAGTGCAGTCCCAGCCTTTGCAAATCTATACGTGCATACCTTTTTAAAGGATATTGTGTGTTATAATGCAGTCCTGAACTTATGTTTCCCTTTTATCTTTTTGACAAAAGTTACTAACCATAGAAGTACAATCAAACTGTCCAACCTGTTGTCTGAATTGTGACTAATCAAATATTACAACAATGTACATCATTTCTCACATTGCAGCTACACCAGTTATTCTATACAATTAGTTTGTTTGAACGTATACAATGGAAAAGAGAATAGGAAATCTCCTCATAGATCAGAAAATGGGAAACCTTAAAGCTACATACTGTATATGAAAATTTGTTTAGATTTAACATATATATAAAAAAATTGTAAGAAGGACAAAAAAGTGAGATTAAAATATTCTCAAATTACAAGAAATAGTATACATCATTGTGAACATGTAAAGGTTTTTGCATTGATGTATACACTATTTTATACACCTTCTCTGAGACCATCTGCAATAGCGAGCAGTTGCAGAGAGGCTGCGATCCATTGCTCTGTGCAGATGCTACGAAACTGGCGTATGTAAAGTGTGCAAGTCAATAGCGCTGAGATGTTTGCAGTGCCTTCGTTACACAAGATGCGTAGGAGCGCGAATTGTGTGGAAAAGCTTCAGGGACTTCCAGGTTCAGAAGTCCCTGAGCTGAAGAGGAGGAGCTGAGCACGATGAGGGACAAAAAATGAGTAAATTCACAGCTAAAATAAAGATATAAAAAATAATTGAGCAGAGACTGTTAGCAGCATCTACCCAATTACTTAAGGGCCAAAAAGGGAACTTTATTTTTAATAAAGTATCCCTTTTAAGTTTTATAGATACTTGTAGGAAATAAGAACCTATTCTATGGGGGCGTGTCCTGGACTCGAAGCCGAATGGCCGCGTGTTAGCTAGGCTCCCGCATCGACCTCGCTTACCACGGGCACCTCATCATTAGCCTGCACCATGGGTAGGAACAGACGACAGCCCCAGACTCCGGGACCCTCGGAGGCCTGCCCTAGCCCACCTCAGCCCGGTATCAGGGACTTTTTTCAGCCGCAAAGCGGCACACCAGCGGCGCCGGAAAAATCCAAGATGGCGGCCGCATCTCCATCGGCGGCGCCATGCTCCCCGGCCTCCTCCGGCTCTGGCTGGGATCAGCCACCGGATCTCACTCTACTGCTCCGCTCACTGCCTACCAGGGAGGATTTAAACGTGGTGGCTAAAGACCTTCGCCTCTCTCTCTCAGGAGAGATTCAGCAGGTACGCCAGGATTTGCAGGGCCTCACGCAGCGCCTCGTGGTGGTGGAGGAGGGGCAGCAGGCCCAAAAGTCCACTCTACAGGCACACTCCACGCAATTGACACTGCATCATCACCTGTTCCATGCACTTACGCGACAGGTTGAGGATTTAGAAAATAGAGGCAGACGCCATAATATTAGGGTACGGGGCCTGCCTGAATCCGAGAAGGACCCTGAGGAGCTCCGCTGCATGCTGACTCGCCTTTTCAATATGCTGTTGCACAATGCCCATGAAGCGCCGATAGAGATGGAGAGATGGCACAGGGCGCTCAGGCCTAAGGGTCCCCCTGGAGCCCCCCCACGCGATATAATTTGCTGTATAACGCGCTTCGGCATGAAAGAACGAATTATGGAACAGGCGCGGGGTAAATCGGCGATACGCTTCGAGGGCTCGAAAGTTGAACTGTACCAGGATATATCTCAGCTCACCCTACACACTAGACGTGTCCTACGACCTCTCACCGCAGCACTGCAACAGGGGGGCCTACAATATAGATGACTCTACCCCTCGGGTATTCAAGTACGCACTCCGCATGGCCCCGTCACAGTGCGCAATACTGAGGAACTGCCTAATTTTTTGACCTTACTGGAACTACCGCCTGATATCATTCCGGCCTGGCCAGACCCGATCCAGTTCTATACAGCGGACTTGCCAAGACCTCAGCGTCCCCTCAGGCGCCCACGTCGCCCTATACGACAGTCCTCCCGTGATGATAACCTTCCTCCCTACTGCTCACAAGATACCTGAGCTAATGTCTTAACATATTTTTACGTGACTCTGACGTCAATGGTTTTTCATTTGACTCGTTCATCCCAGCTATTCATCACCTTGAATCCGGACGACGCGCAGAATATATCTGGGTTGTGCTGCGCTCCACCTCTTTAGACGTCTGGTCGCGGAGTTGACGGGGCCCTCTGGTTCCCGGAGTCCGTTTGTTGCGGTTCTTCTTCTTTTTTGGCCATGTTTTGCTGCCCTGGTTGCACGTCCATGTTCAAAGACGAGATGTGCGGGGACCGTTTTGGTTCGATAGTTTTTTACACTTCATTTACGTGTACTGTTCGTCACTCTGGGACTCGCTCCCCTGGGACTTCGCCCACTCCGGCTGGAGTAGTCTAGGTGGGGACCCCACCTGCGTCGCCACAGGCGTCGCGTTGGAACCTCCCCTGCCTGGGGTGTTCACCCATTGTGATCTACTTGATCTTCTGTTTCTGGTTTTATATATCAGTTAAGTTAAGTTTTATTTTCCCTTTTCCTATCCCACCCTTCTCCCAAATACGGCATTGTTTTTCTCCGCGCTGTTCTTAATATGTCTTTCTGTCCTAGACCTTTGTTAATACGATCCATTAATGCTGGGGGCCTTAATGTCCCGACAAAGAGACATATCGCTTTGCGCGATTTCACTAAAGCGCAGGTATCCGTGGCTCTCATACAGGAGACCCATTTCTCAAGCACACACGCTCCATCATTTAAAAACCCGTCTTATCCCTTGGGCTTTTTCAGTAATTGCACAACCGGCAAGATTAGGGGCACTGCCATCCTTTTTGCTAAACATGTCCCGTTTCAACTGCTTGATTGCGCCTTAGATGAGGACGGCAGATATGTTATGGTGAAGGGCCATGTTGGGGATCAACTCTACACCTTTGTCTCTCTCTACCTCCCAAATCGCGGACAGCATAGGGCCCTTAGGACCATCATGAATAAAGTGGCTAACTTCCAAGAGGGTGTTCTGGTGGTGGGCGGGGACTTCAATCTTCCTCTGGACCCCAAATTGGACACGTCCCGGGGGACGTCTAGCGTCCCGCTCACTGTTATACGATCCACTCGGCTGGCCTTATTGGATCTGTGTTTGACTGATTGTTGGAGGGCCCTTCACCCTACTTCCAGGGATTACACGCACCATAGTGCCTTACATAAGTCATATTCCCGTATTGATCTTATTTTACTACCCTTTGCGCAATCACACCTCCTCCAGTCCGCTAGGATTGGAAACCAGACATGGTCGGATCACTGTCCGGTGGACGTGGAGCTCCGATCCTCGTTGTATCGTCCAAAGGCTTCATACTGGAGGCTGAACGACACGCTGCTACAGGATGCAGTAGTACTCGCGGGCTTAGAGGCAGAGGTTGCTCGGTATTTTAGTGAGAATGACACCCCTGATATTACTCCCCCGCTTCTTTGGGAGGCTCATAAGGCTTCAGCCAGAGGTTATCTAATTAAACAGGGTGCCCGCATTAAGAGGGAACGAGCCCAGCGTCAGAATGACTTGATCCAGCAGATACGTTCACTGGATACAGCACATAAATCATGCCAATCTGAGGAGATATATGCACAACTTACTGCGCTTAGGGCGGACCTAAACTCTTTGTTGGACATTAAGGCACAGAAATCTTTTTTTTATGTTAAAAAATTGTTCTTTGAACATGGTAACAAGTGCGGCAGGTTGCTCGCGAGGGTCTTACGTAAAAAGCGGAGCGCCTCATACATCTCACGTACCATAGACAAGTCGGGTACGAAGGTCACACTACCAACTGCCATGTTAAGCGTTTTTCGTGATCACTTCCGTTCCCTTTATAATCTGGACGCTAATACCTCAATTAATGCACCATTATCACAGAAAATTGAGAATTATCTGCGATTACATATAAAATGCAAATTACCACTGACTGGTAGGCGCCTCTTAGAGTCCCCAATCTCTGAGGAGGAGCTTCTCACAGCTGTTAAGGAGACCCCCTCGGGCAAGGCACCTGGCCCAGATGGGTTCTCTTTGCCCTATTATAAAAAACTTATGCATGTCCTGCAGCCTTATTGGCTTTCTTCATTTAATTCATTGACTCATGGCCACCACCTACACCCTGCCACATTGACTGCCACTATCACCCTGCTCCCGAAACCGGGTAGGGACCCTGACTATTGCAGTAATTACAGACCCATCTCCTTACTTAACCAAGACATCAAACTATTTGCAAAAATTTTAGCTACACGTCTCAAGCCGTATGTCCCCGGTTTGGTACATCTTGATCAGACTGGATTTATTCCCGGGAGGGAGGCTCGGGATAGCACAGTAAGGGCAATTAATCTAATCCAGGGTGCTTCTCACTCATCTGCTGATCCACTCTTGTTGCTCTCCACGGACTGCGACAAGGCTTTCGACAGGGTCAGATGGGATTTTCTGTTCCGCACATTAACTCATATGGGATTTGGGGATCATATGTTGTTGTGGATCCGTGCCCTATACACCAATCCTTGCGCACGCGTTAATATTAACGGGGTTCTCTCTGACGCCTTTCCCGTAGCCAATGGGACTAGACAGGGGTGTCCCTTATCTCCCCTCTTGTTCGCATTATCCCTGGAACCATTTCTACAGGCAGTACGCAGCGCTCCGGACATCACGGGGCTAGAGATCGGGGCCTCAGAGCACCGCGTAGCGGCATACGCTGATGACTTATTATTTTTTGTCCGCTCACCGCTTATCACTCTCCCTAACCTTTTGCGGTTATTTGCAGAGTACGGCGCTCTCAGCAACTTAAAATTGAACATGGACAAATCAGAGATTCTTCCAATCTCGGTCCCGGCTATGCTGGCAAGTAGCCTGCAAAGCGCATTCCCCTTCAGATGGTGCCAAGGTCCTTTAAAATACTTGGGAACATACTTGTCTGGGAACCCGGGAGATCTTTATACGGATAATTATGGGCTGTTGTTGCGGTCTGTGGAGAACGACCTTCGCTCATGGGATCTCTCACACATAACTTGGTTCGGGCATATCAACGCTATTAAGATGTCTATCCTTCCTAAGATTCTGTATCTCTTTCAGACGATTCCCATTACCTTACCTAGGTCTTTCTTTAGCACTATGGATGGCCTGCTTCGGACATACGTCTGGAACGGCCGCCCACCACGGGTCAAACTTGGATTACTCACTACCCCGCGCTCCGCAGGAGGTATGTCTATGCCGCATGTTCAGCGATATTATCAAGCTTCACACCTACAGCGGATAGTGGAATGGGGAACTACGTCAACACCGAAAGCTTGGGTGGGGGTTGAGAAACACTTCGCCGGCCCTGCTTTGGCTTCCGTGCCATGGGTACCACCGCGCGCGATTCCCCTGCCCCCTACTACTCTTTTCACCACACGCGCTACACTACGCGTTTGGCGAACATTGCAGTCCCAAACTAACATAGCTCCCTTCCCATCGCCATTAATGCCTTTGCAACACTTACCGGTATTTTCCAGACATCTGATGCCCACCGCCCCTTTAGAGGGCCCACCTTCCCCCCTGCCGGGCCATTTTGTTGTGGATGGGCGCAGGGTAGCGGCTGCGCGGCTGCCATACCTACAGCCTATGGGCTTCCTTGCTAAATTCCATATGCATCGCCTAATACACTACCTATGCTCCCTTGCACCGCTGGAGGCCTACTGCAGACAAACAACCACCTTTGAAATTATAATTAAACGGGGTACGACTCCCGCTCACAGTATATCCCTCCTTTATAGCATATTGCAGACACTACGTACCCCCCCCACTCTTTTCCGTACTAAATGGGAATCGTCTCTTCAGATTGCTCTGACGGATGCTGAATGGCTTAAGATATATGAACTAGCGCACTGTTGCACTCCTTCCACTAGGATCCAGGAGGTGAACTATAAGATCGTGTACCGCTGGTACCGTACACCAGATAGGTTGCGACACATTGTGGGGGGGGTGGTGGTTTATGCTGGCGCTGCCAGGCGCCCGACGCTGACCATTTGCACATCTGGTGGTCATGCCCTCTGATTCAACCGTTCTGGTCTCGTGTACACGCCTATATATGTATGGTGGTGGAACCACACCCACCTTTTCTTCCAGAACTGTACCTTCTACACCACACATCTATCACCATCTCGGCTTATAAAAAGTCGGTCATGCCCTGCCTGATACACGCGGCCAGGTTGACCATTCCCAGGTTTTGGAGACAGGCTGTTACACCTCCTGTTGCTATGTGGCTAGATGAAGTGGAATTCATCCGTGGCGTTGACGAGATGGCATCCCGAGCGGCCGATAGATATGAGATATATACGCGCAAATGGTTCTATTGGTTGACCGATGTATTGCCACACTCTCGCCGCAATCCATAGATCGACAGTGATTCGGGTTGTTGGTCGGCGGAACGTCCACTGATCGCCTGTATTTATATTCATCTTCATATATATGTTTATATTTATTTATATTTAAGTATACCATATGACATCTGATTTGCTCTGCCGTTCCTCTCCCCCTTTCCCCTTTTTCTTTTTCTTTTTACTTGCTTTGCTGTATATTGTATATTGCAAACGGTATTGTTACTCATGCTACTGCTATGCACCAATGCAAATCTTCCTTGTAATACCTGTAATTCAAAATAAACTTGAATATGTTAAAAAAAAAAAAAAAGAACCTATTCTATAATCAAACTCAAATAAGCGTTCTTCACACTAGACTACAGGCTAACCATTTCATGTATGAATCTTTTCTGCTGTTACCATCTCTACCTTTACAGGATAATTATTTTAGAGCAGGTGTTGTCAACCTTAGAACCTCCGATGTTTTGTAACTTAATTACCTGCAATCATACTCCATATCATGACTAAACCGGGCATAAAAATATTCTTTTCCCATATTTGCTTAGTGACATCTTAAATTATGTCCTTTCTGTTGCAAGGGTGCCATCCATGAATGGCACAACCCCAAACATTTGGCATACCTCAGTGAACCAAACTTTACATTACATGTTCACAATCAATATTCTCAATAATTTTACATAATACTTACAGGGTTATTCAAAGAGATCCGAATTGCTTGAGAAAGGTAACCGAACGCTGAAAATCAGTGTTCGGTTACCTGTCCTGGCCATTCGGCTATCCAGAGAGCAGGCAATTCACCAAATCCTGGCAAATTGACTGAACATACGGTGCCTGTTCGGTGCCTGTTCGAGGGCAGTGAAATCCCCATGAAAAAGCACTACTTCGGCTATTCAGAGAACACAAACCAGCAGTGAAAGGTTCCCGGAATGCCCTGCCATTCGGTGGTTTAATTCGGCAAGTTTATTCAGGAGAATCCCATAGGCTTCAATGTTACAAATATTCCCGTTTTAATTCAATATCTAATAAACCGTTCATTATAAAATTCTGCAGTAAAGAGTCTCTTTATTTATAGATTTTTCAGGATATTTTATGCATTTTTTTTTAAAAGTCTGGTTTTTTTTAGTTTTTTTTTAAGTTTACTTCTTTTTTCTATAACAGCCCTTTTTATTATCATTCCCTGGACCTCATATGTAAATTTCAGACATTTTCGCTCAGTACTTTCTTTGCAAACAGTGTTTCACTTTTCAAACATTCATGCAAACTGTTTTCCTAATTTATTCACTTCACTCTGTCTGCGGTGTCGGCTTTCTCGGCTTTTTCCGATGGCTCCTGCTCCGGTTTTTCCGTGGTTTTCGGCAGGTTAATCCAGATGTTTTTGTGGGTTTTCGGCGTGCATTCGCTGGGTTTTGCGGTTCGTTTTCGTCAGGTTTGCGGCAGTTTTTCCCTGCAATTCGGGGGCCCTGTGGTGTTTGCTGAATACACCGCAGGGTCACCGAAATGGGATCGGCAAAAGGAACCGAATTGAAGAGAACGAAAAGTCACCGATTGTGCGGTGACTTTTCGAATCTCTTTGAATAACCCTGTTAGAACTTTACATAATGCCTATAGTACAGTCGTCATCCTTTATTTTTTTTACTATAGACAACCTAGTCATACGACATGGGTCATCCACTGAAAGCGACTACAAATGACCCAGGCAGACCGTCGGACAGACTGCTGAACTCCACCGAAGACCACTGGCCTGCAGAAAAAAAAAAAAAAAAAAAGGAACTCTGCTATTCTTCTAATAGTTTTTTAAAGCAATAATACTGCAATTAAAGTGTGTATAAATAATAAAAAAAGGTCCTTTAAAAAAGATTAAAAAGATCTGTTACAGATTTAAAAAAATACTGCCTTTTAAAAATAATTGGGAATCAAAAATTTCATCAACAAAATACCGAAAGTATAAAAAGATGTTCAGAAAAATAAATAATTAAAAAGACTGTTTGCTGAAAATAAAAAGCATAAACTGTTTAAAAAAAAAACAATAGAAACAAAAATATTATTTACATTGAATCCTATGGGAATCGCCTGTTTAAACCTGTCGAACTGAACCACCGAGAATCAGGTCATTTTGGCGCAGTTCAGCATCTTAGGTTGGAAAAAGACATGCGTCCATCAGGTTCAGCCTTTCACACATCACCTATCACACATCTCTGAATAGATTAACCATTACTTCTCTATGGGACAATTTCCCTCCCTCCGTAGACCACCGTACGGAGGCAAACTGCACTGTATATCAATTCCATCTTTTTTTCATGCATGTTGGACCAGGTCGTTCGACAAATCCCATTCAAATGGGAAAGGTCACTTGTCTGATGTAGTCATCTAAAGTCGTCCGATGAAAGTCAGAGGCAGTGGACGAGGGTTGAATCTCCTCTGTGTTGTGCGATTATTCACAAGACTACGGACAACTATGTCCGACTTGTTAGTCAGACGAATACGGACCCAGTGGACAGCCAGCCTTATTCTGCGTAGAATGTTACCATCAATGCTACTGGCAGTTCAGAGACTACTGTAGCCATTTAAAGCACAACAAGTGCCTTATTGTTTTAGAAACCCATTAAAAGAAAATTAACTGTTTAGGGGGAAAAATCAAGCTTTTATTAATTCTGCATTTGTTAGTTTTCAAAACACAATTTTAAAGGAAAGTTAAATAGAAGTGGATGCTTCTGATGCAGACTATAGATGGTCAAGAAAATGTTTGCTAAATGTCACGGCGTGATGTAAAACGCCATCGCTAACCGAAAAACTAGCGCGAGTCGCTAAAAGGTAGCGCCTGATGACCCACCAACAAATCACCTTGTCCACGGTAGTCCATGTACAAGGCCTTTTAGCGCATGCTAGGGAAATGCTAAGACTCCGGCTGAGACCCAGCGCTAATGCGGCTGTGTACAGGATAGAACTATCCCTATCCTCTGCCCTCACAAGCTTGTATAAGTATGAACACATCTAGCGAAGAGCCCTCACACCCCTGCATTATTAAAATCCTCCAAGGTGGCCATATCATCCATGTTTATATGCACACATATAATAATTAAGACTGATGGGCATTGCATGATAAATGCCACCCAACAGCATGTAGAACCTTACACTGCATTTAATAGATCCAAAAGGAAGGCCAGGTGAGCCACAATAATTTCCCTGCTGCAGCATATTAATAATACATGTTTCAGAGCAAGACTTATCCATGTGTCCCTTTAAACATGGTCCACACGGTCACCCTAATAATCAACCACTTACACACAATGAATCACCCCCAGCATAAAATGTTTAAAATTAGCCAAAATATTAGAATTAGGATATATGTGGGTAAAGGATACATATATATCATAATATAGTCTACTGCAACAGCAGTGACATTTCTGACCAGATCCATTACAAATGTGTATGGGGCCAAGTACCTGTGCTGCATTCCTTTCAGTTGTCTGTTAATTGATTTCTAGCGTTTCTAGCGAAAAGCAAACGATCTGTTGGTTAGGCGTTAGCTCATTTTACATGCAGACGTTGGGGTTAGCTCACACCAGGTGATAGAGCCCTATATCTTTTAAAATTGATTACTTTGTACCGGCTGGATGAAGTAGAGCTAACATCACTGCTCTGTAACCAGAGACACAGGTTCAAATCCCAGTCAGAGCACCTCTCCAGTAAGTGTCCTTGGCCAAGACACCCAATGGTACATACTTAGTAAAAAAAACTTTATTTAAAAAAAAAAAAAATTAAAAATATGTTACAAGAATGGCACTTCTAAATGTTCTACATATCTTAAAACAGTATCTGTTATACCTCCAGGGACTACTTTAATACATCTTTCCTTTCGGTTAATCTTTTCTTGTGTCTTTTTAGATGTATTGTTATGTTAATGAAGCTATTAGAAAAGTAATTTCCTTCCACTGTCTTGTGTATTTGAGCCTGTGTATTTCACCATGGCTGGTCTTTGGCTGTTGTTTTACTGTTTTACTCTTGTTTTTCCAGTTTTTTTATATTAAAATCTGTATCGATCTAAATTAATGAAGCTTTAAATGCTAAAAAAAATTGTACCATATTTACTCCACAAAGGATATTACCTGATCGGGTCTATTCACTAAAGGTGAAACTCAGGAGAATTGGCAGGAGAAGAGAACAATATAGACCAAATAGCCGATTTGGAAAATGAGATAAATATTTTGACCTAGAATTTTCACGTCTCCTGCCATTCTCATCTTTAGTGAATAGACCTGTATGAATTACTTTCACCTTCCTCTATACATCTCAATATCTGGAGAAGTAATTTGTTTCCAATTTTTTCGGTGGGGACAAGTGAAAGATCTACAATATATATTGTAGGTATATATATATATACACACATCTTTTAAGGTACTATTTTTATTTAAACTGTATTAATTTCACCAGAGAGTACACTTTTCTGCAGTTCAGTTAATTTCAGTGATGATTGCATTTATGAGTCTCTTTTTACACTATTTCAGTTATTTTGACTACAATTGCAATACAATAATAATAAGCTTCATTGCACATAAAAAACAGTACATAATATATATAGTATAGATGTGTTATGTAGCTACTCCTTTACAGAAAAGTGGAATTCAGTTGAACAACATCTCCAGAAAATGTAAAGTTGCTACTGGTTCATTGACCATATTGAATTTGTCAGGTTTTAGCATTATAATTATTTCTCATAGAAGTGGGGGTTTTTTTCATCCAAATTAAAAGATTTAATTAACAGTCTACAGTCCAACTGCCATTGTTATTGAGTTGAGACGTTATACTTAAGCGTAACGGTTCTCTTGTTATTCCAGCCGAGCCACAAACTTCTCTTGTGGATCATATGTAGCGGCAGGTTGCAAATTAAACATTATATTCTTCGTATTTCGAGAACATACAATTGCTGCTAATCTGTGAGGACTTTACCCCAGCCCATTTACAGTCAATACAACAAACAACGCTTCAATAATTTGATTTTCTTTTATCAAATTGTTGCACAATCAAACCCTATACAAATATACACTATATTGCCAAAAGTATTCGCTCACCCATCCATATGTGAGTCAAGGCAGGTGAGCGAATACTTTTGGCAATATAGTGTATGTGAACTGCACCATGGAATGAAAATATATACCTTTTAGCTTACCAGAGATAATTTTTAATTTGTAGCTTCTGATATGTTTCTAGTGTTGCTTAGTGTCCGTGGAGTGGAGGGAACTCAGTTAACGTTGCTGTAAGTGGATAGTGAGCAGTACGTGAGCTACCAGGGGATGTTGTGTAGAAAACTTGTCTGGTTAGTCTTGATTTACAGGTTTTAGTCATGGAAGAACCACAGCAAGAGGAAGACAAAAAGAAAAAAATAAGCAATGCCCCACATGATTTGAAGTGGCCTTTTTTGCATTACAATAAATAGGTTGTTAACCCTTTCAGGGCGATAGGAGTCCATCATTTGAGTGCTGTGCCATACATAGATCTTCAAATTTTTAGTTAGCTACTAAAATGAGTGGAAGTGACACATCAGGCGCTCCATATTATTATGAAGCATTACACCCAGTTTCAAAGAATCATACTGAACCTGTCACAAAATTCTGTCCTACGAATTGTGCTTTTTAAAAGTGGATGTCATAAATAATAGGTATTGTATTTTACCAACAAACAGGAGAAGATGTGATGCTCTATATAACACCCGAACATCATCCCTTAAATAAGGGGAGGAGATGTCAATGATGGTACATTTAGTGGGACTGGATTAGTAGATTGGTGGGGTTAGTGTTAGTTGAACAAAATCACTGTCCTTGAGGTACTCACTAACCTCCAAATTGGCCCCGAATTGCACTGAACGGTGAAATACAGTCCAATTTGATGACATTCGACCAGTTTTCTGCGGCAACATAATTGTCCCATACCAGACTATCATGTCTGCTATTCACAGAATGCCAAATTGCACCACAATTCCAGCGAAATGCCCTGATTTTTGGTGTTTCAGTTTGACAGGTTTAAACAGGCGAATCCCATAGGTTTCAATGTAAAAAATAAATATCTTTTTTTTAAAAAACTTTTAAAGACCATTTATTCTTTTAATTTTTTTTAAAAAAAAAGCTTTCTATTTTCTTCAGGGTTATTCAGAGAGCGTGAAAAGCAGGAGAATGACTGGAGAATGGCTGGAGAATGAAAAATTCTAGGTCTAAATAGCCGATTTGGAAAGTGAGATGAAAGGGAGAATTTTTCTGGTTTGGCTCTTTTGACCTAGAATTTTTAATTCTCCAGTCATTCTCCTGCTTTTCACCTCTCTGAATAACCCTGCTTGTTTTTTAGAACACCTTTTTTATTTTTTTTATGCCATTTTTGTTGTCGAGGACCTTTTTTATTATTTGGACTTTATTTATTAATTTATACTCCTATTAGGAGAATAGAAGTCTACCTTTTTTTTTGTAGTTTGGAGGAATTCGCCGATGACAATTCAGCGGTTATGTGTGTAATTCAGCAGTTTTCAGCAACATCCGATAACCGCTTCAGCGATTCCAATTTCAGCAAAATACGGTGACCATTTGGTAAATAGTGAATTCACAGTATTTTTGGCAAAATGGAATCGCCAAATTCAGCCAATTGTGGTGAAACACAAAGCATCGAAATTGGATGCAATTTCAGCACTTTATGAATAGACCCTTTACAGGGTTATTCAGAGAGCACCGAAATGTCCCCGACATTTCCGTGATCTCTGATTCAATTCACACTTCAGTAGTTCAGCATTTACTGCAGGGTCCCCCAAGTGCGTTGAACGAAATGAAAAACCGCCGCCAAACTACCGGACAGCCGCCAAACGCAGCTGACGAGCTGCCGAACACACCAGCCGCAGAAAAAAGCCGACAAGCTGCCAGGCAGGTAAAAAAAAATAACAATACTATTGAAAGTGTCAAATTTGAAACGCTGTGTGCAAAAAAACTACTGGACGAAAATGTCTGGAATTAACATATAAGGTCCTATGAATAATAATAAAGAGGTCTGTTACAGGAAAAAGAAAAAAACCCTATTTTAAAAAAGAAACGGAAAAAACTTTTTGCCGAAAAATGCCTAAAAATATCCAAGAATAATAAAGAGACTTTTACTGCAGATTAAAAGAATAAATGGTTTATTAGATATTAAATAAAAACGGGAATATTTTTAACAGTGAAACCTATGGGATTCGCCTGATTTAAACCTGCCAAATGAAAGCATCGATCATCAGGGCATTTTGACAACTTTTCACTGCTGTTCAGTGTTCTGTGAATAGATTAACCATTGCTTCTCTATGAGGATTTCACTGCCGTCGAACAGCACGTGTTTTGCTTGCAATTCGAGCTGCCTGCTTTGTGAATAGCCGATTGGCCACGAAAATGCACTGAAATTCACTATTCGGTACATTTTCGTGGCAAGTTCAGATCTCTGTGAACCCCTTTAGTGTTATGGAATTCATAATTTAAATAAATGAGAATATGGAGTGCAGAGCATCTTGGTCCTAGGTATCCTCTAACCATAAGAACCCATTGATACATGCCCTTTACTCTAAGTAACCATAAGCATACAAGATAAATATAATGGGGACTACTGCTTGCTTATTAAAAGGTGCCATGATGAAAACCTTACATTTATTCTGAAAATAATCTGCCACTGAAAGAACAAGTCTTCCCAATAAGTAACTTGAAAAAAACACAACACAAAGATACAAAAAAGTATTTTATTGAAGAGACTAAACATGTCCTTCATGTAACATTGCTAATTGCATGACAGTCATAGGACCAACTATAAATAAAGTATAATCACATCAACATATTGGTTTTAACAGGTTCATAGAATCATATATATTATCGTTTGACATAAGCCATACAATTATTGTATGAATATATTAAAAAATATTTAAAAACAATCCATTGAGTTGGTTCATTATTGATGTTGTGTTTCAAAAATGTCTTATCTTTCCATTCTCTCCAAGTGAGCAAATGAAAGTCATAAAATTCATGAGACCTTTTTCTAAATCACCAAAAAGCAAATATATATGTTGATATTGGAATGTTTATTTTTCGCTACGTTATGTACAGTCTTCAGTATCTCTCCCAAAAAGAAGAGTGAATTATGGAATATCAGCAATTGTCATGAATTGTACTTGATAATTGTTATTAAAAGTAGGTTTAATAAATAGTTTGGGCCTTTGTATTTCTTGGACAAAGAGTGGACGTATAGGTCAGAAGTAAAAGAAAGAATAAATAAAAGAATAGGCCAGAAAGGAAGCTATACATGGACAGGATAACAGAAGCACCAGCAAACATTAGTGGTAGTTTGTAGATATTAGGCTTTTTAAGTATAGTACCTAAATACTGCATGCGATTAACTATACCATGTGTTTTACAATAACATTGTTGGGATGATGTGTTCTAAACACCAGGGGCAATATCACATCTAAGCTGTTAAGTGAATGACTGGAGCCATTAGGCATAATTACTTCTGCCAATATTACAATTGAACTGCAAGCCTTCCTTCTGGCTCGGATGATTAGGCAGACCACTGTAAATTAACTGGCTCACATTATTTTTAAATGTACATCCATGACATTCTAAGTGTATTAAAAGTTATGATTTCCCATTTGTCACTATGGGTATGCTTCTAGGGGCAAGCAAGAATGTTAGGGAGAGTACGATTTTTATTTTTACCTGTATATATAAAAAAAAAATACTGTAATTAAATTAGAAAATTAAGATGAGGCTATTGATGACGGTGTACTCCTGATAACATTACTCAAAGAAGAATGTGACTGTCATTTTGTAGAAGCAGTTGACAAAAAAATATTAAGTTTAACTTTTTTAAATTTTTTGAAGCCGAAAAAGTTAGGGGGTACAGAAATCAATAAGGGGAGATGGTACAAAATACCGTTCTGCAGCAATATACAGAATTCTCTCGTAGTCAGGAAAAGTAAGAGTGGATACTGTCAATTACGTACAATTTAAATTACCCCAGAGCAACCTGAACCATAATGCCACTTCAAAAGTGTAACCATATATACCAATGATCCCTTTTAGGTGGCCCTTTACCTTGAGTTTATCGTAACATACCCTCCATTCGTCTGATATCCACCATTCATTTCCTAACCCCTGCAACATCCGAAGTGAGGCTCATTTTCCAGTGAGGCGCCAAGAGAGAGGTAGCTGTTATCAAAATGCGGGAGAGAACTTTTCCTTGAAATGAAGAAAAAGTGTTGGTTAAAGGAGTATTTCAGGAGTCTAGTCCACCTCAGAGCCCAGGACCTTAGTACAAAAGCAAGTGACAAGCTGCCAGTAGGGGACATCTTTTGGACCTGACCACCAAATATATATAAAAGATCCAGTTGCAGACGAACATCTCTAGCGAGTGGAAGAAACTGCAGGATTTATATGATGTTCTCTGTCCAATGTAATGTGCCATCTGTAAAGCAACTTCTTTTGTGCTTTCAGCAAAGTCCCATAGTCTATAATAAAAGAGTCTTTACATTGTGCCTCTGAGAGTTCCATATTAAAATCCCGCTCCCAGAACCTCTGGAAGGCCTATTCTTGTCTTCCGGAAACGACAAGTGCCAGTAACATAATGACAACCGTTTTGAAGAGAACTCAAGTTTTATACAGTAATTTTAAAAGCCTGCCAGCTAAGGGGTGGGAAGATGTATTTCACCCGTCATCCCGAGTTTCTTAAAATAGGAAAGTAGTTTGAAATAAGCTAAGGTGGTACTCCCATCAAAAGTGAGCAATGTATGCAAATGAGAAACAGGTAGAGGGCGAGCAGGGGAATATAGCTGATGAAGCCGATGAATAGACGGCATTGGCCACTTTGTGGCATGGAAACAAAATGGGGATAAGATGTTCAAAGGAGGACAGAGGTGTGGCCATCGCCAGAGGATGGGCATTTCTCAAGGTGAGAGCCAAGTGATTCTAAATTCCTAATAACAGGGTCAGGACGGGAAGGAGGTGAGGAAAGCGGTGCGATGGGTGCAGGGCAACCAAAGTTCTACCCTTGGAATGTAAGGAGCAAATTGGGGCATTACTACCCGAGCTCACTGTGGCATGTTGAATCCTGAAAGAAGTATCTCCACCACAGCTAATACAGCTGCCCTGTAGTACAGAAGCACATTTGGGAGTCCCAGGTTCGCATACTGGAGCAGCTGATGCAGTACCGAAATCTTCACTCTAGGCTTCCTTCCAGCCCAAATAAAATTGCTTATGAGCTTTTGGATGGAAGCAAAAAATCCCATGGGGGAAAATAATGGCAGAGCCTGAAATATGTGTGGAAGCTTGGGCAATAGTGTAATCTTAACAGCTGGCATCCACCCACCCATGAAATCTCTGATTTGGACCATTCTTGGCAGAGGCATTTAGTGGACTCTATGAGGGGTTTGTAAATTCAATTGGTACATTTATATTTTCGAAAAACTAATGTTGACCCTAAATAATTAAGGTGGGATGACCTCCAATCGTATGGAAATGTTGCCCGGAGGGTCGCTAAAGTGTTGAGGGGGATCGCATATGGCAGGGCTTGTGTCTTTTCTCTGTTAATTTTGTGAAAGGACGATGCACTGTATTCCTGGAGTAAAGCATGAAGAGACTGTGAGGAGGTGCTGGTTAAGGTCAGGAGGATATCGTCGGCATTCATGCTAAGTTTACACTCAGAGGGACCTACAGATATACCCACCACCTCCTTGGACTAGCGGATGGCTTGTGCTAAAGATCCAGTGCAAGGGCATACAATAGAGGCGACAAAGGACAGCCTTATCTTGCACCATTTGATATAGGGAAGCCAGTGGAAAATAAACCGGCATTAAAAACTTTGGCAGGAGAAGTAGAGGGCCAATATAGCTCTGATACTTGCGGGAGGGAAGTGAAATTTAATGAGTACATGATGGAGAAAAAGTCAGTGAAGGCAATCAAAAGCCTTCTCGGCATCTGGGGAGAGCAAGAGAGTGGGTTGGGGGTCCCGAGATACCATGTCTATGAGTTTGAGAACTTTAAGTGTGCGGTCAGTGCCTTGTATATGGGGAACAAATGCCACTTGGTCATCTGCTATTACAGACTTGGACTTGGATTTGGACTATATGGGTTGCTAGAATTTTCGCATACAGTTAAGGCCCGTGTCAGACGAACGCAGTGATCACGTCCGTGTAGCATAGAATCATGAGCAATAGAGACCCACACATGAAGTACGTGCGTACCGAACTGCGCACGCACAACGCACATGGCAAACGGACGCAAGTTAGGCAAGAACGTAAAATCGCTACCACGGACGCGCAGAGTGCACCACGTCCGCGTAGCGTTCTGTGTGAGTGAGGAGGAGATGCCAGACGCAGCACATTTGCGACGTCCAGCACCTTGACACACAGAATGGCTTTTCATATCCTTTTCAAATTTTTCTACATTTTTCATATTAATTTTGTTTCCCATAATTCCCTTTTTATTTCTACGTCCGTCAATAAAAACGGACAGTGTGGTGTCTACAGTATCTTCTGTCAGTACGTCTGTCCGTTATGCACACACACAGAGTGCGCTCAGACTGCATTCGCCTGACTCTAGCCTTAGTGTCCACGTTGAGGAGCAAGATCGATCTATATTTTGCACAATTAGAAGCCAGTGGATCAGTTTTAGGAATAGAGACTATGGCCGCTGATAGCCACTCATCAGGTACTGGCTGAAGGAGAATATAGATTGAAAAAGTGTCAACATATGAGGTGTGAGATGTCCTACAAAACATTTGTAATATTGGGCTGTGAACCCATCCTGGCTCGGCGCGTTGCCCATAGGTAATAAGCAGAGTGCTTTTGGGAGTTCTGTTATAGGAATGTCTTGTCCCGGCATGTCCTGAGGGGTGTGCAATAAGGTGGGTAATTTTTGTAAATATGACACAATATCTTGTAACGTCGGTTGAGTGTCTGGGTCCTAGGTAGTGCAGCTGAGAGCAATAGTCTGCAAAGCAGTCCACTATCTGTTGTGGGTGATGATGTTGTTTGCAGCCGTAACCACTAAGCTGCTGATCTTAGATCTATGAACTCAATGTCTAAGCTTACTTGCTAACATGTGACTCACTTTGTTGCTAAAACGATGAAATTTAACCTTAAGGCGTATAGCCACCCATACATACTGTTGTATGAGTTGGGTTTTAAGGTCAGACAATTCCTGCATCAATGTCAGGGACGGATTCAATTTGCGTGAGTGAGCAGGCATCAAGATGTTCTTAAAGGTCTCAATGGCACTGTGCATTTTGTTTCTTGATAAAGGAACCCCATTTAATAAACATAACTCTTACAATGGCTTTATGCTTTGCCATAATGTGAGTGGGAAAATCTCTGGCAATGAGTTTTCCTTAAAGAAGAGTGTCAACTCGTGTCGTATTTCCGTCGCCATCTCCAGCCGGATCAACAAGGACTTATTAAGTCTCCAGTTTTACCAAAGGAGGTCGAGGAGTCATTAAGGAATAGCACAATTGGGGCATGGTCAGGACAGGATATGGAGTGTATAGCACATGACTGAATTTGAGGCAGAACTGCACCCTGTAAAAAGTAATCTAATCTGGAGTACATTTTGTGCTCGTTGGAATAAAATGTGTAGTCTGTCTTGTCTGGATGCAACAATCGTCATACATCATACAATTGAAATTATCTGCCACTCCAGGGAAACCTTCGCTAACGAAGACGTCGTTGGTCTCAGAAGGGTGTATTCTTCCAATTGATACCATTCTCTAAAAAACAGGCGCAGGCCCTTGGACACAAGAGGATCATATGCTGCATGACTTGGCGCCACAGGAGCAGCTTTGTGGGATCCCCATCTGTAGGGCATCTTGGGGTTCCTCAGTATTTTAGTTCTAGGCTAATATTCCTTACGTTTAGCCATAGTGTGCGTGGCCAAGTCTGGGAAAAATTTCAATTTGGAATAGGGCTCAGGCAGCATCGCAGTCAAACAGTAAAGTGATAAAAATTAATACGGACCACGATGTCTTGTGGAACATTTGTGGTGAGATATTGCGGTTTAGGGAGCCTGTGTGTCCTTGTCCAGTTGCAGAGCCTCTGCTGGTATCTGCAGAAGCAGTGCTTGAAACATATCCGTAACATACCCTGCCAATGCCTCCGGATTCACGGATTCTGGAATGCCGCGGATTCTGACGCTATTTCTCCAGCACCAGTTTTCCTGGTGTGCCAGTTTAGTTTGAAGAGAATTATTGGAGGTTAACACACAATATGCCTCAACCAGTTCGTTGTGAGCCAGACATCAGACATCTGCTGGTGTTATCTGCTCCTGGACTTCATGGAGATGGAGAAGATCTCTTGCAGAGCTTGGCAAGTGAGATCTAGTTAGGGAGGTGGTGGGATAGTCAGAGGATAGTCCCCTCTGGGAACTATTTGTTCCCAGTGTTTCTCTTCCCATTGAATGAGGAAGCAGTAGATAGCAGGCACTTGCTCAGAGAGATCTGAGGTGAATATGGGATTTTAAGGTGGGTTTAGATTTGTATGCTATGTGATTGTGCAGAACCTCAATCAAATCAGACCAGGATCTGAAAAACATTTTTGAAACCAGAGTTACGTCAGACGAAGAAGGGACATAATCTGGATGGAATAGCTTATTCTGTATCTGCTGGGGCCAGTTTAGAGTCGCTAATACAAAGTATAAGAGACATTAAAGTACAGTAACGCGGAACAACATACAAGACACAACCTGAGCTTGCATCTCAAATGGGTAAGGACGAGTTAAAAATAAGCACATTGCTTGAGCAGTTACACTGTTTGACACTAAAAGATGAGATTTAGAGAGTTATAAACACTAAGGGCTCTATTACACTCTTCGTGCAAAAATGTGCGCGTGCACAAAAATGCATTAACGCAAGGGGAAAAACCCTTCGCGCTGAACGTTGTGTTACGACGTTCGCACACAAAATGTGCATTAACGTCTAACGCGAGTTACCCTGCGCGAACCCTGCATGAGTGAAGGTTCGTGCGCACATCCCATACTTAACATTATGAGCGCAAATGTGTTTGTGCGCTGGTATGCAGATGGTATTACAATCGATGCGCAAATTTTTTACGAACGACGTTTGCGTGCATAATTTTAACGTCTTTTAAAAGCTGGTAGTAACTGCAAATCTGAACGTTCTGGCCGAAACCAAATACACCAGCACGAACAAAAAAAATACAGCACAGTATAGTTACACATTCTACACATACCCAAACAATAAAATTGAGAGGTTGTGCGTGTTTTTATTATTACTGCAGCAGATATACTCAGATTGATTTTGACAGGCGCAAAAACTGAACGGGAGACAATTGTGGTTCTTAATTCTGAATGGCTGAATCGCGTGAAAAAACAGTCTGTCCACCGATTTCTTGTGCGCAGCGTTAATTTGCGCTTGTTTTTGCGCGTATTATTTACGCGCGATATTTTCGGACAGATGAAAAAATGTGCTCAGATTGTAATACCAGCATTAATTTACGAGCGTTAACGTTTAATGCTGTGTGCAACACAAATTGCGCTGCGCCAGAGTTTTTGCGCAAGGAATGTGATAGAGCCCTAAATATACCATATATAAATATTTATCTGGTCTTGAAGTTAATGTGCAAATGGATCAGGAGATAGGTTGGAAGAATTTAAGGCTAAGGTGCCACCACAGTCCAGAGGCTTTACGAACATGTTGGGTTTTCGCATTTATCCAGGGATCTGGAATAAACTTTGATTCTTGCACAGTCTAGAACCTGTAGTCATATAGGGCACCTGAATGCAAGATTGTTACTCACACAAGTATTGATTATCAGCATTGTTCTCGCACAACTACAGTAACATGACACGAACAATGCATCCATGTACATCATGCCCTCTTGATTTTGCCATCAATGTGTCATAGACCACAATTATCGTTGATCCAGCTGCGCAGGTAAGTTAATCTGGAATAGACGCCAGGCTTGTTGACCTTTGCACATCCATCTCCAAAGCTAGTAATGCCAACAAGATACCATGCTTCATTAGATTTTGCTGCAACGAGAGGTCCGCCAGAATCTCCCTGTTTTGGAAAAAATATTATGTTACTACGATATTCATACCTTTTAAAAGCATGAAATGTCACACTGAAAATTGACAACAAGACTTGCAGAGCATTTCGTAGGGTGCAGAACTAAGTGCATTGTGTGTAATGCCTGTGTCAAGAGTAAGTTTAACACTCTCAAAAGAGTGAGAGCAGACTGAACACAGACAACAATTAGAAATGTAGATATTGATGCAGTGAGCAGGCAGTATGTAAACAATTCTTTCCACTGAGCTCAGATTTCAGATTTTCCTGGTGCTACCAAAGCACCCTTAACCCCTTCTGTGCAATGGTCACATCCCCTGCAGCTCAGAATATGGAAAAGCAGAACAGGGTGTCAACCTGACATACAGTATCACTTCTCCTTTCCAGTAGAGGGCAATACAATTAAAGGGGCTGCAGAGGAAAGTCAAACATCATAAATTGAAGATCTATCATACACGTATGGTTTACTAATTACTATGGGAAAGATTCCAGACTTGACAAGTCTGGAATCATTCCCATAGTAAATCATATGTGTGTGATATCTTAAATTTATGATGTTTGACTTTTCTCTGCAGCCCCTTTATTTGCATAAGACACTTAAAAAAAAAGGCACTCCAATTCAGATGCATTGGTTTAGGAAGCATTTTTCTAGATCAATCAAAAAACTTTGGATGGAATTGAAATGTTTCACAAAAAATCGTCTCCAACAGAATTTTTTTTAATTGCTCCCAAATTGGAGTATTTTTTTAGGAGGAATTGATTTTTAAGATTAGGGTTAGGGTTACTATTTGTGTTTGGCATGCGCAAAAAAAATAATTTTTAAATCCATATTTCATCCATCCAAATTTTTGTTTACCTTTGTCATGACAATGGTGCTAATGTTAGGGTTACGGTGACGTAGAGTTAGGCTTACATTCAGGGTTATTATAGTTAACACTAACCCTAAAACCTAACCCTAAGATTCTGGTCCATTTTTGCTTACTTTTTCGGCAACAGATCAAGTGTCTCCTATTATTGCTATCACACCTGGGCAGGGTTGAAAATTGAGATGGTGGAACCCAGATGTGTACATCAGAGTGGAGTTCAAAAGTCAGTACAAAGGGGTAGATCCAGTAAGAGCAGTGAAATCAACATCTGTAATTAGGGAAGGCGGCAATGGTTCATAAACCAAAAACAGTGGCAATAGGACTGTAATACTCAAGTTTCTATAACACAGACCTCACAGGAGAAGATGCTGCACAATACTGAAGCAAAGAGTGAGGGCAGGTCAGGCACTATATATAGCAGGGAGAAGTGGCCCTGCCCCCCCCAGTGGGTGGCTCCTAGAATGTCATAGGATCATCCGACTGAGCACCTCCTGGGAAATCCCCTAGCAAACCTACACTCCCGCTCAACAACTACCAATTGGTCATAGGCACTTCCACAACTCTGGTGCCATCTTGGAACTCCTGGGACGCATGTGCCCCATGACTGAGCCTGCATCTCATCATGCCTGGCACCCAGAAGAGCAACAGGCACCGGCACTATAAGCGCTGCTGCATACCATATGGTGCCAGAGAGTGAAGCAAACCAATGGAGAAGAGTGTTGGGGTTTATGTTTAGCCCTAACTGTTAATGTAATCCTAACGCTACAACAAGCACAAATAATAACCTAACCTAGTTGCTAACCCTAACCCTAGAATAGTTTGACAGTGCTCCAATTCGTGAGTAATTGGAAAATTTATGGTGGAGTCAAAACACGTTTTTGGCGCTTTCAGAAAATGGGTATGAAGATGCCCGAATCGGGCGTGTCTAAATTGGAGCATTCTTTATTGCATCATTCACATAGGATACAAACATTGCAAAACAAAAATAAAAATACTGCATTAAATAATGCTGTAGGTGGGTCAAATAGTTATGCGATAATTGGATGAAATGACGAAGACACACCTCACAGGAGTCAACCTTTCCCGCAGCATAACCAGCACAAATCATTGATGGCCCAATCTTGAAATCACTATTCATGGATGGACTGGCACATACAGTTGCATTTATGATCAGAACTTCAGCCTGTTTTAAAGTGGTAGCGAACTGTCCTTAAAACAACAATAGATTTGATTAAAATGTTATTCAACATTCATTGAATTAATTCAGCCCATCTATGTGCTGCTGTTAATTATCGCCCAACCATAAACGTCCTATTATGTTCCTAGGGTCTTTTTTTTTACCTTACTGCACTAAATGAAATGCGATTAAAATAGCATGTATTGAGATACTCCAGTCAACACTTTACTTCTCAGTTACTTTGTCATTTTCTGTGTCCTTGTCAGTGTCTCCCAGTCTGGGTGTTTTCTCAGTGTATTAGTCAGCATTTTTGCCTGAGTTTCTGTATGTGTCTATATCAGTATCATGCCAGTAGCAGAAATTAATTTATTGAAATAGCCTATCACTGAGGCAGGTTCTTAATATTGATTGTATTTCTTTTTATGTGCTGATATATTATTCAATAAATATTTTAAACAAACCATGGATTTGGCTGAGATCATTTGGGAGTTGGTTTAAGGCTAGGGTCAGAGTGGGGCAGTCGGAACGCGCGTGCAGGCGCACTAAATCACGGCGGCAGTAGCAGCACATAACGGCCAATGACGGCCAATATACGCAGTACGTGCGTACAAAAGTGCGCCGACACCACGCAACCGGCAAATGAACGCATTTTTCTCAGAACGTGAAACCGCTGCTACAGACGTACAGAGTGCGCTGCGGCCGCATGGCAGCGTGTGTGCGTGATTAGGAGACGTCAGACGCTGCTAGTGTGCGGCCTACATAACGTTCAAACAGCCGGATTTCCCTAGAATTGCGTTGGTGAGTACCTGCGACTGTGCGACTGTGGTCGTCTAACCACTTAAGCGTATTCCGTGAAAAAATGCGTGCGCACGCATCGACGTACATTTTGACGGTGGCCGCAGAAAATGCGCTCATCTGTCCCTAGCCTTATGGATTCCATCAGAAAATCCTTATGTGCTGTACAGGAAAGCCATGGGGGGGGGGAGTAAACATCCACTTAAGTTGCCATTTGGCACCTTTCTTCTTATATTAAATTTGCCTGTGACGAATTAATTAAATTAGGTGCTTACTTCGCTAGGAAAGTTGAAAGCATTCCACACATGTAGTTATTGTGATTATGTGCTATATTATGTTGTAGTTATGGCGGTCATTTGGGCCTGACTCGGAAAAAAGGAAATCCAAGGCTATGGATGTCTCAATCCGATCCCCAAGATCAGGATCGGAAACCTGATCGGGATTGGAAACCTGATCGCGGAATTCTTTGGGGATTGAAGATTGCCTTTTTCACCCTGATCCGAATCTCGAGTCCCCCTCCCTCTAACTTATAGTTATCCTCCAGTGATCGATGTCACAGAGGTTCTTCCAGATCCTGGTCTTAATCAGCAAAGTGTTGATTGGGTCTGGGTTATTTAATAAGATGTGCAATCCAGTAGCATTTTCTTTTAGAAAATTGAATTTAGCCAATGCTGGTGCTTCAGAGCACCAACCTCTGCTCCAGAGTGTCTCTATTATACACAGTCTTGATCAACCAAAATATTTTATGGGTGTCCTTTAAATATCAATATAACTCATATAAATTGTCAATATATACAACAAACATCTGCAGCTTGTTAAGTCCTCTTTTTCGTATCATGTCCAAATGGTGAGAATTTGCAGTGGAAATCTTTTTAACTAATTGCACAATAACCAGTCTTTGACGGTTTTTCAATCTATGCTCTAGAGTGTCTCTATTATACACGGTTCTAATCATCCAAAATATATAATAGGTGTCCTTTAATAATATATTTTAGTTTTCATATAAAATCACTTTAGTAAATATGAAGTTAGCAAATTACCGTTTTCTGTAGTCCTTCCCCAACCTGTGACATAACACGATGTGTCATCTGGAAATACATCAGATGTCTCAGGTAGACATACAGGACGAATATATTCTGTAAATTTGACCAGAGTGGACAGTTTAAGAAGTGAGATATCATTTGCATGTGTTGTTCTTTCATAATTTTCATGAATGCGAATTTCTTGAATCTTGAACCCAGGTTCTGAATTTAAATGAATTCTTCCCAAGGCCACTGTCCATAAATTGACATTTATGGATCTACAGGGAGAAAAAAAAATAACAATTTTAAACTGCTTGTTGCTTATTTCTTTACCATTATTAACTGCAATTGGGAAATAACATATATTAGGTTGTGACAACTGAAGGGCAAGGCAGGTATCTAGGATGATGGCAAGTGACATGGCAGAAATAGGGCTGACCACAGGATAAGACAGGGAGGAGAGACAGAGGAAGGGAAACCTGGAGAGAGGGAACAGAACAACAAGACACAAAGTGCAAGAGTGTGCGTTTTATTGCATTTAGCTCGGTTACGAATCACAATTCATTCAAAATTTTGCCAACTCGTACTTCAGAAGCACTTCCAACGTATTGATTTTATTCATGACAACTTGCATCAGATTCGTCATTAAATAATTGTTTCATTTTGATGTTTCACACAGGTGTAAAACTGCACCGTATACTATTTTGCTGGCCATTGATACTGAGTTTATTGGATTCAGAGCGGGGGTCTTTGGACTGTTGTATCTCTGTCCCTGGGCATCGCACATGGTTCATCAACCCCTATGCTTTCTGCAATGAGATGCCCCCTCCAGAATGCATTGAGGCAGGGAGCAGCTTCCTTCCCTGATCCAGCATGTCACTGTGACTGGCAGGGGGTGGAGAAGAGCTGGGGAAAGGGTGGGTGCATCCTTCCCTCCCACTGTGGTTGGTAGGGGTGGAGAGGAGTGGGGGACAGGATGGGAGCTTCCCTCCCTCTGGGCCTCCTTGTGTGAGGTCGCGGAGGGAGAGAATGTGGGCTGCCCGTCAGTGCAGTGAGTCCTGCAGCCTAGCCTCCCAACAGGTGGGTGGTCCTCAGTTGTAGAAACCCACCAATGAGAGGCATCCCAGGGCCAAGCCCCCAATCATGTGCCTGATGTTCTGTTGACATCTGAAACTGCGTCATAGCGTTGGAATGTGAGGCATGATATCGCGCATGCACAATTGTGTATTACAGTTCTCTCCGCAATCCAATGATGTCATAGGTAATCAGATGACTGGAACGATCCGGTGGAACACACGTGAGAAGCATAGAAGATTAACTCCTAAGAACTTATTTAAACAAGACAGAAAGGATAGATTTTTTCTTTATCTCATCTTGTTTATATTTGAACACTTCAATAAGACTGACTGAAGAAGGCTTGTATAAGCCGAAATCATCTCAATATTGTAGTATTAACAGTTTCACTAAATAAATAATATTTGGTATTTCATCCCTTTATGACCTACATCCATTTTTACATTGTTTCACCATTGTTTCATCATTTGTCATTTAACAAAATACCTACACAAGGCCCTGGGATCCTGGGAGGTTGCCACCTACCAGAAAAGGTGCCACATGCGAACTGGGTGAGCCTATTTACTAGACGGCTCCAGAATGGGTGAGTGTAACCCTTTAATATCTTCTGAGGAAGCTGGTAAATACATGTTATGTTATGAGAGCACTGGCTCTCGTTCTTTGTTTGTGCTTCTCTGAGGTGATCCGGACTAGAGAGAGATGGGTTGTGCCATCCAGTCAATCAATTGTGTTTTAATTGGATTGAGCTGCACTTAATTATGATGTCATTAATTACAGACACTACATATATGTGATAAGATGTTTTGTGAATTCAGACTTGACAAAGACCAATGGGTTGAAACGTTGTCCTTGCTCACTGTGGAATAAAACCCATCTTTGATTGAACCACAGAAAGGAGTTGGCACAATTATTTTAATGTGTACAGGATTGAGAAGTGTATCCACGCCGACTGGTGGGTGAGATTGTTGGTTGCAGCTACGACCTTTTTTTCAAGTGGCAGCAGACAGGCAGGGTAGGAAGAGGGTTGACTGGAGACTGGCTGAAACACAGGGACAAGCTTGAAACCTGCAGTGACACAGGGCACAGCTTGCAGATTGTAGTACTGGACACATCTTGGAGGTGAAAAGGAACATGGCTTGAACGTGAAAAAGAACTTCTGGCTTTAGTACAGAAGGCTTTGAGAGGAGAAATACATGGAAAGTGTTGACAATGCTGTAGTAAGGTTGTCTGGTTGTCTGTGAACTTCATTATTATGTAGGAGTTCACAGGGTTTATTAGATGGGAGTATCTGTTGTTGCCCACTGAAGAACCATGATGAGTCCAAGACTGGTTTGGAACTTGCATGAAATAGAAGGAAAAGGGCTGCCAGGGTTTTCAAGGTGAAGCAGTAGCACTGGCTCAGGCCTTTCTGCGGCAATGTGTATCGTGACAGGTAGTACATAAGAAGCCACAGTCAAAAGTGGGGGGACCTAATAATATCCTTCTACCATTGAAGTAATTGCTAGAGTGACTCAACTGTTATATATACCCATCACCAAAATATTAGGATGTGTAGAAAAAAACGTTGGGGGCATTTCATGGGTATTTTCTGTTGCAAGCAGCGGGGAAAAAAATCACTGTTGTTAGTTACAGCCATAACAAACTTTGACATTTAACAAATGGGAAGTTTAAGCAGTGGCAGGAGAAGCTTCATTGAAGAATCTTTTCCTGCCAACGTTTGAATTTCTCATTTTGAAATGCTGAAGTTTGTCGTGTTGTAACAACAATGATATTATTAGTATATGTCATGCCACAACAGAATTCAAACTCAGAAACAATGTGTGACAGAATATTTCTGTCACAACAGAATTCTATATCACAAAATGATTCCACAAAATTCTAGTTTCTAAAAATATTTTTCCACATATTAACAGCCAAACCTTTATGATTACATATTCTACTGAATATTGTTTTTAAAATAATAAAAATGGAAACGTGTCACTCATTTTGCTAAAGAAGTAAAAAATTGCAATATATATATATATAATTTTAATATATATAGCATTTTGGCACATTCAGGTTCATGACTAAAATGACTATGGATAAAATGCTGAACAAGGAGTTGTCTTTTTTCTCCATTGGTTATTAGGTTTTGTCTATATTAATTTTTTACTTTATCTATCCCAATCTAATCTTTTTTTAAATTAATCTTTTAAAACACATTATCCCTGACAACAATCAATGAACTAAACAAAAACGACAAAACATGAATAAGATGTGAATGTATATTATCCCTAAGTGGTGCACAAGTATTATAAATTACCATACATTTGCCCAGAACAACTAAGGGCGCTATAAAATAAACATCTATCTCATTTAGTTATTAGTCATTTGTTTTACTTTTACAATATTTTTAAATCACAACAAACACTATTAAAAAGGCCATTGTCTTTCTGTTAATGTGTGTTGGGGGTTCGTAAATTTTATAGTGGCGGAGATATGGGGGTTAAGCGACCCCTCTGCGCCTCAGTAATATACCCAGTTCTGGGTATATTGATTATGATGACGTCATCATGTCTCCCAAAATCCTCCAGTGAGGCCTAGTAGATTATTGACTTAGTGGCTGGTTATTTTGCAGTTTAAAAAAACTAAATTTTCTTCACCCTCTTCATTCTCTGCCTCTATTTTTCTTCTTATTTATTTATAAAGTATTTTACCATTCCTACCCTTTGATTTTTCTTTTTACCCGTCCTTTTACTTTTTTCTACTTTTTAGAGGACATTGAGAAACAAGGGGGGTGTTTGTGAGGGTCCTGAGAACGAGCAACAGCACAATGGCCTGCTCTACGGTGGTGCCCGCTCAGGTCTCACAAACAAGGTTTTAGCTTGCTTGTGCCATTACAGGGATTAATGCTCCATATGCAAATCAGTCTGCTCTCACCCAGAAAGGGTGGCCAGTGCTGATTGCCAAGGACGTCATCCCTGCACGAGAGGTGCAGCAACCCCCGACGATCGTTTCGGCCTTCTTGGGCCTCGTCAGGAGGGTATAGCTAACACCCCTCTAGGCACATCAAGCAAGGGGTCCACGTCTGGATGACCCTTTACAATTACAGTGAGAATTTTTAGAGGACATGTCTGCTTTGTAAGGAGGCTTCTCCTCGAGACATATTTCCCTTTTACATCAGAGTGAGCTCCACATTTTCTTCACTAGTGTTATTCTCCATTTCAGTGTTACAATCAGTTCTTTGTCTCTCCAATCAACTGTCTACTCCAAAACGCATTACAGCTTCAAAGATGCACACATTGCCATCCCCTCCTTTCTTTATTTCTTCTCATGTTTTTGTGTATGTCAAGGTGTCCTTTACTTGCTACTTTTTATATTGCAAACTCAATAACAACAATAGAACAAAAGAAAAATGGCTGTAATAAACAAATCTATTATACAAGGAGCCTAATTCTAAGTTAAGATTAATTCTCGTTAAGTTAACGAGTTGGTTTTCTGCAAAGAATACTGGCTATCAGACTATGGTTGTTGGGGTAACTTCAGCAAATAACACAGGTGTTAAGTAAAATTGTACATAAAAGGTCCCAGATATCACTAAAGACAGGCCCTGACCACTGCTTCCTAAACCAAATAAATATGTCACACGATACAGCCTATTCCAAATAATAAAAAGTACTGATTGACAGTCAAATAATGTCTACTTACGAGTCAAAACAGTGAGCAGCAGAAACAAGCCAGTTATGACTTATTAGAGAGGCTCCACAATAGTGTCTGCCATTCAACAGCAAACTGGCCTGCCATGGCCATGCACCTAAAAGAGCATCTGTCCCGCCAACTATTTTACTGGATAAACTGGATGCCTTTATGCCACATTCTGTAAAAAAGCAAAGAATTATGACGATTGTGTAAAGTTAAGTCAAAAGAATAACAGCATTTTGAAATGTTTCATCTTAGTTAATGCTGGTCATTTCTCATTGGATGACCATGAGAACAGGTCACCAGAGAGATCCGTTATTGAACCTTTAATAGAGTATGAAATGATTCAACAGTTAACATTTAATGATTTTTCTGAGCATTATGTCTTGTCCCTCTAAATAAGCCATGTATTTCAGGTGAGAATGTACTTGCACAATATATAGACCTCTGTACAGTCTTTTCACTGTGACGGGACAGGATAGTTTTCGATTCTGCTTTTCTGTTATCTTTACACTCTGGATTATTACAAATGGAGCAATTCTGTCATGAGATCTTTATAAAGCTAATCAGTCAATCACAATCAAAGAAATCATCTGTGATATTTTGATATCAGCGTTGTTATCTCTCTGGCAAATGTTTTAGTGCTATGATATATATGGCATGGGCCACCCATATAATGCTAAAAAACCTGTTAGCACATCAGAGATTGTGTTTTTCACCACAAGCTTACTGTACATGGCGCTCCCTATGCTTAACATGGGAAACGCAAAGAGTTAATTAGCGTTAAGATTACAAAGTCCTCCTAACGCTAATTACTCACCGCTGCAGTTAACTCAAAAGTTAACCACAGCTAGGAGCTGGTGCTAACTGATCCCGCTTCTGCAGAATCAATCAGCACCAGCTACAAATCCCCTTAAAAATTAGATACTCATCTCTCATCCAGCAGAGAGAACGGCGGCCCAACCTGCCTCTTCTGGCCGTCGGGAGACTGGGGAAAAAAGTCGCCAGTCTGCCTACACGATCATTCCGCTGACCTGCAGGATCTTGCGTGAGAATGTCTTATTTACAACATTCACTACAAGTGTGTGCATATGTTTTGTTTGGAGCCTTGTTATTGTTTTAGTCTATCACATTCCTAAATAGCAGACATGTGCACAATGCAAAATTTAATTTTGTTTTGGCAATTTCAGAACCCAAAATTTTGGGATTTGGAATTTTCAGATTTTGCTGACACAGAGCAATCTGAATTTTTCTGATTTTTTTTTTACAAATGTCCAAAATTTTTCAGGTGCTTGTATTTATAGCCCCTATACCCCCTCTATACCTCCCTTTATAATCCTACTCTCCTCTAATCTGTCCCTCTTTATCTCCTCCCACCCCTCCTTTTTTTTTTTTGTATTCAAAATTTTTATTTTGAAAGAAAGTCAGCGGTACAATCAGACAGTTAAAATAAATGAAAGCGATAACGCAGGATAAACATACAATTAGTCAGCAAGTAATAAAACAAAAATCAAATAACAAAGAGGTGGGGACATACCAAAAAGTGCTCCAGAGAGGGGGGGGGGGAAAAGAAAGAAAAAGAAAAAAAAAAAAAAAGGTGGCAAGGCCAAATGTGACTGTCCTGGCTCACTCCTAAAGTAGTAGGCCATGGAGACATGCAGGTCACAAGGCCGGGGTACTCGGGGGCCAGGTATGGTGGGTAGAGCCATGGTGGCCACCATAATGGCACACCCCGAGTTGGCCCCAAACGCCAAAAGAAAAAGTAATAAAAATAAAATTAAAAAAAAAAAAAGGAAGAGGGGGGAAAGGGAATCTGCAGCACGAGGTGTGTGTGCAAAAACAAGGGGAAGAGAGTAAAAATGAGGGGGGGGTAAGAGTTAAAGTAACCTGCGCAGCTAGGAGACAAATCAAAAATCCGTGCAAAGTGACATAAACCAATCTGCATAAAAATGTGGCTGGTATACAAATAAGCGGCCCCAGCCGGGGAATGTCATCAGGTCGCATAGGGGAAAACAAAGACATACTGTCCTCTTATCGCTTAAGCACAGCAAAGAAAAATAGGTGTCCACAGAAAGTCCACAACAGGAGGGAGAGGGGTCTCCATATAATAAAGTCTCAATACTGAAATGGGGGGGGGTAAGCAAAATCACATAGAAGGCACAGCAAAGACAAAGAACTCAACGCATTCTGACTAGGATCATATAGAGGGGGAAAATAACAGAGCAGAAAAAACGTAAGGGGGAAGCACATCAAAAGGATCTCTCGGGGTGGGGGGAGTTGACCATAGCCAAAACCGATGAGACTCCTGCTTGTAAGTGTGGAGTCAGTTGCTTCAGCCCGTATCCAGTGGAAGGATTGGGACCACCGCAGGCATCTCCACGGAGGCGATCCATAACTCCCGTCACCGCAGGCATGGAAGCGTGATCTAACGGTGGGCTCTTTCGCGTAGTTTTGACAACTGGCTGTAGGGGGCCATCTGTCTCAAATCTGCCTGGCCCGCAGTCAGCCTGCTCTCCTATCGCCACCTCCGCAGACACAAGGGGACACACTCTGCATGCCACGTGGAAACCGATGTAACGGCTCCAATCACCTCCGGCACCTCCGCTGTCGCTCCCGCAGGGACTGCAACCTCCAGGGAAGCACAGATCTCCATCCCGCTTCCTCTGCACAGGATCAGGGCCTCCTCCGAGGGCCCAGACACCTGTGTCAGAGCCCCAGGTAGATCGCCACTCCCGGCGCAGCTCCCCAAGAACGCCCCGAGCGAGCAGGCCGCAGGACCGCTCAATCCCCTGACGGCATCCGGCTCTTCGGAACTCGGGTTTTCGCTCCATTGCAGCCCCTCAGAGCAGCCAGCATCTGACACCAGACACTCCTGGTGACCGGACCATCGTCGTCCTCCCCCGCCAGCAATCTCAAGCAGGCGTCCAGGGCTCCCTCACCTCCAGGGGTGGGGGAGGATCCGTCCATCCATCCCCCCGCAGGTCCGTCCGCCACTCCCACGATATCATCCTCTAGGTCGAAAGGGAGAAGTGGGCCCACCATCTCCGTCCTCCGCAGCAGGGATTCAATCTGGGGCAGGGCGTCCCGACCAGCGTCGCCGCTAGACAGCTGGAACCCGGTTGCAGGCCGCAAAATGGCCGCCGGCACTGCACTGTAGCCACGAGGCAGCAGCTGCCAGCAATGTCTCTAGTCCGGAGGGGGTGCCAAACGGACTCCGGACGGCACAGTACCGAGGACCAGCCGCTCAGGGACCTTTTAAGAAGGAAAAGTTGCCGAAAAAGTCATTGAGTGGTCCCTGTAAGGAGAAGACGCACGGAGCTCCAGTGAGATACGTCTGCTCCCTTCAGCAGCCGGCCAGAGGACCCCACCCCTCCTTTTTATTACCCCAAATAACCCCCTCTATGCACCCAAATGCTAGTTAGCGTTAGGTTTAAGGCTAGGGTTAGGAATAGGTATAGGGTTTGACTATTGTTAGGATTAGGGTCACCATTAGGCTTACTGGTTCTGTTTGTGTTACATAAATTGTTTATGTTTATATTAGGGTTAGGGTTAGTGTTGTACAAAGAGCGCAATTTGTTTCAGTTAGGGTTGTGATTTGGAATGGATCCAATAATTTTGGGATCGTTTCGATAACATATGGCCATTTGTGACTGATTTGTAATTTCAGTAATTCGAATGTTCTCTGAAATGCCGACCTTTCATGCAAAAACGATTATGGGTGACAACACATGTCTACCAACAGTATATCTAATGCATACCTGAGTAATTCTGCTGTGAAGCCTGAATGGTGGAGCTCACTGTGTAAATGCTAGGAGTGGGAGCTGAGAAAGGGAATAGGAAAAAATGTTTTGAAGGTTCATTGAACTCTGGCAATAGATAGATATACATACATACACATGGGAGTTTAGTGTTTCAAAACTTAAGACTTCAAACTTTATAGTACAGGTAAAGTATTATTACTCTTAGAAATGCTTGAGTACCTTCCTTAATCCCCATACATAAATAAAATGTAATTATTCCAAAAGCTTAAAAAATCCAAAATCCAAAACACCTTTGATTCAGTAGGTTTCATCTGCACCTTATACACATAGCCTGAAGGTAATTTTATACAATATTTTTAATTATTTTGTCCTCCCCAGTCACATAAGGTAAAGTATTGAATTTTTCCACTTTTAGGGCCCTATTCCGGTAGTAGACAGTTGAATGGAGATAGCAAACATCTCGTTTCCATTTTATGGACGTTGCCATTTTACCGCCCGTATTCTGAAGTAGGCACTTTATTAGCATCTAGCGCTGGAACGATACATAAGACAGCTAGATACCAACAGCAGTGTACCGCTGCGAGTATCGTCTCGTGGAGTCCATAGGACTCCATGGAGCTTTGTGCATCCCAGCCGCGAACTGTGGAAAATGATTATATTTTGTTTTGCTGTGGGGTACCACAGATGAGTAAATAATTTTTTAAAATATTTACTTTTAGTTTTCGGTGGTTTAGCAAAAGCAAAATAGTTTAAAAACAGGTTATGAAAGCAAGTATTTAATTTTTTGCTACTGACTCGAGATGAGAATAACTAGCAACCACAGAAGCATCTGTTATTCTGCTGGCTGCAAATTGAGGCTTTTAATACAAAGTATTGGAAATGTTCATTTACAGTAACAGCCGTGCCGAATGCAAAGTTTGTGACCTGGCTGGAGTACCAAGGTTGGAGTTAACAAGTGGGGCAGTAATACTTAACAGTTCACTTGTTTATGATAACGGCTTGCTTCGTATGCAACTCCGCAGCGGAATATTTTTTTTTTCGCTCGGCCGCCTGTCTGTCGGCCGACCTGGGTTGTCCACAGACACTTCCAGTGAACGACCCTGATCGGCCAACACCGTTGTCAGAAGGCAGACGACCAAGTAGGTCTTCAGACTACGGTTCCAGTGGACAGCCTGACTAAGGTTTAAAAGGCATCTACAAAACTGCTTTTTTTATAGGAAAACCACAAAGAATGTGGGGAAAGAGGGTAGCAAGTAACATTATCTCTCCTTTCAGGTCAGTGCATGTAAAGGGAATCTCCAAATCAGTGGTATTTAATTTTTATCTTTTTAAATGATCATGACAGCTACCTTGGTTTTTGATTGCGTTGTTAAAAGTCTTTTACGGCATCTTTAAACGGCTATACAGAGCAGATCAACCAATAAAAATGGGATTGTTTGTGATACTGAAAATAACAGCATAAGCACTATAATCAACACTTGTATCTGGATAATACAATACCCACATCTTAAAACATTTGAAACGCTTACCAGTATCACCATTCAGTAGATTCATGGCATCTGAGACAGAGATTTCTAAAATAGAAAACCATCCAGAAATAAGAATTCAGGAATCATTAAAAATAACAATTTCTGTATTTCCTGTGGTTCAACACAAGAGTGAATTTGAGAACTAATATACTTATTCATATTAAAACGTTTCAGTTATGTTTTCTTTTTAGAGAGACATTCTAGTTATTATTATTATTATTATTATTATTCTTTATTTATAAAGCGCCAGCATATTCCGCAGCGCTGTACAATAAGCACAGTATAGACAGGGTTACAATACATTGAACAACATTTGACAAACAGTACAGGAGGAGATGAGGCCCTATTTCCGTAGGAACTCACAATCTAGGAGGGTTGGGGTTGGAAACAGGAGGAGAGGACTGTAAGGTGAGAGTGATTGATGGTTGCGTCAGTGAGTTGGGTGGTAGACTTCCCTAAATAGGAACGTTTTAAGGGAGCGTTTGAAGGAAGAGAAGTTAGGGGAAAGTCTGACAGTACGAGGGAGAGCGTTCCAGAGAGTGGGGGCTGTGCGTGAGAAATCCTGCAGTCTATCATGGGAAGAGGTGATGCGGGGAGAAGCTAGGCGCAGGTCACTGTTTGACCTTAGGGAGCGGGCTGGGGTGTATTTGGTGATTAGTGAGGACAGGTAGTGGGGCGCTGAGTTAGTGAGGGTTTTGTAGGTAAGGATAAGGATTTTGAACTTAATTCTGCAGTGGATGGGGAGCCAGTGAAGGGACTCGCAGAGGGGAGCGGCAGAGACAGAGCGGCGGGTGAGGTGAATTAGTCTGGCGGAGGCGTTCAGGATGGATTGTAGGGAGGAGAGGCGGGGTTGTGTTTGAATTTAGTTTAAATCAATTTAGGTTGTTGAATGACACATCTATTACTCCTTTTCTACATTTAGCAAGCATTCCTTAATAAAAAAGTAGTCATTGTTTTCTCTGTCCTGATCTAATCACATGTTCTTCATGGTCTCTTCTTATATATACAAATAACTTGTTAAAATAGGAAATTTTGTATGTAAATTAGAAAAATGCCTGTTTGGCCATGGTTAATGGATTAGGTAATGTTCAAAGAAGAAAGTTTAGAATATCTTTGAAAGTACTCATAGATTTGTACCAGCAGGAGACCAAGAAATGAATAGGCTATATAGAGGCACAGTACAGGAACAGTCAGGGAAAGACTGATAGGTTTCGGTTTCAAGCTCCATCTGTCTTAATAGTGTATTGCTTCCAGTACTGCTGCTTAGTTCCTGCCACTTGAAGTTAAGAGTAAGAATGAACAGTCGGGTATGTCAGAAGTATCTGTAGCCAATAGTGAAGTCCCAGAATTAACTGGCAACTTTAGACAAGTGTATAATACAACTCCGCTACTCCTACCCATATTACATCCTTTCACATCCACACATGCCTATAATTTAAAATATTCTGGCATTTCATATTGACATAATCCATCACATACAGGTTACTTTTACCCTAGAAGCATCATTTTGGATCTTTACCATAGCAAAATGTATTACAAATATTATTATCATTATTATTATTTTCATCAGTTATTGATAAAGCACCGCCCCAGCTGTTGCTATTGATAAGCCTCCACTGAAACACATGAATGTTTTTTGTTGTTTTCTATTTTCTTTGGAAATTTATAGATTTTTTAAAAATGTGTTCTGCTCAAAGACTTGCTACTTCTGCTATGTTTGAAATGTGTGCAACCACTTACCTGATAGTTGAACTGAGGATGCATTGATTAGAAAATATGCCTTTGTATCAATCAGTGTCTCTGTGATTATCTTTTGGACCAGGCTTGATGAACTTCCATTCTCTGCTTTATCATTAACAAAAAATAACAAAAATTCTGGTATAACACTTCCAGCCCTGCAAAACATCAATAATCTTATTACAAGGTGCACCTATAATCTAATATGCATTACACAAATAAACTTAGGGTCAAATCACAATTTGTCAATAAGCAATTAAAATTTAATCATATGGGAACAATACAAAATACACAACAAGAAAGAAAAGGGTGAACGTCATTAACATACTATGGAATTCTGGAATAGGGATTGGATGCGACTCACTGGTGGATCCAGAAAGGGGCACAGGGTCATTTGCCCGTATCCCTGAGCTGAAATCCAATACAGGAGATACAGGGGCCGTTTCTGTACAACTCACACAGTCAAGTTAGGTGTCATTGGAAAGATCAGTATCCGGCCTTTCCAGTGATATCAAACTTGACCATGCTCAATATACATTTATAAAAAATAGAAGTAAAATATAAGAGAATTTTTTAAAATGTTGGTTAAAATTAACATATTTTCTTTAGAAATATAGTGTAACAGGTTCTCATTTTTTACTTTTTTTTTAAAGCGTACCCTTAAGACTATATAACCACAAAGGTTTGGATTGCAAACTGTGGGAAAATAAATCTACATGGTGTAAATGACTGAGCTATGAATAGATTCTTTTTGATATTGCATTATGATGGGACATTACAAATGCACGGTGTAATGATATACTTTGAATCTGCTGAGTCAGCTGTAAAAAAATTATACATAACTTGTCTGGGTCCTACTATAAAACCTAACATATAAATATGATTTAAATGTCACGAGCAAAAATGGTCAAGGGGGGAAATGGCTCAGAAGCGAAGTGGTTAACTTCTAGATATCTAACCTCCAGAGGTGACTTGACAAGGCTATTTCCTGGATACACTCAAAATCTATACACTTTTATAGTGTGTATACTCTACGTCCAAGACTGTGTCTCTATCCATGTAAGTATATGTATCTGGTGTATATATATATGTGTGTATATACCTATGTTCAGTATGTACATATGTGTATGAGTGTGTATATGGGTGCATACCTCCCACATGTCCCTATTTTAGAGGGACAGTCCATATATATTGGGTCCAAATCCCTTTGTCTCTTTTATTTTCCAATGTCCCTCTTTCTAGATGTTCTTCCATATATTCAGAGAGTGCATGGTGTATAACAGACCTACAAAGCAATAAATCTCTCAGTAGGGAATCTGTAAATTATAATAGTTGTTAGAATTCTCTCTGTGTAAGATACTTTGCTTTTTGTTCTAAATTACATTTTTGTTTACATATATGGCCCAATAGGTTGTGATGCCACCTAAAAAGTCTGGAAATAGTCTAGTTTATGACCGTTCCTCTAGCGACTATCCCAAATGGTGCATGTGTGTATATGTGTATAGCTATGTATGTTTTTGTATCGTTGTGTCATAAGTCTGTCCTTGCAAACCAAAGACCAGAATTGGTAGGGTGCCCCTCCCCAATCTTGTATTTGGATCCGCCCCCGATGTGACTGCTCTTTATTTGCTCAACATCCCATTTGAGGAGCCGGACGTGACAGAGCAGACCACAACTTTGAGGAAATAAAGGTTGAAACATGCATTTCACTTTAACCAGTCTGGGTTCTGAAAAAGGATGTGTAGGGTATATACAGTGATTAAAAATTTTATGTACACTATTGACTGAAGAAGCTAAATCAGTGGAACTATTGCGATTGCTCATAAGTTATTTTATTCTATTTTATAAAGTAAAAAAGTAAAATAGAATATCTTTATTTAGGAAACACTATGCTGGATCCTTATACTTGTGGATTGGTTTGCACAGCGCTTATACTGAGCCAAAGAGGGGTCAAGCTCACGGCCAAATGAGTGTGCATATCTCATTTCTTTGCTCAGCACTGTTTTTTCAACACAGAGAGCACTATGTTTCTATTTTTCGAGCATTTAAAAAACAGATAAAGTGGAAAGGAATGAGTTAACCCACAAGCCATAACAAAGTGCCTGTATCCATCTAAGGCTCTAGAGAACGTGAGTGTTTTGTGACACCAGCTATATTATATTAGACATATCTGCCAAACCATGTGCACTATAAGATTCTCACATTTATTATATTCGGAATGTTGATATCAGGTAACCTGATTCTATACTGTTTTATATTTTTCATCTGTGAGGTGTGTCAATTTCACTGCAATTGTTCTGCATACATTGTGTATGATCGACACCCAAAAGAGTATGATTGCTTCCGTATATACTGTTTTTTATTTATTTTTGTTGTATCCTGAATGCAAATTTTTTTGCACCCATTTTATTGGGATTTGGAACACAATGTGATTATACATTATTAAAATGGGAATAAGGGCTCTACATTTTCTTTTATTTATTGTATTATATTTTGTGTATAGTTAAGAGGTTTCTATTTACATAGAAGCTTTTATTCTTCTATACTGGGAGATACTTTCTTGCACCTATTTTCCATGTACTTAATATCAACATTACAAGAACATACAAACATATATACCAAGTATGTGTGTATATAGTTTGCCTAACTAAAATATAATGGCCAACTACCAATCTGTCAATAAAAATACAGGCTATCCACTGAATCCATTGAATATATACATTCACCTATGGAGGCTAGTTTGTGGATTTTGTTTGTTGAAATCCTTTAGCAGTTCCATGCAAATGTTCTTGCCATTTATTACTGGTTTTATGCGGGGGGCATACCTAGAACATTTGGCACCCGGGGCGGATCCTATATTTGGCACCCCCCCAACTTTAAAATGTAAAAAAAAAAATCAAACACACTTTTTTTAACGGTTTCAAAAATATTTTTAGTTATAGCATTCTGGCAGGACATGACGTATACATATAATAAAGATATATTATGAGTCTGCCGATGGTGGATCATGCATCCTCTATGCTGTGCAATAAGAGGCGAGTGTAGATTCTTTTTGAAGAATTGTCATTTTTAAGTGATTTTGCAAACTCACAACATATCCATCCTCATGCTATTAACAAAAGTACACATGTGGCTGGTTTTGTTGATAGGAGTTGTGTGTGTGTGTGTTGGGGTGGCTGGTTTTGTGTGATGGGAGTTGTGTGTTGGTGGCTGGGTTGTGTGTTGGTGGCTGGTTTTGTGTGATGGGAGTTATGTAATGGGGGTTGTGTGTTGGTTGGTTTTGTTTGATGGAGTTAAATGGGTGGCTGATTTTGTGTGATGGGAGTTGTGGTTGGCTAGTTTTGTGTGATGGGAGTTGTGTGTGGGTGGCTGGTTTTGTGATGGGGTTGTGGGTGGCTGGTTTTGTGTGATGGGAGTTGTGTGTGGCTGGATTTGTGTGATGGGAGTTGTGTGTGTGTGGGTGGCTGGTTTTGTGTGATGAGAGTTGTGTGTGTGGCTGATTTTGCATTATGGGAGTTGTGTATGTGTGCTGGGTTTGTGTGGATGGTTTTGTGGATTGGAGGTGTGTGTGTGTGTGGCTGGTTTTATATGATGGGAATTGTGTGTGTGCGCTACATGGCTGGTTTTGTATAATGGGAGTTGTGTGTGTGGGTGGCTGGTTTTGTGTGATGGGAGTTGTGTGTGTGCTGGGTGGCAGGTTTTGTGGATTGGAGTTGCTGAGCAGAGAATGGGTGTGTGTTTTGCAGGTATGAGATGCTGCTATGGTCTTTTTTTCTTTACTATTCCAGTTTTTTAAGACTCCTCTTCCCTGTCCCTGTTTACCCTGGGCCTTGTGATGCAATGAATGCAGCCTGGCCCCCTCTATGCAGGACCTCACCAGGAGCCAGGCAGCTCAGTGACACATATCGGATCACTGCAGTGCTGGTTAAGGAAAGGTCCACTTTAAACAGCAGTAAGCACATTCTGCTTACCCCAACTTTACCTGCCGTTTACTGTCATCTTCTCTCTCTGTACACAAATCACATCCCCTCCCCTTTCCTAGAGCCGCTGCAAGGCAGGGGAGGAGCTATGGAGGGAGGAGAGGGGGATTTTTATTCTCCTAATGCAAACGCCCTGCTTCACTGCTCTTTGTTTGAGAACACAGCTCAAAGCTGACACACAGTGACAGTGGCACCTCCTAGTACCCCCTAATGACATCCCAATAATCACTGGTACCTGGGGCGGCCCACCCCCCACTCCATCCCTAAGTACGCCACTGGAGCTCTGTGATATGCTCACACAAATTTTGGCGAACTGCCCGCAAGTACGATGCTGTTCGAAGGCAGTGCAAATCCCTATAGAGAGGTAATGGTTAATCTATTCAGAGACCACCGAACAGCAGAGAAATGTCAGTGAAATGCCCTGATGTTCGGTGGTTTCATTCAGCAGGTTTATTCAGGCGAACCCCATAGGTTTCAATGTTAAAAATATTCCAGTTTTTATGCAATATCTAATAAACCGTTTATTATTTTAATCTGCAGTAAAAAGTCTCTTTGTTTATTGATTTTTTTTTGTATCTTTTACTCATTTTTCGGCAAATTTTATTTTCCTTTTTTTTAATAGCAGTTTTTCTTTTTTCTGTAACAGACCTTTTTATTATCAATCATAGGACCTTATATATAAATTCCAGACATTTTCGTTCAGTAGTTTTTTTGAAAACAGCAGGCCACGGGTTTGCAGCAGCGGCATGTTTTATTTCAGATATTTGCTTTTTAACCCTGGTTTTAGTTGATGAAGTTGAATGGCTTCACTCAAATTAGATACTGAACAATTTCCTTTTTTTAAGCATTTCAACATCTCACTCATCTCTACTGTAAGTAAGTGTCAAAAAGATAAATCTGTATCAGTGAGAGTGTATAAATGTTGGATAACAGTGAGTCACCTGCCTTGCTACAAGAAAGCTAAATGTCAGTGTTAGTTTTCTAAAGAAGGATTAAACTCTGTGCCTAGAGCAGAAATCCAATATGTTGCAAAAATAACAACTTTTTTTTTTAGAAAGAATTTTACCAGGAAGGATACATTGAGATTTCTCTCATTTTCAAGTATGTCCCAGGTGGCGAGTATGTACCGTTGGGTGTCTTGCCCACACTGTAGAGGTGCTCCTGGGGATTGAACCCATGTCTCCACAGGCTCTCTCCACACAGAGCAGTGATGTTACCTCTACTCCACCCAACCGGTACTAACAACTGATATTTTATCAATAAAACAACAGTGTCTCTGTAGGTTTTACAATAAACAATAAGTTAACTAGCTAGTGTACTTCAGTTATATGTCCTTTTAGTAAAAAAGATGAAAATGTAAAATACCTTAAGCTGGTGACTTCCATCTTCTTGTATTGACTCTTAAGTGTTGAATTTTGGAATGTCGATGATAGCTGCATTTTGGAAAAATAAACGTATAATTTTAGTTTATTATTATAATCATTTATATAGCTCCAAAAGTTTCTGCATCACTTTACAATAACCAAAGGGAACGAGATACAGATAAACGGATATATGATTTTACAACTTAGACATTGCGGCATTAGTCTAAAATTAGTTATTACTGAACAAAAGCTGACAATAAACTGAGAGACTTTGAGATTTACAGTAATCTCTAGGACAAATACCTAAAAATTTAATTAATATGAAAATAATAGTCCTCATGAATTACAATGAAGCTATCTATAAGTGACATCTGCTTTATATGTACACATTTTACTAGATGGAAATAACATAATTTGCTTGAACTCTAAATTACATTTTTATCCACATAAATTACCCTGAGAGCTCCTTATTTGGCTCAATTTCATGTATGTGTTAGCCTAAATATACTCGTACAACATACCAAGTATAAGAATGGGGATTGTCACATTGGTGTTCAGAGATTCAAAACAAAAATGTACTTGACAAAAGCCATTTTTGAAAACGAACTTATGTATACACACTAACATTTCATTAAAACTTTCAAAGTAAAGATATTAAAAATGACACAAAGATTTCATGATACATAGAAATCCACGGAGTCTCACTAGTAAAACGTTAGTCACAATATTCAAGGAATAATTTAATGCATACAGATTGGCTATAGACTTTGACCCCTATACCACCTGAGCTGAACAACTAAGGCTAGGGTCAAACGAAAGCATTTTTACACGCGAACGTAAAAAAGTGCGTCCGAACGCATTGATGTATTTTTTCACGGAATATGCGAAGACGGTCATACGATGCGCATTTTCATGCGCGATGTTTTACGAATCCAAACCAGGAAACTTTTTGCGTCTGGACGTTATGTTGGCCGGACACAAGCAGGGTCTGACGTCTCCAAATCACACACACACACCGCTAGCGGACGCAGCGCACTCTGTACGTCTGTACTAGCGGTTCTGCGTTCTCGAAAAAATGCGTTCGTTTTCCACTTGCGTTGCGCTGCCGGACTTTCGTGCGACCGTACTTCGTATATTGGCTGTCATTGCCCGTCATTTGCTGCTAGTGCGGCCGTGATTAAGTGCGCCAGAACGCACGTTAAAAGTGCGCTGGTCTGACCCCAGCCTAAGACTAGAGGAGTTATTCAGAAAGAACCGAGATTTCGGTGCTCTCTTGTTCCCCGCACTTCAGGGAATCAAATTTCCCCACCTTGCAGTGAATTCAGCATTCACCGCAGGGTCCCCGGAGTGCAGGGAAAACCTGTGGAAAACCTGCCGAACAACTGCTGAAATTCTGACAAACACTTGCCAAAATTCCACCGAAACCGACGCAAAATACACGGCGAACAAATCGTAAAAAGCAGACGAACCGTCGAATACAGCGCAGAACAGCCACCGGAAAAAGCCGACAAGCTGACAAACTGGGTATAAAAAAAAAAAGATCTGAAAGTGAAAATTGAAACACTGTTTGCAAAAGAACTACTCAACGAAAATGCCTGGAATTTACATATAAGGTCCTATGAATGATTATAAAAAGTTCTCTTCGAGAAAAAATGAAAAACCGCCTTTAAAAAAAAAATAAAAAAACATTTGACGAAAAAATCCTGAAAAATGCCTAAAAGATCCTAAAGAATTTTTTAAAGTAAGGGAATTTTTACTGCAAAATTAAAATAATACATGGTTTATTAGATATTGAATAAAAACCTTGAAGCCTCTGGGAATCCGCATGAATTAACCTGCCGAATGAAACCACCGAACAGCAGGGCACTTCGGCAACTTTTCACTGCTGTTCGGTGTTCTCTGAATAGATTAACCATTGCTTCTCTATGGTGAATTTCACTGCCTTCGAACAGCACTGTATTTGCTGGCAGTTCACCAAAATTTGGCGAACTGCCTGCTCTCTGAATAGCTGAAAGGCCAGGAAGTGTCACCTAGGGGGAAATTCACTGTTTGGTGATATTTCGGGGCCAGATCAGCTCAAACTGTAATGTCTTTATGGCTGCTTATTGTGAGAAAACTACTATATTAGTAGCTCGAGTGATAATTAGTTGAAGCCACCCCTGGCATTTATTATTATTATCCTGCAGCGCTTTACAAGATCGGTGTACAAGGAGTTGATACATTGGAATACCACACATGGATGATACAGCCTGTTTCAGGGGGAGCCTGTTCGCAAGGGAACTTACAATCTATGAGATGAACAAGTATTTTGTGAGGTAGGCTCATCCATATCATTAGGTGTCTTGCCCGAGGACATTCACTGGTGGTGTCTTCTGAGTGGGATCAGAGTCTACTTTCCATGATTGTAGATCAGCGACCTGGTGGTTAGGTCGAATGCACTTCTCATAAAGTCGAGGCTTGCTTCTCCACGATTGTATTGGATGGATTTGCTGAACGGGATTTGACCTGATTCTCCATGGGGAGAGGGTAAGGGCAGAGACTTTACAACTGGACTCCACAGACGATATTGTGTGGTAGGCAAGCATGTACCATTAGGTGTATTCTCTCTTTGATTCAATATGACAAAGAAGATTTTTTTTCTAAGTGTCCCTCAGGATGTGGTAAGTGGAGGCAGCAGACAGCATATTCTTCAAAGGGACCAGAGGTCTGCATTGATTCGTTTTTCTTGCAAAATTCTTTAACTACCAAATCCATTTGGGAATTGGTACTTTTTATTTTGTGCCATAGGAATTTTTCATTATTCACTAGCTGCCTCTACTTTTGAGCTTCCTCTACAGAGTATAGAAGAACAAATGTACAGTAACCTGCTGTACCACCCAAGGCACAACAGATTGTAACCATTAGGAAATGTGGCTGTTGTAGTTAATAGCTCATTCAAAAATGTTAACAACAGGAATGGAATTAGAAGCTAACTTTGTCAAATTTTGAAACTGGTCGTATTGCTCAATCAACCAATCTCCAAGCAATTAGAGACTAGCATGTGTTACAGAGGCTCAGAAAAAAATATTATTTTCTGAAAGGAATTAGTGAGGTGATATGTGAAGTAAGTGTATGCATAAAGGCCACTTGCAGGGCTTGACCAATCTTTTCTCTGGAAACCAACACAAATCTTAACCAATGGGAAATCATTCCCCTACCTCACACACCTCTGACCAATGGACCTTCAAAAAAGATTGGCAAGAGCAGGAGACCTGCAGCTTTGATTAGGGGCAGGCTGGCCCACAATGTTAATGGGACACAAGATCTGGGGCTGATAATAGTCAGGGTTGGCCCATCAGAAGTGCTGGACCTGCCAACTGATAGGAAGCATAGGAACAGGTTTTCGTTCCTCCCCACTGCGTACATAGAACCTTCACGACACTGTGCTCTTCCAGATGTCAGCTGTTCTTCTCCCATGCTGCACTGCCATGCCCACATGCCACTGGGAGCACTTGGCCTTGAGAGGAAGAGCAGCAGCTCCATCCTGTGAGCATTCACATGAAAAGGTGTTGAGCTCGGTTGCCATACAAGGAGCTTTCCCTCCTCCTTCCCAAATTTTGTTTCAGCATCTGTATGTGTCTGTTTGTCTTTGCAATTGTCCTTTTACCATTGCCACTGTCTCTTACTATGTTTGGCAGCTTTTGTGTCTGTCAGTGTCTTTATTGCCAGTGTCTCTGTATGTGTTTCTATCAGATTCCATTATTGCCAGTGTGCCTCTGTCACTTTTTTAACGTCTTTCAGTAAACTATCTGTGCATCTTTCAGAATTTGTGTGTTGGTTAATATCACTGTCCTTCTATTTACCAGTAGCTCTCTGCCACTGTATGTTTGTCAAGGAGCCTATGTTTGTCAACGAGCCTTCTTCAGTGTCTTTGTCATTGTCTGTGTGCTTTTGTGTCTGTCAGTATCTTTGCCATTATGTGTGTGGCCATTTCTTTCTCAGTGTCTCTCATCTCATTCTGTATATTTGTGTATCCCTGTCAGTGCCTTTGTCATTGGCAATTTATGTGATAGTGTTTTTCAATCTACATCTTTGGTGTTGCCTCTTTGTGTCTTTGTCCCTACCGAAGTCTGTCAAGTATGTCTGTCAGTGTCTGTGGGCATCTGTTCCTGTGTTTTGTCTTTTCGTGAATGCCTGTGTAGGACTGTATAAGTGTGTATTGTAAAAAATAGATAGTCCGTCGAATAGATAAATGGATAGTAGGCTAGTCAGATAGAGAAAGTTGTTGTGGTACTAGAATGGGATCAGAGACAATATTTGTTATGGGAGGCATGAGGGGAAGGGGGCGGAAAAATGTTTGGTCTACAAGAAGAGTCGGGGCAAGGATTTTTGGGCAGAAAGGTGAAGATTCCCCCGATGCGTGACTTGAGATATGTTGTGTGTAATGATATTTTTGTGTGTGTGTTTAAAATGTACACATAGTATACATATTTGCAGCTTAACATGTATTGTTTATACGTTCACCCAGTATAGGGTTATATAGTGCAATACGATAATCCATCTCCAGCCAGACTTTGTATTACATTTCAGGTGCCACTGTCGTGTTCATCAGGAACTGATGGAAGTCTGATCTTCTTTAGATGGCACAAACAACCTGATGTGGTAAACTGATGATTACTTCATACTGAATTGAAGGATGCAAAAGCTTTTTCTGTACCAGAAAACGCCATTTTGCATGGAACTACGTAAAGTGCTTCTTGCAGCGTAAATACATCGGAGTAACTAGAATGAAAAAATAACAGATGGCATGGTCTTACATGTAACACATGATGCATCCAGGTATATCTGCCGTGAAATGCATTAAAAAAATAGAGTTCCTTTTTTCCCCTTATATAATTGGGCAGAGACTGCTGACAGGTTATTTTACATACCTTTTGTCCCTCGCTTCACGCTGCTTCTCCTCATTGGCTCAGGGACTCCTGAACCTGGATGTTCCTGAAGCTTTTCTGCACAATTTGCACTCCTACACAGCTTGCGTTCCTGCTCACTTTACATACACAAGTTCCTTAGCGCCTGTGCAGAACGACAGATCATAGCTGTGCATGCGCAGATCGGATCCATTGCTGCCTCTCAGAGACCACAGTAATGTATGTATTGAGATGATTATATATTTTTGATTCTGAATAAAGATTGATTTTTATGATAGTGCTATCTATTTATTGTTGTCTTTAAAATACATGAAATGTAGTCATTAGCATATCAAAATTCAATTTTCACACCTTTTTAAAGCAAGATTAGTATGCTTCCTGTGGAGAAATGAAATCCTTTATTTTATGTCTCTCCAGCCACCCAGGTGAGAGACAAAACAAGCTGCACATAGAAGCCCCTAACCTCACTGTAACAAAAAGTTCAAACATTTTTCTACTGTCTTATGGCAGCCAGAAAGAGGGCAGAATACATTGTGACATCTGGGGTCACTCACTGCTGTACAGGCATAAGATTCAGGGGGTTATAATGACTGAAAATCCCTGTACAGCACATATACAAGGTGTTATTCTAATTTCCATATAGGGGCATTATGCCACATACAGATTTTTTTTATACTGTATTGGTTTTATGTGGAAGCTGAATTGCCAATAATCTAATTGGTATCACTACAAACACCCATAAGCAGGAGATCTGAATATTCTTAGTATTTATCTTTATCACATTTACTGTTTTTGCCACAAATGCCATTTCTGCATGTATGCTAATAATGGAGTCCATATGTGAAAGTGTACAACATAAGGGACACCATCTAGTGTTTAGAACCTTTCATTCCAACAATATTTCTGTGAAGGTTAAATGAATACATGAATAATTAATGAGCAAATTTACATAATTTTTTTTTCTCAGAACAACAATCCCTGTGTGAAATTTCTATGTTAGCCTATATTTAATTGTTATCGCCACATCCCATGGTTCATATAAATGTTATGACTAAACAAAATTTCAACAAAAAACATTTCGTAGTGAAGGCATTAATAAATATCCCTCTCATCATTTGGAGGGGATATTTAATGCTCCACCTAAAGTATTCCTCTTTTTTCAGTTATTGTGCTTGAATGCATAGATCCCAGTTTCAAATGAAAGGTTTATGCCCTTATGCAAGACACATTTAATGTTAAGCAACAAGCATGCAGGACTTGGAACACGCAGATAAATAAATGTATGCGCCATAGGCTTGCTATGTATGGTTACCTTGGAATAGAATGTAATTGTAATATGGCATGGCACCCAGATATTCGGTAACACTACATAGGAAAGTTCCACTAACGTAGTTATAAAACTAGAATTAGGATGTTTACTGATTGATCAACTAAACAGTGCATCGTAATACTAGAAATATATAAAACAGCTATTGTTAATTGGAAATTTTACAAGCACAAATATGCAAGATTGATATTTAAACCATCCAAAAATAAATAGGTAAGAAGCTTACAAGGTCTATGATTTGGTCAGAGAGGGCCTTAAACCTTGTGCCTTTGCGGTCTTCGTAGTCATTAGTGTAGTCCAGATTGAGTATTCTAAAAGATCCAATGAAATATTGAGGGCTTGAGGCTGACACCGTATGTTGTGGACCTATGTGAAGAAAATATTGATGACACAAGTTAAATACAAATAAATAGTGAACAGTTCTTAATAAAAGAAATTAGGAGGTGTAGAATATATTAGATAGCAAGTCAATGGTCAGTTCTTGACTTTCTTGTGTTGGAACAGGAAAAATAAGCAAACAAAAAGATCTGACTTTGACAAGGGCCAAATAGTGATGGCTAGACGAGTGGGTCAGAGAGTCTCCACAATGGCAAGTCTTGCTGGGTTTTCCTGTGAATCAGTGGTCAGCGCCAACCAAAATGACACAAGGAAGGACAACCAGTGAATCGCATTAGGGTCACACTCATGAGTACCTAAGACACATTGATGCATGTGGGGAGGAACAGTTAGCCCATCTGGTCTGATAACACGGAAGAGCTAATGTAGCTCAAATTGCTGAAAAAGTAATAGTGGCCATAATAGAAAGGTGTCAGATCATAGCACCTACCTAGAGATTGTTGCAGATCACCTACACCCCTTCTTAACAATGGTGTTCAATGAAGGCAGTGGTCTCTTTCTGCAGGATAATGCACCTTGGCACACTGCAAAAATTGCTCAAGAATAGTTTGAGGAACATGACAAAGATTTCAAGGTGTTGCATTGGTCTCCAAATTCCACAGATCTCATTCCAATTGAGCATCTGTTGGATATGCTGCAACAATACATCCCATCCATGGAGGCCCCACCTCACACTTTGCAGGACATAAAGGATCTGCTGCTAATATATTGGTGCCAGATACCACAGGACACATTCAGAGGTCTCATGGAGTCCATGCCTCAATTCATCAGAGCTGTTATGGCACGCAAGCAGCGCCTACACAATATTAGGCACAGGTTTTAATGTTGTGACTGATATGTGTATATGTATATATTACATGAAACAAAATATATTGAAATTTAATTAAAACTATTCAACATATTGTGATCCAGCACTGTCACAGGGCACAATAGCACAGTCCTGTAGGGCAAATCACACCACATACAGTCTATTTAACGGTGAACTCTTACAGGTTTTATTGAAGCATCAGCAAAGAAACATGATACAAAACAAAATTCTTGCTCATCTGAGCACTAGCTAACTCACTTAACCCTTTCACTGCTGAGGACGTGTGGGGAACGTCCTCATTGACTAAGGAAAGATAGGCGTTCCTTTGAACCCCAATATCTCCAGACTGTTTTCAGCTAACAGGGTCATGTTTGATATCATTAGAAAGGCCAGAGCATGGCATTTTCAATGATACCAAACATGACCATGTTTAAAGTAAAAAACAAATAACAACAATAGTAATAAAAAAAGAAAAACTTGTTTTTTTAAGACTTGAAATGGCTCAGCAGTGAAAGGGTTAACGTCCCTCTCTCTCTCTCTCCAGCAGGGACACTACACAAAATTTACACCAACTTTTGGTTTAATATCCTGCACCCACTGCAGGCTCTCCCACTTCAGGAGTAGCACATCCTGTCTGTGTTTCTCAATCTCTCTGTGTATCAAATCTTCCCCTCCCTCAAGCAGCAGCTATTTATCCTGCATAAATGGCAGGTGAGACACCTGCAGCAAGAACCAAACAAAACATTCCCTTCTGGGGGTTAATGTCTACATCTTTAAACAAAAATACAGGGGGAATATACAGACCCATCCATGCGCTATGTCGCAATATATATATATATCAGAGCCTAAAGGGATTCACATTGTGCTAAAACAAATATATACCATTATATTCCTACCAAGCACGATGAGAACAACAGTGGCGGAAATGGCAGCTGCGAGAAGGAAGAAGATCGTCAAGCCAATCACCGCTATTGTGACCTTATGTTGAGGAAAGGATTTCATTTTCTTTCCATATTCAGTCATCCTAAAATAGAACTCACCATGTTGAAAGCAGAACAAAGATACCAACATAGGATAATAATGTTTGTAGTGTGGTTACAATTAAATGCTTTCATTCCATGCTTTTATTGAAACTGACACATGAACGAGCAGGTGTGGCGTATGGCTTTTTAATGTACAGTATTAAGAAACTGTATGTTTGTTTGCAGTTCTTGGAATAGCAGTGTCATGTAGATGATAAAAGGATACCTTTTAAAAGATGACATTTAGGCTAGGGTCAGACGAAAGCAGTTTTAACGTGCGTTTAGACGCACGAAATCACGGCCGTGCTAGCAGCAAATGACGTCCAATGCCGGCAGTGGCGACTCTAGGAATAATATTTAGGGGGGGCACAGAAGATACCGCAGTCAAAACTGGGGGGGCACTAATAATTTTACCACTAAATCACACCACTGAATAAAACTAAGGGCCCTATCACCTGGTGTGAGCTAAAACACCATCACTAAAGGAAAAATTTAGCGCGAGTCGCTAAACCTTACAGTGTTATTCGGAGAGAGGTGAAAAGCAGAAGAATGACTGGAGAATGGAAAATTCTTGGTCAAAATAGCCAAACCAGAAAAATTCTCCCATTCATCTCACTTTCCAAATCGGCTATTTTGACCTAGAATTTTCCATTCTCCAGTCATTCTCCTGCTTTTCACTGCTTTCTGAATAACCCTGTTAGTGCCTGACGATCTACTAACAGATCACCTTGTCCGCGGTAGTCCATGAACAAGGTCGTTTGGCGCACGCTAGGGAAACTCTAAGACCCGGGCTGAGACCCAGCGCTAATGCGGTTGTGTACAGGATAGAACTGTTTTTCTTTTCCATACCTATCCCCCGCCCTCACAAGCTTGAATATGAACACATCCAGTGAATATCCTCACACCCGTGCATTATTGAAATCCTCCACGGTGGCCGTATCATCCATGTTTATATGCACACATATATTAAGGCTGATGGGCATTGCATGATAAATGCCTCCCAGCAGCATGTAGAATCATTACAATGCATTTAATAGATCCAAAAGGAAGGCCAGGTGAGCGACAACAATTTCCTTGCTACAGCATATAAATAATACATGTTTCAGGGCAAAACTTATCCATGTGTCCTTTTAAAAATGGTCCACACAGTCACCCTAATAATCAACTGCTTACATACTATGAATAAGGCTAAGGTCAGATGAAAGCATTTTTAACGTGCGTTTAGCCGCACGAAATCACAGCCGTGCTAGCAGCAAATGACGTCCAATGCCGGGGAACATACGACGAACGGCCGCACGAAAGTTCGTCCGCGCAACGCAAGTGGCAAACGAACGCATTTTTTCGAGAACGTCAAACCGCTACTACTGACGTACAGAGTGCGCTGCGGCCGCATAGCGGTGTGTTTGCGTGATTGGGAGACGTCAGACGCTGCACACGTCCGGCCAACATAACTTCCAGACGCAAAAAGGGTTGTATGGATGATCCGTACAAAATCACGGACGAAAAGGCGCATCGTATGACCGCTATCGCGTATTCCGTGAAAAAATACGTCCATTCGTTCGAACGCACTTTTTCACGGACAACGTGAAAAATGCGTTCGTCTGACCCTAGCCTAACCCCCAGCATAAAATGTTTAAAATTAGGCAATATATTAGAATTAGGATATATGTGGATAAAGGATACAGTTATAATAGAGCCGACTGCAACAGCAGCGAGATTGCTGGCCAGATCTATTACTATGGTGTATGGGGCCAAGAGAACACCTGTGCTGCATTCCTTTCAATTGCCTATTAATTTTGGACGAGGATCTGGTTTTTCTGTTGTTTTGGAGTTAGTACCATGGTTGAGCAGTAGGTAAAATGTTGCAAATAGTGCACCTCGAAAAATTTTGTGCTGGCACCAAGTGATCTGTTAGCTGCAAAAGCGCTAGAGATCTCTAGTGCTCCCCATGTTAAGTAAAGGACGTGGAAAGTACATTAAGCTCGCGGTACAAATCGCTAATAGCAACGCGCTAAGTGATTTTTCCCATTTGTAGCGGGAGGCAAATGATCTGTTGGTCAGGCGCTAGACTGAATTAACCTCGCGCTAACGCAAAATCACGCCGACGCAAGGGTTAGCTCACACCAGGTAATAGTGCCATAAATAAGTATATATAAATAAGATTCCAAAACCCCAGAGTAATGTGACGCAATGAGTAATGTGACGCAATGAGTAATGTGACGCAATGAGTAATGTGACGCAATGAGTAATGTGATGCAATGATGCCTTTTTATTGTGCTAACCTGATACTTAAATTCAATATTTTATTTGCCGCAATTCGGCAGTTTTCGCTGAATGTCTGATTGCTGCTTCAGCGACTCCACTTTTAGCAAATTACAGTGACCATTCGCTAAATAGGGAATTCACCTTATTTTCGGCAAAATAAATTCCCCGAAATGTGACGAAAAGCAGAGGATCTAAAGTTCATTAGACCCTTTAGATTCTAACTTCCATAATAACCCCTAAAATGCCATAAACCCAGGGAAATACAATAAAAATAATAAACAATGTGGCATTTAGCTACCCATCAATCCGTAAAATGCCATTCATCAAGGGAAAACCTGAAATCAATACACTGAGGCAGGTAGCCTACCCATCAACCCATAAAATGCCATTAATCAAGGAAAAACAAATGTATACTGTAAGGGATGAAGCCTACCCATTAACCCTTAATATACAATGAAAACCAAGGCAAAAACTAACGTAATACACAATGTAGTGTATAGTCTGAACATTAACCATTTCACGGCTGAGCCATTTCAACCCTGTGAAAATGTTTAAGTTTAAGTACACGTTTTTATTCAATGTTTTATGACTTTTACTTCACACCGAATATGGTCATGTTGGGTATCATCGGAAAGGCCAGAATCTGCCCTTTCGAATGCCACCTAGTTCATCCATATACGATGCATAGCGACGGAGATACGTTGGTCCGAAGAAGTGTGGGAAGCTGGATGCTGATTTTTGGTGGGGGGGCACATGGGGGGGCAAGGCATAACCTAGGGGTGGCAATTGCCCCCCCTTGCCCCCCTGTAGAGTCGCCTATGAATGCTAGGGAACACACAAAGTACGGCCGCACGAAAGTGCGTCCGCGCAACGCAAGTGGCAAACGAACGCATTTTTTCTAGAACGTCAAACCTCTAGTACGGACGTACAGAGTGCGCTGCGTCCGCTAGAGGCGTGTGTGCGTGATTGGGAGACGTCAGACGCTGCTAATGTCCGGCTAACATAACGTTCAGACACAAAAAGTGTTTTATTGATGATCCGTACAAAATCACGGACGAAAAGGCGCATCGTATGACCGCTATCGCGTATTCCGTGAAAAAATGCGTCCATTCGTTCGAACGCACTTTTTCACAGACAACGCGAAAAATGCGTTAGTCTGACCCTAGCCTAAACTGAATTAAACACATTCAGGGTTATTCAAAGAGATTCGAAAAGTCACCGCACATTCGGTGACTTTTCGTTCTCTTCAATTCGGTTCCTTTTGCCGATCCCATTTCGGTGACCCTGCGGTGTATTCAGCAAACACCACAGGGTCCCCGAATTGCAGGGAAAAGCTGCCGCAAACCCGACGAAAACTAACCGCAAAACCCAGCGAATGCACGCCGAAAACCCTCAAAAACATCTGGATTAACCTGCCGAAAACCACGGAAAAACCCGAGCAGGAGCCGATCACCCGCAGCGAAGCTGCCGGAAAAAGCCGAGACCGCAGACAGAGTGAAGTGAATAAATTAGGAAAACAGTTTGTATGAATGTTTGAAAAGTGAAACACTGTTTGCAAAGAAACTACTGAGCGAAAATGTCTGAAATTTACATATGAGGTCCAGGGAATGATAATAAAAAGGGCTGTTACAGAAAAAAATAAGTAAACTTAAAAAAATAAAAAATCAGACATTTAAAAAAAAAAATATTCAGAAAAATGCTTAAAATATCCTAAAAAAATCTATAAATAAAGAGACTCTTTACTGCAGAATTTTATAATGAACGGTTTATTAGATATTAAATTAAAACCGGAATATTTTTAACATTGAAGCCTATGGGATTCTCCTGAATTAACTTGCCGAATTAAACCACCGAATGGCAGGGCATTAGGGGAACCTTTCACTGCTGGTTTGTGTTCTCTGAATAGCCGAAGCAGTGCTTTTTTATGGGGATTTCACTGCCCTCGAACAGGCACCGTATGTTCAGGCAATTCGCCAGGATTTGGCGAATTGCCTGCTCTCTGGATAGCCGAATGGCCAAGAAAGGTAACCGAACGCTGATTTTCAGTGTTCGGTTACCTTTCGGCAGTTATATGCTATGGGGCACACAGCTATCTGTAAAGTGTGCTGTAGCTATTTTCAATCTATTTTGATGCTTTTTAGATAGATAGATCTATTTGGATTTATGCTTCAGCTCTGTTTAGAACAATATATCCAATGATTTAAAAAACCAAAGAAAATAATATGCAGTAAAACCTTGGATTGAGAGTAACTTAGTTTGAGAGCGTTTTGCAAGAAGAGCAACAATTTTTTTTAAATTTTGAATTGGTTTACAAGCAATTTCAAAGTACATACGCTTTGTCTGCTGAGCGTCACGTCACAACTGTGGCCATGGCCACCTTTCCTCCCTGTGTCCATTGCAGCATTCTGGCAGCTTGACGGGGAGGGCCACATACAGGGTTATTCAAAGAGAGGTGAAAAGCAGGAGAATGACTGGAGAATGGAAAATTCTTGGTCAAAATAACCAAACCAGAAAAATTCTCCCATTTATCTCACTTTCCAAATCGGCTATTATGACCTAGAATTTTCCATTCTCCAGTCATTCTCCTGCTTTTCACCGCTCTCTGAATAACCCTGATAGTGTAACATGCGTTATAGTATCACACATTACACCGGACGTGCTGAAACCCTCCCAACAGACAGCAGTGAACCCGTAAGTGATAAACGTCCTGCACAATAACCCTCCTCCTCTCCACTCTCTCTCTCCTCCTCCAGCCGCGATTCTTCTCAAAGACAATGTGCAGGTTTATTTGTTTTATTTTTATGTTATACTGTGCAGTATTTTGTATTACTGTAATCATTTTCACATTACTAAATGGTTGTGGAACCAATCGTCAGAGTTTCCATTATTTCTTATGGGGAAACTCACTTTGATATAAGAGCGCTTTGGATTACAAGCACGTTTCCGGAACCAATATATAATGATATAATATATAATGATATATTATAATGATAATATAATGTATATAAAAAATGCTGAATAAAACTAAACACAGTATGTAGACTAAAGAGAGTATGAGTATGTTTTGTTTAAAAATCGAAGAATATATTCTATATGCTTACATTAACTCTTTACGGGCTAAATTACAATCTTCACGCAAACATTTGTGCCGGCGCAAATAATCATTAACGTGAGGGGTAAAACCATTTGAACCAAATCCCATATTACATATTCAGCGCAACAACCGGGCGCAATCGTCTACCGCGGGTGAACCTGCGCGAACCCTGTGCGAGCTTACTGTACTTCGCACGTCCTATACTCAACATTGTGAGCGCAAATGCGAATGTGCGCTGGGACAAGTAAGGTATTACAATCTATTTTGCGGTAATTACCGCATGGCCTTTGCGCGAATAATTTTAGCAACTCCTAAAAGCTGGTGCTAATGGCAAATCTGAACAACCTGGCTAACCCCAAATATACAGGTCCATAAAAAGGAATGCACCAAAGCACAGTGGCCCATTCAAATCATACCAAACCAATACAATGGATGAAGTTGTGTGTGCGTGTATAATTGCTGCAGCATATATGCTCGGATTGACAGTGGCAGACGCAATTTGTTAACGTGAGACAGGTGTGGTTGTTAATCCTGATTGGCTGAATCTCGAAAAAAGACTGCGCGCGCAAAGATTTTTGCGCTAGACGGTACTGCGCGTGCATTTGGGCGCGTCCTGTTTGCGCGCGCAATTGATTGGCGGATGAAAAAAGACGCGAGGATTGTAATTCCAGCGGTGATTTGCGCACGCAAAAGTTTAACACTTGGCGCAAAGATTTTCGCTTTACGCAATCCTTTTTGCATGAAGAATGTAATATAGCCCAACATCTTTTATTTAATCTATGCTGCATGGGTGTTTGTATTTTGTAACTAAGAATCATCTAAAGTATGTTGATGTTAGGTGTGTGCAGAAGGGTGTGCACACTCAGTGAACTGCTCCTGCTTTTGACATTTTAGTTCCCCATCTACAGTTTTTGTGTTTTTCTTATTGGTGCTCGAGAAAGAAAATAGCCGTTAAACGTTTGTGATTAATTACAGATTTTAATTACTAAGTAAAACATGTATGCACACTGCACACCATAAGATATTCCCTGCGAACACCTATATTTTATTGGAAAAAAAAGGTGTCATCTGCGCTCGTTTCTATATAGTTCCATGTGCCATATAGTTCCAAAATGGCCATTGAAACGTAAGCTCACGCGCCCCTTCAAGGCACCTCTTTGTAGAGTGAGTCCCTAACCAATGACCAAAAGCTGCTCCTCTGAAAAACTGCATGCCCTCCTGCTGCTTTTCAGCTAAGGAGAGGCAGAAAATGGTAGGTTTTATTTATACGCACCAAGCACTTCTCATTTGGGTTTAAAACTCTGACTATAACAGCGCTCAGAGTTTCAGTAAAACAAGGAAATAATATTGTTCTAACCTCTCTGAGCGCTGTGATGAGCAGCAGTCAGTTACTGTAACAGCTTTGCCTGACACGGGGCACTATTACAATGTTGGTGCTAACTTAACCAGAGCTGTTGTAAACTGAAAACCTCCATAGACTATAATGGCTCTGGTTAAGTTAGCACCAACTATGTAATATGGCCCACATTGTGCTGAGAGTGAGAGATACTGTAACAAGCAGCGATCTCAGCCCTCTGAGGAGCCACTACAATAGTAATTGTATCCATTGGTTTTCGGATGGATGAAATTAGTTTTCATACTAAAGAACTGAAAACGAATTTCTTTAGTAACTAAATAAATTGCATTTTAGGACTAATCCATTAGTTCAAAACGAAATTTTGTGCTGTGCACATGTCTAGCTGTAACACCAGTTAGTAATTTTTGCTGCTGTTCCTTATTCCATGTTTTTGTTTTTAACCCCAAATGGGAAGTGCTTGGTGCGTATAAATAAAACCCACCATTTTTTGCCTCTCCTTAGCTGAAAAGCAGCAAGGGGACATGCAGCTGCTCAGTAGAGCAGCTTTTGGTCATTAGTTAGGGACTCACTCTACAAAGAGGTGCCTTGATGGGGCGAGTGAGCCTATGCTTCAATGGCCATTTTAGCAAACTAAAACCTCTCATGTTTTGTTGCAAATGGAACTATATAAAAACGAGCGCAGATTTTAATTAATATTAATTTAAAAAGAAACGAACGCTGTTGACACCTTTTTTTTTCCTGTTATGTTTTATGCATGAACACTGGGTTGTTACTCTTGTTTGTTGCAGCCGCTCTGGTGAGTATAGGCGCGACGCCATCTTTTCTGTTTGTACCTATATTTTATTATTCAGAATATTAGCTTGCAAAACAGTATTTCTAAACTCTGGCCAAATAATTCTGTTACACATGCACATACCAGAGTAGGAAAAACATACCGCATCAGTATGGTAAATAGCGTTAAGACTTTGTGATACCTTACTTATCCAAAAGCTAATTACTGATTGCGCTCCCCATGTTAAGTATAGGATGCGCAAAGTACAGTAATCTTGCACAAGCTACTGCAATCACCTATGCACTAACGGATTTTTTTTTTATTAGCGTCAGAAAGATAATCAGGGGAGTATGCATTAAAGACACTTATCCTGACATTAATGCTTACATATCCGAATGCTAACGTTAGCATTCGTTCTGGAATCTCGCCCTGGGCTTTTTGTTGAAAAATTATTAACAAAACATTTATTTGTAAAGTGAGATATGATTTTGAACGTTTAAAGGACACTCAAGGGGACAAAAAGGACACTTTATTTTTTAATAAACTAATTGGGCAGCAACTGCCGACAGCCTCTGCCGAATTATTTTTTCCTTTTTTTCCCCTTTTTAATTTATTTATTACTTTCCTTATCTCAATTGCCACGAGCAGCTCCTTCTCTTCGGCTCAGGGAGTTCAAACCTGGAAGTCCCTGAAGCTTTCTAACTTGCATAGCATAGGTGCCTCAAATTGCAACGGGACCTGAGCACTTTTCATATGTAAGTTATTATTATAATTATTATTATCATTTATTAATATAGCGCCCAGGGCCTGCGCTGCCACTAGGCGAGCAAGGTGGCCGCCTAGAGCGCATGCCCGCCTAGGGCGCAGCGCCGGGCCCGAAAAAAAATAAAATTGAGTGTGTGTGTCCGCCGGCGCCGCGGCGCGGCCGGGGGTCCGGGGCACCGCAATCAACACACCCAGCAGGCTCCGCCTCCGCACGCACGCAACGCCTCCGCACGCACGCAACATGTCAGCGGCACCTGCACGTGTTGGGGCAGGCGGCAGCACGCGCGCCCCCACGTCAGACGCCGCTGGAAGCCTGAAAGGAGGAGGCGGAGACTAGGCGCTGGTCCGGAGTCGACAGAAAGGAAGCTGCTCTCCTCGGCTGGAGACAGAGTCCTGTGTGCTGAGCCTGCGCCTGCCTGTCACTGGGTCGACTGTCTGAGTCAGTGACACTGACAGTGACACATCTTCAACAAGTCGACAGACACAGCAGGTATGGGGGGGCGCAATTTCGAAATTGGCAATATATATGTCAGCGCCGGCCCTGTATATATGCTGCTGAGTCACGTGTTGTCTGTGATGCATCTGATCTGTGAGCTGGCACTCAGGCCCGCCCAGCCCTGCCCTGGTCCCTGGCCCTGGCAATATATATATAAAATATACGCATGATGGGATGACGCCACGCCGCACTGGGAGCCGCACTGAGAAGCCATCCAAAAGGAAGCAGGGAGGAAGCAGCAGAGGGTAGCAATGAGGGCTTCTGGGAGTGGAGGTGGTGGATTGCTGGTTTGTCTCAGGATGTTGCTTCTGATAGTGAGAGATTTATTTAAGAAGTAATCTGCCAGGTTCTGAGCACTAAAGGCAGGTGAGGGGGATGTGCAGGTCGGTAGAGGAGAGAATTGAAAGTGTTTCGGGTTGGAGATCAGAGTAAATAATATAGTTACCTTTACCTAATATACAGTGGCAAGAAAAAGTATGTGAACCCTTTGGGATTACGTGGAGTTTTGCATAAAATGTGCTCTGATCTTCATCTAAGTCACAACAATTTGAAAAACACAGTCTGCTTAAAATAATACAACACAAACATTATATGTTTTCATGTTTTTATTGAACAGAACATGTAAACATTCACAGTGCAGGGTGGACAAAGTATGTGAACCTTTGGACTTAATAACTGGTTGACCCTCCTTTGGCAGCAATAACCTCAACCAAACGTTTCCTGTAGTTGCAGATCAGACCTGCACAACGATCTGGAGTAATTTTGGACCACTCCTCTTCGCAAAACTGTTTCAGTGTAGCAATATTCTTGGGATGTCTGGTGTGAATCGCTCTCTTAACCACTTCAATGCTAAGGACGCGCTCAGCGCGTCCTCAGCATTACCGCTGGTGTGCTGAGGACGCGCTGAGCGCGTCCTCACATTGGGGTCAGCGTTCGGCCGGGTTCCGGCCGATCGCTGGCCCCTCCGGTGCGGGCTGACATCCTGGATGTCAGCCCGGCATCCGGACCAGCAGCCGCCATTATTAGGTGTCATCGCGGGGGTGCGATGACACCTAATTCAGGCGCCCCCCCCGCATGTGCGGAGGAGGCGCCTGAAAGGGAGGGGGGGGGAGGTCCTTCGGACCTCTCTCCCTCCCGATCGGCGGCGCACAGGGGGTTAACCCAGGCATCATTTGGAAGGGCACAGCCTGCCCTTCCAAATGATGCCTGGCATTAACCCCTGGGGAGCTGGATCGCAAATCGGCGCTGAAAAGCGCCGATTCGCGATCCTTCCCGGGAGCTGGCCGACATCTTGGATGTCGGCCAAGCCTCCGGGAACTCCCCCAGAGGACTGGCGTCATCGTGCGTAGCACGATGACGCCAGTCCTACAGTTAACCCCTAACTGCCACCAACTGTGGAGATAGGGAGTTCCAATGAACTCCCTATCTCCTGATCCGTGGCAGCTAGGGGTTAAATTTTGATATCGTTGGATCGGCCAGAGCATGGCCGTTCCAACGATACCAAACATGAAAGTTAAAAACGTTGTAAAAAAAAAAAAAAAAGAAAAAGAAAAAGAAAAAAAATTAAAAAACAAAATTAAAAAAAAAAAAATAAACACTTTTTTTTCTTTTTTTTGGGTTTGTTAATGCAGCAATATTGTTCCCATTTCAATTATAATGTGAACAATGATGCTGCACTAACGATTTTTGTATGCGGTGCGTTTGTTAAAAATAGTGTCATTTTCCCCAAAAAAAAATGTAACGAGACCCCATCTCTAATTTTTTTAACAAGCGCACCCCATACAAAATATAACCGCAATTGCTCGCATGTTAAAATGTGGAAAAAAACACTTTACACGTTGTAAATTATTGAAAATACATATTTTATTGCATTTTTTGTTATAATATACAGAGATGACATAACGTATACATATAATAATGACATATTATGAATCTACCGAGTCTGACGGAAAGAACGATATATAATATGTCGGTGTCATATACTAAAATAAGCCTTCAAAACACGTTTAAACATGATGCGCAAAACAGGTAAAAAATGACCTCAGCACAGGGGCGGGAAAAGCCTCAGCAGCGAAAGGGTTAAGGTCATGCCACAGCATTTCAATCCAGTTGAGGTCAGGACTCTGACTGGGCCACTCCAGAAGGCGTATTTTGTTTTGTTGAAGCCATTCTTTTGTTGAATTACTTGTATGCTTTGGGTCATTGTCCTGTTGCATCACCCATCCTCTGCGAAGCTTCAGTTGGCGGACAGATGGTCTTACGTTTTCCTGCAAAATGTCTTGATAAACTCTGGAATTCATTTTTCCATCAATGACAACAATCCGTCCAGGTCCTGAGGCAGCAAAGCAGCCCCAAACCATGATGCTCCCTCTGCCATGTTTTACAGTGGGGATGAGGTTTTGATGTTGGTGTGCTTTGCCTTTTTTTCTCCACACATAGTGTTGTGTGTTTTTTCCAAACAACTCAATTTTGGTTTCATCTGTCCACAGAATATTTTGCCAGTAGTGCTGTGGAACATCCAGGTGCTCTTTTGCAAACTTCAAACGTGCTGCAATATTCTTTATGGACAGCAATGGATTCCTCTGTGGTGTCCTCCCATGTACTCCATTCTTGTTTAATGTTTTCCTTATTGTAGATGTGTCAGCAAAAATGCTAGCATGTGCCAGAGATTTCTGTAAGTCTTTAGCTGACACTCTAGGATTCTTCTTTACCTCATTAAGCATTCTGCGCTGTGCTCTTGCAGTCATCTTTACAGGACGACCACGCCTAGGGAAAGTAGCAACAGTGCTCAACTTTCTCCATTTGTAGACAGTCTGTCTTACCGTGGACACATGAACATCAAGGCTTTTGGAGATACTTTTGTAACCCTTTCCAGTTTCATGCAAGTCAACAATTCTTGATCGTAGGTCTTCTGAGAGCTCTTTTCTGTGAGGCATGGTTCACATCAGGCAGTGCTTCTTGAAACCAGTAAACCCAAAACTGGTGTGTGTTTTTAAAGGGCAGGACAGCTTTCAGCAACAGATCCAATAATATCACACTGATTGGACTCAAGGTTGGCTCACTCCTGGCTCCAATTAGCTCTTGGAGAAGTCATTAGGCTAGGGGTTCACATACTTTTCCCATACTGCACTGTGAATGTTTACATGTTATGTTCAATAAACACATGAAAACATATAATGTTTGTGTTGTATTATTTTAAGCAGACTGTGTTTTTCAAATTGTTGTGACTTAGATGAAGATCAGAGCACATTTTATGACCAATTCATGCAGAACTCCACGTAATCCCAAAGGGTTCACATACTTTTTCTTGCCACTGTACGTACCTTTGTTCGATACACAATATCTTTAACATAACCCCATAGAAAGAAGTTGGTTTTTTCGGTGAGACATCAATTACCGCAAATATTTACCTTAACCTCTTGACTGAATACGTGGCACCACAACTACATAGCCTTCAACCAACCATCATTTACCAGCAAGATGGTACACCACCACATTGGAGACTGCATGTTCATGGGTTGAAACATTTCCAGACCGATGGATTGGAGGGGGTGGCCCAATTCCCTGGCCACCTCGTTCACCAAATATCACTCCACTCGACTTCTTTCTATGAGGTTATGTTAAAGATATCATGTATCGAACAAAGGTACGGGACATCACTAATCTAGAGCAGAGGATCACTGATGCCATTGCCACCATTGATGAGGGTATGCTGCAGCGAAAATGGCAAGAAATCGAGTACCGTCTTGATGTGCTATGTGCAACTAATGGTGCCCATATAGAGGTTTATTAAATGAGGCAAAAAATACTTAAATATATACGTCTCATTTTGTAATAATTTTTACTTATAGGTCTTTTCATTTGCCTTTGTAAAACATTTTTGAAATTGTAAAGAGACTTTATGGACACCCTGTATAATAGAAGAGTAGATGGCTTGTTTGGCCAAGTGAAGGGCAGAGTTGTATGACTGCAGAATGAACTTGAAATTAATGAAATAGGCTTTGGAGCAGGATTTCCTCCAGGCACACTCTGCAGTGTATGAGCATCTTTGCAGGTAGCTGGTCTGGTTCCATAGCGCCTGAATGATGGATCGAAGCTGCATCTCTGAGACCAATCACTACAGTTATTGCTGTCATAGACAGTGACGTCTGTAAAGTGGTCAGGATAAGAAGAGTGTCCCTTTAACCAGTTGAACGTGAAGGACAGGCGTGGAGCATCCTCCGTTTTCACTCCGGAGCGTGGACGATGCTCCAAGAAGGTCTTCCAGGTCTCCGTTTATTGTGCCCCGGTACCTTCGATCTGCGGCATGTCTCCCGCTGGCCTGACTTGCCCAGGGATACAGGTGGCCTTGCTAGCCCAGGTCTGGCTGTGGGCATGTCGCAGATCAAATGATGTCATTGTGCCGAGGCGTGATCATATCTGATCGACAGCTGACCCAGAGTCAGTGGGAAAGCTGTATAATGGAAGAGGGTGGGTCCTTTGGACCCCCTCTATCTCCTAATTGGTGTACACAAAAAAGGCATCGTTGGAGAGGTCACAGTGTGTCTCTTAAAGATATTAATAACTTTTCTTTGGGTGGGCATATAACAATGTGTAAAAAAAAATTATAAGTGGTAAGGGAGTCTCTACTCTCTAAGGGCAAATCAATAAAAAACCTGCATAGAGACCCCTATATCAATTTTTAGAAAAACACACACCCCTTTTCAATTTTTTATTTGTTATCGTTAAGTTGTGACTGGCAGGAGGGGGCTAACGCTGGCCACTTCAGCGGGTGCCTCCTTCGGCCTGCCTAACCACTGACCCACAACATGTGTCATTGGCTGCAGGGGGACGTCTGAGTTCAGACAGTCCCGCAGCAGCCAACTAGTACTAGTATGGCCCGTGTCTTCAAGGCCCGCCCACCGCAGGGATGGTATGCCCTGCGGCGGGAAAGAGTTGAAGGGACACTAAGATGTAACTAGATTACTTGTGCATTACAAATAAAACCATATTATAATACACATGCTGTTGTTTTTTTCTTTGTTTGAAGTAATTGTATGTAAAAAGGAAAAATAAAATTTGATTTTTATCTCCTGTTTCCACTTTGTGTATTTTTCCTATGATGCAACATTTACCAAATGCTTTGCTTCTTTTGTTCTTTCAATCTACAGTATTTAACAGTTAATGAGGTAGAGGAGGGAATGTTTAAATAAGGCAGCAGGAAGGCTAACTCAGATAAGAGATGGCAGCTGAATGAGATATGACAGGGAGTGTAAGAGACTTCTAATCTATCGCCTGGAGATGTCCTTTGAATATATACCACACAGTACAATGAATTGAGTCAGTGATCAACACAGAGTGAGGACCAAGTGAGGTAAAAACACTTTGGGGGGCCAATTTACAACACAAATATCACCAAATAATTGTATCGAGTGACACATATAGAATTAAATAGTTTCTTAAGTACACTGACAATAGAGAAAGAAAGCATATGTAAAATATCAGTAGCACAAAATAAACAAAATACGAAGATTTAGTTGTTTCGTGGTATTGGTTAGAGGCATTTAACGAGAAATAAGCGGCTTGAGGCAGCCAAAAAAATAATGAATGTCACTTGCTTGTTCTGCCATGCTGAGTTCATGGATTCTTATCGTTATGTTATTTCTACCAAAACATTTCAGTTAATCTGTCTTTTTATCGAGAGCTCTTGGTTTAATATATAAAGTTCCTAAACCATGCATGCTTACTACAAACCCTGAAGCAATAAAACACAGGTTAAATTACACATAGTAAACGCAAATTACGTATGCTCACGTGTAGCGTAAATGTTAATCAGATATTAACTAGTGCATACTATATTATATGTATTTCTCAACGCACATAATGTAAAGTACATGTGAATATTTAATCATAAATATCATAATCATGTACAATTTACCTGTTTGTCAGTCGTACTCTCCTGCTACACAGATGAGCCAGTATGAATAGCTATGAACCTTGTACTATTATTACAAGTTAGTATTTTATGCACAGAGGTTGGACAATAATAGAGTGAAACAAAAAGTGCCTGTGTAAAACTCGCCCAGCCAGAATTGATTGGCAGGTGACATTAGTAATACGATTAGGGTAATGAAAGGGAAGCATACCTATCCATTTGTTTATAACAATGCCTTATACATGCAAATTAGATCCTGTATGAACATTCTGATGACTAGTTGGTAATACATTTAAAAAAAATATATATTTATGTTTATTAGCGGATCAGTTGCAGTACAGAGATATGAGAGCGCCGTACAAAAGGACAGTCGAACAATAACAGAAAAAAACGTTAAGACTTCAACTTCTGGCACTTCGCAGTTCACAAATGACACATGACAATTGCAATAGGGAACGCCCTATGCTAAGGCCACATAAACTGAGAGGATGAGCTTCTTTCTAAACAGGACAAAGATATTACCCCAGAGAGGGACCTCCAGCCAGGGCAGAGCAATTAGAGGAGAGCACACAGTCAAATCGAGGCCAGAAAGCGAGATAAAGTGAAGTCGGAGGGCGAAGAAGGGACCGGCATTGAGCCCCTCAGCATTTTTAAGGACTACCAGAGAGCTCAGAAAAAGGTGTTCTGGGATAATGTTTTTGTGTCCTCCAGGAGGACGTTATAGAGGGGGGACCAAGCATGGAAAAACTTCTTAGTTCTATACTCCTGGTGTAAGGAGGATTCTATCCATTCAGTCACAATTTTGGAATAAATTTGAATGTATGCCATGTGCAAAGAGGGGGGGAGTGGGGGAAACCCATTGGGACAAAATAGCCTTTTTTACCAGTTGCTGCCAGCAAGCCAAGCCAAAACCGATGGTATTTGGAAAGGGGTCGAGTTGAGGAAGGAAAATGTTGAAAATGGCCCATTCAGGAATGAAAGGGACATCTACACAAAGAAAGGTGGAACCAAACCTGCGCATAGAATCCAAAAATATTTGGATGAAGGGGCAGGACCACAGGCAGCGCCATAGGTCAGCTGGGGAGTGCTGGCATTTAAGACATCTGACATTGGGCAATAGCCCCGCACAGGCCATTCTGTTAGGCGTCATATAGGCCCGGTGGAGGACTCTATACGACATGTCCCAGTAGCTGGCAGAGGGGATATAACGCCTGGACGACACAATGGCCTTGATCAGGTCAGGAGGGGTTAGGGCCGGTAATTTAAGGGTCCATTTGGATATCGCTTTCCAGGGCTCAGGTGTCGGTATTGAAGCCTGCCGAAGAGTGTAAATATTGTAGGTCAAAGGTGGAGACACGTACTGAGTGAGCACTTAGTTATCCAATGGATAGGTCAGGTCGATGGGGGATATGCCGCGTAGTTGGTTGAGAATAAAGTTTCAGTTGTAAATAATAAATCGGATGTATACATAGAAGGGCAATAAGGTCCTTAAGAGCTGAAAAAGAATAAGAACTGTTATCCAGGCCAGTTTGGTGGTGTATAATAGCGGATTAGTCTGTAGCTGTGGAGGAATGGTGGGTGGGTGGTGATGGAGGAAGGTCAATAGGGAGGAGGAGGGTAGCAAAACCTGTTCCACCCAGGGGTCAGTGAAATATGCAGTGCCCTGCTACCAACCTGAGACATAGCGGTACAGAGCTACCAAGTTGTAATCCAATAAATTAGGGAAATTAACGCCACCTCGTGAAAGCGTTTGTTGGAGGCCAAGTAGTGAAATGCTAGTCCACCGGTCCTGCCAAATAAATTATGCATACAATTTGAGAAATGTGCAAAGATTTGTGGGTCGTAAGAGTATGGTAACACTTGTAAGGGATAAAGTTACTTTGGGAAAAGATTAATTTTAATGAGAAATGCTCAACCCAGGTAAGAGAGTGAAAGATAACCCCATGTCGCCAGTAATAGTCTAGTTTGAGCTAAGAGAGGGCCAATATTAAGACAATATAATTTAGAAACATCAACGAGAAGAAATATTCTCAGATATTTAATATGAGGAGACGGCTCCCACTGGAATTGGATCGTGTTAAGCCAAACACCTCAAGGCGGGGGTCCCAGGGGGCGTGCGACAGTTTTACCGTAGTTAATCCTAAAGCTCGTGGCTATGTGGAAGGAATATAATAAGGATAAGAGTGAAAGAATATCCGAAGCAAGATTAGAGAAGAATATTAAGAAGTCATCTGCACAAATGCTATCACCTTAATACTAACAGACAAACTCAAATGAATGCCAGCAATATCAGTGATCATCTCTAATATGCGTATGAAGGGTTCCAGGGTAAGGATGCGCCGAATGCCCCCGGGTTCGGTTAGACTTCGAACTCGAACAATTTCAGAAGTTCGAGTTCGAACTCGAACACGATCCGAACTCAATGTAAGTCAATGGGACCCGAACGTTTGATTTTTAGAGTGCCCTCCAAGAGGGCATATATGCAAGATATTTGCCATAAAAGGTGTATGGGGGTCCGGGTAGTGCCCTGGGGGACAGGAAACAAGGACAAAAAGGTTTTAAAAAAAACGTTTTAAAGGAACAGTGAGTTTTCCATGAAATAAAGGTTAAGAATAAAAACAAAAATTTCCTTTAAATTTCGTGCCTAGGAGGTCCCCATAACCTGCCCGTGAAGTGGCGGATTTGTAAGATGTATAGAAACATTTAAAAACAAAAAAATGACATTTCAGATGACGGTAAATGGTTTTCCTTTAATCTATTCATAAACAACTGCTTGGGGTCACACCGTAAGCCCTCTGTGGTATTGTGGAAGAGTGCAGTGGTGGACCCTGCGGTCCAATATTAAAATGATATAAATCTGGTATAGGCGTCAGTGGGAGTGCACCCAAATATTTTACCGTTGGTGGCAGCAAGTGCCTTCACACCGTAAGTAACCCCTTTGTGGTATTGTGGAAGAGTTCAGTGCTGGAGGTTTTGGGAATGCAGAAGAGATCCCCAATCTATTCAGTTATGTCAGCATCAGGGGATTGATAGCTGCTGATCCAGGACTGATTCATTTTTATAAATGCCAGCCGGTCTACAGAGTCGGTGGACAGATGCACTCTTTTGTCTGTGACAAAACCTCCAGCGGCACTGAACATCCTTTCAGAAAGCACGCTGGATGAAGGGCAACCTAGTAGCTGCATAGCATATTCGCTAAGTTCTGGCCAGTGATCCTATCTCAACACCCAGTAAGCCAGTGGATCATCTGCTGTAAAGTTATCCAGGTCTGCCCTTGCCCCTAGGTAGTCCTGCACCATACGGTGAAGATGCTGGCAATGGGTTCCTACATTTGACGTCCCTGGGCGTCGTGGACTAAAACAATTTAAAAAGGCATCAGTCAAGTGGCCCCGGCCTTCACCGCTCTTCCTCTGATCATCCGCAGCCTCAGAAGCACCTGTGTCATCACTTGGTAACCTACCAGTGCCTGGAAAGGTGTTACACAAGTGTCGCTTCAGAGCATCCTCAAGTTGTTTCATCCTGTGCTCCCTCTGTGCGGGCAGGATGAGCTCTGCAACTTTACCCTTGTATCGTGGATCAAGAAGGCTTGCCAACCAGTAATGATCCCTCTCCTTGATAGCCCAAATCCTGGGGTCCTTTAGCAGGCTTTGCAGGATAAGGGAGCCCATGCAGCGTAGGTTGGAGGTGGCATTAGCTTCCGAGCTTTCCTGGTCCCATCGTGCACTTTCTCCTCCCAGCCACGTACTAGTCCTTGGGTTTCTGGGCACACAAAACCCTCCCTTGAGGAATCCCCACCTTCAATGCCCCCACTACTTAAATATTCCTCCTCCTCATCCTCCTCCTCTCTGATCTGAGGACCCACAGGAATGCTGTCTGCATAAAGACTGGGGCCTTGAGAGCTAGGGAAGGCCTGCCCTTCCTCCCGCTGCTCTGACTCTAGTGCCACATCTATAATTCCCTGCAGAGTGCGCTCCAGCAGGAACACTAAAGGAATTGTGTCACTGATGCATGCACTGTCCCTGCTCACCATCCTAGTTGCCTCCTCAAATAGTGAGAGTACAGTGCATGCATCCTTGATCATCAGCCACTGCGGGGGGAAAAGACACCAAGTTGACCTGAACCTGTCCTTGTGCCATACTCACACAGGTACTCATTGATGGCCCTCTGCTGCTTGTGCAGGCACTGCAGCATTACCAATGTCGAGTTCCACCTGGTGGGCATGTCACAGATCAGACGGTTTGTGGGAAGGTGGAATTCTCTTTGAATTTCTGCCAGGCGAACACTTGCTGGGAATGACCATCTGAAGTGGCTGCAGACTTTTCTGGTCTGGCTGAGAAGCTCTGCCAGCCCTGGGTACCTGGTTAGGAAACGCTATACCACCAGATTTAGGACATGTGCTAGGCATGGTACATGCGTCAACTTACCCAGGCATAGGGCGGAGAGAAGGTTGCTGCCATTATCACAGACGACCATTCCCAGCTCAAGCTGGCGTGGTGTTAACCATCTCTGCGCCAGCCCCTGCAGAGCTGACAGATTTTCTGGCCTGGTGTGGCTCCTGTCCCCTAAACAACCCAGCTCAAGCACAGTATGGCATATTTTTGCTTGAGCCATTGCGTAGCCCCTGCCATGCGTCGGTTTAACTGCCACTTCGCCAGAGACACAGAAGGAGGAGGAGGAAGAGGTGGTGGAGCAGACAGACGTCATATAAACAGCTTTCTGGAGGCGTTGTGGATGAGCAAGCTCCAGCACAGAGTCCCGTCCTGGATCCCTCCCAGCTGCAAGCCGAGTTACCCAGTGTGCCGTGAAGGAAATGTAACGGCCCTGTCCATGCTTGCTGGACCACTTGTCTAAAGTAATGTGCACCTTGCTGCTGACTGCCTTTCCCAATGACTCCATATCATTGTCTTCCACGTGCTGGTATAGTGCTGGAATGGACTTCCGTGAAAAGAACTGGCATTTTGGAACCTGCCACGGTGGTACAGTACATTCGGCAAATTCACGGAAGGAAGCAGAGTCCACCAGCTGGAAAGGCAGCAGCTGTAATGCGAGTAATTTTGCTAAGCTGGCATTTAGACGCTGTGCTTGGGACTATATTTTTTCTTATGCTGCAGCAGCTGGGGCAACGTAATCTGACTGCGTACAATTTCAGCTGATGGGATGCTGTCAGATTCTGAGGAAGGACCTGGTACACCCATTACTGTAGCATCATCCCTGTCAGTGGAGGTTTTAGGCAATGACATGGCAGGACATATAGTGGAGGTAGAGACAGATGAGGAGGAGGAGGAGGACCTATGCAAAGTGTTGTGCCAACGGGATGCGTGGCAGGTGGTCATATGTCGCCTCAAGCACGTGGTACCCAAGCGTGGGATGTCTTTCCCACACTTGATCCTCATCTGACATAGATTACAAATAGCAACGGTGCGGTCTGCTGCACATTTCTTAAAGAACTCCCAGACAGCAGACTTCCTGTGCTTTGAGACAACAGCGCTCTGCACCTGAGCAGGTGTGACTTCTGATGCCTTGGACTGGCTACGGTTGGTCATAGAGGACGTTCTGCCTCATTTTTGTTGTGCCTCCTCCTCCCTTGACTCCTCTGTTCCATCAGGCACCCAGGTGGAGTCAGTGACCTCATCATCGTCATCACCCCCTATCTTTTCGCCACTAGAACCAACCTGACAATATGCTGCAGGTGCTGGGGGAACACGAGTGCCAGTTCTTTGTGTGTCACTGGCACCCCCTCCCTCTAGGCTGATTTTACTTCCTTCCTCAACCACAGAGTTTGAATCAGAGCACTGGAGTTGCTGCGCATCCTCAAGCTGCATGTCACTGTCATTGCAGTCAAACAATTCAGCTGACTCCTCCGTGTACGTTGGTGAGGGTACGGCAAGAGTAGCTGTGGACATGGAGGCTGCATTAGATGCTTTGGCAGCTGAGGTGGACTGTAATCCACTACAAGCCTGGCTGGCAGAGGACTCGGAGGATGAGGATGGCCTGGTTAGCCAATCCTGCAAATCCTCTGTATGTTGCTGCAGCATAAGACGGCCAGCACCAGTTAAAAAGGACAAGCGTGCCCCTGCAGAGGATGCACCATGTCCACAATGACATGGGGCACTGCCTTCCGACACAGAGGCTGCTTGCCCTCTTATCTGTGTCTGGGAGCGTCTGCCTGTCCTTTTTGGTCTTTCTGACATGGTGAGTGATATATAGATTAAAGATATGCATAACTCTGATTCAACTCTGGTATAAAGATTGGAGATATGCAGAACTCTGATTCAACTGTGTTATCTAGATTAAAGCTATTCAGAACTCTGCTATAAGTCAGTGATTTCACTGATATTTTCCCTGCAAGGCTACCAATGTCCTCTACTCTCTCTGATTCACTTCCTCTCCTACAGGCTGCAACACCCTGATAGCTGGCAAGACCCAGATTCAAATATCCAGAACTCTGCTATAAGTCAGTGATACACCCTGATAGCTGGCAAGACACAGATTCAAATTTCCAGAACTCTGCTATAAGTCAGTGATACACCCTGATAGCTAGCAAGACACAGATTCAAATTTCCAGAACTCTGGTATAACTCAGTGATACACCCTGATAGCTGGCAGTGTCAAGACACAGATTCAAATTCTCTGAGCCCTCTGACTCTGAGCCCTGATTGGCATAGTCTTGCACCTGTCTTGCACCTGACCACAGGTCAGGTGCAAGGCTGTAGCCAATTACAAGCTTCAGGCCAGTGGAAAAGTGCATTGTGGTCCATTGTGGGCGAACACGCGGCGAACACATAGAAATGTTTGCTGTTCGGCGAACAGTCGAACAGTCAATGTTCGCATCGAACCGCCAGCTCATCCCTAATTGTGATTTGTATTGCTGTGGAGCTCATATGCATCGCACATTACAGTGAGTTTTATAGTGGTGGAGCTCTGTGATACAGTATTGTGCAGTGTGTATGAGCGTGAGTTTTATTGCTGTGGATCTCTGTGATATGATCATATACATCACTGATGTCTGCTGCATCTGTAAATCTAGAGGGGGCACAATGGATTCCCTAATTTGCTGGTGGGTTGAGTGGATATTTTTATCTCATTATAATAATTGTTTTGAAAATTGTGTGTAAAAATAAATTCTTTAGCACAACAATGTACAGGTGGGTGTTATGTTGTTTGGGTGGGGTTTTGCATGGGTGTGGCCATCTATGAGCATGGAACATGGGGATCCCATGATCTCCTATTGCCCGAGGGCTCCAGTCACGTGCGGTGTACCCCAAGGCTCGATACTTGGCCCCCTGCTATTCACAATATTCATAAATGATCTGCCCAATGTCTGCAAAGCTTCAACTGTACACATGTACGCAGACGACACTGTAATCTATATCAGCAAACCAAATCTCCCACAGCTGGAGGCAGTGCTGCAAGAACAATTCACAGAGGTAGAAAAGTGGATCGCAAATAACAGACTTTTTCTAAATACTGACAAAACTGTTACAATGCTCTTTGGAACCGCACCTAAACTACACAAATTGCAAACACCCCATCTATGTGTTGGGACAAAATCAAATGGCACGCTGACCACAGTCACTTCTCTCAAATACCTAGGTATGTGCTTAGACCCAAATCTATCTTTTGGCCCCCACATCGAAAAACTCTCATCTAAACTCTACCCCAAACTAGGTGCCCTGTACAGAAACAAATCCTGCCTGAGCCCCGCAGTAAGAAAGCAGATTGTACAACAAATGCTTATGCCAGCCATTGAATACGGAGATGTAGTGTATGCAGCCGCCCCACAAACACACCTCCAGAAACTTACTACATTGTAGAACTCATTCTGTCGCTTTGTGCTACAATGTAACTACATGACACACCATTGTGACATGTTAAAAGAACTAAACTGGCCATCACTGGACTCTAGACGCACCCTTCACCTTTCCAACCTGGTGTTTAAGAGCTTTTCTGGGAAGCTACCACCCTACCTGAATATGCTGCTTCCCCCAGAAGTTCCCTCATCCTATAACCTCAGATCCAGGACCAGCACCTTACTTGCAATACCACAATACAAAAAGAAAATGGCTCGATCCTCCTTTTCCTACAGAGCACCGCAACTATGGAATAACCTCCCAGACACCGTCAAATCTTCCCCCAGTCTAAAGTCCCTTAACCCCTTAGTGACCGGGCGGTTTTACACAAATCCGTCCGTTCGTGACCGCTGCTGTTTTTACGTTTCTGCGCTCTTAGTGTTTACGTCAAATTTTCCTCTTACTCGTTTATGTAACCCACACATATTTTACACTGTTTTTCTCGTCACTAAATGGACTTTATAAAAATACCATTTTTTTCATCATTTCATATAATTTACTATAAAAAATATTGTGAAATATGACACAAAATTGAAAAAACACCACTTTTTCGAACTTTGACCCCCAAAATTTCTTATGTATCAACAACCGTCAAAAAAAATTTATTCCTTGGTAGTTTCTAAATTTAGTCCTGAGTTTAGCAATACCCAATGTTTACATATTCCTCGCTTTTTTCCTTATTTTATGCAACAATAAGTGCAAGTAGCACTTTGCCATTTCCAAAGAGTTTATTTTCAAAACTAGTGCTAGTGACATTGTAACACTGATATCTGTCACTAATTCCTGAATAACCCTCCACATATACATATTTTTTTAAAGTACACAAATCAAGGTATTAAACTTGGGGTATTTTGACTCTTTCCATGCAAACCATTTTACCACAAATCTATGCCAAAGTTTGAGGAAAAAAAAAATTTGGTGATTTTTTTTTTTTACGCAATTTAAGAATACATGTACTGTGAACTTTAAGGTTTACTGCCAAAAAACACCCCAAAATATGTTCAGCAACATCTTCTGAGTAAATTGATACCACCCAAGTATAGGTATGTCGGGTCATTTGGGGGCTAAAAGGCCTTATTTGGGGGTGCACATTTCAGTTTTCCAACTTGGAATTTTCACATTTCGTCATCATGCACCCATGTCCTATTTGGGACATTTTTGAAGCCGGCCAAAGTAATTTACCCCCATCAAACCATATATTTTTAGAAAGGGCACACCCTGGGGTGCTTCAAAGAGTTGTATTTTAACACTTTCCATGCACTAGCTCTATGTCAAACTTTCAGGTAGTCACTTTTTGTGTTATTTTTTTACACACATTGTACTTTAGGCATGAATTGTCAAATCCAGTTATGGGTTACTGCCAAAAAACACCCCAAAATATGTTCAGCAACATCTTCTGAGTAAATTGATACCACCCATGTATAGGTATGTCGGGTCATTTGGGGGCTAATAGGCCTTATTTGGGGGGTGCGCATTTCAGTTTTCCAACTTGGAATTTTCACATTTCGTCATCATGCACCCATGTCCTATTTGGGACATTTTTGAAGCCGGCCAAAGTAATTTACCCCCATCAAACCATATATTTTTAGAAAGGGCACACCCTGGGGTGCTTCAAAGAGTTGTATTTTAACACTTTCCATGCACTAGCTCTATGTCAAACTTTCAGGTAGTCACTTTTTGTGTTATTTTTTCACACACATTGTACTTTAGGCATGAATTGTCAAATCCAGTTATGGGTTACTGCCAAAAAACACCCCAAAATATGTTCAGCAACATCTTCTGAGTAAATTGATACCACCCATATATAGATTTGTTCTGTTGTTTTTGGGGTGCTACGCCAATCTTTGACATGTGCTTGTCAATTTTCTAATTTGACAAACAGTATCTTCTTTGCTTATCTTCTTTTTAGGGGCCTTTTTACATACCCCAGTTTTATGAACGTGCATATATTTGGTAAGCTAACACCCCAAAGTATTGTAAATGGAGTGTTTTTATGCTATGGATGCATCCGTTTGCTCCAAACAAATTGGATACAGTTTGGTGGTCATTTTTCATTTTCACACCCACATCAGTTTTGGACTGTGATTTAGGAGACACTGTTGTTTGTTACTGCATGAAAACTCTCCAGGTTGTTTTCTGCAAGGTCTCCTGAGTACACCCATGCCCCCCATGCATAGGTTTGCCAGGATTTTGGGAAGGTTCAAATACAATTTTTATGACTTTGTCATTGGAGTTGAAATTGAGATTATTTCTTCAGCTAGGCCTATCTTTGGTTTTGGGTCTACCGCATACCCCAGTTTGAATTATTGCCAGAAAATTGTTTATGTTTGTTATGTTGACACCCCAAGGTATTGCATATGGAGTGCTTTGATGCCATGGATGCAACGGTTTTAGCCCAAAACATTTGAGAAGGTGTGTGGTGTAATTTTTAAATTTTCAGATTTTTACGCCCACAGTAGTTTTGGACTGTGATTTAGGAGACACTGTTGTTTGTTACTGCATGAAAACTCTCCAGGTTGTTTTCTGCAAGATCTCCTGAGTACACCCATGCCCCCCATGCATAGGTGTGCAAAGATTTTGGCAAAATACAGCACCAATTGTAGAACATAAAAATGTACGAATAAAATGTAAAAGTCTGGTGCCTGTCAAACTGGGGATGCTCTCTAGGGGGGCACAGGCTGTTGTCACTGAAGTGCATGAAACGCAAAAGGTTTTCATACCTTCTACGTGACATTGATTGGGGGTAAATGGGGGTAGAGCAGATGGGGCTACTGCTCCAGTAGGAGCGAATTGAGGGCTTCTTTATGATGCCCTCAGCATAGTAAGTGCCCAGAATTTCAGAAATTCTGGCACATCTAGCGGGGTCCATTGCTGCCTTGCCAAGTAGGAGTCTGGCTTCGCAGCACAATGCTGATGGGCATACAGATTTGATTGGGCCACGATGTGGCCCAACAAATCATCCCCCATAAACACCTGCAAAAACTGTGTGGCGGTAAATCCTGCAACATCAATATTGATGCCAGGATTTGCCGTGAAAGGAGGGATATCTGGCCTCTGGCGATGAGGCACTACCCACTCCTCAGCTGGAGCTGTGCGTCTCCTGCTGGCAGGTGGTGACCCAGGATCTGCATCAGAAACATCACTAGATACATCAGCCAGCGTAGATAATGTATCTAGCGACGTCTCTGAGCAATTAGCGGGGTCGAAATGAGGGTCTGAGTCTGACGCAGATGCCTCAGATTCTGACGCCAGGATGGCATATGCCTCCTCGGCGCTGTACACCCTCTCAGACATTATATATAATAGATTATAAAATTTTATAATTATTATATATATAAGCGGATTGTTGGTTCTTAGAAGAACCGTTGGGTTTCACAAGAAAATACAAATAAACACCTAAATCTCTCTAAATCCCTCTAAACCTGCCTCAATTCTTCTAAATCTCCCTAAAATCTCTCTAAATCTGCCTCAATTTTTCTAATCTCACTAAATCTCACTAAAATCTCTAACCTGTCAAATCTGATCTCTCTCTCTCGCTCACCAAAACACAAGTGAGGAGAGGGAGGGAGAATCAAAGAGGTCAGAGCCAATATTTACAAAATATTGACCTGACCTGACAAATTAGAAATTTTATTTTGATTTTTTCTAACTTCTGATTGGATGTTGCTAGCCTGCCTCTCTGATGAGGCAGGCTAGGAACATCCCACTCAACCCCAAGATGACCCTGCCCTTAGAACCCTAACCCTAACCCTAACCGTCATTTTATTTATTTTTATTTTACTTTTTTTTCACTTTTTTTTCACTTTTTTTTCCACTTTTTTTTTACTTTTTTTTCACTTTTTTTTACTCTGCTGGGTGCCTTGATCCCTCGAGGCACCCAGCAGAGCACCTGATCACTGATGTGATCGTTTTTGTACTGAGTGCCACGATACCTCGTGGCACTCAGTACTTCCTGCCGCTACCGGAAGTGATCGCTCGGGGGAGCGATCACGGACGGACCGGCGGCAGGTAAGCATATTACAAGGATGCCTCGATGTCGAGGCATCCTTGTAATATACTCAGAGCAGCTGGAAGCGATACCGATCGCTTCCAGCGCTCTGTAGAAGTGCCGGGCACCTCTCCGGTAAAACCGGATGTGATCGCTCCCGGGGAGCGATCACATGGTGCCCCGGCACTTCTAACCGCCATTGCACGGCTGCCTGGACTCCCAGGCAGCCTGCAATGGCGTTTGAGCTGCTGGAAGCGATCCGATCGCTTCCAGCGCTCAAAAAACGGCAGGACGTACCATGTACGTCAGCGGGTCTAAGAGAGACCCGCTGCAATGACGTACATGGTACGTCCTAGGTCCTTAAGGGGTTAAGACTTCCCAATTAACATACCTCAATACGAAATGCACCTGTAAACATGTAACATAATGACTTTATTTCCTACATATTTATTTTTCTGTTAATCTGTATATTTGGTCTTGTGTTAATATCTTGCATTTTACTATTTTGTAATTCTGTAACCACTCAATGCTCTCGAACCCAGGACATACTTGAAAACGAGAGAAATCTCAATGTATCCTTCCTGGTAAAATCCTTTATAAATAAATAAATTAGTTGACAGTTCGCCCCTGTAAGGGGCTATATATTAAAGTGCTTTAATTCCTAAACCCTTTTTCTATAGTGGATGTAAATACCCTCAAATTAAAGCTGAGAGACTGATGTAGGGGGTGAAAGTGGGGAGGGGTAAATAATCTTCAGATTGAGTATTTTTATTTCTTTATTTGTCTTTTTCAGAAATGGTAGTCACTTCAACACCACCATTAAGAAATCATATTTGTTCTTGGCTGTGCCTCCTATAATTTGCATATTCTGAGCCCTGACGAGGTTTTTTTGGGTTAAGCATCCTAACCCTCCGCACACAGGTGTTCCATAACAAGCATTCTCAAAAGTATATAGTTTAGGACAGATGCCAGAGGCAGGCTAAGCAGTGTTGGAAGTAATTAACACAGCAAATTCTCTCAAGTGAAGCTTTACATGTGCTAATGTGTATATATGGTCTGAGGTCTGTGGGTGGGTGTATATATATATGTATATATATATATATATTATATATATATATATATATATATATATATATATCTGTGTGTTGATATATACGTATATATGTCTGTGTGTGGTATCAATGCATCCCTACTCTATACACGGCGCTCCATGTCCCTATAATATATATACCTTTTTTTATATTTTTATACTATTAATATTAAATTAACAGTAATTTTTGATGTATTTTATTCAGTAGAAACTTTTGCCTATATAACATGTGCTTTGTGAAAATAAAACGGTTTTGTGTGTACATTTTAATTTTGTTAGTGGATTCCTGTCCAGTGCAGGAGAAGGAAATGTAATGTAGTGTAGACACGCTGCGAGGCGGACCGGAGTGAAGTCAAGCCTGCAAAATGTATGCTTCGCTTCGCTACGCTGTGCGTCGCTACACGCTCAGTGTGTCTCAGCCTTTATTCCCGCATCGCTAGCTTACCGAATCAGTTTGTATACTTGTTACTGACCCTGCTTGTTCTGAGGACCCGATCTGTTGCCGACTTTGCCTGCTATTTGACTATTCTGTGTATTCCCTGCCTGTTCTGTTCCTGTTGCTACTGGTGTGCGCCGATTTTCACCATATACAGTAGCGCAGTACAAGTGCCTAAAGATTGCTGACCCGGTTTTGTTATAGCTGCTGATGTAACTGAATAGATCAGGGATCTCTTCTGCATTACCAAAACCTCCAAAACTGCAGTCTTCCACAATACCACAGACGGGTTACTTACGGTGTGAAGGCACTTGCTGCCACCAAAGGCACAATATTTGGGTGCACTGCCACTGACGCCTATACCAGATTCATATCATTTTAATATTTGACCGCAGGGTCCAACCCTGCACTCTTCCACAATACCACAGAGGGGTTACGGTGTGACGGCACTGTTGCCGACACTAAAGGCCCAATTTTAAAGCACCTATTGTTACTTTCATCCAAAGCTTGCATAAGTTTCACCATAATTTAGCCAAAAAAAAATCATTAAACTTGTTCTGCGTGTCCTAAAATGTCTCCTCTTTTCATACAGACTGCCGCCCCAAGCAGTTGTTTATGAATAGATTAAAGGAAAACCATTTACCATCATTTGAAATGTCATTTTTTTGTTTTTAAATGTTTCTATACATCCTACAAATCCGCCACTTCACGGGCAGGATATGGGGACCTCCTAGGCACGATTTTTGAAGGAATTTTTTGTTTTTATTCTTAACCTTTGAAGGAAGAATTGGATTCCAAAGAACCCAAAAGGAAGGTGGGAACAAATGATTAAAATTCTAAACCTTTATTGGACTTAAACGTACACACAGAGAAAAAACGTACACACCCACAAAATGTATAAAAAACACACAAAAAAGGTCATAGATTAGAGACCATAACTCAAGGTCAATGACCAATCACAAAAAGCATATAAGGCAGGGTGAGGTCTCTGTGACAACAATTGTATGACAAAAACTGAGAACCACCACCTGAAAAAAATAATCAGCAAGAGATGCCTAATGATCCCCTCAGAAAAGTATGCACACGTTAGAGTATACTTAAATTCTTAAAGACACGTCCCCACGTCTCTGAGGAGCAGACACAAGCGAAACGCCACTTTGGACGTGCTCTATTAACCCATTTAAGGTTTTCCTCTCGTTGCATGCCTGAGCTGGACGCATCTATATTTTATAGAGAACAATACCATTACAGCACAATCTGTTTGGGCTATGACTGATTGCCCATGTCACGCTCAGTCACAATGGCGGTACCTGGCATGCACCAAGTAGGGCCCAGGTAAAAGGAAAAGCCGCTATATGCAGAGATGCGTGACACAACAATCAGGATAAGGAAATAAACCACAGTAGACACTGGGGACCTCTGCACGGCTAATACCGAAGGAGCCCTATACTGATAGATCGGTCCTTAGAGTGGCCGAATCTGCACTAATAGAAAAAGGTTACCTTGTAGCCGTGCAGAGTCCTGGGGAAAACACAGACACCTGAAGGAGTTATACTCAACAACTTGCAGGGAAGGACTTCAATATACAAAAGCCGTGGTCAACAGGGATACACAACATATAATACAATATGCACAGAACAGCTAGGGATGTCCAGAAGAGTCGTCAATGAATAAACCAGGGGTCAAAACCAAAACGTATACCTTGAGCCAAAGCGGGGATATAGCACCAGAGAAAATCCGTCAGCCAGGCCAGAGGGTCAATACCAGGAAGTCAAATCAGAAACCTAGAACTCAGACAAGGGGGAAACACTGAGAAAGAACTAGGATAGAATAACAGGGAGCTCTCAGGAACAAATCTGTAGCTGAAGTGAACCAGGATGCAAGAGCATGGTGATATGGGCCCATGGCTTTATATAGGGGAGTAATCAGCCCATATCACCAGCAGAAGCTCAATGAGCAATGAACTTAACCCCTGAGCTGCATGTCAGGGAAAGCAGCACAGGGAAACACATGGAAACACAGACATAAGGAATACAGAGGGCAGGGAGACAGGGTTGGAACGTGGGAACGTGACAGTAGCCCCCTCCAAAAAAGGTGACCTCAGGGCACCTACAAAAATCCAAAAAAAAAAACAAAAAAAAACAAGACACACTCAGTCTTCTGAGTCGTCTGAATCTTCAGCAAAATTCTCCATGAGACTAGGGAATCGCTGGAACACAACCCAGTGTGCCACCCGGACCAGTAACCCAGAAGGAGTCCTCACAAAACCATTAGGAACATTTCTCCCTTTAGGAAACATTTTACCAACCAGACTCCCCGATTGCTGAGATTCCTCAAGGTAAGCTAGGAATACAGCCTTATCAGACTCGGAAAGGAGCGTGATATTCTCGGACCCTGGGCGAAGAGTGGCATCCTCGGACCCAATGCGACTGGGGTTTTTCACCCTCTTTCGTCTCCTCTTAGAGCGGGACTTGAGAGGGGTAACCCTATCACAAGACAAGACACTGGTGGAACCACTGTGGGACATGGGCACAGTGGGACTGCAATGAAGCTCTGGAACCGCTGACACACAGCTTGACTGGGTTTCTGGAACCGCTGACACACAGCTTGACTGGGTTTCTGGAACCGCTGACACACAGCTTGGTACTGGCACACAGCTTGGGACTGGCACCGCTGGCACACAGCTTGGGACTGGCACCGCTGGCACACAGCTTGACTGGGTTTCTGGAACCGCTGACACACAGTTTGGTACTGGCACACAGCTTGGGACTGGCACTGCTGGCACACAGCTTGACTGGGTTTCTGGAACCGCTGACACACAGCTTGGAACTGGCACACAGCTTGGGACTGGCACACAGCTTAACTGGGTTTCTGGCACTGCTGACACACAGTTTGGTACTGGCACACAGCTTGGGACTGGCACCGCTGGCACACAGCTTGGGACTGGCACCGCTGGCACACAGCTTGACTGGGTTTCTGGAACCGCTGACACACAGCTTGGAACTGGCACACAGCTTGGGACTGGCACACAGCTTAACTGGGTTTCTGGCACTGCTGACACACAGCTTAGTACTGGCACACAGCTTGGGACTGGCACCGCTGGCACACAGCTTGGGACTGGCTTGACTGGAAGCTTGCCAGCCATGGGCGTGACAACTTCACTGTCAGACAAAGGCAACATGATAGCAGTTCTCTCACCAAACTCCTTGGCTGTGACCGCATTGCCAGACCCCATAATTGTGGCCTTGCTACCTGGCACTATGAGTGCGGTGGGTGATGCAGATAAGCGTACAGCACCGCAGGTAATACAGCCTGTAACAATCTTACGCCCTGGACCACCATTAGGGTGTCTGGCCGTTTGGCGAGGCCACATACGAGAGGCATTAATGGGAATAACCTCCATGGCTTCATCATTTGACTCCCTGGCCAAGGAGTCGTCAAACTCCATTTGTACCTCGGGATCAAAAGGGGAATACTCGACTGGGTCTGAGATGTCAGTTACCCCCTCCACAGACCTGGTTACCCCTGGAAGGGCTCTCCTAGGCCTGGACGGTAAAGGGGGTCTGACCTTGGATACATGGCAGGGTCTGATGCCATCTGACCCAGTAGGGGGCCTGGCACCATCTGACCCATCGTCAGAATATTCAGCAAGGTCAGTAACATCAGTTGCCCCCTCCACAGGTCTGGTTGCCCTAGGAAGGGCTCTCCTAAACCTGGACGGTACAAGGGGTCTGATTACTTTAGTTTTATAATGGGAACTGGCCTTGGTGACTCGACTGTGGGTCGCGGGCACCTTGCCAGTTTCGGCATGCACTGGTGTCTTGCCCGTCCCAGTGCGCACTGGCTGCTTGCCAGCCTCGGCGCGCACTGGCATCTTGCCAGCCTCGGCGCGCACTGGCATCTTGCCAGCCTCGGCGCGCACTGGCATCTTGCCAGCCTCGGCGCACACTGGCATCTTGCCAGCCTCGGCGCGCACTGGCTTGAGCGGGCACCATGAAATAAAATGCAATGAACTGGCACAATAGAAACAGAGCTTGTCAGTTCGCCTTCTATTCATTTCCTCAGGGGAAAGCGGACCACGTACCCTGCTTTCTAGAACAGCTTGATCATTAGAAGGGAGAAAAGCTGTGTCCATTAACCCCTTCCACTTAGACATGAAATCAAACAGGTGCAGCATGGATTCAAACAATTTACGCAGCTCTGCGGGCTTTATGGTTGGCTCTTGCATTATGTCACGATCAGCCACAATGGCGGTACCTGGCATGTGCCAAGTAGGGCCCAGGTAAAAGGAAAAGCCGCTATATGCAGAGATGCGTGACATAACAATCAGGATAAGGAAATAAACCACAGTAGACACTGGGGACCTCTGCACGGCTAATACCGAAGGAGCCCTATACTGATAGATCGGTCCTTAGAGTGGCCGAATCTGCACTAATAGAAAAAGGTTACCTTGTAGCCGTGCAGAGTCCTGGGGAAAACACAGACACCTGAAGGAGTTATACTCAACAACTTGCAGGGAAGGACTTCAATATACAAAAGCCGTGGTCAACAGGGATACACAACATATAATACAATATGCACAGAACAGCTAGGGATGTCCAGAAGAGTCGTCAATGAATAAACCAGGGGTCAAAACCAAAACGTATACCTTGAGCCAAAGCGGGGATATAGCACCAGAGAAAATCCGTCAGCCAGGCCAGAGGGTCAATACCAGGAAGTCAAATCAGAAACCTAGAACTCAGACAAGGGGGAAACACTGAGAAAGAACTAGGATAGAATAACAGGGAGCTCTCAGGAACAAATCTGTAGCTGAAGTGAACCAGGATGCAAGAGCATGGTGATATGGGCCCATGGCTTTATATAGGGGAGTAATCAGCCCATATCACCAGCAGAAGCTCAACGAGCAATGAACTTAACCCCTGAGCTGCATGTCAGGGAAAGCAGCACAGGGAAACACATGGAAACACAGACATAAGGAATACAGAGGGCAGGGAGACAGGGTTGGAACGTGGGAACGTGACAGCCCATAACCGTTCAGCAACATTGTAGCATGTTTAATGTTGAGATGGATTTTAAATCTCATGATCCCCTGTATGTATTATATGAATTTTCTTGCTGAGGAATACACTTTTTGGCGGGGAGATTGCTACTGCTTGCACTTTATTGTGATTTCTCGATCAGTGCATGCAAATTGTAGCTACCAGGTTTACTCCTTGTCTTTATATTTACCAGATGTATTCCATGACGTGGACCATTTATGTTTGCACCTCATCGTGACGCTTTTGAGTGGTGAATGCTAATTACAACAACAAATTTGGTGGCATAAGTCTTTGTATGCACATTTTTTTTTCAAAAAAATTTTTGGAATACACTTTTGGCTGGGTGATTGCTACTGCTTGCACTTTATTGTGATTTCTCGATCAGTGCATTGCAAATTGTAGCTACCAGGCTCACTCCTTGTCTCTATATTAACCAGTTGTATTCCGTGACATGGACCACTTATGTTTGCACCTCATCGTGATGCTTTTGAGTGGTGCATGCTAACTACAGTAACCAATTTGGTGGCACATGTCTTTAAGCATTTAAGTATACTCTAACGTGTGCATACTTTTCTGAGGGGATCCTTAGGCATCTGTTGCTGATTATATTTTTCAGGTGGTGGTTCTCAGTTTATGACATACAATTGTTGTCACAGAGACCTCACCCTGCATTAGATGCTTTTTGTGATTAGTCATTGACCTTGAGTTATGGTCTCTAATCTATGACCTTTTTTTGTGTGTTTTTTATACATTTTGTGGGTGTGTACGTTTTTTCTCAGAAGTCCAATAAAGGTTTAGAATTTTAATCATTTGTTCCCACCTTCCTTTTAGGTTCTTTGGAATCCAATTCTTCCTTCATCATTAGGCCTAAGTCCTGCAAGTTTTTGGTGGACGATTGCTAGTACTCAGAGGCTATAGTAATCACTTGCCACTCCACGCCCCACCCTGTTTTGAGTGGGTGCTTGCTTCTCTTTATTCTTAACCTTTATTTCATGGAAAACTCACTGTTCCTTTAAAAATGTTTTTTTTTTACTTTTTGTCTTTGTTTCCTGTCCCCCAAGGCACTACCCGGACCCCCAAACACCTTTTATGGCAAATATCTTGCATAGATGCCCTCTTGGAGGGCACTCTAAAAATCAAACTTTTGAGTTCCATTGACTTGCATTGAGTTCGGTTCGTGTTCGCGTTCGAACTCGAACTGTTGAAATTGTTCAAGTTCGAATGCGAACCAAACACGGGGGTGTTCGGCTCATCACTACTCCTGTCCTCACTAACAAAGATGGTTGTTGATCTGTTTACTCTGTATATCCCAGCCGTTATTAAGGACCGGTTAGTTAGAGTGTATTGTGTTACTATACCCAGCGGGTTGCTTGACTGTGACACTCAACCTACTATCTGTGTTTTCTGATATCATTACTGACCATATCCCGGCCATTATTAAAGGACCGGTTGGTTAGAGTCTGTTGGCTTGTTGTCTGCAAGCGGGGCTGCCCGATCCTGACACTTTGGGGTAGTTTGCTGCAGTGTTGGGCTTCACTCAGTGTTATGGTGCACCTAAAGCCCAAAAAAAAATATGTTTTAAAATAATCTTTAGAATATATACTTTATGTGCGAGCTGACTTCTTTATATGTGGTTTTTCAGGGAGAGTGGCCACATCAGCAGCACTGCCAATAAATCATACATGTTTTGCACTGCACTTCACAATATCTAATAATATCAAATCTCTCTAATAGTTGAACATATTGACCACTTTTCACTACTTTGGTATGAGAATGGAAATTTAATACACAGACAGCTATCATATGAACATAAGGGTCACCAAGAGCTCATGCCCAGAAACATGACTCATCCCAATAGTAAACAATCAAATATTATTTGATTTTTGAATGTAAGTGACACTGTGGCCACATGAAATCTTGGAGACCATTACTGAATGCTTCAGTGCTCTCCCCACAGCTGAAAAGTTTTTCCTCGTCACTAGATGTAATGAGATAACTCACTAATGGTAATGGCTCCCCAAACTTTTGTAGCAACTCGGTTGTTATGGCTACCCTAAGCCCATTTGCACTTCCTACATGTTGTATAGGAGGCGCAGCATTGGTGCAACCGGAAAGTAACAATCGATCTTGGCACTGCTTCTTATTTTCCATCTGCTCAGACAATAGCTCCTTATTACCGGCTCACCCTTTATAGTTTAAAGTGAACTGCATGTAATCCGACTATTTTTTATTTTAACTTCCTGGTACTATTATTATACCAAAACACAATGCACACAAAACAATGCCCACATATCTACAACAACTCTTTTTCCTCATACCAGATTCTTGAAAATTTTATTCTATACAAGAACATACAATTTAGTAATTCCAATTCCCGAGATTTTTTTATGCTGTTATTGTTAATTTCCAGAAACAATTGGAAAAGTGTAAAATTAAACCAGTGAAAAATTTAATCAACAATCAACACAAACAAAGTCCAAGAAGCTGAGGAAGTTGCTGGAAAAAGTAAGGCACAGAATGCAACACCGAAGCAGAACATCGATATCGTCAACAAAGGATAAAAGAATTACGCCCTGGACTTGACGAACTCAGGTTTAATAGTCGTTTAACAGCCGCCAACTGCGGTCAGTAATTGCAGCTGCCTGTTGGTAGAAGCCCAGGAGTAACATGTCAGTTAAAGGATTATGTCAGCATAGAACAAACTGGCATCATAAGCGCTTCAAGGTCCCTTGGCTAACTGCTAGAGACCCTGATTGGAAGTGCTGAAGCCACAAGTTCAAGTTGATCCAGGTTGAGTAAAACAGAGGTCAGTAACCTTGCCTCCCCCCAGTTGTTGTGCACAAACGGCACGTGGGACATGTCATCGGCTTTCCTCATGTATTGCCGACAACACTTTACATGCATCAGTACTTTACAGTAGCTTCCAGTAGTGGAATTGACATTTCTAACGCTCTCCCACAACAGGATAACATCTTGGATGTCAGCCTTTCCTGTGGGACTTCCACCCACCCACTGTTGTCATCATGCAAGGGGCATGATTACCACAGAAATCGGGATTACCTCGGCCTGGCAGGGAACTCCCATTGCAATCCTATATCTCCAGAAATGCAGTGCTTTTGGTAATGATGGTAATTTGCTCCTGGATACATTAAAAATAAACTGTAATGGAAAGCAGTCTACAGAATATATTTTATCCTATATAACTCTGAGGTATTGTCACAAACTAAACATGCACGTTATCTTTGAGATTTTATAAGTAATTGTTGGTCTATATTCATTAAAGCATGCTACAAGAGAGAGGGGCCTCATTACACAGCAAAACAAAGACATCCAAATTCATTACAATGGTTCCACAAGTTTGCAATTGGGTTTTAATAAAATCAACATTCAAACTCACTGGAGCAAATGGGTTCAAAGAATCCTGCAAACAGGGGCGGACTGACAACTCTTGGGGGCCACCCGGGACACTAGGAGATGATGGGGCTGCCTAATTATACCATTCCATATGTACAACACACCCACATACAAGCCCGTCCATATGTAGATTGTTGTATTACAGAATTTATTTATTTAAATATAGCAGCAGCAGTCATCACTCACTCACTGCAGCTCTGTTGGCCTCACCTCTGCCTGGGCCCTCGGGAAGTGCCCTATTGGCCTAATGGTCAGCCTGCCCCTGCCTGCAAGTGTTGCAAGATCATGACATAGCATAAGCAAAGCATGGCTGATCTGCCAACCCTGTTATCCAGTAAGAAATGACCGACAGCAGGGATCAGCAGCCTTGGATTTCCAGGGGCCTGATTGCCACCTAGCCAATTATAGCAGCTTGCATAGGGAAAAAATCCCGCGTGAGACATTTTTGCCTCGCTACTGACAGTTGTTTTCCAACCAATCTGCTGTATTAGCAATTCGAGTTGGAATACTTTTGAGTCACTCATAGACAGTTGTACTATGTGCCACTCCATGGGACTCCATGGAATATACAGTGAGACCTTGTCTTCCGCTGTCCGCACCAGAGGAAGTAGTGCATTATGCTGACCTCTGCATAATTGTATCGAAGGTAAATAATGGATTTTTCAATCCCTTGAGATTAAAGTGTTCTGTGAGTCTGCTTTTGGAAAAATCACTTAACTTTTGAAAGTCAGTATTTTTTTAAAAAATACCAGCTCCAAACAAAAAGAACAAGCTATGTAGGAATAGTTCATTCTTCTTCTAGGTGCAAATTAGCAGCTCATATAAAACGTATAGTAGCCATAGTTCACAGTAAGCTTCTGTAATGTTGAGCCACAAGCAGAGCCTTCGGCTCGCATGTAATATCGAAGGGAGTTGATACGCTATCATCTGGATCCGATGCGTCTATACCTAGAAGGCCAGGTATTTGAGTGATATTACAAAATGGGATGGCTACACCAAGCAATAGTAGCAAATATATAATCATTATTTAGTATATAAAATATACACAGGGTTATCCAAAGAGATCCGAATTGCTTGAGAAAGGTAACCTTTCCTGGCCATTCGGCTATCCAGAGAGCAGGCAATTCGCCAAATCCTGGCAAATTGCCTGCACATTCGGTGCCTGTTCGAGGGCAGTGAAATCCCCATGAAAAAGCACTGCTTCGGCTATTCAGAGAACACAAACCAGCAGTGAAAGGTTCCCCTAATGCCCTGCCATACGGTGGTTTAATTCGGCAAATTTATTCAGGAGAATCCCATAGGCTTCAATGTTAAAAATATTCCCGTTTTAATTCAATAGCTAATAAACCATTCATTATAAAATTCTGCAGTAAAGAGTCTCTTTATTTATAAATTTTTTAGGATACTTTAAGCATTTTGCAGAATTTTTTTTTTTTTAAAAGTCCGATTTTTTTTTTTTTTTTTTAAGTTTACTTATTTTTTATGTATCAGCCCTCTTTATTATCATTCCCTGTACCTCCTGTGTAAATTTCAGACATTTTAGCTCAGTGGTTTCTTTGCAAACAGCGTTTCATTTTCACAGATTCATACAAATGGTTTTGCTAATTTATTCACTGCCTCCTCTGCATCTCAGCTGCTTCGGCTCTGTGTGATTCGGCTCCTGTTCGGCTGCTTCACTGCGTGTGATTGGCTCCTGCTCGGGTTTTTCGATGGTTAATCCAGATGTTTTTGCTTGTTTTCGGGGTGCATTCGGTGGGTTTTGCGGTTAATTTTCGTCGGGTTTGCGACAGCTTTTCCCTGCAATTCGGGGACCCTGTGGTGCTTGCTGAATACACCGCAGGGTCACCGAAATGGGATCGGCAAAAGGAACCGAATTGAAGAGAACGAAAAGTCACTGAACGTGCGGTGACTTTTCCAATCTCTTTGAATAACCCTGACAGCCATCTCAAGACACATTAAGAAACAGAAAGAAAGAGGGAGGAAGTAGGTGAGTACATATATACATAGCATATAAATGAAGGAATGCCTTATTCATGGGTTACCTGCCGAAAGGAAGGGTACCTCGGTTTCTCTGCTCTTTAGGTGGCTTTGTTCTTAATACTGGTGCTGCTCTTTGATAGCTATTGTGAGGATTGGGAAGTATATATAAGGTATATACTGATTGTTTTTTTATTCATTCTTGGTGTCTTACTTGCCCCTTATATTTGGTTTATTCATATATACTGGTTTCTTCATTTATATGCTATGTATATATGTACTCACCTACTTCCTCACTCTTTCTTTCTGTTACTTAATGTGTCTTGAGATGATTGTATATTTTATATCCTAAAGATTATATATTTGCTACTACTTTTTGGTGCAGCCATCCTATTTTGTAATATTGTCTTGCGATTAGGATATTGGAGGAATCCTATTTTTGGATGTGCACCCACGTATAAATTTAGTGTGCCAGATATACATTTGGGTTTGATACAGGTATTTGAGATGGAAATGACCTGTTGTGTTTACTATCAGAAGTTCAGCAAATGGTTTGTAGAGACCTCTACTGGGGAGAACTGAAATAGGCAAGTATAATTGTTGTAAGGAGAGGAGAAAACTAGCGAAAGTTGGCTTGGCATAATAACGATAAGATACATTTTACTAATGGGCTAAATTAGCAGATGAACGTTATTAACTTTTATTATTCAAACCACTGGAATGCGGCAAAAAAGTAATTTGTAGTAAGTATCAAATATCATTTTAATCACCTTATTTTACTATGGTGTAGTGTGCGATCAACAAGTGAAGCCGGAGCGTAATGCAGTATTACACCGGAACACGAGGTAAACACACCAATCTGGAGAACCACATAAAAGAGAGGAAAGAACAGGAACATTTTATGTACATTTTTCAGATTTGGGACTGTGGAAGCCAGCATAGTCTGGCGAAACGCATATCCCCAACACTCAGTGAGTTCTTTTATTTAAACTGAATTCAGAATATTTTTTTTTTTTTTCATTTTCGTATATATTTTTTTCATGCTTTATGTATTTTTTTTACTGGTTTCATTTTTTAACTTTTTTTTTTAAAGAACAACAGACTATAATAACAACGCATTCTTGAACATATTCGTTCAATTCGGAATCAGTTGGATACCTCAGTTGCTAGACATCTACAGCAACATCACAACAACGATCCAAATGCCTTAAGGTTTTGTGGAGTGGAAAAAGTAGCAAGACTACAAAGACAAGGAGATTATGATCTCCATTTGAGGAGGAGGGAATGTGTTTGGATTTACCAACTCAACACCCTTAACCCGAATGGATTGAATGAAGGATTCAGTTTCACCCCATATATAGGAACTTAATGTTCGACTCTACCCTAAATTATCTGTCCATGACAATGAACCATGCTGTTTAGTAATAAATATGTATAATCACAAAGGAGTATTAAAACTAATGTTGTATGTCAATTAAACTTCTCTAATTGTGTAATGAGGCAGAAATATCATCTAATAAAGCTAAAATATGACTATTGGGCATAGAGGGTTCAAAGCTAATAGGATTAATCCTATTGGTGGTGTCACATAACTAAGAGGTGGCATATCTGTTCAAATAGCTGATGGTGAATCAGATAACTGTAAATGGTATGCTATTAATTATCCCATTGTTAATAAAACATGAGGATTTGATCAATCCCTTTAGTAACATCATGACGTAAGTGTACCACATAATATTATCGTATAGTTTAAGAATTCTCATTTGTGGAATGTAAAACTGCAGGAGAAATCCGATTGGTAGTTAGAGTCATGTGACCGGAGCTAATGGGATGAATGGAACGGTTCCATACACTGAGTGGTGGAGTAACGAATTACAACGAGACTCGAAGTAAAAACACATATACAAAAAAACATTCCACATGAGGACCCGTACTATGTTGAACTGGGACCTGAACCCAATTAATTGTTAATTAAAAGATGCCTCAATACCTATTTAAATGGATCCTAAAATGAGGATCGCCAGAGCTCCTGTTGAAATTGCCGCTAGTGCGGCAAAGAAACGCGCGTTGAGCAATTTATTGCTAATATAGCAGAATTATTACTAAAAATCATCAATAGGATGTTAATTAGTTATCGAAGTTACAAAATGTTGTGCCTATGAGGCTTCCAATATTGATTTATGGTTGTGATAGCCTGAGCTATAATTGTCGATACTGGCGAAGTTTACTTATTCGTTGTGGTGCATTGACGGTTTAAAGATACAATTGTGGCTTTTTCGTCTCCTTCCAAGAGCAGATTTTGAATATCTTAATAAGCTTAGCTGGGGCATGTGGACCAATAGTGGCGGTATTTGTATTTGACAATAGATTACGCCCGAAGCTGTTGACCACTTCATGATTCTGGTGAGATTTGGAGTGTGTGTTTATGCTCCGTATAAAGGATGGTTTTGTGCTGGTAATAACAGAGAGAAACGGTATAGTTGATTCACGGCACAATCCAAAATCCTTGTTGTGTTAATTCCATCCCAAAAAATCGGCTTATGGCTAAATGAGCATTAATCACACATATGGTCCTGCCGATGTAGTTCCGGATACCAATCGAAACATATTAAGGTTTGATGTGGTAAATTGATGCTGCAGAATATCCAGGTCATTGAAATATGAACTCATATCAACTTTCGTCTAGTAACACAATTTAGAATATCCAATTGATGGGACATGAAATGTATGTGATGCTAGGTGGTAACTAGCGGCGGATATTCAGCACAGTCTGCTCGTGGCACTAACTAATCAATCGATTGAATAGTATATTTACAGTTCAACCATCAACCATATGAAGCACTAACAGGGTTATCCAAAGAGATTCGAAAAGTCACCGCACGTTCGGTGACTTTTCGTTCTCTTCAATTCGGTTCCTTTTGCCGATTGCATTTCGGTGACCCTGCGGTGTATTCAGCAAGCACCTCAGGGTCCCCGAATTGCAGGGAAAAGCTGCCGAAAACCTGACGAAAACTAACCGAATGCACGCTGAAAACAAGCAAAAACATCTGGATTAACCTTCGAAGGAGCCGAACAGGAGCCGAACAGGAGCCGAACAGGAGCCGAATCACACAGAGCCGAAGCAGCTGTGACGTAGAGGAGGCAGTGAATAAATTAGCAAAACCATTTGTATGAATCTGGGAAAATGAAACGCTGTTTGCAAAGAAACTACTGAGCGAAAATGTCTGACATTTTCACAGGAGGTCCAGGGAATGATAATAAAGAGGGCTGTTACAAAAAAAATAAGTAAACTGAAAAAATAAATTTAAAAAAATCGGACTTTTAAAAAAAAAAAAAAAAAAATGCTTAAAGTATCCTAAAAAATATATAAATAAATAGACTTTTTGCTGCAGAATTTTATAATGAACGGTTTATTAGATATTGAATTAAAACGGGAATATTTTTAACATTGAAGCCTATGGGATTCTCCTGAATAAACTTGCCGAATTAAACCACCGAATGGCAAGGCATTAGGGGAACCTTTCACTGCTGGTTTTTATTCTCTGAATAGCTGAAGCAGTGCTTTTTCATGGGGTTTTCACTGCCCTCTAACAGGCACCGAACAGGCACCGTATGTTCAGGCAATTCGCCAGGATTTGGCGAATTGCCTGCTCTCTGGATAGCCGAATCGTCAGGAAAGGTAACCGAACGCTGATTTTCAGCTTTCGGTTACCTTTCTCAAGCAATTCGGATCTCTTTGGATAACCCTGTAAGTAACTGTAGTAATCGATCTTTTTTATAGGGAAAGCGGTATTGATTTTATGTTGGTATCGAGCTTGACTCAATTAGTGTGTATATAAGAGTTGCTAGTGGCAGTTGGGATCAGATGGTTTTGCAAAACTGCTTGAACATTAACCCTTTCGCTGCTGAGGCATTTCCCGCCTCTGTGCTGAGGTCATTTTTACCGGTTTTGCTCATCATGTTTAAACGTGTTTTGAAGGCTTATTTTAGTATATGACCCAGACATATTATATATCGTTCTTTCCGTAAGACTCGGCAGATTCATAATATGTAATTATTATATGTATACGTCATGTCCTGTCTGTATATTATAACAAAAAATGCAATAAAATATGAATTTTCAATAATTTACAACGTGTAAAGTGGTTTTTTTTCACATTTTAACATGCGAGCAATTGCGGTTATATTTTGTATGGGGTGCGCTTGTTAAAAAAATTAGAAATGGGGTCTCGTTACATTTTTTTTGGGGAAAATTACGCGATTTTTAACAAACCCACGCATACAAAAATCGTTAGTGCAGCATCATTGTTCACATTATAATTGAAATGGGAACAATATTGCTGCATTAACAAACCAAAAAAAAAAAACTTGTTTATTTTTTTTTATAATTTTTTTTAAAATATTTTTTTATTTTAATTTTTAATTTTTATTTTTTTTAAAAAACTTTTTTCACAGTCGTGTTTGGTATCGTTGGAACGGCCATGCTCTGGCCGATCCAACAGTACCAAAGTTTAACCCCTAGCTGCCACGGATCGGGAGATAGGGGGTTCATTGGAACCCCCTATCTCCACCGTTGGTGGCAGCTAGGGGTTAACTCCAGGACTGGCGTCATCGTGCTATGCACGATGATGCCAGTCCTCAGGGGGAGTTCCCGGAGGCTTGGCCGACATCCAAGATGTCGGCCAGCTCCGGGAAAGGATCACGAACCGGCGCTTTTCAGCGCCGATTCGTGATCCGGCTCCCCAGGGGTTAATGACAGCCACCGTTTGGAAGGGCAGGCTGTGCCCTTCCAAGCGGTGCCTGTATTAACTCCCTTCTCCCCGGCGATCGGGAGGGAGAGAGGTCCGAAGGACCTCCCCCCTCTCTTTCAGGCGCCTCCTCCGCACATGCGGGGGGGGCACCTGAATTAGATGTCATTGCGTCGCCACGATGACATCTAATGTCCCCGCCGGGGTCCCGGAGTGCTGGACTGACATCCAAGATGTCAGCCCGCACCGGGGGGGGGCGCAGCAATCCGCTGGAATCCGGCAGATTGCTGCCTCCTGTGCATGGACGCGCTCAGCACGTCCATAGCACAGGAGAACCACTTGGCTGGACGCGCTGAGCGCGTCCATAGCAGTCAAGTGGTTAAACCCACACCAATTGGTCTATTACCCTAATGTTTAACAATTGTTGACATAATTGGGTATCAAAGGAAGCTAAGTATCGCAACTAAGGCTTTACAATTGCTATAGGCAGATCACTGTTGGTCATTGGATAATTTTTTATCAATAAAGAAGTGAATTTTCATTTAATTTGTATCAATAAAGTTAATGATTTTATTATAAATGAAACAGGGATATTTCCTCGGGTGAGGAAGTTCTGTGTCTACTATTATGGGTGTTTAGTCACTCAATCCCGGTTGAAAGTTCTCACATTCGTTGCAGGGAAGATTTTCGATCTATCTCGGCATTTTTTCAAACAACAGAATATATTCTTAAAACGGCAGCATTTTGATGCGGCATTACTACTGACGACCACAAGGTAAGGACCTGTCAATATCTACTTCCATTTTCTGCTGGCTTTAGGGCTTTGGTGATGTCATTGTGTACTTACATTTTGGGGTTATTCAGAGAGCACCGAAATGTCGCAGACATTTCAGTGCTCTCCCATTCCCCGCACTTCGGGGAATCAAATTTCCACACCCTGCGGTGAATTCAGCATTAACCGCACGGTTCCCGGAGTGCAGGGAACAGACCCGAAAATCCTCCGAACACCCGCCGAACTCTCAGCGAAAAACACATCCGATACGATCCGAAGTATCGAATCACTCGAACCGCCGCAAAAAAACATGCTGAGCTGGAAAAAGCCACCGAACACAGCGCAGACCACTCAATGGAAGAAGCTGACAAGCTGACGAACGGGGTGAAAAAAACGAACCCGATTGAAAGTCTTAAAATTGAAATGCTGCTTGCAAAAAAACTACTCAACGAAAATGCCTGGAATTTACATATAAGATCCTATGAATGATATTAAAAAGGTCTGTTACAGAAAGAGAAAATACGCTATTTTTAAAAAAAAAACGGAAAAAAGAATTTCGGAAAAAATATTGAAAAATGCCTAAAAGATCCTAAATAAGAGACTTTTTACTGCAGAATAAAATAATAAACAGTTTATTAGATATTGAATTAAAACGGGCATAATTTTAACATTGAAGCCTATGGGATTCTCCTGAATAAACCTGCCGAATGAAACCACAGAACAGCAGGGCTTTTCGCCAACTTTTCACTGCTGTTCGTTGTTCTTATAGAATAGATTAACCATTGTTTCTCTATGGGGATTTCACTGCCTTTGAACAGGCACTGTACTTGCTGGCAGCTCGCCAAAATTTGGCGATCTGCCTGCTCTCTGAATAGTCAAATGGTGAGGAAATGGCACTGTACAGGGAAATTCCCTGTTCGGTGCCATTTCGGGGCCAGATCGTCTCTCTCTTAATAACCCTTATGGTTTTGGCAGTCATCCGGCATTCCCAATAAAGCTGACAATCTACAGACTATTTCACCAGGGGAAAAGACAACGTAGACTGTGGGGTTTGGAAGGTATCTAATGGTGGTGGAGGATCTATGGGAATCATCACACACATTCCAAAGTGATTGTTCACATTTCCACATTAAGCAGTTAATTATGCCCCATTATAATCTATGCCAGGCCTGACAAATCTTAGTGGTCTGAGATCGTGAGACGTACTCCCTTCCCCTTGGCATCCTCATAGTAATGACCTGACACATCTTTGTGGTATGAGATCCTAATATAACAAAGAAAAGAGGGTGTATACAGATACTTAACTTTAGGGCATTAGGACAATCTTCCAGGAGGTGGTTCAAAATCTCCTTCAATAATGTAATATGAGATCCTGCACTTCGTCCAGACTTCCTCAGGGGCAGTGTACAAGTCAAATGAAAAACAAATTATTATAATTTTGTTTTCATTTGACTTGTACACTGCCCCTGAGGAAGTCTGGTGCTTCTGGACGAAACGCGATGGGCTTATATACCTTTTAACGAATTTTATTAGCAAAATTTTTTTTTTTTTTTTTACTTTTATACTTTGTGTGGCGATTTTCTCCTGGCACGAGATACAGATATAAACCATTATTTATGGGACATGAAGAGACCATAGATTTATACTGATTCCGAGAGGACTTCCTTCTTCCATCCTAAAGACATTTTGTCTTCTTGAAAAAATCGTGAGTTATCTGTGCAACTTTTACTCCGTACAACTAACTGATCGAAAGACGAATAGGACATTTAAATCTTCCGTGCTATTGTCTATTACATGGTATGAGATCCTGCCTGGGGTCGGTGTATATGCACGTTTGGTTATGGAGCACTCCACCCATTTCCTCCTGCCATCCAGCTCCATACTGTTAGCATGATCCATGCGGCCTTTCTTGAATCCTCTATGCAGACAAAATAGAAAAAAGCAAATCCTCTTGATCATCCAGTCCTCTGATCATATACCACATTGACACCACTTAGGAATCCATAACATGAGAACACTTCTCTTATGTACCTCTCCATTGTATATAAACTCAAGCCAAAGACACTAACGCATGAGTTTTGATCAGGGTTTGCCCTGCTGCCATTGTGCCTTCTTCTGTTACACATAGGCGAGTGACTACGGCTCCTCCTCCTGCGATAATCTGGTGTATAAAATCTGCTATGTGATGTCCTTCTGTGAGAGTGTGACCGAGACCTTGAGCGTGAATATCACCTGTGGGAATGCCTCCTACATCTGCATTTGGATATGGAACGTGAGCAAGAGTCTGAGTGTATTAAAGCTCTTGATGTACTGCAAGATGTAGATCAGCTCTTTGATTTTGCATGTGCTGCACTTCCATCAGGTGACTTGCTATGAGAACGGGACCCTCTGCCGTCATAGTTATTCCTCTCTGAGTCACTCATGGCTGCTGTGAGGAGTCCATGCAAGTGAAAGTCTCACTGAATGGGTGGAAGCGGCAGTTAAAATCGGTGCTCGGCCAGCTCTCCTCTTCCCAACTTCTCCAGCAGACTGACGCGCCTCTGTCTTTCCTCAGCTGCTTTGCAGTCGCAAAATTGCCCACAATTGTTTTCTTGTTGCTGTCTGGCGCTGGCCGTGTTTACTTCTCCTGGCTCTCCAGTCTGCTGTGGTGGGAAAATTCCAAGCCATGGTGTCACCTCTCAGTATAGTCTGCACCTGCCTAGTGACACCACTGTTGACACAAAATGAAGGTGCCACGAACACTGCCAGGAGGGAGCCCCAAACAGCCGTCTCCACGAGGCCACCACCATACAGGGACGCCACCAGTCCCCAAACATCAACTGAACAAAGAAGAAAGGTAGGACCTCAAGCGGAGTGAAGTGCAGAGTAGTTTAGTTTATTCGGGTACAGCAGACCCCATCAATAGTCAGTAGTGACGTTTCGACCCGAAGGTATTAATCATACATACTGATAAAAAATAGCTCCTCCTTATATACCTTGAAACACTGGTGACACATGCCTCTCAATAACTAATTAACCAATTAAATAAATAAATAAACAAATGCAGGGTACTTATTGAGAGGCATGTGTCACCAATGTTTCAAGGTATAATAAGGAGGAGCTATTTTTTATCTGTATGTATGATTAAGACCTTCGGGTCGAAACGCCACTACTGACTATTGATGGGTGTCTGCTGTACCCAAATAAACTAAACTACTCTGCACTTCACTCCGCTTGAAGTCCTACCTTTATTCTTCGTTCACCACTGTTGACACATCGCTTCCATCTCCACACTTGTTATAGCATGCTCCTGAGTAGCTTGGTGTTCTCCAGTATGCTGCTCCAGTTTGAATTCCACTCTGCTGCTTCTACCCCTGGCTGTCAGTTCCTGTTTCAGTCAAAAATGGAGTTTATTCGGCGCAAGGTCTTGTTACCAGTGGGGCACCTCAGGGGTCAGTACATGGACCCATTCTCTTTAATATTTTTATTAGTGATATTGCAGAAGGTATTAATGGAAAAGTATGTCTTTTTGCTGATGACACAAAGATTTGCAACAGGGTTGACATTCCTGGAGGGATCAGCCAAATGACAAATGATTTAGGTAAACTAAAAAAATGGTCGGAGTTGTGGCAATTGAGTTTTAATGTGGATAAGTGCAAGATAATGCACCTGGGACATAAAAACCCAAGGGCTGAATATAGAATATTTGATACAGTCCTAACCTCAACATCTGAGGAAAGGGATTTAGGGGTTATTATTGCAGAGGATCTAAGGGTAAGTAGTCAATGTAATAGAGCAGCAGGAAATGCTAGCAGAATGCTTGGTTGTGTAGGGAGAGGTATTAGCAGTAGGAAAAGGGAATTGCTCATGCCACTTTACAGAGCACTGGTGAGACCTCACTTGGAGTACTGTGTGCAGTACTGGAGACCGTATCTCCAGAAGGATATAGACATCTTAGAGAGAGTTCAGAGAAGGGCTACTAAAATGGTGTACGGCTTGAAGGAGAAAAGTTACCAGGAAAGGCTTAATGATCTCAACATGTATAGCTTGGAAAAAAGACGAGACAGAGGAGATATGATAGAAACATTTAAATACTTAAAGGGAATCCACAAGGTAGAGGAAGGGAGTATATTTAAAAGGAAACAAAGTAGCAAAACAAGAGGACATAGTCTTAGATTAGAGGGGCAAAGGTTTAAAAGTAACATCAGGAAGCATTATTTTACTGAGAGGGTGGTGGATACATGGAACAGCCTTCCAGTAGAAGTGGTAGAGGCCAAAACAGTGATTGAATTTAAGCAGGCATGGGATAGGCATAAGGCTATCCTAAATAAAAGATAAATCCAGGTAAAGTATCCATGTAATTGGGCAGACTAGATGGGCCGAAAGGTTCTTATCTGCTCACATTTTTCTATGTTTTCTATGTTTCTAAGAATAGCATCTATCCACCCATCTCTCCTGTGCTATATGGTACCTACTTACTGCAAGACCTGTTTTTTTTATCTATAGGACCCTCACAAGGATTGTGGTTGCTGCCCAGGGCCAGATTAATTACTAGGCAGGGTAGGCATGTCCCTACAGGCGCCTGCCACAAGAAGGTGCCTTGTTCTGTAAAAAAATATATATCTATACTGTATATTTTTTTTACAATTTACAATCATTTAGACCCCTGTATCTCTGGAGCCCTAACGGCTAGAGGGACATATGATGTTTCATTGGAAAGGCCAGATTATGCATAACTGTTGTTCAGTTTACAATTATAAAGTGAACAAAGATGCTGCACTAACTCACCTTCTCATTTCCCACACTGCCAGCAAGCGTGGAGCTGATAATACAACGCATTGTTTCATCAACAACCTAGACTAATGGTTCCCAACCGCAGTTCTCAAGTACCCCCAACAGGCCAGGTTTTACAGATCACCTTGGGGAAATGCAGACTGTATCCTGCAATCACTGAGCAGCAAATCATAGCAATTGTGCTGTCCTTGGAATACATGGAAAACCTGACCTGTTGTGGGTACTTGAGGACTGCGGTTGGAGACCACTGACTTAGACCATGGCACTGTAGTGGGGAGAGACAGGGGGACTTAGGAACCCTGCATCTCTGATTTGTATACCGCACAAGGTAAAGTGAGATGTCACTATAAAGGTCAGAGTCTGTTCTTTACAATGATGCCAAACATGATCATGTAATGTGTAAAAATAGAAATTGAAAAAATCAAAGCAATTATCTTTTCTCTTCTACAGCAGAGGCAATATATGCACTAACTCAACTAAGGCAACAGATTCTGTCCCTTCTTTTGATTTGAGCGCAGAGAGAAACTGGTTTTCAGTTTTTTAAAATGCATTTTTGTTTTGCTCCAAAATGAGAATGTAAGAAATCATTTTGGTATGTTTCCTTGTTTTGTTGGGGGGGGGCCGCGCGTAGGGGCGCTCCACATTTCTGAGCCTACAGGCTCCTGAGGTGCAAATCTGGCCCTGTTGCTGCCAGCATATTGGGTTCTAGGTCAACTCACCATGAGTAGTGACACCCAAAGACAAAAAATTGTTTGTAGGATCAGATGGCTATTGTTACAAAATGTTGTCTTTTTGGCTCCTAGGCACTGAAATAACAGAAACACTAAGGGCCCGATTTCCTAGTGAATGCTAACTGTAACGTACGGGTGAGTAAACGTTAATATCAGGATAAGTGATTTTAATGCATGTTCCCCTGATTACATTCCTAACGCTAAACCTGTTAAAAATCAATTAGCACATCAGTGATTGTGCTAGTTTGCATGAGCTAACTTTGCTTTGCGCATCCTATACTTAAGATAGGGAGTGCAATCATTAGATAGCGTTAGGATAATTAAAGTATTACAAAGTCCTAGCGCTACTTACCACAATGATGGGCTAAACAAAAATTTAGCTAAAATATGGTGCTAACTGATTCCGCTTTGCTAAAATGATTTAGCACCCCCCTAAAAATCTCCCCAATAAATGTGATACACACCTCTCATGCTGCGGCAAGAACGGTGGCTCGATATGCCTCTTCTTCTCGCCGAGAGCAGAGTGAGAGTGGGGACAAACAGTCCTCAGTCTCCCTCCGCAATCACTCTGCAGCACTGCGCGATCTCGTGAGCGCGCAGGACTCGTGGCCAGGCAGTGCAACCCTCCATGAAGTTGGAGGCACAGGTTTTCCCCGTTAGCATCCCCATTTTAGCATTAAGTTCGTAACCTAGCCCCTAATATATAATGGTAATTTTAAGACAAGTGTTTTTTCCTTATCATTATATCTTTCTGATTTTCCTACAAACAAAAAATAGAAACAATAGCATATGATGTAGGCCTAGCTGACATATCAGCTGCAGCTGTTACCTCAAAATGAGTATCTTGCCTTGGAACGCAGCGCTACCTGCTATGATACTCGCGGTAGCGGTTCCATGAGTATCACCTCCTAGAACTCATAGGACTCCATGGAGGGTTGCACTTCTGGGCCGTGAGCCCTGCAAGATCTCGTCTCTCTCGCGAGATCGCACATTGCTGCTGGAGGGAGACTGGAAACTATATGTTCCCAGTGACAATCTGCTCGCGGCCACAAAGGAGCAGCAGATGGGGCCACCCTTCTCACCGTGGCATGAGAGGTGAGTATGGGATTTATTGGGGAGGGGGTTTAGGGGGTGCTAAATGATTTTGCAAATCATTTAGCACCATCTTTTAGGAGTAGCTAAAATTTTGCCTTGCCTCGGAAAGGTAATATGGCGGGCAGGCGTTCAAGTCACTTGTCCTGGTGGTAACACTTATGCATCCAAATGCTAACTTTAGCGTTCATTAGGGAATAGTGCCCTTCGGTTTTTTATTTTGTTTAAAATTGTTTATTTACCGAGCTAACAAAATGCAGTGTCATGTTCAACATTTCTTATTTTTTTTTTAAAAGAGTACCCGCTACCCAATAATAAAAACCACAAATGTTTGGACGATAAACTGCGGAAAAATACATTTACATTGAAATCTAAATAGTTTACTAATTTTACCCTTTATATTTACATATTGAAAGAGACGACTGAAAGATAATTGATAGATATTTTTAATTTTCTGTATGAATATATATATTTAAATATTTTGATTTCAAATACACATCTTAGGCAATATACCCCCTTTCAATACTACCCTGCATATATTTTCTAACTGCACAATTCCTCTCGAAGCCAAAGAATGTTGATGAGAATCAGACATTCTGTTTCGTTCTCCTGTTACCGTTAGCAGTCGAAATAGAAAAAAAAGCGCGAACAACTCTGTAATGTTCAGATATAGAAAGAAATATTATTTTGTCCTGTCAGAATGCATTACATTTGATAAATGTGTGGGCTGAACTTTTTCTTGTGATTGTCTGACGTAGAGACTGTCTATTGGCTTGTGATCTGAGAATCTATGTACATCACGTATACTACATAAGACTGTGCAACAGAAAAATTCATTAGAGAGAACGATGCCTGACTAAAGGAAACTTGTTTGTGTCTTTTTTTATTTATCTTTCTCACTCTTTAGCTGTATCTAAATCAGGTCTATATATGCAATGGAATCCCTTTAATATCTTGGTCTCGCTATCCTGACAAAGGGTTAATCGTGACCTATTACACATATATTGATGTAGCTTTCTGACAAGACATAACATAGCTAAAGTATTGATGAATTTTGAATCCAAAGAGTATGTTGGAAAAAACAGTATATAATTTGCGTGGGTTTTGGTATAAAACATGACTTCAAGGGGGCGTGGCCGGCAGCGGAGGGAAAAGGAAGTGTCTGAACGGAGCTCCACAGCCTGTTACCTTGTTAGGGGTTATTTGGCAGTTTTTCTCCGTCCTCTACCCAGAATTGAGTCCCTCTGAGGCGGGCCATCGGAAGTGAGAGGTCTGGAGCCGTTTGAACCCCCCCTCCAGATCACATAGATGTGGTATTCGGGTGTTGGCTCCCGGCAGGTAGAATCCTTGGGTGGCCATCTTGAGGCCTACTCTGAGGCATGGAATCTTACTCGGCGGATTTGCTGGTACTTTGGAGCCTGTCGTCACTGGATGTGGCCCAGGCACGGGCTGAGGAGACGGAGGGCCCTCGTCTCTCGGCTGTTCAGACTGACAGTGTGGTGGATGCGGTCACTGGACTCGGGAGTCGGTTGCGAGGCACCGCTATCTCCTCCCCCCACGTGGCTGGAGAAGCTATGCTGTAGGCTCAGGATGCCTGTCTGGTGCTGGTCCCAGAGGACGACGACCGAGTGCTCACTAGAGGTGATTGGCGCCGCTTGATGGAAGCATTTTCGGCAGCCAGGGATGGGAAAGACCCGCGGGTAAGGGTGACCGTGACTGCCTCGACCCTGGACTCCGCTGAAGACAGATGACCCCTATAACCAAGGGGTGCCCTGCTTTGGGGTTTAACCTAGCTGTGGGGCAGATGCCGTCTACCGGGCCAGTGCAGATGACCCCTTATTCCGATGTGGATGCAGCGGCGTCGGTTGTGTCCGGCTGTTCGGATTTGAAGAAGTCCGCTGAGCCAACAAAGCTGAGTCCCTACCTACGGCTGAGATCTATGATGGAGTCCCCTCTCACATCCAAGACGACGACGATGCTGTCTTGACCCCTCCTGCAGTCCACGTGGCAGCACTGCCTGCAGCCTTCCTCCGCAATACTGGTGACTGGTGTTGCGGGGCCTGTTTGATCTGACCCGGCGGCTGACAGCTCGGTGCATCCATAGCGGAAGCTTATGAGGCTGATGGACTTGCTGTTCCTGTCCCTTGGAGAGATATGGGCTGAGGTGGTTACTTAATATTCCTGAAGTCTTTCATCCCTTTCTGACCCGGATACTGATACAAGGACTTTACCCTCTCAGATGTCACAATTTAAATGTTTTCCCCCCCCGTTTTTTTTCTTTCTTTCACCTCCTCCTCCCTCGGACTACTCCGGAACACCTTCGGGGACATAACCGAAGCCTGGTGCCTGGCTTGCCCCACTGGGTGCCTGGGCCTGGTGCCAATTCACCCCCCATGGCCTCCTCCTGTGGTCTTTTGGCCGCTTGGGGACTCGACAGGGTAGGCACAATACTGGCCTTTGCCCGTTTTTTTCCCTTCTCTCATTTTATCTCGTCCCCCTTCCCTTAAAATTGTATCATTCCCCCCCCCCCCCCGCTGCGACATATCGAAATTTTGGAACCGAGATCCCCCCTCCCTCGATATTGTGCATCGCACTGTGTTCTTCTGAGACACCCCCCCCCTTACTTTCTATGTCGCTATTTGAATCTGCTTTCTGGCCCTGCGAGGCCATATATGTTGGTAGATTTGTGACCTTTCGCACTAAATAAAAACTTTAAATTTAAAACAAAAACATGACTTCAAATGTGTTTACATGTGATGAGCAAAACCTTTTAAAAACACAAGGACCAGATTTTGCTTTTATTACTATTCCCAGCATATAGGATTCCACTAGCTAAACACCCAAATATAGTTTTCTATGTAAGTTAAGAATTTGTAATGACAAATAATGCAAGGTCATTTTGCAATATCATGTGACCATGAATAGCTTTATTGTAAACATTACACTATTAGTGGGTTTTGTGCACATGGTTGAGAGTTAGGCAATAGCTTTACAGTTTATTTTAAGGGTTTGCTTAAATATCCTAAATTCAATAGAATTAACTGTTGGTATTTCAATGTTTAAAGTGCTAATAAGGCATATTTTATTACAATGAAACTGTAAAGAATGACCTGCATCTTTCACGGTGTTGTGTTTTAAAGTGAGTAAAAATTTTTTTGTTTTTTTTCAGCAAGTGGAACAACGGGTTTGCAGAGTGAACTAAGCTCATGTGACTTTTTGCAGGTGTCAGGCGATGTGACTTAAGGAAGAGAGTTTTTAGTCCGTGTTTGCTAAACCAACAAAAAATTCATAGATTTAATTTGCTAATTAAATGTTCTTTTGCATGGACTCCAGGGGACGATATGTGTGGCACCGCGGATGCACTAAAGTGTATATCACCTAGCGTAGCGCATGTTTCTCTTACTAAAAAGGAAAGGTTAAAGGGAAACCTGGAGGTACAGGTTTTCCCCGTTGGTGTCCCCATTTTAGTATGAAGTACATAATCTAGCCCAGAGAGGGGAGTCGAGCCTGGCCGATTGAGTCCCGACAGATTTTCAACACCTATATTGAAGTTTATTGTTATTGATGTGTAGCCCTTATATTCTCCTGGCACCACAGAGACTGTGGAACTATTTTTCCTTGCACCAGGATGACTGTGGAACCTTGCCCCTGAAGAGCCGGAAAGGGCCCCTGCATGTGACCTATGTATGCAGCCAATGACTGGAGCAGGGTGCATGTGACTTACGCAGCCAATAGAGAGAGCTGTGTGCTGGAACTTGGCAGAACCTCGAGGAAAGCACGAGGAGAGCATGAGGAGACACACGTCTAGTGAGACTGCAGCTGCGGAGCCTGCTGTGTGTGAGGCCAGGCAGCGTTTTTTTTTTTTTAGAAAGAATTTTACCAGGAAGGATACATTGAGATTTCTCTTGTTTTCAAGTATGTCCTGGGTGGCGAGTATGTACCGTTAGGTGTCTTGCCCAAGGACACTTACTGGAGAGGTGCTCTTGCCGGCAGGGCCGGTGCAAGCATTTTTGTCTAGTCAGGCAAAGGTGCGTTTTGGTGCCCCCCCACCCGTGTCATGTCAAGCCAATCAGGATAGAGGTGCCATAATAATCTCTATATATACACATACATATATACACACACTAGGGTTGCACCAATACCACTTTAAGACCAATACATTTTTTCAGGTACTCACCGATATCATGCCCACTCAGATACATATATACAGACCAGAACATGCTCAGATACATATATGTAGAGACCTCAGATCAGAACATGTCCAGATACATATATACTGACCAGAACAAGCTCAGATACATATATACAGAGACCTCAGACCAGAAGATGCCCAGATAAATATATACAGAGACCTCAGACCAGAACATGCCCAGATACATATATACAGAGACCTCAGACCAGAACATGCCCAGATACATATATATATATACAGAAACCTCAGACCAGAACATGCCCAGATACATATATAGTATGTATCCAGTATAGTATGCCCCAGCTCACATAGATATATATATTGCCTCCAGCTCACATGGGTATATATTGCCTCCAGCTCACATGTATATATTGCCCCAGCTCACATGGGTATAGTTGCCCCCTGCTCACATGGGTATATTGCCCCCTGCTCTCATGGGTATGTTTGCCCCCTGCTCACATGGGTATGTTTGCCCCCTGCTCTCATGGGTATATTTGCCCCCTGCTCTCATGGGTATGTTTGCCCCCTGCTCACATGGGTATGTTTGCCCCCTGCTCTCATGGGTATATTTGCCCCCTGCTCACATGGGTATAATTGCCCCCAGCTCACATGGGTATATTTGCCCCCTGCTCACATGGGTATATTTGCCCCCTGCTCACATGAATATATTTGCCCCCTGCTCACATGGATATGTTTGCCCCCTGCTCACATGAGTATATTTGCCCCCTGCTCTCATGGGTATGTTTGCCCCCTGCTCACATGAGTATATTTGCCCCCTGCTCTCATGGGTATGTTTGCCCCCTGCTCTCATGGGTATATTTGCCCCCTGCTCACATGGGTATGTTTGCCCCCTGCTCACATGGGTATGTTTGCCCCCTGCTCTCATGGGTATATTTGCCCCCTGCTCACATGGGTATAATTGCCCCCAGCTCACATGGGTATATTTGCCCCCTGCTCACATGAATATATTTGCCCCCTGCTCACATGGATATGTTTGCCCCCTGCTCACATGAGTATATTTGCTCCCTGCTCTCATGAGTATTTTTGCCCCCCGCTCTCATGGGTATGTTTGCCCCCCCTGCTCACATGGGTATATTTGCCCATTGCTCCCACCTCTCACCTCTCTGCTGCCAGGCCCACCACCGTTCTTCTACTACTCCGAGTCCCCAAATGGCGAGCGGTGGCTAGCAATGCAGCTTTGCCGCTCGCCTGGGATGGGAACCACGTGACCTGACTAGCTGAATTCTCGCGAGATCATGCGCTGGTCAGGTCACGTGGTTCCCATCCTTCCCAGGCGTGCGGCAAAGCTGCATTGCCAGCCGCCGCTCGCTGTTTGGGGACTGGATAGTAACGCCGGCGGAAGCGGCAATGATTTTCTCCCTAGATCCACCCCGGGCCGGCGCCCCTCAAACCTGGCAGAAGCCAGACAGTAAGGCGGCCGCCTGTGCCGCCTTACGTTAGCGCCGGCCCTGCTTGCCGGGATCTAACCTATGTCTCCACAGTCTCTCTTCACAGTTATAGAGCAGTGATGTTAACTCTACTCCACCCAGCCAGCAATTGTTGTGACGACCACCCGCTATCTACCCAGTTGTCACATGCATAGGGAGAGTGTACAAGGGGTTAACAGCTCCAAGCCTCTGGATCTACTAACTCTACCTGCTCTCAGGGCCCCAAGTTATGCCTGTCATGGAATTGACATAGCGCTCCGCGTTTCAAACCCCAAGACTTTTATTCCCATGGCAAAAAACCCCAAAATAAACAGATAATTGTTTTGGGAAAGACTTTATGTTCATTTATATTGCGTGGTGTGATTTTAAATGTACTTTTATTACTGTATGTGAATGTGAATTTAGAGATGTGTTTTGGAGTTGCAGACCTTTCTTTTGTGTAGAATGTAATTAGATTTGAGTAATCGGTGATTATGCAAAAATTATGTTTATCTGTTTGCATGTTTGGGGAGTCAAGAGTCTTTGACTGAAAAGGCAATCTGATCTATTGGAACAATGGATTATGTGAATGAGGTGTGTGATAATTGACCTAATGTAATTAGAGTTCCAATCAGTCAATATTTGTGTAATTATGTTCCAGGGGTTTCTAAGGGGGTTTGATTTATGTAAATGATCCCTGTTGGACCACAAAATATGGTTTTCTCAGTAAAGCAGATAGTTCTGGGTTGATACATGCAGCTTGTCTGGTGTGTTATTCCTCTGCACTATTCCTCTACACTCACCATCAGAAGGCACTGAGCGGCCATCTGTAAGACTGACCTAACATCGGGGCTACAGGTCAAGAGACTGAATCGGCAGAGACGCGAACAGCCTGCACGTCCCCAGAAGCTGCTGCAAACTTCGGCCCAGCACTGGCACAGATCCCTGCCATCCAGCCCAGGTCTCCCAACAGGCAGAAGCAAGCGGGTCAAGCTGCTCGAGGCGCTGAGGACCGCGTTCCCGGTAGTTGGGCTGACCGCAACGAGGGGGTGTCTGGAGAGCCAGGACAGGCAGAAGAGAGTGGTTTCCGTCACAATGCCAACCTAACCCCTCTAAACTGTACACAACCTTCTGACTAAACGCTGCCACCACGAACGTAATAGGGCACTTTCGAAACCCCCTTAACTGTATAGCGTCCCAAATCCAGGAGCCTACCATATACAGCTAATATATCTACCAAATGTTATATTCTACAGTAACGCTAAACCAAGCTGTAAGAGAAACGCAAGTCATCTAGAGCAAAGACACTACTGGGTTAAAAGTTTTAATGGAAAATGACAAAAATAAAACTTTACACAGTTCCAATATCACATAAACAAGACATACAAAAAATAATAAAACGTACAAATATAGTTCTTGAAATAAAATGGGACTTACACAGAAAACCTAACTTGCATTAGATAGCTCTTCCATGGGTATTTCAGATTTTAAAAGTCCCCTGAAGGTTCTTAGAGATGTTCATCAAACCCAAGTCCTTGAGATATACAAATTGTACTAGTGAGTGTTGGTTCTTTGTCCAACACCCACCAACCCCCAAACAATTTGGTTCAGGTATGGGCCCCGTGATCAAGTTTCCATTCAGCCCAAGAGAGCAGATCAGATAAGGGGTTATAAATACCAGAGGTACCTTGCCTAATCCTTTGGGAAGAAGGCAGGAAACCCCCCCCCCCTCACAAATTCTGAGTTTAAAATTGGACACAGCAGAAGCCAAATTAGTGATGTTGATGGCTGAAAAATTAATTTTGTTTAGTTTCGTTTTGTTACGTTTTTAAATAATTTCGTTTTCGGAATTACGTAACTAATTTTGTTTCGTATTTCGTTTCGTTTCGTTTTTCGATTTCGTATCGACTTCGTATCGATTCGAATTTCATATATCAATTCGATAGTTCATTTCAAATTCGATAGTTGATATGTATTTGATAGTTCCTTTCAAATTCGATAGTTGATATGTATTTGATAGTTCCTTTCAAATTCAATAGTTGATATGTATTTGATAGTTCCTTTCAAATTCGATAGTTGATATGTATTTGATAGTTCATTTTAAATTCGATAGTTGTTACGTATTTGATAGTTCATTTTAAATTCGATAGTTGTTACGTATTTGATAGTTCACTTCAAATTCGATAGTTGATATTGTCATGGAGCTGGCGTGGCGCTCCACGCTTCAAACCCCAAGAGACTTTATGTTCATTTGTATCGTGTGAATTTAAATATATTTTACATCGTTTGGTTTTAGTTTAAATTAGTTTTAAAAATACTTATATTCCTGTAGGTGAATGTGTTTTTGTATAGCCAGTAAACAAGCTTTACTGCTGTATAATTTATGCAACAGGGCTTTTCCCCTTATCTGGCTGCATGGTTGATTCAAGAAATCTGGGATAGTGTTTGTGTTTAATCTGATGTGTTAGAACAATAGATTATGTAAATGTTGTGTGAGCTAAAGGCTAAAGAATGTTTATTGTAAATATCTAACTGACATAATGTAATTAGCATTTTAGTAGGACGATGTGCGTCATTTATGCAAATTATGGCTGTTGGATTTCAGCATAAATTGTGGCATTTTGTTCATTAAAAACTCAGTAAGAGAATCCTGTGGGAACATACAGCTCATCTGGTGTCTCATTCAGGGTACCCACTGTCACCCTCAGAAGGCACAGAGCGGCCCTCTGGAAATTCCTAACGGCTCCAGGGCAGAGAATCAGAAGGAGGTGGTCAAGCTGCACGAGGCGCTGAGGACGGCGCTCCCAGTAGCCGGGCTGACCGCAACGAGGGGGTGTCTGGAGAGTCAGGACAGGCGTAAGAGAACGGTTCCGTCACAGATATCAATTTGATAGTTCATTTCAAATTCGATAGTTGATATCAAATATTCAAATTTTTCTTTTATGATGATGACACAGTGTAAAAAGAAATAAATTCATTATATACCATTTTGTTTCGTTTCGAATTCGTATCGATTCGTTATTCGGAAGTACCTCCGAACTACAAATTATCAAATTTCGTTACAAATTCCGAATCTTTCCGAAACGAATGCACATCTCTAGAAGCCATACCTGTGTGTGACAGCGGTGACCAAAGAAGGCCTGGCAGTGAGAAGCTGGCCAGGAGTTGCGACTGTGTGAGCAGTATCAGAAATAGAAGCAGACCGGAGCAGCACTGTGAGCGGTGGGTCGGAGGACGAAAGCAAGAAGTAGACCGAGACCGCCTAGCAGTTTTGCATTGCTGCAGAGAAAAGTAGGCCGAGACCTTGCTGCCATAGAACAGAGGGGGGAAAAATATGTGCTTATAACACAAACAATGCAGCTGCATATTTCACCTTCTTTTTTCCTACAGTGTAAGCAAGTTTGGAGGTGATGGCATAATGCGTTATTATGCATTGTTTCATCTTAAACACAACCTGGTGCACCACTGCAAGGAAAGAACTTTGGACCCCCATATTGCCAGTCTTTACACACACTTGGTCAACTGAGGTCTCATTAGAAAGACCATAGTCTGGCCTTTTCAAAGATATCAAACATGTCCATGTATAATATAAAATAAATAAAAATAAAATCCTTTTTTTCCCCCCTAAGGCCGTGAAATTGTCCATTTTTCAAAATGAACAATGTTGCTGCCATTACTCACCTTTTCATTTTCCACACCGCTAGCAAATTCTGTGGTTGATACATAGACATATTTTTCATAAAATGCATTGCGCCAAGATACAAGCAATCATTTTTTTAAAAATTCAGTTTTGATGAAAATCGCATATTTTTTTAGAAAAAAAGAGTAACAGGTTCTTCATTAATGATTTTTTTTTCATAAAGACTAACAAATTGACTATATAACCACAAAGATTTGGATAATAAAATATTGAAAAATAAATTTACAAGTTGCAAAATGCAAATGTTTGAATTCGGAATGGAAATTGATATATTTTGTATCTACTGAGTCTACTAAAAAAAAGGATATATACAGGGTTATTCAAAGAGAATCAAAAAGTCTCTGCACGTTCGGTGACTTTTCATTCCCTGCACTTCGGGGCGATTCGGCGATGCTAGTTCGCCAATTCTGCGGTGTATTCAGCAAGCACCGCAGGGCGCCGTACTGCAGGGAAAACTTGCCGCAATCCCGCCGAACACTCCCTGCAAAACCCACCGGACACTCATCGAACATTCCCTGAAACCCGCAGAAAAAGCTGGATTAACCCCGCCGAACATGCTGGAGAAAACCGGCTAGCCGCCGATCACAGCGCAGAGCAGCTGCCGGAAAACCCGACACGCAAACGAATGAGGTGAAAAAAAAACAAACAGTACGCTTGAAATTTTGAAATTTGAAACGCTGTTTGCAAAAAAAACTACTGAACGAAAATGTCTGGAATTTACATATAAGATCCTTTGAATGATAATAAAAAGGGCTGTTACAGTAAAGAGAAAAGACGATTTTAAAAAAAAGGAGGATTTTTTTTGTTGCCAAAACAGATCCTAAAAAAATCTATAAATAAAGAGACTTTTTACTGCAGAATATAATATTAAACGGTTTATTAGATATTGCATTAAAACGGGAGGATTTTTAACATTGAAGTCTATGGGATTTGTCTGAATAAATCTGTTGAATGAGACCACTGAACAGCAGGGCATTTCAGCAACTTTTCCCTGCTGTTTGGGGTTCTCTGAATATACAAAGCATTGCTTCTCTATGGGGATTTCACTTCCCTCGAACAGTCGCCATATGTGCAGGCAATTCGCCAAGATTTGGCGAACTGCCTGCTCTCTGAATAGCCGAATGGCAGGGAAAGGTAACTGTACGCTGAATTTCACTGTTCGGTTACCTTTCGGGGCCAGGTCGGCTCTCTTTGAATAACCCTGATAGTTTGTCTGGGTCCTAAAATAAAACATGACTTCAAAACATGTTTAAACAGAACTAGCACAAAATGAGCTCAGCACACAGGGGTGAAATGGCTCAGCAGCAAAGCAGTTAATATATCTGAGAAGCCTCAGAATTCAAAAAATGAACCTTAGTGAATGTTGACTATGGAGCGCCTCACTGCGATCCTACATGATCACATACCTCATTTCCAGTGGGTGTGGTCTCTGTGGCTAGACACGTCCCCCCCCCCCGCGTTTGCTGCTTTGGCCTTTTCCGGTTGAACTACTTTCGCCCTCATGGGCGAGCCGTGAACCTGGCTCCTGCGGAGCTCTCTTTTCATTGGGACCCCCCCCCCCCGTGCCTCCGTCTCCTGGCCTCTCCTTTTCTTCTCTCCTCAGCTCCTACCCTACGCACTTTGAGACGTTACGCATTGCACCCTCTGCCACATTTTTCCTCTGCGTTTATTGTAACGTTTTTATTACTGTTTTTACTCTGCTTCTCTATGTCAATTGCTAATAAAAAGATTGATTAAAAAAAATTAAGTTTAGTGAATATTGTAGATTTTGTGTCAACTATTGGCAGCAGCCTGACCCTTTATTTTAGGAAACTTGGTTTTTAGATCTTAATCAGAAGGTGTGAAGCCGTGATTAAACCTTTGGCTGTATAATTAAGTATGAATCTTCTGTGCGATCTTGTCTTGACTCTCATGCACGTATGAGGTAATCCATTTGCAGCAATACTTTGCCTGGAGCAAAGGCTGAGCATATCTTGTGTTATTTCAGGGTGACAGATATTCTGTTATGCAGGTCTGTCACAAACATGCTTTATTGTGATTATCTTTCTACACAGTTGAGCAAGACTGTAATGCCCCGCGCCACGGTCCGAACGCGGCCGCCATGTTGGGACACACAGCACACTTACACAGGGTCCCTCGTGGAGCGTCGCTCCACGGTTCCGGTTCGCAGCTCGGAGGAGGAGACTCGGGGTGCGTCCCATGCCGCCGACGGAATCCAAGTGAGGAGAGACGAAGCGTGCACGCGCGATCGCCTATCCCCTTAAAGCACGAAGACCTTGGTACTCTCTGCTGGTCAATTAAGGGAACTGCATTACACCTGCACTGGAGATCCTCGCATGCCCCCAATTAACCTATCCTGTACTCAGGTATCCCAGCTGCACCTACGAGTCCCAGGTGAACGGTGTTCTTATGATCCTCTGAACCCTATTTAAACCTGCCGCCTTTCTCAGTTCATTAACCAGGTTATACTGTGGTTCACCGCTTCAGTTATCCAGTGTTCCCTCTTCGTTCCTGTTCCAAGTGAATCCTAAGCTCCTGACCCTGCATCCAGTCTTGCTTCCACGGTACCGGCTCCAGACCCTGCATCCAGTCTTGCCTCCACGGTACCAGCTCCAGACCCTGCATCCAGTCTTGCCTCCACGGTACCAGCTCCAGACCCTGCATCCAGTCTTGCCTCCACGTTACCGGCTCCAGACCCTGCATCCAGGCTTGCTTCCACGGTACCAGCTCTTATCTCCAAACTTGCTTCCACGTCCACGGTACCAGCACCAGATCCATCTCCAGGCTTGCTTCCACGTCCACGGTACCAGCACCAGATCCATCTCCAGGCTTGCTTTCACGTCCTCGGTACCAGCACCAGATCCAACTCCAGGCTTACTTCCACGTCCACGGTACCAGTTCCAGATCCTGTATCCAAGCTTTCTTCCACGACCATAGCACCAGCTCCAACTCCCCAACCCAGGCTTGTCTCAAAAGGCCACAGCCCACGTTACCCTCTTCTACAACCCTTCGTTCTAGACTTTCCACAAAACCAAGGATACCTTTTGAGTTATAGTCTTTTGTCCTGGACTTTATTTGTTTCATCTCAGTAAAAACTCAATTGCTTACTTATACTTCTCCTGGTCTCCTTCTTCGACGGCTTGCCATTGGGTTCCATACGCACAACACTATACAGGGGTCACAGCCCCTGCCCTTACAAAGACAATGAATCCAGGTAGGTTTTCTCACTTACCACTGGTTGTCAACAGGTCACCAGCGATAATAATTGGACATTACTTCAATCCATTAATTTTCCCAACTCAGCAGTTTTACACAAAATCTAAAATACCCTAATGGTTTTAAGGGAGATTAAGTCTGAATAAGAATAATAGGACATATGAGATAAAGGAAAGATGATTTCAAAACCCAAAGTCCCACTTAACTGATGCATAGTTCTCACTAAATGCTTCCTACATTTTCTATTTGTTTCTTAAACGAAGTATCTTCAGAATTAGTTCTGGGTAGGGAGATCTGATAAATGGATTATACACCCTTTTCATGTCCCATCTGTTCTATTGAGAGATGGGGATAATTAATCATCTATTACAGGTCCAGACCAGAGAGCAGGTCCCCAATTTTTCTCAAAGACAGTTGTTATGAGAGCCAAGGTCAAATATTTTCCCTCTGCCATCGTGACTTGTTTTCCTCCGCTAGTTCCAGGATTCTTCCCTCAGCAAGCAGCATTGAATCAATGTCAGTTCTTAATTTCTCTCAATTAAGCAGACGACACTGGTCATATTATGTTAAGCAGACTCACTGGCCATTTCAGCAGGCCTCTTTTTATTTGGTACAGAATCTGATAACAACAGTTAACATCCCAGCACACCCAGACATCCCAGCACCGCAGTTCAGTCGGGTCTCTACCAGGTCCTCTTCGTAGATTGTAAACTCTTGAGCAGAGTTCTCTCTCCTACTGTTCTATGGGTTTAGCCTGTATGTATATTGGTTATTCTGTCTCTCCCATTGTACAGCGCTACGGAACTTGGTGACGCCTTATAAATAACTGTAACTGCAGTCATACAGAGCAAGGGTCCTTGTTTGGGGGATTTCAGGGCAGCAGCGGCAATCCGTGGGTAACATTTGATAGCTCAGGCTCCTATGGTGTCACAGTCCAAAAAGCGTCTGGACCCGCAGGCGGGGGCTAGAGTGGCAGCGCAGGGAAGTTACCCCAGTTGATGCCGCATGGTTGCTCCTGCCTGAGCCCCTGGGGCCAAGAAAAGCTCAGAATCTCGGGTTCCCGATGGAGCTCCCTCCTCAAAATTACCCCAACTGCAGCTCCCATGAGGGGGACCCTAACCACAAAAGAGCGCCCTGCTGGGGCAAAGGGTTTTTGGGGTGCCGAGGGTTTAAAGTTTCTGCAAAGGTTTCCATTAAAGTGAATGCCGTGCGGTCCTTGAATGGGATTGATTGGCACATCTGACTCCTGGATGGTGATTGACTGGGGTTTCAAACCAGGGTCCTGGATGGAGATTGGCTGGAGTTTCAAAACCAGGCTTCCCCTGGTGTCAGGGAACACAGGGAACACTAGGGACAGGCCTAAAAGCATTTGGGTTATGTTCTGATGGGGAAAATTCACAAAAACACCACTTTTAACATGAAAAGATAAACATACCAATAGCTTAAATGAGGGGAATAGCAGAGGAGCGAGATTTTAGTACAGTCCACAGTTGCTGAGCGTGGGGTTTCGTGACAACAGTATACTAAACAAACTTTCTGCCAGACTATTATCAATAGGGAAAGCTTCTCCCATCTTATGACATATGAACAAATGTCACAGACCAATCCCTTAGTGTTTCAAGGTTCCTTAATACCCAATTCTCCACAATATTAATGTCAGTCACTCTAATACTTCTCTTGGTTGAATAGTAAACACCCCAAAATACTACTCTGCCAAAGAGTACTGTAGCGCTCACTCCCGTAGGAGCCGCTGAATTTAAACCTCGGGTCAGACTCCCCGCACTAGGGAATAAATATACTCCAGCACCGTTGTGGATTTTATAAATTATATATGTAGCGCTGTGTTTTATAACCTTACTGTGGCAGTACCTATTTTTGGCCACCGGAGGGAGACAAGCACGATAAGAGACACTGAACATTGGGACTACATTTCCCGGCATGCTTTGTGAACAGACACAGGAAGTGGGTGGGACACAGACGCTGTACATCCTGAGCCTCGTGGAGATAGCTGGCAGAGCGCGCCAGGGAGTGCATGAGACAGGACACAGTATTGCAGAGCGGAGCAGAGACTAGGCCGGAGCGCAGGTGGGGCCTACCAGGATTCCAATCCAGATTATCCATCTTACCAGACGGAACCCTAGTTATCCACAGACATTACCTAAGCTACTATCCAGGCAAGCAGAGGACCCCGAGTAAGGAGTACCGCAAGTCCATTGGAAGGGAGAGCAGGCGGTAGCTGGACAAGTCCGGGCCGGAGCAAAGAAAGCCTGACCACAGATCCAGTAGCCGGTATCCCAGCAAGGCGACAAGCGGAGAGACGTCCTGGGTCAGCGGAGCTTTGGTGATCGGGCGGATGGGTGAGAGGCCTCCAAGGCCGGTTTATAAAGTCAAGAAAGCACGCTGCTGTTTGTCTTCAAAACCCACAGGGCCCCAACTTGACTAGTCGAAGACATCGCTATAAGTAATTCACTGGCCAGTTGAATAGTACCCGGGTACCATAACACACACATACACTTACAGTCCGGGACTTAACCTGTGTGGGACTCACTCCCTAATATCCCAAAAAGGGGTAAAGATTCGCATTTTATTTGTTTCCGCTGCGCGTTTCTCGAAATACAAAATATTGCATTCTGTTTTTCGCTACGCGTTTCTCGAAATTACGAAGCATTGTATTTTTTTCTGTTCGGCTGCGTTTTTCCCGAAATACGAAACCTCGTATTTCTTTTTCCGCTGCGCGTTTACCGCGATACGAAATACTGTAAATATATCTACGAACACCGTGTCTGATTATATGCTTTTTACTCTAGTAAACTATATAAATTATAAAATCCACAACTGTGCTGGAGTATATTTATTCCCTAGTGCGGGGAGACTGACCCGTGGTTCATTTTCAGCGGCTCCTCCGGGAGTGAGCGCTACACGTGGGGGCTCGTTTCCGGGATCCAGTCTCTGGAAAAACCGCATCTAAAGGGTTAAATATGGATCCAGACACTGTTGCCGAATGGTGTGAGGAGCACAGTAGTCAGTTAGAATGTTGTATAGTCATGGATATTCCCGCAGACACTTGGGCCGAAGATCAGATTCGCCAGGCTGTGGCTGCGCTGACACCAGATCATCGGGGGTTAATCCTGGACATTAAAAAGAACACAGATACCTCTCACACGTATATCCTTCTTGAATGGAGAAAGGGTGTTCCAGTGTGTATTCAGGGCGCGAACATGAAGCTGACCGATGAGGTGGAAGTCCAACTGATTCAGCCAAGTGCGCCACGTGGCGAATCCGCAAGTGTTCCTGCACCCAGTCCGATGGCCATGATCGGGCCTGAATTCATAGTGGCTATTGGAGATTTGCTGGCTAAGTGTCAGAGAACAAGCCCTCCGCACACTAACTTCGGTTATCGACGGTTGAGAAATTTTACAGGAAACGTACCAACTCCGGCGGGAGAAGAAACCTTTGAAGAATGGGTGGAACAGGCGATGCAGGCTCTGGATGAGTGGGACGTCCCTGAAGCTCAGAAAAAGCAAAGGATCACCGAGAGTTTAAAGGGACCTGCGTCAGAAGCGGTGAGAAACCTAAAACTGAGTAGAAAAGACTGTACTGCTTTAGACTATTTAAACGCTTTGGAGGAAGTTTTTGGGCGAACAGAAAAGGCCGCAGAGCTTGTATATCAGTATGAACACACCTACCAGCGGAAAGGTGAGAGAATGACCGAATACATGAGGCGCCTAGATAAGATTCTGCACCAGATACTCCTCAAGAAAGGGGCCGAGCCGGCCGAAGTGGATAAGATCCGAATAAAACAGATCCTGAGGGGCTCTCAACCTCTAGATCCAGTGATGCTGCAGCTGAGAAGCAGAGCAGGTAGTCAAGAACTGAAGTACCTGGAACTGATCCGAGCTGTCAGAGAAGGAGGCTTTGCTAGAAGAAAAATCCTTCAGGCGAGGGGAAAGAGCTTACGCACAACCTGTGAGGCATAACGACGGTTTGCAGCCTGAAAGCGACTCGCTGGATACTTACGGATCCGACGTGGACGAGCAAGAGCATCTGATTACTTTTAAATCCACTGAGAGGGCTGCCAAAGAATTAAACCTCTCTGAACGTGGTGAGTTGCACAAAACTGTTAAGAAAGTACAAGAAGCTCAAGCTGAACTGCAACAGGCGCACGCGGAACTGTGCCGAGTATTGATGAAAGTGACAGAGATGCAGGCAGAGATGCAGAAGTTCCTTACGGCATGCAGACAACCGGAGTTGCTGTGGCGTCTAGCCAAGGTCCTTTAACCGAACCACAACAGGCGACTGCGTCTCCACTTTCTAAGAAGAGATGCTTCGGTTGTGGAGAAATGGGCCACTTCCGCGCACAATGCAAAGGCCGAAAGCCTGAAGGGAATAGAGTTGAGGAGCTGTTAAAAGCATTAGAAGGACTGTTATCTACCTCACCGGCGGGAAACGCCAGAGGGCACAAGTGAAGGAGCAACCTAGGTGCCCGAAGGTTGAACCCCGCTCCAAAAATCAAGCCAGGACTAAGAGGGCGAGAGGGCCAAAGTCCGGCCAACTGCTGAGCCTGCCAGGACTGAAAGAGTCACTCCCTTAGCATCCGGACCTACGTCATGGGGAAGCAATGCACACCCAAAACCTACACGGGCCAAGAAAAAGGCCAGGGTACAGCAAACTGGGTCTAAGTGTCCGGATACCGCCACCAAGTTTCCTGACCAACTGATTGGTCCTTCTCCTATTGTGCCAATCCAAGTGGAGGGAGTCTACACTAAAGCTCTGTTGGATTCAGGGGCTCAAGTGACATTGATCTACCGAGACTTCTACGAGAAACACTTGAAGCACATTCCTCTACAGAAATTGAAGGATCTGGAAATCTGGGGTATCGGAACTGAGAAACTCCCTTATGACGGGTATCTACAGGTGAAGTTGGAGATCGGATCCGAAGTCATCGGACAGTCCGGAGGTTGTGATGCATTGGCCATTGTGTGTCCTCGACCCTCAGGTGCAAACAGAAGTTCCATGATAGTGGGGACGAATACGGATTTGGTGCGGCGTCTCCTGACACCTATCGTATTGGAAGAAGGTTCTACTCAAGGAGTACACCCAATGCTACGTCCAGTCTATCAGAGGATGGTCGAAGAACAGAAGGCACCTGCTGAAGTGGGGCGCCTATGGAGATTAGAAGGAACAGAGAAGGTTCTGCAAGCAGGAGAAGTAGCGAGTTTCCGGGCTTCAGTCAAGTTGAACGGATCGCAACCAGGCCCCTATGTGATGCTGGAAACCGATTTTAATCATGGGAGTGAAACCGGAGTCGAAGTAATCCCTGAAATAATCTCCACTAAAGCTCTGAAAAGAACACGAGGAAGAGTCTCAGTCAGCGTGTGCAATGTGTCTGATTCTCCAGTAGTCCTTAAAGCACGAATGCCTATCGGGCAAGTAGAGTCCGCTACGCCCCTCTCCACCGATTTAGGAGGGGGAGTGGATAAAGAGATTCCAGATGAAAGATTCTACCCCAAGGACGCTCCCATTTCATCCGAGTGGAAGAAACGTCTTCAGTCTCAAGTTTCTAAAGTGGAGAGAATTGTTCTCGAAAGATGAGTTCGACGTAGGCCTAGCTAAAAGTACTGAACACCGCATTCGATTACAAGAAGACAAGCCGTTTCGCGAAAGGTCAAGGCGAGTTCCGTTGGGAGACTTGGATGATCTGCGAGAACAGCTGAATGAATTGCAAAGAACCAAGGTGATTCAAGAGTCCAGGAGTCCATACGCATCTCCAATAGTGATGGTCCGGAAGAAGAACGGTTCTGTCCGCCTATGCATAGACTACCGCACGTTGAACCGAGAACCATCCCAGACCAATATGCTACTCCTCGGATAGAAGATGCCTTACAGTGTTTGTCTGGAGCAAAATGGTTTAGCGTGCTAGACCTGCGAAGCGGGTATCACCAGATACCAATGCATCCCGAAGACAAAGAGAAAACTGCGTTCATCTGTCCACTGGGGTTCTTTGAATTTAACAGAATGCCTCAAGGCCTTACGGGGGCTCCAGCCACGTTCCAACGGTTAATGGAGAAGACAGTCGGGGACATGAATCTGATCGAAGTATTAGTGTACCTGGATGACATAATCGTGTTTGGGAAGACTCTGGAAGAGCATGAGCAACGTTTGGAGAAGGTCTTGAAGAGGCTCCATGAAGAGGGATTGAAACTGTCTCTGGAGAAATGCCAATTCTGTCTACCGTCTGTTACGTATCTGGGACATGTGGTCTCAGCAGAAGGTGTTTCGACAGATCCTCGGAAGTTGGAGGCCGTAGCTTCTTGGCCAGACCCAGAAACGTCACTGAACTTAGATCTTTCTTGGGGTTCTGTTCATATTATCGAAGATTTGTAGGAGGATTCGCAAAAATAGCTCAACCACTGAACAAACTCCTACAGAAGGAAAACACCGAAGAAGGCTGCAAGGCCTCTGACCGAAATCCGTCAGCTCCAGGACCAAGGAAAGCTCGAGAGTCCATACAGGGCGAATGGACTAGTCAATGTGAAGGTGCTTTCTTGAAGCTGAAAGAGAGTCTAACTCAAGCTCCTGTCTTGGCCTACGCGGACCCTCACAAGCCGTATGAGTTACATGTGGATGCCAGCAGAGAAGGTCTAGGAGGAGTCCTGTATCAGGAGTATGGTGGATTGCTGAGGCCTGTAGCGTACGTGAGCAGGAGCCTTACGCCTTCAGAAAAGAACTATCCTACCCACAAGCTGGAGTTCCTAGCCTTAAAGTGGGCAGTGGTGGACAAGTTAAAGGACTATCTGTATGGAGCCGAGTTTGTGATAAAAACGGATAACAATCCTCTTACCTACGTTCTTACTACTGCGAAACTGGACGCAACGGGACATCGGTGGTTGGCCGCTCTGTCAGGGTTTCGGTTCAGCCTGAAGTATCGCCCTGGGGTGAATAATCGAGATGCTGATGCTTTATCGAGAAGACCCTACACTACAGAATGGACTCAGCTGACTCCAGACGGGGTGCAAGCTTTGTGTCAAGGAGCAGAGCGCCGGGTCAAGGGAGGGATTGAAGCGGAGGCCATAGGAGTCATGGCTGCGGCTGTTCCTGAGTTCTATTGCAACCCTACGCAATTGAGGGATGAAAGTCTACCTACCTTTTCGAAACAGGACCTGAAAGCGGATCAGGCCAGAGACCCTTTAATTGCATTGACCATAAAGGCCCTAACTGCGAACCAGCGGGAAATTCTGCTGACCAATTCCCCGGATGGAGCCAGATTGGTCTACAAAGAGTGGGAACGGTTGAAGATGTTGGATGGGGTGGTCTACCGAAGGGGCCCCTCAACCAATGCTGAAGAGACTCAACAGCTATTCCTTCCCACTAAGCATAGAGAGAGTGTGCTGCGATCGCTACATGATGAGCATGGACATTTGGGTGCTGAAAGAACTTTTAAGCTGGTGCGAGACAGATTCTATTGGCCTTGCATGAGAGCTGAAGTGGAAAGTTACTGCCATTCCTGTCTGAGGTGTATTCAGAGGAAGACTCTACCGACCCGAACCGCTCCAATGAGCCATCTACAGAGTCAGGGACCCATGGATTTGGTGTGCATTGACTTCCTGTGCTTAGAGCCGGATGCTAGTGGGCAAGGGAATATTCTAATAGTGACTGATCATTTCACTCGTTACGCCCAAGCTTTTTCTACGAAGGACCAACGCGCTCCGACAGTAGCCAAGGTTCTGATGGAAAAGTTCTTTGTTCACTACGGCCTGCCAAGGAGAATACACTCTGATCAGGGTAGAGACTTTGAAAGCCGACTTGTTGGGCAATTGTTGGAACTGTTGGGAATCCAAAAGACCCGAACTACACCTATCACCCTCAAGGTGATGCTCAGCCTGAAAGGTTTAATCGCACGCTGCTGAATATGCTGGGGACTTTGTCAAACATAGAGAAGCAGAGTTGGAGTCGTCACATAGCTATTCTGGTGCATGCATATAACAGTACGGAGAGCGATGCCACTGGATACTCACCGTACCGTCTTATGTTCGGAAGAGAAGCTCGACTGCCGGTTGATTTGGCATTTGGGTTATCTCTAGACCAGACGTCGGTAGCTTCCCATAGAAACTACGTGGATAGACTTCGGAAGAATCTGGCTTCTGCGTTTGAACAGGCCCGTTTGACCTCAGGAAACAGGGAGCAAAGGAACAAAAGGAATTATGACTTGAAAGTTCGGATACAAGATCTACAACCCGGTGATAGGGTTTTGTTGAAGAACTTGGGTGCTGCTGCGAGGCACAAGTTGGCGGATAGATGGAGTTCTCAAGTCTACATTGTCTGCAAGCAACTGCCGGGTCTGCCGGTGTATCAAATCCGGCCGGATGGAAAGGCTGGGCCTCTTAAGAACTGGCATCGGAATCATTTGTTACCTTTGAGAGAGGCTGTGAGGATACCAGTTGGGGACGAACTTCCTCTGCCAAATCCGCCTGCTCCACGTTTGCCTCCTGTTACTCGGTCTCAGCAGACCCGGGTTGTCGAAGAGAGCGAAAGGGACAGTGAGGAAGAGAGCTCTGTCTGGACTGGATGCGTTCACCGGAGCCTGAAGAGATTATCTCAGTTCCTGAACGATGGGAGAGTAATTTGAGGCCTGAAGCTCCTGAATTTCAGTTAGAAGTCCCTGAGACTGTTGAAATCCCTGAAGCTCTTGAATTTCAGTTGGAAGTCCCTGAGACTGCTGGAGTCCCTGTAGCTCCTGAAGCTGAATCTTATGATTATAGTTCTATGCCTTCACTGGAGGGATCATACTCTGAAGAAACGTCTGCTCCAGTGGTAGAAAGAAGGACTGAGCCAGCACCTATAGTACTTCCACCTGAAGAGGAACTGATTGAGCCAGAACCAAAACGCTCTGTTCGACCGCCCCAGCGACTCACCTACGACTCACCAGGACATAGCACTGAAGAGGCCATCACCACAGTGCAAAGGTTGCCCGAAGTGTCTGCTATGTTAGCTGAGGTAGCACAAAACATGAGTCAGCTTGAAGAAGTGTATCTAACCCACTGTATGTCTGCTGCCAACCCTGTATATGTTATCTAATTGTATCGAAATGTAAATGTAACTGTTATACCTCCTTGGAGAGACCCAAGAGTTCTAGGAGGGGGAGAGTGTAGCGCTGTGTTTAAAACCTTACTGTGGCAGTACCTATTTTTGGCCACCGGAGGGAGACAAGCGCGATAAGAGACACTGAACATTGGGACTACGTTTCCCGGCATGCTTTGTGAACAGACACAGGAAGTGGGTGGGACACAGACGCTGTACATCCTGAGCCTCGTGGAGATAGCTGGCAGAGCGCGCCAGGGAGTGCATGAGACAGGACACAGTATTGCAGAGCGGAGCAGAGACTAGGCCGGAGCGCAGGTGGGGCCTACCAGGATTCCAATCCAGATTATCCAGCTTTACCAGACGGAACCCTAGTTATCCACAGACATTACCTAAGCTACTATCCAGGCAAGCAGAGGACCCCGAGTAAGGAGTACCGCAAGTCCATTGGAAGGGAGAGCAGGCGGTAGCTGGACAAGTCCGGGCCGGAGCAAAGAAAGCCTGACCACAGATCCAGTAGCCGGTATCCCAGCAAGGCGACAAGCGGAGAGACGTCCTGGGTCAGCGGAGCTTGGTGATCGAGCGGATGGGTGAGAGGCCTCCAAGGCCGGTTTATAAAGTCAAGAAAGCACGCTGCTGTTTGTCTTCAAAACCCACAGGGCCCCAACTTGACTAGTCGAAGACATCGCTATAAGTAATTCACTGGCCAGTTGAATAGTACCCGGGTACCATAACACACACATACACTTACAGTCCGGGACTTAACCTGTGCGGGACTCACTCCTAATATCCCAAAAAGGGGTAAAGATTCGCATTTTATTTGTTTCCGCTGCGCGTTTCTCGAATTACGAAATATTGCATTCTCTTTTCCGCTACGCGTTTCTCGAAATTACGAAGCATTGTATTTTTTTCTGTTCGGCTGCGTTTTTCCCGAAATACGAAACCTCGTATTTCTTTTTCCGCTGCGCGTTTACCGTGATACGAAATACTGTAAATATATCTACGAACACCGTGTCTGATTATATGCTTTTTACTCTAGTAAACTATATAAATTATAAAATCCACAACTGTGCTGGAGTATATTTATTCCCTAGTGCGGGGAGACTGACCCGTGGTTCATTTTCAGCGGCTCCTCCGGGAGTGAGCGCTACATATAGTTTACTGAATAAACTGGCATATAAAGAGTATATATATTTACAGTAGTTCGTAATGCGAGAAACGCATAGCGGAAAAGGAAAAAGAATATTTAACCCCTTCGTGGTTGGAAGTGTGAGTCCCGTACAGGTTGATTGTCCCAAGAAAGTGTAGGTGTTGCGTGTTATTTGGTACCGGGTACAATATTCAACTGGCCAGTGAATGGTTTCAGGTGTATCTTCAACTAGTCACGTGGGGCCTGTAGGTTTTGACAAAACTGCAGCGTGCTTTATTATTTTACGGTGGCCGGGAAGGCCTCTCACCCATCCGCCAGATACTCTGCGCTCTGCTCGACCCAGGACGTCTCTCCGGTCGATTTTGAGTGGGATTCTGTGCCACCGGATCCGCTGTCTTGCTTGTCTGTGTCTGCCACAAGATGTCCAGCTCACCGCCTGCACTCCCTGTTAGATCGTCTGCGGTCTCCTAACTCGGGGTCCTTCAACTTACTCTGTATCTGTGTTGGGTTACTAGCAGTGGATCACTAGGTCTTCGACCAGTAAAAGGGGAAACCAATCTCCAGCTCTGCTAGGCTGCACCTGCGCTCTGGCCTGGTCGCGATCGCTATCTCCGTCACTTGCGTCTTGCTCTTCTCACTCCTCGGCGCACTCTGCCAGTTCTCTCCATGAGGCTGCTTTTTCCCACCCACTTCCTGTTCCCGCCCACAAAGCATGCTGGAAAATGTAGCCTTAATGTCCAATGTCTTACATCGCGCCTGTCTCCCTCTGGTGGCCAAAAGCGAGTACTACAATGACAGTGAATTAAAACCAGCGCTACAGTACCTAGTCCACCAGAATAATAATGTAACCCACACCAATATTACAATGCTATGGTACCGTTTATCCCCTGATATAATATTGATCCCAACCAATAACACTGTCCTGAGTTGTGTCACCCATGACCTTAATGAGACTTCCCGTCCATCTCTATCCCTCATGGTTAAGATAGTTGTCTTTGCAGTTCCAGACTGGTTATTTGACAAACCGTCAAATATATACAGTGCATGAGGCAAAATGTCCATGATCTGAAAGTTGATGGGTAAATTGAAAGGATCTCCCCATGTGTTTATAGTCAGCACAAATAATGATAAGTGTCTCTATAAAAACAAAGGGCTTGTGTGACCAGCTGGTGCTGTAATTTTACAGGCTGGTGTAGGTATTTTAGATCCATGCATCACAGCATTGGTGGTAATTTTGTTAATTATAATTCCTTATCTCATATACCTTATCCCATCAGAGAATGGTCAAGAAGCCTCCACTGCCACCTGTAACTATACTAAAAAATATGTCTCTTCCAGAGCCCTCTCTTTAATGCCTGGGGTTTAGCAGAGACTCATTCCCTTGGATTCAAAATATTTCAATCCTCTCCCTCTTGCTACTTGTTATACATATGAATTAGTTCAGTCTAGGGTTTACCTTTGATGTAACTTTAGGGTCTGATTGGATGATTTTCACACAGGTTTGCAATCTGGATCTTTAAAGGACCACTCTATCCTAACATTAACTAATTTTTCCTACCTTGATAACTGTACAGATGATGCTGTGTACCCTACTTCTTAAAGGCTTCGCTGAACTGCTATGAGCAGTCATGGTGTCAGGTGGAAGTGGAAGAGCAGAGACATGATGGTTGGTAGCACTGTTGAATTTGTGCTGAAAGATAAATAACCACTAACAATGACCCCCCAGAACACAAGCAAGGAGCCCATGATACACCTGTCCATTCAGGGCACGAACCCACATTAACTTATGAACAACATGGACCACATATTTCTAAATTATAACTCTGATATGGAATCAGAGTACTCAGATGGTTCTGTTACTTTCCTTTTCTAATGTTTTTTATATAAATGTGTAATTGTTTTTAAAGGTGATAATAAATGTTATATTTTAGAAATATGTCATCCATGTGGTAGGACTTTTCTAATGGGCTAAGAGTGATGATGATTATTTGTGCTGATAGACATTGATTGTCTGAGGAGCTCAGCATGCGTTTGTCTCACTGCGGTTCTCTCCAGGGGTTTATGGCAATTTTTTCCATTTATGGGGCCGCCATTTTGCCAAGGTCTGTAACTGTTGTTTTGCTTTTGGTGGCCAGGATTGAGGAGTGTTGCTTGGAAAATTCGTGGTGCACTTCCATGCCATCCCTATTTCAGTCACTTTTGATTATATTTTCACGATCCACTGCAAACTTCTTGATAGTGGCTATTCAAGAATTTCCCTGGTTCTTGCAGGATTTTGTTTCCCTCAGCAACTGAAACCTGCATAGTGTGCATTTGCCATTTTTTGCAGGGAGTCTCAGAGGACTTCTGACATGCTGCTAGATTACAATGCTTTTTCATTGCTAAGAGGTTGATCTCGTACAATATAATTGTTAAACAGTTGTTTACCCTGTCTGAATTCCCTGAGCTCAATTTATCTGAGGACTTGACTATAGCACCTGCGGATCCTCTCCCGGTTCAGATTGAGCTGATACAAAAGACCATTTCAAAGGTCTTTACTGCAGCCATGATATCTGTATCCCACGCCGAAATGCAGACTATCAGGGTTATCCAAAGAGATCCGAATTGCTTGAGAAAGGTAATCGAACGCTGAAAATCAGGGTACGGTTACCTTTCCTGACCATTCGGCTATCCAGAGAGCAGGCAATTCGCCAAATCCTGGCGAATTGCCTGAACATACGGTGCCTGTTCGGTGCCTGTACGAGGGCAGTAAAATCCCCATGAAAAAGCACTGCTTCGGCTATTCAGAGAACACAAACCAGCAGTGAAAGGTTCCCCTAATGCTCTGCCATTCGGTGGTTTAATTCGGCAAATTTATTCAGGAGAATCCCATAGACTTCAATGTTAAAAATATTCCCGTTTTAATTCAATATCTAATAAACGGTTCATTATAAAATTCTGCAGCAAAACGTCTCTTTATTTATAGATTTTTTAGGATACTTTAAGCATTTTTCTGTATTTTTTATTTTTTTTTAAAAGTCCGATTTTTTTTGATTTTTTTTTTTCAGTTTACTTATTTTTTTGTAACAGCCCTCTTTATTATCATTCCCTGGACCTCCTGTGACAATTTCAGACATTTTCGCTCAGTAGTTTCTTTGCAAACAGCGTTTCATTTTCCCAGATTCATACAAATGGTTTTGCTAATTTATTCACTGCCTCCTCTACGTCACAGCTGCTTCGGCTCTGTGTGATTCGGCTCCTGTTCGGCTCCTGTTCGGCTCCTTCGAAGGTTAATCCAGATGTTTTTGCTTGTTTTCAGCGTGCATTCGGTTAGTTTTCGTCAGGTTTGCGGCAGCTTTTCCCTGCAATTCGGGGACCCTGTGCTGTTTTCTGAATACACCGCAGGGTCACCGAAATGCAATCGGCAAAAGGAACCGAATTAAAGAGAACGAAAAGTCACCAAACGTGCGGTGACTTTTCGAATCTCTTTGGATAACCCTGTATGTCTGATGCTGTGGCATGTCTTGGTTCCCTCAATTACAGTGTGTTACCGGTTGCACAGCTAATGGTGAAGCCTGAGAAACACTAGTGGCAAGGCTGCAATGTTGCTGTTGTAGTTTATTTATTTATTTATTTATAAAGTATTTTACCAGGAAGGATACATTGAGATTTCTCTTGTTTTCAAGTATGTCCTGGGGTCAAGAACAATGTTACAGTCGTTACAGAAATTCAAAGTAATAAAATGCAAGATATTAAAAACACAAATATACAGATTAACAGAAAATAAATATGTAGGAAATAGTCATTATGTTACATGTTTACAGGTGCATTCTGTATTGAGGTATGTTAATAGGGAGCTCTTGAGTGACTTAAGACTGGGGGAAGATTTGATGGCGTCTGGGAAGTTATTCCATAATTGCGGTGCTCTGTAGGAAAACGAGGACCGAGCCACTGTCTTTTTGTATTGTGGTATTGCAAGTAAGGTGCTGGTCCTGGATCTGAGGTTATAGGATGAGGGAACTGCTAGAGGAAGCAGTCTATTCAGGTAGGGTGGCAGCTTCCCAGAAAAGCTCTTAAACACCAGGTTGGAAAGGTGAAGGGTGCGTTTAGACTCCAGCGATGGCCAGTTTAGCTCTTTTAACATGTCACAATGGTGGGTCATGTAATTACATTGTAGCGCAAAGCAGCAGAATGAGTTATACAATGTAGTAAGTTTCTGAAGGTGCGTTTGCGGGGCCGCTGCATACACTACATCTCCGTATTCAATAGCTGGCATAAGCATTTGTTGTACAATCTGCTTTCTTACCGCCGGGCTCAGGCAGGATTTGTTGTCCCCAAGGAGGCAAAACAGAAAACTAAACATATTAATCCTGTATTGGAGAAGATATTTAATGCTAGGTTTACCCCTAGGCAAAATGGCATAGAACAGTCAAACAAGCCCCATTTTACAGGGAGAGTACAGTGAGACCGTGGAAATGGCTTAGAGAACAAGGGGGTGATACAGATTTAGACAATGACATAGCTGAGGACATGCTGGATGAACTTGATGATAATCAGAAGGTGATCTACGAGGTGATGCCAGGATGAGGAGAATATCTTTGAAATCCCTATTGCCTCCAAATTGGGCTCTTTACAGACTCATGAGCTGGATGGACTGGATTATTTCAATACTGTCATTAAGGAAAGCAAAAGCCAAAAAAGGTTATACAGATCAAACCCAGGTGATGAGATGTTAAATAATCTTAGGTAGAGTCAGTCAAATCTAGTAATCTGTTAAGAAAGGGGATTGTAGGATAAATGTTCAGATGAAAGTGGAAGGGACAAGTTCACGTGATACGGATAAAACGTAACTTTTTATGGGAAGCAAAGGGTTAAATAAGAACACAGGATCTTAAGATGGTTACCAAAAAACAAACAAAAGAAAAATGAAATAAAGCATAAGCACCAAAAATAAATCACCTAAGATTCGAGGAAGAAATTAACTACAGCAACCCAAATATTCTGGAAGGGTTAATAAACTGACACGAGAAAGGTAGAACTGGGCCTTCGTGGGTCCGGATTGATAGGATAGATGGGAAAGAATCTGAAGAGTATGCTGTAGTTCAATGAGGGATATACAATTACAATAGACAAGTCTATCAAAACTTGCAAGGACTTCAGTTTTTTTAAGGTGCCAGACTGTCAGCAGAGGGTGAAGACATTTACAAGCATGGGTTTAAAACCTGAGTATGTAGAGTATAAGAAACATTACTTTACAGTACTCTTCAATAGCCAATCTTTGTTTGTGGCTCAGCTGGAATAGCAAGGGAGACATTTTTGATTTACAAGTGAGAACATTAAACGTAACGCCTCCTCACTTGTTAAACACATCTGGAGTCTCTTGAAATAGGGCCCTTAGTTGGGTGTAGGTCTACTGTAAATCTATATTAGTAATAGTACTTAGAAAATGTTAATTTAATTATCCTATTATGTGTTAATTAAAAACATTAACATGCAGATTTATAATTATTTTCTTGAATTATAATCTAGTAAGAATACATCTAGTACAAACAATTTCTATACTCAATCTGGTCTGATTTTAGAGCAAAGGAATTATGTTTATTGCAAATGATATTAATTTGTAAATGTGTGTCAAATTGTGTCCCTTAAATTTCAACACATCAGACGTGACATTCAATGTGTTGAAATTGCTTGTAAGTCTTGCAGATCCATTTCTCCTTCACGGAAGCACGGAAGATGCCAGCTATAATTTAAATGCAGTAGCACTTTTTGGCCAGCAGAGGGAGCCATCTGCCTGTCAGATAGGGGTCATTTATAGTGAACATATACAGAGGGCTTGCTCTGTATATATTTTATTTGGTGGCTAATGGAGTGTAATTTTATAATACGACACCACATAAATTCCAAACATATAAGATAATTATAGTACCTATATATCTTTGTTAGCAAGGATGTGAAGATTAAGGCCCCTATCTGGTTGAGAGTCAGCTGCAAGTGGTGCCACAGTGCTCTTCAAAGCGCAACTGCAATAGTATAGGTAACCAGCTGCTGGCAGAAGGCTGCTAGGACTGATAATTAAATAAGTACTAATCGTTCTTCTAAGAATTCTATAATAAGTTTTAAAATAATCATGTAGCAGTCATGTAACAAGAAATTGGTGAAAAGACTAGTAATTTGTAGAAATGTCTATATATCAATTGTCTTTAGGTTCTTTGTCCTGCAACCACAGCTAATCAGTTTATACAATGAGATTGTAAAGGACATATGTATCACAAAATAAAAATCAAGATAACTAAACAGTAAGTCTGACTAAGTAGTGACTATTTTTTTAAGTTAATATTAAGAAACCACATCTTGAAATTTGAACATGTCAGACAGGTTTGATGTCCTCAGGGATGTACCACAGGAAATTCAGAATATTCAATATACTAGCAGTTTGTTTTGACAGGCATCCACTTAGCTAGAATATGGTTTGTCCTGAAAAAAAGGAAAAGAAAAAACTTGAAATGAGTTGAGCGTTACAGCACCACTGAAAACAGTTCTAAATATAAGACTCTAATATAATGCCTGATCCTGGGTGATTAAACAAAACACAACTAATGTATTACACCTTTAAATTTCCACTGCCAACTTAGTTGCATAGGCCTTTGACCCATTCACTATCAAGTGGTTTTCCATATTACCATTGTCAGGAACCAGTGGTGTTATAGAAAAAAACCTTGCATTACCCAGATACGTAAAATGCATTGTTACTATTCATACAGTGTATTTACAGGCATTGTACCCTACTTAGCAGTGGAAAGCCTGCCTCCACTGTCCAAATTGAGTACTGCTGTATGTGTCCATAAACAGGTATACATATTAATTTTCTGAAGAGTTCCTGTTCTATTCTAACCAATATGCACATTTATTTAAGAATAAAAAATAGGCGGTATTTTTTTTCCCGTAAAGTGCTTCTTATACTTAGTGTGCCTTGTATAGGAATCCCCAATGTGAGGACAGCCAGAAAATAATGAGCCATTCCAAGGACAATCGTTATTTTCACTTGCAGCCCACGAATTACCAGCTGCAAGAAACTATTGTTAAGTTAGTTTCCTTCGTAACAAAGACAGATAATAACAATGATCAGATATACTGTTTATGGATATTTGTAGAGATTGTAATGAGATTATTAGCAATGCAACTTCCACAAAATATTGCATTCTGCCCTCTTCCTGGCTGCTGAAATGCATCAGTAATGGTTGTTGTACTTTTTGTTACAGTGAGGGTAGGGCGCTGCTCTTTGTAGCTTCTTTGCAGTAATAGAGGGTGACGACTTAGGAGCTCAAAGAGAATTTTGTTTCTCCCTAGAAAGAAGTTCTCAAACAGAAGTTTGTTTTTCCTAGGATGTTTTTGCCCTAAAAAGTTATGCAAACGGAGTAGATTATGTTAATTAACACTTTTCACTTTATACTGATGCAAAATTGAGTATTTGGTAGTGAAAGGGTTAATGTAAGATTTATGATGCCCTTATCCATACTTTAATATTTTGTTTACATATGGAGGACATACAAAGATTATGTTTGCATTTAATGTCACACCCTATTTACAGTATGTGACAAAATAACATTTCCCTCCACTTACTGTTATTGTCGAAATATCCAGTCGCATAAGAAAAACTGTACACTCCATTTATATCTTTTATCTCCTCTTCTTTCAGTGCAGGATATGTCAATCAATATAGTTGTGTCATTATCCCTGGATTAAATGCAATTACGGTAATAACTTGTTATATCTTGTCTTAATTTTCTTTGTAATCTGTCCATCCTATGATTTGTTTAAAAATTCCAATTATCATTCTGCAACGTGCATGACCCAGATCTTTACAAAAAAAACTATGTTAAAAAAATAATTCATTATATCAATTATTCATGAACATCTCCTGACTGCACCTAATTTACAATGTGGTATTAGTAATAACAAAGAGGTTTCTCTTGCACAAGACATCATTATAAACAAATTGTTTCGGGCACTGCTGTGCCTCCTTTCTGTCACTCTAACGTTTATTAATGATGTCACCTGCTGATCAAGTCTGTCTGGACGAGTTTTGCACATGCACTTTTTGTTTCAATACATTGTCCAACCTCTGCACTTAAAATACTAACTAGCCTGAGTTTCACAACCATTCCTACTGGTTTTTCTGCGCAGCAAGAGCGTACAGCTGACACACAGGTAAATCGTACATGATTCTGATGTTGCTGCTTTATTATGTATATATCTACAGTGAATTTGTCCAGTGTCCATTCATTAGTATTTACTGTCAAGTGAATAATTTCCCATGTCTTATTTCTCTCTCTGAAACATGAAATTATTTTGGCATTCCGAATGTTGATAAAATTAGAGTTATTGTAGTTTTTTAAATATGTTAGTGTTTGTTTACTAATATACTGATATTTGACTTTCGACACACATCATTTTTAAGGGCTCTTTTCTCTATAAAATGTATTCCCTTTTAAATGCATCATGTCGTCATAGAAGTAGTTTAAAAACCAAAACCATATTTCTATTTTATGTATATTCTACAGCTTTAGCTACAACGTACAAGTTATTTTAGCATTCAATGTGATTGTAAAATATCATGGTTTAAAAATTGATGTAGTAGAAATGCACCATTTGAGATTTTACCTGTTTTTACTCTATTTCAACTTATGCTAAATTTTAACCAAGTTGTATACAGCTGGAAATAAATTGAGTTGCACCAAATGTAACACTAGTAGGTCCTAAATCCCTATATAATCTGATTTAGTAGATTGCATTATAATGAGAATTGTTAAAAAAAATGCTGTAAACCAGTGTCAGAAAGTTTAGGCTTAGATAGTGAGTATCATGGCCTATGGGCTGCCAAGGATGTAGTGAGACTATCAGGATTATTCAGAGAGCAGTAAAAAGCAGGAGAATGACTGGAGAATGGAAAATTTTAGGTCATAATAGCCAAACCAGAAAAATTCTCCCTTTCATCTCACTTTCCAAATCGGCTATTTTGACCTAGAATTTTTTATTCTCCAGTCATTCTCCTGCTTTTCACGCTCTCTGAATAAACCTGTATCTATCTAGTTTATATAGATGTATACATGTCACTATACACACCTACTGTGCAATATTTGCCACATTACTTTATATTATAATATTCCAAATTATTAAATAGTTAACAATTTTTAGGCACATTATAAATTTATATCTATTCACTGAGCATACAAAAGATAAATTATACGTTCCATTCACGAATATTAAATATGGACACATACCTTTATACACAAAATATATAACAAGATAGCTATACAGAATGTAGAAAACATGTCAAATGGGTGCATTTGTTGCCCCTTTTTTTAGGAACACTCAAATGGAGGATAGCGTGCTCTTATTATAGCACACATTATTGATTTGTTTGCCATCTTTTATAGTCCAATGGGACACTTATTTTATTATAGAGGTTGTACATATCCATTAATGCTAATGATGGGAGAGCGATACCGGAAGTGCGCGTACGCGATGAGCACAAGGTGGAACGCACAATGGAACGCGGAAGCTCTTAGTGCGCCTGTGCAAGATGGCGGCGCCTTGCACCACATGTGAAATCTTCAAACGTATATTTCCTGTCATTGCCCGTCATTTGCTGCTACTGCGGCCGTAATAAAGTGCGGCTGCACGCGCGTTCGCACTGCGTTTGTCTGACCCTAGCCTAAGAGCTTTTCTGGAAAGCTGCCACCCTACCTGAATAGACTGCTTCCCCCAGCAGTTCCCTCGTCCTATAACCTCTGATCCAGGACCTGCACCTTACTTGCAATACCACAATACATAAAGACAGTGGCTCGATCCTCCTTTTCCTACAGAGCACCACAATTATGGAATAACCTCCCAGACGCCATCAAATCTTCCCCCAGTCTAAAGTCACTTAAAAGCTCCCTATTAACATACCTCAGTACACAATGCACCTGTAAACATGTAACATAGTGAATATATTTATTTTCTGTTAATCTGTATATTTGTGCAATTTCTTTTTAATATTTTGCATTGTATTACTTTGTATTTCTGTAACTGTAACAATTCAATGTTCTTGAACCCAGGACATACTTGAAAACGAGAGAAATCTTATTGTATCCTTCCTGGTAAAATCCTTTATAAATAAAAAAATAAATAACGCAATTTGTGTACCGACGTGCATGCACAGGGCAAATTGCTCAGAACTTGTGCACTTTTTCACTCAAATTCTGTAGCGCCTGTGTAGAACGATGGAAAGTGTTCCATGCACAAGCACAGAACCAATCCATTGGCTCCAGTCTCCCAGGACACTTAATTCTGATCTTCAATATCCTCAGAGACAGGATCATGTCAGTACGTAGATCATGATGATGACATCAGTGACCGAACCGATGACTGGCAGGCAGATATTCAAATCCTGTTTGCCTGGTGACGAGTGTGTGGGCAGAAAAAAACTCCTCCGCTTCAAAAAGTCATATCTCAAAACGGCATTGGTGTGAGGGGGGAGAAGAATGGGAGGGGGAGAAGAATGGGAGGGGGAGGGGGAGAATAATGGGAGGGGGAGGGGGAGAAGAATGGGAGATATTCCACAGAGTCTGACCACTTTATAAAAACTAAAGTGGTTACGGTGTCAGAGTGACCCTTTATGAACTGCCACTATATAATCAAGACATTGTGGAATATGATTAACTCTGACAGGCCCCATTCCAATTTAAATGTTATTGAATAAGTCTTAAATATCCAACATAATAGTTGTAAGCAGTCTTAAGCATCTGCCAAATCATATAAGGTGAAAAAATGGGGGAGGAGTATTTTTTTAATAGAAGAATAGACGGTTCCTTTAAACAAACAGGTAAAAAAATAAGTACCCTACCATTGCGGCACATATTCACCTCTATGGGTAAGATGAAGAAATCCAGTGGGACAGAGGGCCCTTGCCTCCCGGACATAAGAGTGTCCCTTGGAGTGGGACGTGAAGGAGGGATGCAGTGTAGGCATGGTGGGGCTCTGTCTTTCTCAGAGTCCTTGAATGATTCATCTCAACCTCCCTTGCCTGCTTCGGGAGCAGGAGATCAGGCGACGCAGCCCGTGCAGCCACTTACCGCAGCAGCTTTTCATAGGGTCATGGAGGATTTCCGGAGCCTCTGGCGTCAAGACCTGCAGGAAGTGAGATCTGCGTCGGAGATCTTGCAGCTCCAGATTGACAAGGTCCATACGCATTCTCTGGAGGTGGAGAAGGTGCAGTTGGCCAAGGACGCCCGACCGACGATCTCCAGCTGCAGGTCGGCAGACTTGACTCAGCGGTGATAACCTTGGAGGCCCAACATCGTCACCGGAATCTCCGCTTACGAGGGGTCCCTGAGACTGTGATGGCTGAGGGGCTTTCCACATTTGTTACGGGTCTGGTGAGTTACCTACTGCCGAATTGTGATGGATCGGCAGGACCACTGATTCTGTCAGCTGTCTGCATATGAAGAGCGGCTACGGCCCTGACGGCGGCCCCCCATGATATCATCATGGTGACTAGGGATGTGACCATCCAATCCCTACTTCTTAAGGCCATTGGTACACCATCACCTACGATTCTGCCTGCCTCACTGTTTTTCAGGACTTACCTTTTCCGGCTCTGGCGGCCCACCGCTGCTTCAAGGAGGTCACAACTTTGCTTCGCGAGCATGGAGTTCGGTATCAGTGGGGAACTTCAGGCTCCATGATTGTAACCAAGGATGGTATGATCCATACAGCGACAACCTTGATGGAGGCGCATGGCGACTTGTCCTGCCTGGGGATTCCTCTGCTGTTGAGGGATTCTCGAAGAATGATTCTGGAGCCTGGCTGACTGGCTTTCCCATCCGCCGAGCTGTTTGCTGCTCCCCATTTTCCCTTTTTCGTGTTTGGCAATACTTAAGAATTCTTTAATCCCCCCTGCTGACTTTTTCGGGACTCTCTATACTGATTTTGTCACCTGCCTGTTCACTGGACTTGGGATATGCTCCCCCCTTTTTTTCCTCCTCTTTTAGGGTCTGTGTTGACAGGGGTCCACATTGGATGAGCTGGGCCGGCATCTACCATGGCTCTGATTTCCGTGCTCGGCCGTGGTGCTCTCCGGCCCAATGACCTCTACTTTGGCCTCTTGATGACCTGTGAGTCCATGGGAGTGTGCCATGTCATTTTCATGGTGGCCACCTGTACCCCTTTCTTTTTTTCCTCCCGCCCCCCCTTCCAACTTTTTTAATTTTTTGCTTCCCTATCATGCTGATTTTTTTTGAGGTGTATGGTGCCCATTGTGACTCCCCCACATTATTTTCCTGCTGTTAATGGATGATGTTTTTTTGTTTTATACTGTTTTACTGTATTTTACTGTATGTGTGCTTATTTTCAAAATTAAGGTAAAAAAAAGGTAAGATAAAAGGAGTATATCTACACGAAGATGCAAATAAAATAACAATAGCAGAATACACTATACATAGAATTGCAAAATCCTAGCCCCCTTTGCTCTCACAAGATAAAAAATCAACCACAGCATAACAGCATAGGATGTTACCCTCCCTAAGGCAGCAGGGGTTTGTTTCATGGCAAGGGACATCCAAGTGGTGGTACAGTAGGGTAGTAGTCCAAAACATTTGTCAGTTGGAGACAACCTTCATCAGAGATATTAGTGCCTGTGAGTCTCTCTGCTTTCAAACGTTCTTTTTGCAGATTTTTCCATTGTGATCCAGTTATAGAACACACAACAGCTTTATCCGTGCTCGCTGTAGCTATCAAACATGACACATATCAAGCCTGGCACCATCTTCTAATGATGGATATCCTGTTAGTTTGGATTCAGACACCATCTAGTATGATGTAATTTCCTTTCAGGGCACCATTTTGGAAAACCCATTTTCCAGGTACTCGATGTAGAGAGGAAAAGCCAGAAGTTCTTAACTATATGCATTCTACCACAGAATGCAGCAATCTCATTTTAATGATTGTAAATTCCCAGCTGCATGAAACTGGTGTCAAGTTCATTAGAAGGAAATAAAAAACGTCCCTCCCCAGATATGTGCTTGTACATGCAGAATTACAGGCACTAAACAAACAAGGCAGGTATATCTTGTTCACAGAGTGAGATTGCACGTGATGTGACTACTTATAAATAGATCTCTCAAAAGCAGATCATTTAAAAAAATACTTTATAATAGTAATTACGGTACATAAAACTCGTAGTGCATCAATATTTTCAACAATGTTTTACCAGCAAGCCTCTAAGTTATTCTAAATAATAACGAATAAAATAAATTAATCAACAAACTCATGAATACCAGCTGAAACAGAGAATTAGGAAAACAAAACATAACCTTTAGTATACATACTTTGCTCATACTTTTTCTTTGATCTTTTTGAATATGTGATTACTGAAATTATTTTGTGATGCAATGTATGCATTTTAACCACAATTCTAGCCCAAAGTTCACCATTATAGATCTTGAAACGTTAAAATTACCTAAAAGGATTCATAGTTTGTAAATTATCCCCGATAGAAGCCTGGTAAATTCTGGAAAATATTATGAGTAACTCAGGGATGTGCAGTCAGGGGAGGCAGAGCCTCCCCTGCCATTCCAGTAAATGAATGTGCTCATTGTGTTGTAATGACATGTGATGTGTGTGTGTGTGTATTTAAACTGAAATAAAATGTTATTTATTGAAAAAAGTTCTCATACTCACCTGCTCCTGTGCTTGCTTCTCTCTTAACACACAGACATTAAAAAAACTGTCAGGGTTATTCAAAGAGCTCCGAATTGCTTTAGAAAGGTAACCGAACGCTGAAAATCAGCGTTCGGTTACCTTTCCTGGCCATTCGGCTATCCAGAGAGCAGGCAATTCGCCAAATCCTGGCGAATTGCCTGAAGATACGGTGCCTGTTCGGTGCCTGTTCGAGGGCAGTGAAATCCCCATAAAAAAGCACTGCTTCGGCTATTCAGAGAACACAAACCAGCAGTGAAAGGTTCCCGAAATGCCCTGCCATTCGGTGGTTTCATGCGGCAAATTTATTCAGGAGAATCCCATAGGCTTCAATGTTAAAAATATTCCCGTTTTAATTCAATATCTAATAAACCGTTCATTATAAAATTCTGCAGTAAAGAGTCTCTTTATTTATAGATTTTTTAGGATATCTTAAGCATTTTTCTGGATTTTTTTTTTAAGTTTACTTATTTTTTCTGTAACAGCCCTCTTTATTATGATTCCCTGGACCTCATATGCAAATTTCAGACATTGTCGGTCAGTAGTTTCTTTGCAAACAGCGTTTCATTTTCAAACATTCACACAAACTGTTTTACTAATTTATTCACTGCCTCGTCTGCGGTCTCAGCTGCTTCGCTGAGAGTGATCGGCTCCTGCTCGGGTTTTTCGACGGGTTAATCCAGATGTTTTTGGGGGTTTTTGGCGTGCATTCGGTGGGTTTTGCGGTTCGTTTTCGTCAGGTTTGCGGCAGCTTTTCCCTGCAATTCGGGGACCCTGTGGTGCTTGCTGAATACACCGCAGGGTCACCGAAATGGGATCGGCAAAAGGAACCGAATTGAAGAGAACGAAAAGTCACCGAACGTGCGGTGACTTTTCGAATCTCTTTGAATTACCCTGTTTATTTTACATAAACTTATCATACGGACATGTTGCACCATCGAGCCAGTGCCTCCCCAGCCACTGACCTCACTGGAGTAACTCAATCGACAGGTCTACTAAACAAATTACTAATTCTTTGGTTTTGAAACGTATAAGTAATAACAAAGGCACAGTTTGGGAATATTTTATTCTGTGTTGCTTATTATTCATCTTTTTGTTAAATGTGTTTTTGTCAAGGAAAACCACCCCTATCATAAGGACTGTAACTCCAATTGGTTTCGTAGAGGTGCTCAGTTTCAGACATAGCTTATATTCACATAACACCAGTAACATGAGAACTCCAAACATGTAATGTTCCTTAAACTAGCAAAAATTACAAAATATGCTACATTATACTGAACAAAGCATTCTTTTTACATTCAGCTTCTAAGCCATACGCCACACCTGTACAAGTGTTGGTTTAACTCAAACCACATGATGGAAAAATGTGCTCGTCGACACACGACCTACATTGTTACTAGTAAATATTTCCAATGTAATTTTTACATCATGGTAATTTCTATTTCAGGATGTCTGAGCGTGGGCAGAAATTGAAAACCCTCTCTGAACATAAGGTCACAATAGCTGTGATTAGCTTGGCACTTTTCATCATTCTCACAGCTGTCGTTTCCGCCATTGTTATTACTATCGTGCTTGGTAAGTATATTCACGAAACATGTGAAGGGATTGTACTCACTAGTTTAACCAGTTCATGGTCAGATGGGTGCTACAGGAACCATGGAGCAGAAAGAAAAAAAACTCCATATAAAATTCAATAAAAGATGAAGAAACCAAGCACTCCAAACTGTAAAAAGACCAGTTTATTGGGCTAGCAGCAACAGTGAGAAAAGCTATTGCACCAGTCGAATGAAAGGTCTGAAAAAAGCTGTTGCACCAAATGAAACATTGCCGCTAACCAAATCAGCTGGGATTTGTTTTACAGATTGAAGTGCTGGGTTCCTTCATATTTTATTGAATGGTTGAATATGTTGGCTTAAGAAAGAGTGAACCTCAAGAAACACCTCGACATGTAATTGTGTTTGTCTTAAAAAAATGAGTCTAGAATTAAAAATGGAATGTATCATCATCATATGTATCAATGTCAGGAGTCCAACCACAGACAGACCTGTGCACGCACCTGACATGGCAGCCTCCAGGGTAAAAAAAAATATCGGCCCTGGACTTCATTCATGAGACCGGCCCACTTTGATTATGCAAACGCGCAGGGGTGGATTAATATCTCTATGTTCCTGGAGCTAAAGATTTTGTTTAGATTTTTTGGTATTTAATGAAATGAAAACATATTTTCTATTAATTTAAAATGCGTGCAATTTCAGTGCTTTGTGTTTCACCGCATTTCGGCGCTCTTCGGTGAATAAATTTTGCCCAAAATACAGTGAATTCACTATTTAGCGAATGTTCACCATGTTTTGCTGAAAATGGAGTCGCCGAAAGAATTATCGGATGTCGGCGAAACCAGCAGAATTGTGCCAATAACCGCTGACTTGGCATCGGAAAACTCCTCTCCTAGTAGGAGCTTAACACAAAAACAAAAATACACCAACGATGGCAAAGGTGTGGGTGATCACCTGTAACCCAAAAAGGGTAGTACTTCCCCAGAAAAGATTGAACCTATAATAATTTACCAAACAAACAAACAAAGGAACAGGATGGTCTGAAGCCATACACAATAGGGAAGACCAGGGATATTAGACCAATAGTGGAAAGCAACGCTGCAGAGGAGACCAAATTTAATACATTGACGTGCTGGGCAGTGCTTATGTCAGGAGAGCTGTACAATAGTGAGAAAAAAGAAGGAAGATTTCTTCATCAATCTGGGGATTTTGATCCTAGGATTTAAAAGACAGGAACACTGCTATCGCTACATTCCATTTATTTTTTGACTATCTACTAGTGAGAATATTGAAGTGCAAATCATTGGATATGTATCACAGGCTTAAATGCCAATTATAAATTCTGGCTTCAGCTCACAATTTAAACATATATTATAATACAAGACCTGACACTATATAGGCATGAACCTGCCAGATCAGGGGGTCTAAGATAGGCTTGTGCACCGATTTTTTTTTCGGTTCGATTCGATTTTTCGGATTTTTAAACTTTTCAATTCGGCTCGTTTCGACCGATTTCTGTTTCGATTCGGTTCGGCTCAACTCGTTTTTGTGTAAATTTTTTTCGAAAATTCGACCATTTTTCGTATTTTCGTGTCACTTAGCTCGTTTTTTGTATCGACTTTTTGTATTTTCGGAGATTTTCGTTTTTCGGAATTGTACATGGTTTTGGAATATCGACCATTTTTCGTATCACTTAGCTCGTTTTTTGTATCGACTTTTTGTATTTTCGGAAATTTTCGTTTTTTCGGAACGTCTGTTCTCGTTTCAAAGCAATAAATTTCGATTTGACACATTTCAAGTGCATTCGAAAATTCCGAAAATATTTCGTTTCGGCTCGGAAAACTTTTCGGATCTGCCATTTTCGGATCTAAAAATCGAAAACACGAATCGGGAAATTTCGTGAAAATTCCGAAATTCCGAAACCCGAAACGCACATCCCTAGTCTAAGACCATAGTGGGATGTAACTGATAATGCACCTACAGAGGACTAGTTGCTGACCCTAGAAAATGTAGATTTTTATTCGTATTCTTCCCCTGCTGATAATCAGCTAATGAGACATACAGCTAATGGGCCATATAGAGAGATCTTATCCTTACAGGATGCAGCAGTGAATAAACATCCACAAAGGTTTCAGATTGGCAATGTCTGCCACCCTGTCAGCATGCACATGAAATGCCAAATTGGTTGGCAGAGACGTCATTAAAAATGAAGTGGTACTCTATTAACTTGCTATGCTTAAGCGTGCATTATTGGCAATATTAGAACCGTGCTCATATTAAAACCATGCTCATAAAATATTTGACCAGTAATGGAAGACAACGCTGCAGAGGAGACCAAAATACATTTAGTAGGAGATGTACTGACACAGCTTGTGTCAGGAAAACTGTACAACATCATTGGTGTTGTTTTGTTTTTGTGTTAGTTCATTAGAGTTTTAATACTCACCTATTGTGATCACCTCAAGAGATCTTTTTTCTGAGTGTGCCATACCATACCATATTAATAATGGCTGGTTTTTGCGTAAAGTGGATTAAGTTATTTGGTAGTGCTGAGATTCCTGTCATCCCAGTCCAGGTTTTGGAAATCATCTATAATTTTCATTCAGTTTCTCATATCAAAACTAAAGAAGGAAAAACAAAGAAAATTGAGTGATTTGGCTTTTCAGTTTCCTCACATAAGGACGAAATAAGGACATAGAACTATATTTATGTTGTACTTGATATGCTTCAATAGTTGTTTCTTTTAACAGGTAAACGGCCGTCAGTGTCAAGCGGCAACCCCCAGTATTTCAGTGGATCTTTCAGGATACTCAGCCTGAACTACACCACTGATTACAAAGATCGCAATAGTGTTGGATTTAAGGCTCTGTCTGACCAGATCACAAACCTTGTAAGCATGTTATTTATATTGTTTTAAATTATTGTAACCCCTGTTCCCTTTGTGGAATATGTTGGCACAGTACAAATCCATAAAGGATAACATAAAATGTATCTTCCACAACGTTAAATACGTATTTACAAATGTTTACATGTTACTTGATTGAAGTAATTGTTAATTTGTAACTGTCACACTTAGGTATTCATTTGTTTTCATACAGGGTTATTCAGAGAGAGGTGAAAACCAGGAGAATTGCCAGGAGAAGTGAAAATTCTAGGTCAAAATAGCCAAACCAGAAAAATTCTTCCATTTATTTCACTTTCCAAATTGGCTATTTTGACCCAGAATTTTCTCTTCTCCTGCCACTCTGAATAACCCTGTTTGTCTTACAGTATATATATTGGGATCCTGCAACAACACAGAGCCCCATGTCTTTGCAAAATAGAATTGTCCTCTACGGGAGTGGTTGCCAACCCTGTTCTTCAAGTCCCCCTAACAGGCCAGGAATTGCCAGATATCTGAAGCACACAGGTGATATGATTTTCTGCTCAGTGCTTGCAGTGTACAGGCTGCATTTCCCTAAGGCAGGGGTGGGCACTTACGGTCCTCCAGATGTTTTGAAACTACATTTCCCGTGATGCTCGGCTGCTCATTAGGTTTGTAGAGCCTCAAGGGAAATGTCGTTTCAAAACATCTGGAGGGGCGTAAGTGCCCACCCCTGCCCTAAGGTAATCCTTAAAATCTGGACTGTTAGGAGTACTAGAGAACCAGGGTTGGTAACCACTCTTCTAGGGTACTGATTGCACAAAGCCTTGTCATGCAACAAAAAATACACAGGGACTTATTCCAACCTTGGTGTAATCTTAAACAGAGCTGTTGTAAACTTAGCAACTTCATAGACTTCATTGGCCTCAGAGAAATTTACAACAGCTTTGGCTAGGTTTAAACCAGTGGTGGAATAGAGCCCACGGTTAATTGTCTTTGTACAACCTTGACAGTCCATTCAACAATTTAACTATAAACCTTCCCTACAAAGAATAAAGTAGCTCATCTGGTTCTGTTCGTGTTCCCCCCTTTTTTTTTTCCTCTTCTCTCTCTTCATTATTTCTCCCTTTTCTCTCTTCCCTCTCTCTCCTTCCCCCCCTTTCTGTCCTTTCTTCTTCTTCGCTTCTCACTTCCTCATTTCAAGCTCTTCCTCCTCTTTCTGTCTTAAACTTCCTTCTTTACTCTCACAGCACTTCTGACACTTCCCCCCCCCCGGCCCATACATTGGTTACCAAGATGCTACGCTGCATCCCGGAGATGTTCCGGCCCTCGTGGTGGTCGGGGTGGCCTTGTGATCAATCCCTGATTGATCACTCTGGTATAATAGAGAGTATCTCCTTATTTGTCGTATACCGTATGTTTGCCTCTTTTGTATTTTTTCATAACACCTTTTGTTTTGGTACTCCTACCTTTATTGGATATGTATCACTCTTTGTATCTTTTTCAACTTGTTTCTAATAAAAATTTTGAATTTCAAAAAAAAATTAAAAAAAATAAATAAAGTGCCTTAAAGAGCACTAACTGTCAAATAAAACACCCTACAATATTTGGAGTTAAACTAACAAATTAGGCTTCACCATTTTTTTGTATATACCACATTTGTTCTGTTCTAGCAAGTATCTTTCTCACGAATCTCTCTGTCACCCAGACAGGAATCCATTTAAGGTGCTGCTCATAAAGGAACACTCTATTAAATAATAGAATGTCCTTTTTTTGCGCTTAAATAATTGGACAGAGGCTGCTGTCAGACCATCATCACACACAGCTCCTCCGCTGCAGCTCAGGGACTCTTGAACCCAGACATCCCTGAAGCTTTTCCATGAAATTTGTGGCCTTATGCACCTTGCATAGCGGAGGAGCCACAAATTGCTCAGCGCAACAGGAATTGTGCACTTTGGGCCACATTACAATCTTGACGCTAACATTAACGCTCACCTGCGTGAGCATTAACTTCACCCGCTTTGTCTACCGCATATTACAATCCAGACACAAACGGGTTAAGTAACCCGTTTGCATTTGGTACCTTGCGCTTTTCAGCGTGAGATTACTGTACTTTGCGGTCCCTATACTTAACATGGGGAGCACAAAGTGTTAATCAGTGTTAGGATTACAAAGTCCTAACACTGATTAACGTCCAGGTCGGGTTAGCGGAAAGTTATCCAGAGCTAGGATTTAGTGTTATTTGTTAACGGATTCCGCTTCTGCAGAATCCTTTAACACCAGCCTAAAAAATAAAAATCTGAATTATATACTCACCTCCTGTCCAGCGGCGAGGACCGCAGCTCCAACCGCCTCCTCCGTCCGGCGGGAGCAGGGAAAGACTGGGGGAAAAAGTCCCCCCAGTCTCTCCCTGCGTATCACTACACTGACCAGCCGGATCTCGCGAGGCGAGATCCGGCAAGTCATGTGACCGCCGGCGTCTGGCTCAATGGAGTCCTATGGACTACATCGAGTGGATGCTCGCGGCTGCGCTCAGTGCTGCCGTGAGCATCCCGGGCTGTAGTGGGCAGTAACAATGCAGGCAGCTTTTTAAGCGCCTGCATTGTAATTCCACGCTAAAACAGGGGTGGTAGGGGGAAAACTGCGGGTGCAGTTTTTTCTCCCTACCGCCCCTGTTTTAGCATGGAGATTGTAGTTTGGCCCTTTATGTGCTCAGGATCTGTAGCGCTTGTGTAGAACGTTAGATCAGATCTGATCACTATGATTGGTCTCTGAAAGAGTGACATCGGCAGCTCTCTGCATGCCGTTGCCATCAGTGACCGATCTGGTTATGAAAGTAAAAAGTCCGAGCTGATGGTGATGCTGGTTGGGGTGAAGGAAACTCCTCCACTTTATCCAGCATTTTCACCAGATTGGTGTAGCTGGGGGGGCACTCATCATATCCCGACCACTTTAAAACGGTAACATAGTCAGGATCTGTTGAATGTCCCTTTATGTCACATCCCTTGTGAAGTGCTTCACTTTGAACTTGGGGTACATGGACCTAGATATGTATTTGAGAAGTGCAGGCCTGATGTTCTATATTGTTTCCCTGCCCTCTCCTATGCTGAAGTCACCCTGTACCTGTAGGGTGCAGGGTGTTTGTGTAATCTGTGTTGTATATGAATACTGTTATTGTTGATTTTGTTATTGTCTATGTGTATCTGTTACTATCTGCTGATAGGATTACCGTGTGGTACACTGTAGCCTTTCCAACACCCCCTATCTGGAATGTGTTTATATCTGTTAAAGGTTTAAATAGGTATTGTTCTACTTTAATTGCCAAATGTTGAGCAATACTAATCCTATTATCTGTCCCTGGTCTAATTATGTCCCAGACTCCAAAAACACTGTAGAGCAGAAACTTCAGAACAGTATTCTAGGGGAGGGATTATGATGATGTGCAGTGGGAGGCCAGGGTGTCAGTTTCCATTTCTCTGCCAGGCTTCACCTGGTAATGTATATGTTATTTCATTAAAAGGTTGAGCTAGTTGTTGCTGTCTGTTCTAAACCTCCAGATTTGTGTGGTGCCTCATTACTGGGTGATGCTATCAAAGCTCTTTGTGTGTACTCATCCTTAAGCTTCGGCTAAGGGCCAGAGAAAGGCAAAAAAAGAAAGCTAGTGGTAGAATGGGGGTCCGGCAAGGAAGCGACATTAACAGATGTGACCCAGGCGGGGTACGGAGATACCCCCTCATCACATACAATGGCAATGCCGCAAGAAGACCCATGCCAACATTGATTCCATTGCCATATGAACCTGACAGTCCTCTGCAGACTTGCTTTCAAGATCCAATCCATATCTTGGGTATTTTTAGTTTGTAGCATTTTGGCCTGGTGCTAAATAAAGGGCTGTTATCACACACCACCTGCTCTGCTTCTTCCACAGGTGTAGCCTTCCACCTCTCTGTTGGACTGACTAATTAAGACAGCCACTTCTTCCTCTCAGGGCTTCGGCATTGTGAGAAATAATCTCCTTCTATGCGGTGTGACGGGTTCACTTGGGGCAGGCTATGTGAGGGCCGGTACCTGAGTAGACGGCTGGAAGTAGCCACCTTCCCAGTTCAGGGTTAACTGAATGATTGCTCATTTACCACAGCTGCCCCACCCTTCCCTATAAGAAGTCTCAGTTCCTTCCAGTTCATTGAGGGGTTTGGAGACAGAAGGAGGAAGGAGTTGAGACTGTGGTGGAAAAAGTAAGGAATCTGTTATATTGGAAAGTGTGTTTTGTTTTACTGGGGAACCCGTTTAGTGGGCCCAGGAGTAGACAGGTTCGTCTATTGTCAGGTAGCCTCCCAAAAGGGAGTAGGATTTTTTTTTGTTGTTTATTTTCTCTGTTTGTGGAAAACCCCTTTGCTGCTGCAAATAAAAAAACGCTTAGAAAACCCACGTTGCTGTGTCCGCAGTACCTGCTTCTCCACAAGTGGTGGCAGCGGTGGGATTTTGTACCTGCTGTGCGCTGGCAGTAGCAACAAGGGTACAGAACCCACAGTTACAATGGAGGACTTATTAAAAGCACTGGTAAGTGCCACGGCAACGCAGCAGGAGAGCAACCGCCTAATACAGGCACAGATTGGGGCCGTGATGGAGGCCCAGAAAGCTGACCACGAGCTGCTTAAAGCAACTGTACGAAGTTTGGCGATGCAAGCACCCCCTAGCCAGGAGACCAGGATTCGAGCTAGTTGCTACCTTCAGAAGATGTTACCTGAGGATGACGTGGAAGCATACCTCCGTGCCTTTGAGCGCACTGCTACCCGGGAGGCCTGGCCTGCAGACAAGTGGGCGGGGATTATCGCACCCTTCCTGATTGGAGAGGCCCAAAAGGCCTACTATGACCTGGAGGAAGTCCAGGCTACGGACTATAAACTTTTAAAGGCCGAAATCCTGGCCCGGTTCGGGGTAACAAAAGCTGTGAGAGCGCGGCGCTTCTCTAACTGGACGTATGAGGAGAAGACACCACCCCGGACGCAGATGTTCGACCTAATGCATTTGGCTCAGAAGTGGCTCCAACCTGAGCACCAAAGCCCCACGCAGATAGTGGAAACCCTGGTGTTGGATAAGTTCCTACGCGGACTCCCACGCAGCCTCCGTGAATGGGTGGGACAAGGGAACCCGGGTACCTATGATGACATGGTGGCCCAAGTAGAGCGCTACCTGGCTGCAAAAAAACTTCGAGGACTCGCCCAGGAGGTCTCCAAAAGTCGTTGTGGGGAGCATCCCCACCCATAGAAAGGAGCAGCCTCAAAAAGTCTTCGGCTCCACAACTAGGTCAAACGGGTCGGCAATCCTGCCAGCACCTGGGGGACCAGTGCGTTACTCAGACCACAGCGACACTTTTCGAAGAGGGAATGAGCCCCAAAGGAACTCGATACAGTGCTTTGAGTGTGGCGAACTGGGACATATTAGAGCCAGGTGTCCTAACACGTCCGAGCCCATGCAGTGTGGGCTGGGTGAGGACCCCCGGAATTTCTGCGGACTGATATGTCTGACTGGCCTGGTGGAAGGGACTCAGACTTTTCGAGTGCCCGTCCTGCTGAACGGACTACAGGCAGTGGCACTTGCTGACTCCGGTAGTGCCATAACCTTGGTGTCAGGCAAACTGGTGGGCCGGGCCAACTTACAGAAAGATAAGACTGTGGGAGTGTTGTGCGTACATGGTAGTACCGTTCGTTATCCCATGGCGCTAGTCGCTGTCTCTGTGGGGACGAGGGTACGGTCTGTCCCAGCTGTGGTGGTACCCAAGTTACCCTATTCCCTTGTCTTAGGGAGGGATTTCCCGGACTTTCAGACCATATTGCAGGGGTTATCCGTTGGTACGGCCACTGCCGACCTTGATGAGGGTACTAACGACATCACCGAGGTGTTCCCATTCCACGATACGTTTTTTTGTCAGAAACCTCCTAAACCCCGGAAAACACGCAGAGAGAGGCGAGAAGCCAAGCACGGCTTTACCAGAGCTCGGGCTGAGGCTCTGATGAACACCCCGGCCAAAAGATCTCGAAAGGGGGTGGCCACCCAGGTGACAGAGACAGAATTGGGGGTCCCTGTAACATATACAAGTGAGGAGGTGAATGAGGCTCCTAACTCTGGGGGCTCTACCTCCGATGGGAATGACTCAGGGGGAGGGATTTCCGGGAACACTGTTTTTGGGAACGACCAAGCTAGTGATCCTTTGTTGCAGACTGCGAGAAGCAGGGTGATTGAGGTGAACGGGGTGCCGGTGGAAGGGGCAATAAAGAGTTATCCATACTTTATTTTGAAGAGTGATCTGTTGTACCGGGTCATTATGGAGGGAGGTCAGGAAATTGAACAGTTGGTGGTTCCGTCCTCTCAGACCAGAAAGGTACTCGACTTCGCTCATTCCCATGTGCTAGGAGGGCACTTAGGGGTTGAGAAGACCCAGGAGCGGGTCCTGCGCAGGTTCTTCTGGCCGGGGGTTTATGAGGCGGTGAAACGGTACTGTGCCTCATGCCCCGAATGTCAGTTGGCATCTCCTAAGCCACCCTTGAGAGCCCCTCTCATACCCCTCCCGGTCATTGATGTCCCCTTTGAAAGGATCGCAATGGACATTGTGGGTCCGTTGGAAAAATCCGCACGTGGACACCATTACATATTGGTGATCCTGGACTATGCCACCCGGTATCCTGAAGCCGTTCCCTTGCGCAAAGCAAATGCAATGAACATTGCCCGAGAGTTGGTTCAGGTATTCGCACGAGTGGGCATCCCGAAAGAGATCCTGACCGATCAGGGTACTCCATTTGTTTCCCGTCTGATGAAAGAGCTGTGTCACTTGTTAAAGATACAGGCGCTAAAGACCTCCGTGTATCACCCGCAGACGGATGGGCTTGTCGAGCGGTTCAACCGCACCCTAAAGGGGATGCTGAGGAAGGTTGTTAGCAGGGAAGGAAAGGACTGGGACATGTTATTGCCCTACTTGTTGTTTGCTATACGTGAGATTCCCCAGAGCTCGACCCGCTTCTCTCCGTTCGAACTCCTATATGGCAGGCACCCACGTGGTCTGCTGGATATACTCAGGGAAACGTGGGAGGAGCAGGGAGTGACCGGAACCAACCCGATACAATATGTTGTAAGCATACGCGAGCGAATGGCTCGGGTTATCCCCCTGGTACGTCAGCATATGGAAAAGGCACAGGAGACCCAATCCCGTATCTATAACCAGAAGGCCACCGCAAGACGGTTCTCGCAAGGGGACAGGGTGATGGTACTGGTTCCGACTGCAGAAAGCAAACTTCTGGCTCATTGGCAAGGACCATATGAGGTCCTGGAACAGACAGGCCCTGTCAACTACAGGATTAGGCAGCCTGACCGCTGGAAGAAGGAGCAGATCTACCATGTCAATCTCCTGAAGCCATGGCAAGACAGAGAGGCCTGCGTGTCCCAGACCGGCCATACCCAGTCCGGTCCTCAGGCCCCAGAGCCTGGGGTGGCTATTTCCCCTGAGCTGACTCCCTGCCAGGTAGAGGAAGTCAACCGAATGGTCGAGAGGAATAGGGATGTGTTCTCACCGATACCGGATAGAACACATGACGTGTTTCACGACATTGTGACCGAACCCGGTGTAGCGATTAGGCTGAAACCCTACCGGATACCGGAAGCCAAAAGAGAGGCAGTCAGACTAGAAGTCAAGAAAATGCTAGAGCTTGGGGTCATTGAGCCATCCCACAGTAATTGGTCCAGCCCCATCGTTTTGGTGCCAAAGCCAGACGGCTCTACCAGATTTTGTAACGACTTCAGGAAGTTGAATGAAATCAGCAAGTTTGATGCCTATCCCATGCCCCGTGTGGATGAGCTGGTAGAGAGATTGTCAAAAGCCAGATACCTCTCGACTCTTGATCTGACGAAAGGGTATTGGCAGATACCCCTAACCGGAAGGGCCAGGGAGAAAACCGCCTTTGCCACCCCAGATGGGTTATTTCATTACAGAATTATGCCCTTTGGCCTTCATGGAGCCCCAGCCACCTTCCAGCGGCTCATGGACAAGCTGCTCAGGCCTCACGTCCAGTACGCTGCGGCATACCTGGATGACGTCGTCATCCATAGCACGGATTGGGAGTCCCATCTGCCGAAGGTTGAGGCTGTGCTCGACACGTTCAGAAGGTCCGGTCTAACAGCCAACCCCCCCAAGTGTTTTATTGGGCTGGTGGAGGCTAAGTACTTGGGCTATGTGGTTGGGAGGGGATCGGTGAAACCCCAAGTCCATAAGGTGGAGGCAATACGGAGTTGGCCTCAACCTCTTAGGAAAAAACAGGTGAGGGCCTTCCTAGGGATTGTCGGCTACTACCGCCGATTCATACCCCATTTTGCGACTAGGGCGGCGCCGCTAACCGACCTTATTAAAGGCAAAAGCCCTGATATGGTGAGATGGGACGGTAAGGCTGAGGAGGCCTTTGGCGATCTGCGCTCTGCGTTATGTGACCAGCCCATCCTCGTGGCACCGGACTTCGGGACTGAGTTCTTCCTGCAGACGGATGCCTCAGAGGTTGGTTTGGGGGCTGTGCTCTCGCAGTATGTGGATGGTGAGGAGCATCCGGTATTTTACCTGAGCAGGAAACTGCTGCCCCAGGAACAACGCTATGCCGTGATCGAGAAGGAGTGTCTGGCGATTAAATGGGCCACAGAGATGCTATGGTACTATTTACTGGGCAGGCAGTTTACCCTGGTCACCGACCACGCCCCTCTGAGGTGAATGCACAGTAACCGGGACCGCAATTCCCGGATCCTTCAGTGGTTCCTCTCCTTACAGCCCTTCAAGTTTGTAGTGCAGCACAGGGCGGGCCTTCTCCACGGCAACGCCGATGCGCTGTCTCGGGCCCATGGTCTCTCCGCTATGGTCGCTTCTCACCCTGGTGTTGCGCTGGGGAGGGGGATGTGTGACGGGTTCACTCGGGGCAGGCTATGTCAGGGCCGGTACCTGAGTAGACAGCTGGAAGTAGCCACCTTCCCAGTTCAGGGTTAACTGAATGATTGCTCATTTACCACAGCTGCCCCACCCTTCCCTATAAGAAGTCTCAGTTCCTTCCAGTTCATTGAGGGGTTTGGAGACAGAAGGAGGAAGGAGTTGGAGACTGTGGTGGAAAAAGTAAGGAATCTGTTATATTGGAAAGTGTGTTTTGTTTTACTGGGGGAACCCGTTTAGTGGGCCCAGGAGTAGACAGGTTCGTCTATTGTCAGGTAGCCTCCCAAAAGGGAGTAGGATTTTTTTTTGTTGTTTATTTTCTCTGTTTGTGGAAAACCCTTTTGCTGCTGCAAATAAAAAAACGCTTAGAAAACCCACGTTGCTGTGTCCGCAGTACCTGCTTCTCCACAGCGGTCCTGTAGTCTGTTTGCTTACTTTCAAGCCTCGGTGCATTCCGCTGTTGCCCTCAAGCTTCCAATCCTTTCGCTGCTGCCCTCAAGTCTCCTAGCTTGTGCCCCCCATGTCCTGCAACTCCGGCCTTTTGTCCCGTTCCAGTTTCCCTTAGCCCACCATCCAGCCAGTGCTCTTCTGTTCCTGCTGCCTACTGTGGGTCCCCTGTATGTCCAGCTTTCTTCCTGTCTTATCCCTTTGTCTGAGTCTTGTGTTTCCTTTCTTCCTGTCTTTCTGTGAATCCTCTGCCAGGCACTATTATTAGCTTGTCCATTGTATCCAGCATTATCCACTTGTATTTGTTTATGCTTAGTCCTTCTATTGTTTTATATTCCAATAAACCCCTTGCTTTTCAAGCCTACTGTGGTCTCCACGCCACAGCATACAAAGCTCATCGGGAACTGGCTATACAATTATAAAATGAGGTCAGCTATTTATATATATTGTACTAATAAACTGATAATATTTGAACTCGTTTGTAATATTCATAATATATATTTGTGTGATTTGCAAGAATATATATATATATATATATAGTTGTGTTCAAAATTATTCAACCCCCACTGAAATTGAGTGTTTTGGCCAGTTTGACATTGATTTTGATCATTCAGTCATCTTGCTTACAATTAAATCAAAGAGGCACGTGTAGGTCAGACAAATATAACATAACATTTATAATGAAATAACCACAAATGTCTTTTCTGTGCTCACATCATTATCAGTTTTATTCAACCCCCAAGTGACATTCAATCTTAGTACTTAGTACAACATCCTTTTACAGTTATAACAGCTTTTAAACATGAAGCATAGCTTGACACAAGTGTCTTGCAGCGATCTACGGGTATTTTTGCCCATTCGTCATGGGCAAAAGCCTCCAGTTCAGTCACATTCTTAGGCTTGCGCACTGCAACTGCTTTCTTTAAGTCCCACCAGAGGTTCTCAATCAGATTTAAGTCAGGTGACTGCGATGGCCACTCCAAAATGTTCAAGCCTTTAATCTGCAACCATGCTCTAGTGGACTTGGAGGTATGCTTGGGATCATTGTCCTGTTGAAAGGTCCAACGTGTCCCAAGCCTAAGGTTTGTGACGGACTGCATCACATTGTCATCCAATATCTCCTGGTACTGAAGAGAATTCATGGTACCTTGCACACGCTGAAGCTTCCCTGTACCTGCAGAAGCAAAACAGCCCCAAAGCATGATTGACCCCCCGCGAAGCTTCACACTAGGCAAGGTGTTCTTTTCTTCATAGGCCTTGTTCTTCCTCCTCCAAACATAGCGTTGATCCATGGGGCCAAACAGTTCTAATTTTGTTTCATCAGTCCACAGAACACTATCCCAAAACTTCTGTGGTTTGTCCACATGACTTTTGGCATACTGCAGTCGACTCTTCTTATTCTTTGGAGACAGCAAGGGGGTGCACCTGGGAGTTCTGGCATGGAGGCCTTCATTACGCAGTGTGCGCTGTATTGTCTGAGCTGAAACTTCAGTATCCACATCTGACAAATCTTTTCTCAGTTCCTCAGCAGTCACACGGGGACTTTTCTCCACTCTACGCTTCAGGTAGCGCACAGCAGTCGAAGTCAGCATCTTCTTTCTGCCACGACCAGGTAGCGTTTCAACAGTGCCCTTTGCCTTGAATTTGCGAATGATGCTTCCTATGGTCTCTCTTGGTATGTTTAACATCTTTGCAATCTTCTTATAGCCATTGCCCTTCCTGTGAAGAGTAATCACCTCTTCTCTTGTCTTCCTAGACCATTCTCTTGACTTCACCATGTTTGTAACCACACCAGTAAATGTCTAGAAGGAGCTGAGTATCACAGTCATTTTAAAGCTGCCTAATTGGTGCTTATTATGCTTTATTATTATTATTTTTATTATTTTATTATTCTTTATTTATAAAGCGCCAGCATATTCCGCAGCGCTGTACAATAAACACAGTATAGACAGGGTTACAATATATTGAACAACATTTGACAAACAGTACAGGAGGAGATGAGGGCCCTATTCCCGTAGGAACTCACAATCTAGAAGGGTTGGGGTTGGAAGCAGGAGGAGAGGACTGTAAGGTGAGAGTGATTGATGGTTGCGTCAGTGAGTTGGGTGGTAGGCTTCCCTAAATAGGAACGTTTTAAGGGAGCGTTTGAAGGAAGAGAAGTTAGGGGAAAGTCTGACAGTACGAGGGAGAGCGTTCCAGAGAGTGGGGGCTGCGCGTGAGAAATCCTGCAGTCTATCATGGGAAGAGGTGATGCGGGGAGAAGCTAGGCGCAGGTCACTGTTTGACCTTAGGGAGCGGGCTGGGGTGTATTTGGTGACTAGTGAGGACAGGTAGTGGGGAGCTGAGTTAGTGAGGGTTTTGTAGGTAAGGATAAGGATTTTGAACTTAATTCTGCAGTGGATGGGGAGCCAGTGAAGGGACTCGCAGAGGGAAGCGGCAGAGACAGAGCGGCGGGTGAGGTGAATTAGCCTGGCGGAGGCGTTCAGGATGGATTGTAGGGGGGAGAGGTGGGACAGAGGGAGGCCAGATAAGAGATTATTGCAATAGTCGAGTCGGGAGATTACCAGGGCGTGTATGAGTTGTTTTGTGGCGACAGCGGTAAGAAATGGCCGAATTCTGTAAATATTACGCAGTTGGTATCGGCAGGAGGAGGAAAGAGACTTGATGTGGGGGATGAAGGAAAGAGCAGAGTCCAGTGTAACTCCAAGACAGTATGCTGCTCCGTGACATCCACAGGTGTTTTCAATACCTGATTGAAAACACTTGAATGAACCTCTGTTCTTCAGAGTGGTAGTCTTTAAGGGGTTGAATAATTGTGTCAATGAAGAATTCACAAAAGAAACATTTACTACTGTATTAAAAAAACAATTGATGTCATTATTAATGATAATATATGATATTATAACAAGGACGGCTGTCCTAGTAACACATTTTTTTCCATGAAGATACAATTCTGAGTACCAAAAGGTAGATGTGGGTCTAAAAAAAATGCAACTTCTTGTTTCATTCGATAACTGCTAATTTAGGTAATCTGAAGTTGTGACCCTACATTACATTTTTCATAATTTTCTTCAAAATACAGCTGTCATCAACTTTCCAAAATTCAACACTCAAGAGTCAGTACAACATGTCCCGGATCATCAGTATAAGGTATTTTACAGTGTAATTTTCCTGACTTGCCTAGTTCAGTGTTTGTTATTTGTAAGATCAGCCTAGGTTTTGCCATTTTCTTAGATATATGATTAATTCATACCATTGCTATGTGCTTTTTGTTTGTGACTGGAGACTTTCAGCATTCTTTTTTCAACACAGTTCTTGATAATCCTTACATGCCAATTTAGCATACTGTATCTCTTGTGTTTCCTTAAGGCTATGTAAGCCTCCTATATCGCAATAATCAGGTTAGCCAGGATTCTGGCAATTGTTCATTGACACACATATGTCATTTTGGTATTTACTCAGAATCTCCATGTCAAAACAAAGTAAAATATTGTTGACATCTTTGAAATAAAGAACTGACCCATTATTATGTTTTTTGTGGAGATAGCTAAATATAGGAACCAAGTTTAATTAAGTATTGTTCATCCATGATAAACGTGTACTTAATATACTACATATATACACGTCTGTTAAAACTGCTGCTTTTTTGTAGGGCTGGAAGTGTTATACCACAATTTGTGATCTTGATTAATGATTATAATACAGAGAATAAAAATTCATCCAGTTCAGCCCAAAGGATAGTCGCAGAAAACTTGATTAATGCAAAGACGAGTTTTGAAGTCGATCCAACCTCGGTTCAACTAGATGGTAAGTGATTGCACATTGGTGGACAGAATGTAAGCATTTATCCCACAGATATTTATGTTCGTCACTCTAGACTTTGCTACATAACGATCGGTCACAGAAAATAAAATAAGTTTCAGTGTAGACATGAATTAAATTGTTACGTAATCAAAACGGTATAAATATAGGAAAGAAATTCGAAAAATAGTGTAAAAAGGCTAAATAATAAAGGCTAAACAGTTACCAAAATGATATTAAGATTATGTTTTAATAAATCTTAATTTACAGTTTCAATTCGTTCCTGGCCAAAAATAATTTTAATGCCCTTTCTTGCCACATTCACTTTTTGAAATCAGTCACAATTAAACAGTAAAGGTTAATAAAGGACATTTTTCCAACTAAACCAAGCAACCGTATTGTAATTGCTGTAAATTCATATAAATATTAGCAAAAATATTGTTTGATACTATAAGTAATAATTGTTTTTTGTAAGCAATGAGCTGTTGTTTTTGCTTCTGTAAAACATCCAGGCTGTCCCACTGATTGTGATTCCACCCTCGATTCCTGATTATATTCAATCAAATGCTTTTCAAAGAGAAATAATGAGAAAATATATGAGGAATATTATACGAAACAAAATATGCATTTCATCATTTATTTAACACACTAGTTGTCATATTTGACATGCTTTCCGGGATACAAATGACTTCTTTATCCAGAAGAGGGAAGATGGTACCTGCAACATGTCTACTGATTGAGAAAAGTGAAATCCCACAAAGTATGGGTGAATAGGATGGCCTAGCTGCAGTGTATGGGGTACACATACTGCAGGGAAGCACTTTTCCAAACGCTGCACGTCAGCATGTATTTATAATTATTATAGATCCAAAAGGCCATGGAGAATCTAATAACAGTAATAACACATGTATCATGCAAAACTATCAAAAACACATATTTTCCACATTCATACATATAATTATAAATACACCAATTAACATTATAATACTTATAAAATTGGCTAGTCTTTTAGAAGTACCTGTAATGTTATGACTTAAATTTCAATTATGATATGCGAGCCAGGAAATGTAATTTCCAGAGTCTGTGATTGGCAGGTGTCTGGGTGGAGTTGAGCTTTCAAAACAGGATGGAAGGGTCGGAAGGGTCATAGTCTTTGCACAATAACCACTCTAATAAGATGTTGTTGCCGAATGTTGTAGAATGAAATTAAAAGACACTGCAGCCTTGCAAGTTCTGAACTGGAGATACAATCGGGGAAAAAAGAGGCAGTTTATAAATAAAGGGGAGTGAATTATCATTTGTGGATTTATAGTTATGGAGAAAACCATAAAATGCCCATATCTCCCTCTCACACCTGCAATTAGGACTGCTGCATTAATCTAATTACCTAATTAAGGTAATTAAAACAGTTCAAACCATATTTTTTCCGTTTCCCTAATGTCAGACTCTTCCCAGTATGCTATTTTTAAACTGCATGGTATATAATCATTACAATTACTGTATGATTAAAACATAAATGATGTAGGCAGCACCAGCATAACTCTAGGAAAACACCCAACAGAACTCCTGTAAACAGAATAATTATAAATCTCACTCCGCTTTGCAGGCACCTCTTTTTCCTGGAAAGAGTAAAATATAGTTAGCCTATGTGTCACGTGGAGTGTGCGGGTCAGGTGAGAGCCCAGCAGGTGGCGACACAGAGGGGAGGCCAGACAGGAATCACACAATGAATAAGTTTAATGAAACTTAAATAGGCCTTGGCAGCAGGCACTGAATCAATAAAGAAATATATAAAGTCCCGGGAGAGTTCTTGGATGGAGAGTCAGGATAGTGGACTATGCAGTCCCAGACTGCAGACAGGGTCCACTAGGAATAAATCCAGATAGCTGACAGTGGTACCTTGAGATCAAAAGGTCAGAGACGGTGGTAATCACTTGTAATCCACAGGTAGCGATCGCTGAGAGTCCCTTGCACAGGCAGATGTATCCAGAAACAACAAGGTAGACAGATGGATTTAGCAGGAGCAGGTTTGCACACGTCCAGATGACCTCAGTCAGGGCGCACAATGCAGAACCGCTGCTGGTTCAGTCTATCTGCCTTTTAAGGAGGTTAAATCATAGATGGGCCTCAGCTGGAACTCCTAGGCTGGACGGGAAAACCCAGGCTGGATCTCCAGGAGCCTGGACATGGCACTGGGCTGAGGTAAACCCCGGATTGGAACCCAATACAAAAACATTCCAGGACAAAGGCTGTTAGGACCAGGCTGTGCAATATAGGTACCCCAGGTGGACTGTGACACTATTGAGGTAAAGGTCCCCAAACGAGTGCAAATGACAGCAATGTTCTAAAGAAATGTATGTCATCACTTCACTATCATACCCTTCAAGGTCTTCCAGAACATAGCAGTAAACCTATTTTAATCACAGTAGATGATACAGCATTATTCCTCACATCGTGCCCTGAAGCTATATAATGTTGATAGGGGTTTAATCCTTTCACTAGAGGGGTTATTCAAAGAGAGCCGAATTGGCTCCAAACTTGCAACGAATGGTGAATTTCCACGTACAGTCCAATTCCGTTGCCATTCAGCTATTATAAAAGCTACCTGCAAAATATGGTGATCTTCGGCGGCTGTGAACTCTCCATAGAGATGTAATAGTTATTCATTGAACACCGAACAGCACTGAAATGTCAGTGAAAAGCCCTGATTTTCAGTGCTTTCATTCAGCTTTTAAGGCTAGCGTCAGACTAACGCATTTTTGACGTCTACTGTCAAAAAGTGCGTCCGAACGCATGGACGCACGTTTTGACGGAATACGCGTCAGCGGTCATACGGTGCGCAATTACAGCCGTGATTTTTGACGAAGCTATAAAAAACATATGGACGGGATGTTGGCCGGACATGTTCAGTGTCTGACGTCTCCTAATCACGCACACACGCCGCTATGCCAACGCAGCACACTCTGTGCGTCAGTACTAGCGGTTCGACGTTATTGAAAAAATGCTTTTGTTTGCCGCTCGCGTTGCGCGGCCGAACTTTCGTGCGGCTGTACTTTGTATGTTGGCCGTCATTTGCTGCTACCACGGCCATAATAAAGTGCGGCTAAACACACGTTCACACTGCGTTCGTCTGACCCCAGCCTTAATCAGACAAATCCCATAGGTTTCAATGTAAAAAATATTCCCCATTGTTATTAAATATTTATTAAACCATTTATTCTTTTAATTTGCTGCGAAAAAGTCTCTTTATTTTTTGGGGGGGTAACTCGACCAGGCGTCCCATGCGATGATTTGCCTGCTGCGCGTGCACCCCTTCTTTGGGACACTGGTTGATGGGACCCCTGAAACGCTTTTTCTTATCGTTTCATTTTGCTGTTTTTTGATGCTCCCCGGCTGGGGAACCTGAGACTTTCCTCTACTTTCTGATGACTACTTCAGACTTTACCCATGACCATGCAGTGTTTTTTGTCTCTTTTTGTTTTCTTTGAGTTTTCTCTTCTACTTATTTGCTACCCCTAACTTCCCCCTCCGCTATTCGAGATAATGAGGTTTACCTACAAGACCCCTTCTCCCCCCCCCATGTTTTCTGCGTTCTTAATGTCTATTTGGCCCTGCGAGGCCTATTCTACCGGTCAATATGTGACTTTTTTGTTTGCAAAATAAAAGACCTTGGGGGAAAAAAAAGAATATATGAGAACAGCATTTCCCGCCATTAACTCAACAAGTTCGACTGTTAAACTTACCAGCTCATTCGTTAGGTTTAAAGGCTAGGCCAGAATAGGGTTTTGTATACAAATATGTTTTTTTATTGACATACAATGCAAAATCAGGTATACAGTTCAGGACTAAAAGGGGTTTGTGAAGGTTTTCATAAAGAAGAAATACTTCTCCCTTTTCATGCACTGCTAAAATAATATTCTGACTTAAGCAAGGGAATTTATGACCATGAGCAAGTGGGTGGAGGACTGTAGTACTCTACCCTGAGGCTTCCTTGTAGTTTAAAACAAAATGCTGAGTTAACCTTTCATGCTGGAATTCTAGTGATTAGTAGTATTTCTTTAAAAAAGACAGTGGGCCATATTGCAAAGCTGGTGCTAACTTAACCAGAGCTATTATAGTCTATGGAATCCTTACGTTTACAACAGCTCTGGTTACGTTAGCACCAACTTTGCAATACTGCGCAGTGTTTTTAGATTTGTGAAAGATGATAAGCTGTTCCTGGCATCAGACCATTTTGACTTCCTGACAATGTTTTGGTAGTTCCGAGTATCCTCATTCCCAGCAGTGGAATCACCTTGAACGTGTTGGAAGAGAATCTACATGGATCAATGCACAAGAAAGTGCTGTAAAATAAAACAGCCACTATATACCTGTATTTCTATATCCAGCTCTCATGGATATGCCCCAGCTCCTCTCATGGATATACCCAGGAGCTCTCATGGATATGCCCCAGCTCCTCTCATGGATATGCCCCAGCAGCTCTCATGGATATGCCCCAGCAGCTCTCATGGAAATGCCCCAGCTCCTGTCATGGATATGCCCCAGCAGCTCTCATGGATATGCCCCAGCAGCTCTCATGGAAATGCCCCAGCTCCTGTCATGGATATGCCCCAGCTGCTCTCATGGATATGCCCCAGCAGCTCTCATAGATATGCCCCAGGAGCTCTCATGGATATGCCCCAGCTCCTCTCATGGATATGCCCCAGCTCCTCTCATGGATATGCCCAGCTCCTCTCATGGATAATGCCCCAGCTCCTCTCATGGATATTGCCCCAGCTCCTCTCATGGATATGCCCCAGCTCCTCTCATGGATAATGCCCCAGCTCCTCTCATGGATATTGCTCCAGCAGCTCTCATGGATACTGCCCCCAGGCCCCAGCTCACCTCCTGCCACCGCGTGTTCGGCTCCTTCTGTGCCTCCGGCGGCATGGAGCTTGGGCACTCGCCCTGGGGGAACCATGTGACCAGCCGCGATCTCGCGAGAACTCGGCTGGTGACGTGGTTCCCCCAGGCGAGCTCCATAGCTTCGGACGCTTGCAGGGAGCCGAACACTGCGTCGCAGGGTGAGACACTCGCCCTTAGGGCGACGGTGTCACCCTAAGGGTGGGTGCCACCTGGTGTGGGCCGCACCCCCACCTTTCGACGCCACTGCCCCAACGTGCACTTCTTTGCAGTATTCGCTCCATAAGACTCACACACTTTTCCCCCCACTTTTTTGGGGGGAAAAAGTGCATCTTATGAAGCGAAAAATACGGTAGTTACAAAATATGATCACACACTGTATAAGCCTGCCACAATGCCAGCGTCCCTAACCAAATGAGGGGTCTTATGAGATTAACCCCCTTAGGGCAGTATCATCTGCCCTGCTCTAAAACGGGGACGCTAACTGGAAAAACCTGCAGGTTTCCCATTTGCGTCCATGATTTAACACCATATCAGGCGGCAGCTGCTGATTCAGAAGCCTGCCCCATAACGCAGCGCTAAGCTCCGAAATATTTGCGGCAGCACTAATGCACTGTCATGGGTTTCACCTCCGGGAGTCCATAGGACTCCATGGAGGCTTGTGCTGCCGGGCCACAGCCTTTGTAATCCTAATGCTAATTACTCTTTGCTCTTCCCACGTTAAGTATAGGGAGTGCAAAGTACAGTAAGATCGCACTAAAAAATTATATTACCGAGGCACTAATGGTTTTTTAACACGTTAGCATTCGGGACGTGATCTGGATTGCATGCGGTAACCTCATCTAACATAGCGCTAATGCTCATGAATGTGAGCACTAGCGGTATGGAGTTGATAGGGCCCTTAATTGGGACATACATATTCTTGGAGTTCTCTGCAGGTCAAGGTTTAACCCCTTCACACCCAAAATTGAGTTATCTCGATTTTGCATTGTATTGCATTTAAAAGCACTCATTAGCATATCAAAGTACCATTTTCACACAATTTTAAAGCAAGATTAATGTGAACCCCAGGGGAGAATCGAAAACCTTTGTTTTATGTCTCTCCAAGCAACCTGGAGAAACATAAAACCAGCTGCAAATAGCAGCTCTAAATTTCACTGTAACAAAAAGTTAAAATAGATTACTGCTGCATTACAGCTGCCAGAGAGAGGGAAGAATACAGGGAGAGCTCTGGGGTCACTCACTGATATACAATTATAAGATTCAGGGGGTTAAAATGACTGAAAATCCCTGTATAGTACAGATACAAGGTGTTACTGTAATCTCCATAAACAGGCATGTCACTTTCAGTTATTTTTTATATTATATTGGTATATTCTGGAAGCTACATTACTAATAATTTCATTATTATCACTACAAATCCGCATAAGGAGGAAATCGGACCATTTAAAAAAAAATTGAAATTTTTTTTGCCGAAAATATCATACAAAATGACTAAATCATCCGAAAAAAGTAAATAAAAGAGACTTTTTGCTGCAGATTAAATAATAAATGGTTTAATAGATATTTAATAAAAGCAGGAATATTTTTTACATTGAAACCTATGGGATACGCCTGATTAAACCTGCTGAATGAAACCACAGAACATCAGAGCATTTCACTGACATTTCACTGCTGTTCGGTGTTCTCTGAATAGATTAACCATTGCTTCTTTATGGGGATTTCACTGTCGCCGAACAGTCACCGTATTTCGCTGGCAATTCGACAAAATGTGGTGAACCGCCTGCTTTGTGAATAGCCGAACGGCCACAAAATTGCACCATACAGGGATATTCACTGTTCGGTTCAATTTCGGAGCCAGTTCGGCTTTCTGAATAATCCTGTGTGTCTCTCTTTATATTTAGTTCATTGTTTGTGATTCTCTCTATACATCTCTTTCTCACTTTGTCACTCTTTCACTCATGATTCAATCTGGATGTATCTCTCTCCCTGTGTGCTTCTCATTTACACTGTCTCTTTCCCTTTTTCTCGCTCCCTCTCTGTGTCTCTTTATCTTTTTCATTGCATCTGCTTCTCTCTCCCTATGTCTGTCTCTCTCCTGACTTGCTGAACAACAAGTAAAAATCAAAACCTATGCCATAAAACCAGTTAATTAACTATTTCTGCTCCAGTTGTTAAAAGTGGACAAAGGAATACTATAGATATGGAGAGACAGACTGACATAAGGAATAAGAACACAGAGAATGTCTTTCTCTATTTTTCTCTATCTTGACAAAAGGTCTGCAAGTAATAACTGCAATCTGCGTTGCAATTATTCTCAATATGACCACTACTAATACCTATAAGGATATCGGACTACTTTTAATCTGTCTTAATGACAAAGACTTTATCACAAAGACCGAAAGGCCATTTCTATGTGCATTTTGGACCGTACCAAATTCAAACTTGTCTGAAATTTTGCAATTCAGAATTTTGGAAACATGAGATTCCGAACCACCTAACCAAAAAGCATCCAAAACAAATGTATCCAAATTGATTGGAATCTATTTGTATCAATTCAATTTAATTCATATAACTGAATAACAAAATTGCACTCACTGAGGATGGAATGCAAAATCCCTCAATCTAAACAAGCAGAAATAGCATAACCCTAACCCTAATACTAACCCTAGCCCTGAAACAAGCACAAACAGTAAACCTACCTCTAAAACTTATACTAATGATAATAATAATAACCCTATCCTACAACCAAGCAGAAATTGTAACCTTAGGCTTAACATGAGTTTTCCACTTTAGGGTGTCAGTAAAATGACACAAGTGAATAATATGGAATATTTGGAAGTCCTCAAATTTCAGATGAGTTTTACTTCAACCAAAACAACAATTTAGAATTTTTTCTCAATCTGAACTATCAGAATTTTTGCTTTTTCCAAACCAAACTGAATTTTTCAACCACGCATATATCTAGTCATATCTGCCTGTCAATCAGTATGCAAAACTGCTATTTTACCTTATATTTAAAGGGTTACCTACGCATCCCATGGTTCAAATAAAAGTTATGAATGATATTGTTATTTTCAACAAATATGGCTTAAAAGTGAAAGGGTCAATACATTTTATACTGTTGTAAACAACTTTGCCAAAAGTAAATGATATAAAACGTTTACTTACCGATAAAAAAGTATACTAGTTAAAATAGATTACTGCTGCATTACAGCTGCCAGAGAGAGGGAAGAATACAGAATATTACAATCTTCGCGTTAAAACGCTCGCGCAACGCGTGAATTTGTGCGCCAAGCGTTAAACGTTAACGCGTGTATATCAACGCTGGAATTACAATCCTCGCGCATTTTTCATCTGTCGAGCAGTAACGCGCGTAAAACGGACGCGCACAAATACACGCGCAGCAACGTTGCGCAGAAATCAGGGTGCGGACTGTTTTTTCACGCGATTCAGCCAATCAGAATCAAGAACCACAATTATCTCACGTTAAGTTTTTGCGCCTGCCAAAGTAAATCTGTGTATATACTGTATGCTGCAGCAATAATAAATGCACACACAACTTGTCCATTTTATTTGTTCGGTGTGAGTAGAATGTGTAACTATACTTTGCAGCATTTTTTTTTTGGGGCTGGTGTATTTGGGTTCGGCCAGGTCGGTCAGATTTTCCATTAACACCAGCTTTCAGGAGTTGCTAAAATTATGCGCGCAAAGGCTGTGCGTTAATGCCTGTGCATAGATTGTAATACCATCCGCGTACCAGCACACATATGGATTTGTGCTCACAATGTTAAGTATAGGACGCGCGACGTACAGTAAGCTCGCGCAACGTTCGCGCAGGTTCCCACGCGGTAGACGTATACGCGCATTTGTTGCGCTGTCATTGTAATACGACGTTCAGCGCAAAGGGTTTTACCCCTCTCGTTAATGCGATTTTGCGCCGGTGCAAATGTTTGCGCGAAGATTGTAATAGAGCCCAAGGTATGTAATTAGAAAGTTGTTTTATGTGTTATGTGCCTTTATTATTGTTTAAGTAAAACTTACCAAACTGTAGCACTGTAAAAGAGAGCATTGGTTCCCAAAAAATGACTGCAGCAGTAAATAGTTACTCCTACATAATATCAGCCATGATAAACTGAATTTAACGCAGTATTATTTTCTGTTTTAGAAATCTCTACTTCGGATGCTGAAGACATGCTTTTTAATGGTAAGTCCTTCAAAAACTTTTAAGGTATATATTTGTTAAAATAACATAAATAGATGGAAGAAAAAACCGAACATTTGAAAAGCACTGATTTTACTCATTCTGAGATATTTCTACAAACAGCACCCAACTTTACTCTAAAAATTTTTGTATTGCTGGAGTGAAAAAAGTTCATGAGAACTAAGGCTAGGGTCAAACGAACGCATTATTCGCAGCGACCGTCAAAAAGTGCGTCAGAACGTATTGACGTATTTTTTCACGGAATGCGCGAAAACGGTCAACGTGCATTTTCGTGCGTGATTTATGTACGGATCGTCAATAAAACACTTTTTGCATCTGAACATTATGTAGGCCGGACATTAGCAGCGTCTGACATCTCCTAATCACGCACACACGCCGCTATGCTGCCGCAGCGCACTCTGTACGTCAGTACTAGCGGTTCTGCGTTCTCAAAAAAATGCGTTTGTTTGCCGCTTGCGTTGCGCGGCCGTACTTTCGTGCGGCCGTACTTCGTATATTGGCCGTCATTGCCCGTCATTTGCTGCTACTGCGGCCGTGATTAAGTGCGCCTAAACGCACGTTAAAAATGCGCTAGTCTGACCCCAGCCTAAAACGTCAGTCAATTAAAACCATTTAATTTCTTTCTTGCTTATCAGTGTAGCTGATTATTTTTGGTGGCAACTCCATCTTTTCCACACTACGGTGACCCAATGGTGAATATTGAATTCACCGTAGTTTTGGTGAAAAGGAATTGCCAAAGTGCACTGAAGTGAAAAGCACCAAAATTTCGATGAAATTTCGGTGCTTTGTGAATAACCCCTATAGTTATTCTTTCTCTGGGCCTATTATGCAGCTCCACCAGCCTGTATATTAATATGGCCCTGACTGTATTTAATAGTTATGATCACAATTTCCTAAAGATAGGGAATCTAGACAATTGGTTACAGAAACAATACATTTTATTACATAAAAATATTACAGAATGTTCAGACGTTCCATGATTTTCAAAGAAAAATAATCGTAATGCATACTTACAATGTTCTATCCCCTTGACTTTTTCAGCTCCTAACATATACACAGTGGGCACTACTGTTCAAGCCTTACCGCAAGATTACACAGGTTTGTATTTGTCAGGACCTGTACCCCCGACCCTCTGGCGCCCCCTTTCTAACCTGCAATACTTAACATTGCAAGTTCCTGGACTCTCAGATTTGCCTTCAGCCTCACCTGATCTGCATCCTTGCTAATTGAGGCCTTGATTTAAGGAAGCTACACCCCCCTCTGGACACTTCCACATTGAAGTCCCCGACTGCAGTGCAGGGCAGTGCAGGGCAGGGCAGTGCAGATTCCTGAACTCCTGATTCAAAGCCTTTCCTTAGGACCCTGTTTATTTACCTGGACATTTACCATACTACCAGTACCCCTCTCTTGCTCCCTGATCCCCCATCTTGAACCCCTGGTTATCGGACCTCTCTATATGGACTTGGACTACCCTGATTGCCGCCTTGCCTAGACCCCCGCTTTGCCCCCGACCATTCTATTGCCTGCCCCCTGCCTGATACCGTTGCTTATATATCTGTTCCGTGTTATCTGTATTATTGTCTGCCCCCCTGTAATAAGTTCCCTTTGTGTCTCTTTCCGCTCACTCCAGTATCTTAGTCTCCTCTTGCTATCCCTCATTTCTCCCGCTTTCTAACTGCTCTCATATTCTGTTCTCCCTAACCTCCCTTCCCACTACTCTCAGCCATCCCTTTGGCCTCAACCTCCTTTTCCTGCATCTCCTCTCCTCCTCCTATAGCTATTCCCCTTTGTGCCCAATTAATCTGGAATATATGAATTAGATCACTTATAATATGCTCTGATATACATTTTATACAAATAATCCAAAATGTAAGAATTTTTCAGATTGTCATATGTGCCTTGATTGTGTCCCTCTATCTGCTCCATACCTGTGTTAACCTACTTAGACAACACAGAATTATTTACTGTAGGGAGGGACAACCTATAAATTATTTGTGCTATCCCTCTTGGGCAATACAAAATTAACAAGAGGCTACAAATACATAACACATTACAGTGGATAAAGGGTTAAATCTCAATTGCAATTATATGAGTTGATACAGGTAGTCAAAAATGTGCATATTATATCATAAAAGTTGCTCAAATAAACATATAGCCCTTGTTTATATCACTTTAACTGCAAAATTTCCGTGCTGTCCCTCTTAGGCTAGCGTCAGACGAACGCAGTCATCACGTCCGTGTCGCCGAACAGTTTAACGTCCCTCGTAGCATTGATTTGTGATCAATAGAGACCAACACACGAAGTACATACGCACCGAAATGTGCGCACACAACGCAGGTGGCAACGGACGCCATTTAGGCTTCAACGTAAAAGCGCTACGATGGACGCCCAGAGCGCGCCATGTCCGCTTAGCGGCCTGTGTGCGTGATGACGCGATGTCAGACGCAGCGCATTTGCGACGTCCATCACGTTGTTGCTCAGAAGTTTTTTTTGGTCTGGCGGACTGTACTTGTCATTTCATTTTAATTAATTTTGATTCCCATATTTCCCTTTGTTTTCTACATCTGTCAAAAAAACGGACCGTGTGGTGTCTGTCTACAGTATCTTCCGTTAGTACGTGCGTCCATTATGCACGCACGCAGAGTGCGCTCAGACTGCGTTCATCAGACATTAGCATTAATGCAAGGGTTAGCATGAGACTACAAATCCACAATAATTGTGGTTTATTAAACTGATTTAATATTATGTTTTGTTCAATCACCATTTTATGCTTTTTTTTTATAGCATGTGGTATAGGAGAATCCACTTTATCCGGTAAAATTGTTGGAGGAACAGATGCATCACTGGGATCCTGGCCTTGGCAGGCTAGATTGCTTCTTAATGGCAATCATAAATGTGGAGCTTCGCTGATCAGTGACATCTGGCTTGTTTCTGCTGCTCATTGTTTTGATTCGTGAGTAAATGTTATGCATTCACAATTACTTTTGTTCTTTCATGTAATTTCTAGGAATGAGGTCTACCTTGTGCCATATTTATTTATTTATTTATCTATATAAATATATATAGGATTTTACCAGGAAGGATACATTGAGATTTCTCTCGTTTTCACATATGAATAGATTTAGGCTAGGGTCAGACGAACGCATTTTTCACGTGCGTTTAGCCGCACAAAATCACGGCCGTGCTAGCAGCAAATGACGTCCAATGCCGGGGAACATACGAAGAACGGCCGCACGAAAGTTCGTCCGTGCAACGCAAGTGGCCAACGAACGCATTTTTTCCAGAACGTCAAACCGCTAGTACTGACGTACAGAGTGCGCTGCGGCCGCATAGCAGCGAGTGTGTGTGATTAGGAGAAGTCAGACGCTGCTAATGTCCGGCTAACATAACGTCCAGACGCAAAAAGTGTTTTATTGATGATCCGTACAAAATCACGGACGAAACGGCGCATCGTGTGACCGCTATCGTGTATTCCGGGAAAAAATACGTACGTTCGTTCGAACGCACTTTTTCACGGGCAACGTGAAAAATGCGTTTGTCTGACCCTAGCCTTAAATGGTGGTCAGAGCATGAAGCTTTTGGTTTGTTAGATTATCCATAATTGTCCATTTGAATACAACATTCTGCTTAAATATAAAAAAACAAATCAGAAAATTGTTGACAATAATCATCTATCTCATAGACTGTTGTTTTTACTTATTATGCTAGTGTGTGAAGGCCTTGTGAGCTCTTTATGAATGTTACAAATATTATATAAAAATAATCTATTTTAGTTGATCATAGCTGTTTGTTATTATTTAAATGAAATTTAACAGTGAAATTTAAAGCTACACAATGGCGCATCTCAAATATTTGTAATCTAGAAGGTATCCCACTGACAATCAGCCTTCTAAAATTGAGACTAGAATACAATTAAACAAAAAAAGTGTTTTTTCATCTTATTTTAAACTTTATTCCAGCTGAGTTGGTACCAGGAAGCCTCTATCAGCCAAAAATGGAGAGCTGTGCGAGATCGTGCGCGGCAAGGGCAAATAAGCCTGAAACAGCTGTACAGGAGTGAATGTGACTTGTTGGCTAACCTGACCTTTGCTAAAAAAAAAAGCCAACTAGTATGGCATGGCATTGGCAAGGAGGGTTCTGTGTTATTACAGACCCAGGAAGGATGAAAAAAAGTTGTGGACTTCATTTGTATGTCCTACCCAGAGTTCTTTGCTGCATATGAGGAATGTAGCACATGAGTTCTGTAAGCGGTTCTCTGAATTGCAGGGATGAGTAACTCTGTTCTGCAACTATAAACCTTATTATTTGCTGTGTGGAGGTTTTTAGTCTCACTGTTATGCCCTGCACCACAACTTAAATACATATATATATATATTAGTCAGGTCCAGAAATATTGGGACATCGACACAATTCTCACATCTTTGGCTCTATACACCACCACAAGGGAGTTGGAATGAAACAAACATAATGTGCTTTAACTGCAGACTGTCAGCTTTAATTTGAGGGGAAGTTCATCCAACTCAGGTGAACGGTGTAGGACTTACAGCAGTTTGCAGATGTGCCTCCCACTTGTTAAGGGACCAAAAGTAATGGGACAGAATAATAATCATAAATCAAACTTTCCCTTCTTAATACTTGGTTGCAAATCCTTTGCAGTCAATCACAGCCTGAAGTCTGGAACGCATAGGCATCACCAGACGCTGGGTTTCATCCCTGGTGATGCTCTGCCGGGCCTCTACTGCAACTGTCTTCAGTTCCTGCTTGTTCTTGGGACTTTTTCCATTCAGTTTTTTCTTCAGCAAGTGAAATGCATGCTCAATGGGATTCAGGTCAGGTGATTTACTTGGCCATTGCATAACATTCCACTTCTGTCCCTTCAAAAACTCTTTGGTTGATTTTGCAGTATGCCTTGGGTCATTGTCCATCTGCACTGTGAAGCGCCGTCCAATGAGTTCTGCAGCATTTGGCTGAATGTGAGCAGATAATATTGCCCGAAACACTTCAGAATTCATCCTGCTGCCTTTGTCAGCAGTCACATCATCAATAAGTACAAGAGAACCAGTTCCATTGGCAGCCATACATGCCCACGCCAACACACTACCAACACCATGCTTCACTGATGAGGTGGTATGCTTAGGATCATGAGCAGTTCCTTTCCTTCTCCATACTCTTCTCTTCCCATCACTCTGGTACAAGTTGATCTTGGTCTCATCTGTCCATAGGATCTTGTTCCAGAACTGTGAAGGCTTTGTTAGGTGTTGTTTGGAAAACTCTCATCTGGCCTTCCTGTTTTTGAGGCTCACCAATGGTTTACATCTTGTGGTGAACCCTCTGTATTTACTCTGGTGAAGTCTTCTCTTGATTTTTGACTTTGACACACATACACCTACCTCCTGGAGAGTGTTCTTGATCTGGCCAACTGTTGTGAAGGGTGTTTTCTTCACCAGGGAAAGAATTCTTCATTCATCCACCACAGTTGTTTTCCGTGGTCTCCCAGGTCTTTTGGTGTTGCTGAGCTCACTGGTGCGTTCCTTATTTTTGAGAATGTTCCAAACAGTTGTTTTGGCCGCACCTAATGTTCTTGCTATCTCTCTGATGGGTTTGTTTTGCTTCTCCAGCCTAATGATGGCTTGCTTCACTGATAGTGAAGGCTCTTTGGATCTCATCTTGAGAGTTGACAGCAACAGATTCCAAATACAAATAGCACACTTGAAATGAACTCTGGGCCTTTTATCTGCACATTGTAATTGGGGTAATGAAAGAATATCACACACCTGGCCATGGAACAGCTGAGAAGCCAATTGTCCCATTACTTTTGGTCCCTTAACAAGTGGGAGGAACATCTGCAAACTGCTGTAAGTCCTACACCATTCACCTGAGTTGGATGTACATACCCTCAAATTAAAGCTGACAGTCTGCAGTTAAAGCACATTGTGTTTATTTCTTTCCAACTCCATTCTGGTGGTGTATAGAGCCAAAGATGTGTCGATGTCCCAATATTTCTGGACCTGACTGTATATGTTACATACTGGCTACTGACAAGAATAACGAGTAACTTTGGGATTGCTCATTTTTGCCACAGCTTTCTGTATATTCACACTTCTTGGCTAAAATATAGAAAGTGTTAATATAAAATAACCTACTGTAAAAGGATAAAAGGAATGGGATTGATTAGTATTAATGAGTGGGGTTGTTATGCTAGTGCTCACTTGTTAATACTAATGCCTTGACCTATGTTGGGCCCTCCATCAACTAAATGTATAGTCAATCAGTATGAAAGTAAAAATGTGATAAGAATCATGAAGAAAGAATTAATAATCAATGTTAAAGTGAAACTTTTCTTTGTCTCTGTAGGAACAAAGATGTCAATTTATGGACAGTGGTCTTGGGAACCATTTATTTAACTACAGGACCTGAGCTGAAGCTTCAAAGAATTACTATTTATGAAAATTATACCAGTACAACACATGCAAATGACATTGCGCTTCTTAAGCTAGCCACTTCAGTAAACTTTACAGAATATATTCGTCCTGTGTGTCTACCTGAGACGTCTGATGTGTTTGCCGATGGAACATCCTGTTATGTCACTGGCTGGGGATTAACTAAAGAAAATGGTAATTTAACTTACTACATTTGCTAAATATTTGTTACATAGCACATATAGGGCTCTATTAAATTCATCGTGCAAAAGCGCATGCGCAGCGCTATTTTGTTTGCGCGCAGTGTTAAACGTTAACGTGCGAAAAATAACGATGGTATTAAAATCCGAGCGCATTTTTCCATATGTCAAAAAATAACGCGTGTAAAAAAGAAGCGCAAGAATGTGCGCGCATTAACGCTGCATGCAGAAATCAGTGTGCGGACTGTTTTTTCACGCGATTCAGTCAATCAGAAATAAGAACCACAATTGTCTTCAGTTCAGTTTTTGCGCCTGTCAAAATCAATCTGCGTATATATGCTGCAGCAATAATAAAAACATGCACAACCTCTCCATTTTATTGTTTCTGTAGCGTAGAATGTATAACTATACGTTGCTGTATTTTTTTTTTCGGGCTGGTGTATTTGGTTTCGGCCAGGACGTTCAGATTTTCCATTAACACCAGCTTTTAAAAGAGGTTAAAATTATGTGCAAACGTTGTCCTTTAAAATTTGCGCAAAGATTGTAATACAATCCGCACACCAGCGCACAAACGCATTTGCGCTCACAATGTTAAGTATAGGACGCGCAACATACATTATGCTCGCAAAGGGTTCGCGCAGGTTCACCCGCGGTAGACGTTGACGTGCATTTTCTATGCTGACATTGTAATACGACATTCTGCGAAAAGGGTTTTTTCCCTTGCGTTAATGCGGTTTGTGTTAACGTTTTTCCCCTCGCGTTAATGCGTTAACATTTGCGCGAAGTAGTTAATAGAGCCCATAGAAGGGTGTGGGTGATTAGCAAGAAAATTAAGGAGTAGAGGATTTGAACCATCAACAAAGATTGACAGGCATTAATATTTTGCTCTGCTTGGGTATGGCACAAACATCTCGACAGAAGATCTCTATGGCATATAGCAGTGATTTTTAACCACAGTACCATGATACACTGGCATGCCACGAATGGCTCTTAGGTGCCACGAGAATTTGCTGTGCACCAGCAGAATGAAGGGTGAGAACAAAAGGACAAAGGCAACATGTGGATGTAAGGCCATCCTTTAGACAGCCCTAAGTGAAGCTTCACTGAGTAGGCAGGCTACTTCTCTCTAACCCATTTTTCCATTCACAAATTAATCTTTGATTAATTTTCACAACAGTGCAAAGGGGAGATGTATTATAGACAACAACCGTTTTTTGTTTTAATTTCAAACATATTTATGGTAGCAGATGAAAACAGATACATACAAAAAGCAACGACTACAAATAGGTCTGAGAACAGAAGTACAGCATCTGTCAGCGTATTTTAGAAGAAACAACGCACAGTTGACTCATAAAAGATAAAGATTGGAATGACCAATTTCACGTCAATGTAGGCTAAAACGTTAAACCCAATCTTAACATCTATATACTTGTTTTTTTAAATGCTAAAATATATTCATTAAAAACCACTGGTATGTTTTGACGATTTTTCGCTTCTTATCATTTTGCCAAGAGGCATTGAGTGTCTTAAAAATCACTGGTATATATTTTTTAAGATGACATTTTTAATGTGCCACCTTTGTTATACTGTAAGCAAGTCTGAGTGGTAAGCAAATATTCAAATATTTATTTGTGAATGCAAAAGTGGATTGGCAGAGAGCAGTAGCCTACTCAGTGAAGCTTCACTTAGGAGTGTCTAAAGGAAGACTTCTTGCAGTGGTTAGCAGCTTTTGCAATCCAGATGCTTACAAACTACATTTCCCTTGAGGCACAGTCAACCTAATAAGTAGCTGAGCATCATAGTAGATGTAGTTCTAAAACATCTGGAGGACCAAGGTTGCTGATTACTGGCCTAAGCCAATAAAAGTAAGAATGCAGACAGACAATAAATTTGAAAGTGGTCGAAATGCCATTTAAAGGGATACTATAGAGTTAAAACATGAAAGGAAAATAGAGGGGATAAAATTAACTCCTACTTGGACTTGGAGTACTTTAGATACCAGCTCCATCCCAAGATATCAAAGCATTCATTCCCTGAAAGCCACTGGAGTGCTCAGCCTCCTTGCAGTCACATGACAACTGAGTTGAAAGTATGTCATATCCTGCCGAGATCAGAGGGAGATCAAGGCTGGATTCAAGTGAGTATTTTAAAGATACTACAGGGTTACAAGGTGAGGGGGCCAGGAGGGGTTAATGTTTACCTACCTACTGTTTCAATCCTATAATATCCGTTTAAAAATGATGGCCATTACACTGAAAAGGATTCCATACCTGAAACATTTGTTTCAAGGAGCTCTTCTTATGCATTAAATGCATGTGTCAGTAGTGCACCTGACTGGCAAAACACTGTGCTGTCTCAACTCTTTCTACACTGTTTTTGCAAGTTTCCTATGTGCAAGAACCCAGGGTGTTTGTGGTGAGACATCGTAGCGTGTTTGATAACATATTTATGCTGTAGTGAGACTTTACTTGATGACCCTCCTCAACAACTATTTTGTATGCATATAACATTTGTAACTTAATATCCAATCAATAACCTAGTTATCTGTGCAGCAATTTGAGTTAAAAGCTGTAGGCAGTTCTGGAATGTTATTAAAGGGACACTCTATGAACTGTGAGTTTAAGTGGTAACAGTGATCTGAGCATCTCATCCTTCTCAGGGGGGACTTGGAGGGCTAATTCAGCCCTCTGATTGCAGAGGATTAATCTTGGCCAGATCTGATTTCTGAGCTCAGGTTCCTGAATTTCCCCAATGGCTCCCACCAATGGCTCTCAAAGAATAAAAAGCATCTAATGTATTTTTCAGAGTAGCTGCTGGTTGGTATGTGAGCTAAAATTAAGAGTCAAGTGTGTCTCTGTGAAGTGCCTTTCCTTTTGCCCGGTACCGTTCCTACTCAGATCTTGAGAGGTCACAAGGTTTTTGTATTTCATGTGATTTTTTCTTAATATTTACTTATTTATTCATGTGTGAAAATGTTTTAATGTTCAAGGGGTGCATTTTAGTTTTCACTACGTAACAGTTACTTCTGAGCCAAGCCTATGATCTCAAATATGGATGAGAGGTCTAGTCCCTGTACTTCTGAAATATACCAGGCCTGCCCAATCTTAAAAGATTTTTTGGCTTTTACCAACCTTGGGCTAATTTATCCTCAGTACAATTGTGGGCACTGTGCATGTATTTCAGTGCGGTGTTATTTAATACTCTCTATTTGTCAATATTAAGGTACAATTTGCATTTTATGTCCATGGGGCATTCGCTTCAATTCATTATCAATACTGTGGTTTTCCATCTCCACTGAAGGCATATATTTGTTCCCCATAAGTTCTAACCAAGCAATTCGCTTTGTATTTGTTACATATTTCTGCTCTCCCTGCAACATATTGTGCCTACGTTTAAGTGTCTATATGTTTTTTAACATTTACTGTCGGTTTTATTTTCTGTGTGTCTTATTATGACTAATAAAAGTTATGTTTCAAATCAGCACTCCCTCTCAGTGATCTGAGGGTTTATCCCTTATATCTCCTTTCGCTTCGTTATAGTTCATTACTAGGTTTAGTCCTTATTGGGTGTGTCCACGCCCGGTGTCTAGTAGTTACTCGGGGTGGGGTGATTGTTCACCTCCCTGGTGGAGGTCTGTTTTCTTTCTTTTTCAATCATCTATTGTAGATAATGTTATAGAATTCAAAATGTTTTGAGCGGAGAGAACCTTGAGCGAGATCTGAGCTTTATTCTACATCTATTGACTAGATTTAGTGGATATACCCAAATCAACCTATATAACATTTAATAGAAAAGGTGTTCTGTTCTATTAAATGAACTTTGAATAAAACCCAAATCTGTTAACAAACACCTATATTATTTGTTCTTTTTTCAAGGAGTACTAGCAAACATTCTACAACAGGCTGAAGTCAAAGTCATAAATTCAAAACAATGTGCCAGTTCCGCCATGTATGGGAATTATAACTTTGAGATGGGGCCATCGATGATTTGTGCTGGTTATGCATCAGGAAAAATCGACTCCTGTCAGGTGACACTTTATAATTTGCTCTTACTACCAATTCAGTTTAATTAATCCTTAGTTTGTAGAAATATATATGTATTAAAAACAGTTTTTTATTTTATAATGACAATATTTACTGCAATAATCAAGCAACAGATTTTGTCAAACACGAATCAACCTAATTGGCTAATACTGTATATACAACAAACAATTGGCATGTGGAAACACAGTGGGACTGTGTTACAATAAATTTTGTTATTGGAACTTTCTGTATTTTTCTCCAAATAGGGAGATTCTGGAGGACCTCTTGTGGCAACACAATCTAATGGAACGTGGTATCTTGTTGGCATTACTAGCTTCGGTTCTGGATGTGCACAAGTCAACAAGCCTGGTGTCTATTCCAGAGTGACTTATCAGCGCAGCTGGATCAAAGAAAAGTCTGGGGTATGATGCATTGAAGATTAAATCAATGGGACATGATGTGCAAAGGGATTCCTGACATGTTACTGAAGAGCAGTGCTATGTGTTATACGAATTAAGCAGCAACCTTGGCGCACTGACTGACATATCATTCTGTGTTATCTCCTAAATATCTAGTCAACGGACGGATCTAGTCAATTCATGTGTAAATGACTCCCTTGCAAATGCATAAATTACTACATGAAGATGTCAAGTTCATTTGCTAATCCTGGATAAAAAATGTAATGATGCACTCCTAAAATGAAGCTCCACACACTAGCCACTAAAGCTTATCTTCTTCCGTTCCATCTGCCTAATAAGCTAAAACAAGATGGAAATGACTCACTAAAAGCTATTTAGAAGAGGGTGGTTACAAACTTTTATAACACACCCTATATAAATATTGGCTTTAAACTATAAACCATGATTTAAATCAGTGAGTGGCACTGGAGAGCTTCCAAAATTACATACAACACACATATATATATATATACAGGGTGTCCATAAAGTCTATTTACAATTTCAAAAATTTATTACAAAGGCAAATGAAAAGACAGATAAGTGATTATTATTACAAAATGAGACATATATATTTACTTTTTTTGGCCTCATTTAATACACTTCTATATGGGCACCATTAGTTGCACGAAGCACATCAAGACGGTACTCGATTTCTTGCCACGTTCGCTGTAGCATACCCTTATCAATGGTGGCAATGGCATCAGTGATCCTCTGCTTTAGATTAGTGATGTCCCGTACCTTTATTCGATACACTATCTTTAACATAACCTCATAAAAAGAAGTTGAGGGGAGTAATATCTGGTGAACAAGGTGGCCAGGGAATTGGTCCACCCCTTCCAATCCACCTGGAAATGTTTAATTTAGGAACCCGCGAACATGCAGTCCCTAATGTGGTGGTGCACCATCTTGCTGGAAATTGATGGTTGGTTGAAGGTCATGTAGTTGTGGTGCCACATATTCAGTCAAAAGGTCAAGGTAAACGTTTGCAGTAATTGATGTCTCGCTGAAGAAAAGCGAACCAATGATTCGATTGCACACGATCCCACACCACACATTCATCTAAAGCAGAGGATCACTGATGCCATTGCCACCATTGATGAGGGTATGCTACAGTGAACATGGCAAGAAATCGAGTACCATCTTGATGTGCTACGTGCAACTAATGGTGCCCATATAGAGGTGTATTAAATGAGGCAAAAAACCTTAAATATATAAGTCTCATTTTGTAATAATTTTCACTTATCTGTCTTCTCATTTGCCTTTGTAATAAATTTTTGAAATTGTAAAGAGACTTTTTATGGACACCCTGTATACAAATTTTCACGGCAACCCGGAGACTTAATAAAATTTTTCTAAATCTTTATTAGTTCGACGTTTCAGTCCGCGCAGGGACTTTTATATCTTGATAAATGTCTCTGCGTGGATTGAAATGTTGAACTAATAAAAATTTAGAAAAATTTTAAGTCTCCGAGTCGTGGCTTGACGTGGATATTTGTATGGGTGCAGCCATTTTCCCAGCACTGGAGCTGTGAATTGGCAGAGGCGGAGTGCGGAGATCATGGATGTTTGGTATATATATTATATATATATATATATTTACCATATACGGGACAGCACTCGAGGTCTTGAGTAAAAAATAATGTTTATTTAAGACACATTAAAACAACCGACATTTCGGCTCATACACGGCCTTTTTCAAGGTTAAAAACGCAATGTATCACATTACTTTTATACTTTGAATAATCAAGACTTACCGAGTCTGTGTCACGCTACCACTGATACCACTGACACAGACTCGGTAAGTCTTGATGATTATTCAAAGTATAAAAGTAATGTGATACATTGTGTTTTTAACCTTGAAAAAGACCCGTGTATGGGCCGAAACGTCGGTTGTTTTAATGTGTCTTAAATAAACGTTGTTATTTTTTACTTAAGACCTCGAATGCGGTCCCGTATACGGTCATTTTTGTATGCAGTTTCTGGGATTGTGGTGCACCGAGGCAAGAAAAGAACTATTTTGATGCAAAGGATGAGTGCAGATCCTTGTGGATTATTTTGTATATACAGTATATCCTATCCAAGACTCCCGCACTTGAGGACTGCACATAAAACAAAATACAAAATCAGCCTGGTACTCAGCTCAGTAAGCGTATTGGAAATTTTAAATTTTCAGATCATAAAGTGCTAGCTCTGTATGTATATCTATGATTGAAATTTACCCAATTAATACATAAACATATACATCATAGATGGGTTTGCTTGCTCTGTGAATTGCTTTTGCACATCAACCCTTCAGGTCCCCATCTATACCTTTAGGGATTTTGTTATTTGGTTCATGAAAATACCTGAAAAAAAGAACCTTAGAAATGTGTAATTATGTACAGTTTTGCCTTTTGCCTAGCAAGCTAAAACTGGAAATTCCTCAGCTATATAGAAGAGGGTGGTTACAAACTTTTAAAAAACTCCCTATATAAATATGGGCTTTAAATCATAAACTATGATTTACATCAGAGGTTGGCACTAGAGAGCTTCCAAAATTACACATATACAGTTTCTTGCAGAAGTGAGTACACCCCTCACATTTTTGTAAATATTTTATTATATCTTTTCATGTGACAACACTGAAGAAATGACACTTTGCTACAATGTAAAGTACTGAGTGCACAGCTTGTATAACAGTGTAAATTTGCTGTCCTCTCAAAATAACTCACACAGCCATGTCTAAACCGCTGGCAGCAAAAATGAGTACACCCAAGTGAAAATGTCCAAATTAGGCCCAATTAGCCATTTTCCCTCCTCAGTGTCATCTGACTCGTTAGTGTTACAAGGTCTCAGGTGTAAATGGGAAACAGATGTGTTAAATTTGGTGCTATCGCTGTGAGTTACTGTGTATATATATATATATATATTATATATATTTAATCTCGTATCCGAGACTCCCATAAAAAATCAGCCTGCTATTGAGCTAAGTGAGCGTATAGAATTTTTTGAATTTTCAGATCTTAAAGTGCAAGTTCTGTTTTATATTTGAAATCAACCAAATTAATACATAAATAAATAGGTTTGCATGCTTTGTGAATTGCTTTTGCTTGACAACCTTTCAGGTCCCCATCTATCCCTTTTGGATTTTTCGTATTTGGTCCAAGAAAAAGAATCTGAAAAATGAAATTGAAAAATTTGTAATTATGTACAGTTTTTAAGTAATAAATGTATCATGTGTGCACACCCTAAAAAGTGTGTGGTGCTTGCCTATATAGATGTATGGTATTTCCCCAATCCCCTTATAAAAGTACCACAAAATACAATACACAGCGGCTTGGTGCAGTTGCAGTGTGAACTCCATAAATAGTTGAAGTGCGTACCTATACCATCAAATATTAAAATAATATACACATTTAAAGCTTGAGGCCGTCAGCCAACTTTTCACACAATCAACTGGTTACATACAAAAGAAACAGAATGCATTCACATAGAGTAATATCTAATATGTATAGTGTAAATATTCATAAATCATAAGATTAACATCACACTCACATATTCCTGAGTCTGTATTTATTCGGAAATGCACCCGAAAGTGTGCGTTCTTAATAACACCCAGTGAAGTAAGGTTTAGTGAATCTCACTGCATGTTTTACCTTAGAGTAAGGCAAACTACTTCACAGCAGGTGACTATTAAAACTTATATTTAAGAGTAATAATAAAAAAGAGGCACTTAAAGTAGAAGCAGAATAAAAACAATCCAAATAAGAAGGACCATGTAATCACCAATAACAGTTAAATTATACATACATATTCATACACATTGTTGCTCTTATATAAGACAAATCCAATGATGTCAGTCTAACATGAACTGCAATTATGTGACAATAATATTAATAATACAATTAAAAATATGCTGTGACAGCTATTCCCTTTGGCAAATTTTTGATTAAGTCACAGATACCTCTTGGATGGGTTCTGGGACTTTACTATCAAGTACCGGTATGTAAAATTGTTTAAATGAACAACTTTGATTGTTGTTGTTTGTGATGTATTATTTTAATGTTGTTCCTGTTATACAGGATTATTAATCACTCATTATAATGAGTTAACATGATCTTACTTGAATCCTGATGATTTGCAACCGGAGAGATGTGACTTAATTGAAGTCAACAAAGTGTGTCCATAATCTTAGCAATGATTAGATTAATATATTTGATTTATAGATTTATATCAAATCACAAAAAGTAAATTTAGAATTAAACAATTTGAACAAAGTAATAAACAATTACGTACTAACGATCTGTGCTGTATGTCATTCTTTGTCACAGAAGTGGGTTGGGTTATCAGCACATAGAACTTATATGAGGTGTAACTACTGTCATATATGGACTAGTAGAATTGGGCCACTGCCACCTAGGGTCATCAAGGTTTCTTTTTCCTTTAGATGTCCATTCTCCACTTTTCCTTTATATATATCTTCTGTTTTTGTTGTATTTGGTCTTCTTTTAAAACTAACAAAGATTATATTTGTTTTTGTTGGTATATTGACGTGCACAAATTACATATTCCATTTTCAGGAATTTTTGTAGGACCTTAATGTATATATATTTTAAAGAGTGTTGAAGGGTTAGATATTATTATCCTATTTTTGGCAGTTTTGCCATCTGTTTTTTTTCTGGGTTGGTTTTAGTTGATGTTTGAGTCACACGGTTTTTAAAAATCACATGAGTAAAAACTAGGTCAACATGTTTAAAAGAACTAAAGGGTTTATTCACTAAGCACAGCAGTGCAGTGAATTCATTACTTAGCGAATGGTCACCGTTGTGCGCTGAACATTGAGTCACCGAAGTGGCCTTGGCAAATTCCACTGAACTGCAACCCCCACCCCAAAAAAAAGAAACAGAACTCTTCTATTCTCCTAATAGGTGTTTAAAACAATAAAAATGCATTAAAATGTGTCTATAAATTAAAAAGGTCTGTTAAAAAAATAGTAAAAAGGTCTGTTACAGAATAAAAAAACACCTTTTAAAAAATTGGGAAACAAAAACTTTGTCTAAAAATTACAAAAAGGTGTTCTAAAAAATAAAAGGGATTTTTGCTGAAAATGAAAAGAATAAACTTTTTTGTTACAATGAAAATGATATTACTATCAGGGCAGCCATCAGAAATGATGGGGCCCTTACTAAACCTCACGATGGGGCCCCCCAGGGCCCCCCTGGCACTCCCTCAACCTCTAACAGCTTTTCTCCCCCTTCAAAAAAAAAAAAGGACATAACATAGCACCACAGCAATAAAACTCCCAGTAATGTGCAGTGTGTATTAGCGTATCACAGTATCCACAGCAATAAAACTCACAGTAATGAGCGGTGTGTCTGAACGTATCACAGAATCCACAGCAATAAATCTCACAGAAACGGGCTGTGTATGATGGCCTTTGGGTCTGGGTCTGGGCCCTGGGTCTGGTCCCTGGGACTGGGCCTTGGGGTCTGGTCCCTGAGGTCTGGGCCCTGGGTCTAGGCTGGGCCTGGTCCCTGGGTCTGGCCTGGGGTCTGGGCCCTGAGTCTGGCCTGGGGTCTGGTCCCTGGGTCTGGGCTCTGGTCCCTGGGGTCTAGCCTGGGCCCTGGTCTCTGGGTCTGGTCCCTGGGCCTTGGCCCTTGGGGTCTGGGCCTTGGGGTCTGGGCCTTGGTCTGGGCCCTGGGTTCTGGGCCTTGGGGTCTGGGCCCTGGATTTTGGGGTCTGGGCCCTAGGGTCTGGGCCTTGGGGTCTGGGCCTAGGGTTTGGGCTTTGGGGTCTGGGCCTTGGGGTCTGGGCCTTAGGGTCTGGGTCCTGGGCCTTGGGGTCTGGGCTCTGGGTTTGGGGTAGGGGTCTGGGCCCTGGGTCTGGGCCTAGGGGTCTGGGTCCTGTGTTTGGGCCTTGGGGTCTGGGCCCTGGGTCTGGGCCTTGGGGTCTGGGCCCTGGGTCTGGGCCTTCGGGTCTGGGCCCTAGGGTCTGGGGTCTGGGCCCTGGGTCTGAGCCTTAGGTCTGGGCCCTAGGGTCTGGGTCTTGGGGTCTGGGCCCTGGGTTTGGGCTTTGGGGTCTGGGCCTTGTGTCTGGGCCTTGGGGTCTGGGCCCTAGGGTCTGGGCCCTGGGTTTGGGCTTTGGGGTCTGGGCCTTGTGTCTGGGCCTTGGGGTCTGGGCCCTAGGGTCTGGGCCCTGGGTTTGGGCTTTGGGGTCTGGGCCTGGGTTTGGGTCTGGGGTCTGGCCCTGGGCCCTGGGTCTTAGGTCTGGGCCCTGGGTTTGGCCTAGGGGTCTGGGCCCTGGGTTGGGCCTAGGGGTCTGGGCCCTGGGTCTTAGGGTCTGGGCCTAGGGGTCTGGGCCCTGGGCCTAGGGGTCTGGGCCCTGGGTTTGGGCCTAGGGGTCTGGGCCAGGGTCTGGGCCTTGGGGTCTGGGCCCTGGGTCTGGGCTTAGGGTCTGGGCCCTAGTGTCTGGGCCCTAGTGTCTGGGCCTGGGTTTGGGCCTTAGGGTCTGGGCCTGGGTTTGGGCCTAGGGGTCTGGGCCATGGGTCTGGGCCTAGGGATCAGGGATCTGGGCCCTGGGCCTTTGCCCTGGGTCTGGGCCATAGGGTCTGGGCCCTGGGTTTGGGTCTTGGGGTCTGGGACCTGGGCATGGGCCTTAGGTCTGGGCCCTAGGGTCTGGGCCTTGGGGTCTGGGCCCTGGGCCTTGGGGTCTGGGCCCTGGGTTTGGGCTTTGGGGTCTGGGCCTTGGGTCTGGGCCTTGGGGTCTGGGTCCTGGACCCTGGGTTTGGCCTAGGGGTCTGGGCCCTGGATTTGGGTCTAGGGGTCTGGGCCCTGGGCCCTGGGTCTGGGCCTTAGGGTCTGGGCCCTGGGTTTGGGCCCTGGGTTTGGGCCTAGGGGTCTGGGCCCTGGGTCTTAGGGTCTGGGCCCTAGGGTCTGGGCCCTAGGGTCTGGGCCCTGGGCCTAGGGAGTCTGGGCCCTGGGTTTGGGCCTAGGGGTCTGGGCCCAGGGTCTGGGCCTTGGGGTCTGGGCCTCAGGGTCTGGGCCCTAGTGTCTGGGCCCTAGTGTCTGGCCCTAGTGTCTGGGCCCTGGGTTTGAGCCTAGGGGTCTGGGCCTTAGGGTCTGGCCCTGGGTTTGGCCTAGGGGTCTGGGCCAGGGTCTGGGCCTTGGGATCTGGGCCCTGGGCCTGGGCCCTGGGTTTGGGCCCTGGGTTTGGGCCTAGGGGTCTGGGCCTGGGTTTGGGTCTTGGGGTCTGGGACCTGGGCCTTAGGTCTGGGCCCTAGGGTCTGGGCCTTGGGGTCTGGGCCCTGGGCCTTGGGGTCTGGACCCTGGGCCTTGGGGTCTGGGCCCTGGGTTTGGGCTTTGGGGTCTGGGTCCTGGACCCTGGGTTTGGCCTAGGGGTCTGGGCCCAGGGTCTGGGCCCTGGATTTGGGTCTAGGGGTCTGGGCCCTGGGTCTGGACCTTAGGGTCTGGGCCCTGGGTTTGGGCCCTGGGTTTGGGCCTAGGGGGTCTGGGCCCTGGGTTGGGCCTAGGGGGTCTGGGCCTGGGTTGGGCCTAGGGGTCTGGGCCTGGGTCTGGGCTTAGGGTCTGGGCTTGGGATCTGGGCCCTGGGCCCTAGTGTCTGGGCCCTGGATTTGGCCTAGGTGTCTGGGCCCTGGGTTTGGGCCTAGGGGGTCTGGGCCCTGGGTTTGGGCCTAGGGGTCTGGGTCTGGGCCCAGGGTCTGGGCCTTAGGGTCTGGGCCCTAGTGTCTGGGCCCTGGGTCTGGGCCTTGGGGTCTGGGCTTTGGGGTCTGGGCCCTGGGTCTGGGCCTTAGAGTCTGGGTCCTGGGCCTTGAGGTCTGGGCCCTGGGTTTGGGCCTAGGGGTCTGGGCCCTGGGCCTGGGCCCTGGGTTTGGGCTTTGGGGTCTGGGCCCTGGGCATTTGCCCTGGGTCTGGGCCATAGGGTCTGGGCCTTCTCTTCTTCTTCTTCTCTTCTTCTCTTCTTCCAGGCCCCTCCAGCTCCGGCGCGCAGCTTCGCTGAGTGGAGGGGCGGAGCCAAAGCAACGTGCTTGGGAGGCCCCTCACACGCTGCTTGGCCCCGCCCAGCCAGGAAGTGAAGCTGCCAGGAGCCGGAGGAGACACAGTGTCCGATACCGGAGCTGTTAAAGGGCGATGCCGCTGCCGTCGGGGGCCCGGGATCCCCCCCCGGCGGCCCGGGCCCAAACCGGGCCCGGGCCCCTTACGGCAGCATTGGGCGTAATGCCCTGATGTCAGCCCTGATTACTATTTTACATTGAAACCTATGAGATTTGCCTGTTTAAACCTGTCAAATTGAATCTCCAAAATCAGGGCATTTCGCCGAACCTTCAGTGCAGTTCAGCGTTCTGTGACTAGACAAACCATTATGTGTCTATGGTACAATTTTGCTGCCGCCAAAGACCTCAAAACTGCAAGGATCTGCACCATATTTTGCTGTTAATTCGTCTGTATTTGACAAATTGCCAGTTTAGTGAATAGACGAACTGGCCAGAAATTGCACCGATTTGAGTAATTCGGTGAACAATTCGGAGGTTAATGAATAACCCCTTTAATAGCATTCATTATAGCCAAAAACAACACGTGCTTGTGGCAACATGCTTATTATTTTCTGCATATGTTAGAATTAGTTTGTAATTAGAATTAGTTTGTAATTGTTCATTATCAAGACAATGGATAGATGCTGTTAAAGAGTAAGTTAGGATTGAGGAATTATATGGCAAACATTAGTAATTATGTGTTTTCTTTTAATACTGTTGTAGTAAGTTATAGAGGGTTCCTGTGCTGTGTAATGTGCATAGTTTTTTAATAGGAGTATTTAAAATATCACATGGCTGTCTTTATTAGGTGTCCCGGTTCTTACGAATATACACTCATTAATCCGTTCCAGAGACGAAGGCCACCCTTAAAATTTGCAGAGTCGTGGGCAAGAACTCCTGGCCCCTCAATCTTCCCCACTGCATTCCCAGCCAAAGAAGGGATACAGGAGTGCCTTGAGTGTGTCTGCCGCCGATCTCAGACACTGAGTTTGGAAGATGGTGAATCAAGCGCTTTTCCTATAACAGCACCAGCAGGGCTAGCCAGTACGACAGCCCCCGGGATTGTGCACCTGCACAATATCCCATAGAGCATGACCCCTGGGGTACTAAGGACATTTGTTCAGGTATGAAATACAAAATGTGAGGACCAAACTCCAGGCATGCACATTGGTGGCTGGCTCCCAGAAATTCTCCTTGGGACTATAACTCTTCCAGTAGATGAGGTACTCAAGATATCTGTTACACCAACTAGAATCTCCTCCAGGTCGTACACAAGAAGGGGACCAATAGGCACAACAGTGCCTATATTTAAAAAGAGAAACATGGCACAACCAGTGTATTTTTATGGTTGGAGGCAAGCCTAGACTGGACACTGACTGGACACAAGACAATGAAGAAAGTGAAAGGAATGAGAAATCAAGGATCACATTGTTCTGGAGAGAAAAGACATCCATAGGGGTTGAGTGGAGAGCCATACATTTTGTCCCCTGTAATAGTGCTGGAGGGAGGGACCGGTCCTCATAATTTTTTTTATTCTTCATTTACAATTGAATCAGACCCCAAAGTTGGAATATTGGGGAAGGGAGAAGAGCAAAACTTGTAAAAGCAGAAAAAGAGAAATTAATCTGCAGAATAAAACTATACAGCATTTATATATTATTTGTGCTTGTAGTAGCAATATCTACAAAAATGTACATAGAAAATGTAACACAAAAGGAAATAAACAATGGTGCAAAACATCAAATCAATCTGTTTGCACTATATCACTTACATGGCTTAGAACCTTTAATTGAAAAATGGCTTAGTTTGTTGGTACAGTCACTGGTTATCTGTCGTAGTTGTTGTTCACAGGATCATCTTACACTTGCATTTAACTCCAATAAAATACAAACACATTTTGGTATCGTTTACAAACAATAATCTCATTTGCGTGTCTCAAATATTAGGCTCTCTTTAAAAAGCTTTTAAGCACAAGTTTAGGACCCTGTTGCAATGTTAGAATGATGTTGTCACGGGATGTCGGGCACCGGTACCGGAACACAGGACCTCACGATGCAGAGCAATGGTGATATACCAAAAGTGGGTAGACATATAACGAGTCAGGAGTCCAAAGATGCTTGAGGACAACGTAGAGAGGTTCTATTGCCAAGGAATAAATAACCAGAATACAAGTACTAAGAGAGAACCAAAACACAACTATCCAGCAATAAACTCAGAGGCTAACCGATCTTTTATACTCTCCTTACAAGTGTGGAAACACCCATTATCGTAAGGTGCCTGATATTGGCACTCAGAAACGTTCGTGCATGTCCCTTTTAAATATTTCTTCATGGTTGCGCGTTCATCCGCACACATGCGCGGCTCACCTAACACGCCGAGGGACGCCAGAACACGTCGTGGCTTCCCAGTCCACAAGGCGACCCGAAGTCCCCGCGATGCTGGGAGCCACCGCGGCACCCCCCGAGGACCAGGAGCCACCGGACCAACTAGCGGGGGCGCCACAAGCAGTCCCCGACCGCGACCACCCCGGAGACCCACTCCCAGCCGCACACCCCCATGCCAGTGAGTGGGGTGCCATAACAGAACCCCTCCCCCAAGGCGAGACCACCGGGGGCGCTGAGGAACAGGCTTAGCAGGGAAGGAAAGATGGAACAACCAGACAGGATGAGGTGCATGAACACCAGAAGCAGGTTCCCACGAATCTTCATCAGTTCCGTATCTCTTCCAATGAACCAAATATTCCAAACCTCCACGACGCCAACGAGAATCAAGAACAGATTCAACCTCATACTCCTCAACACCATCAACCATAACAGGAGGCGGAGGAGGAGCAACCCTAGCAGGAAACGTATTCCTATGGAATGGTTTTAGCAGAGATACATGATCCACAGGGTGAAAAGTATATCGAGGTGGAAGGTGGAGACAAACTGCCACAGGAGATACGTGACGAACAATAGCAAACGGACCAATATAACGAGGACCTAGCTTGCGTGAAGGACAAGACAACTGGAGGAAGCATGTAGACAACCATACCTTTTGCCCGGGAAGAAAAACAGAAGAAGCAGTACGTGACTTATTTGCATAATGTTTATATGTGTCTTGAGAGTGTTGTAATATTTCTCGGGCTGTGACCAGATTATCAGTGAGAAGACAAAGGCCAGTAGTGTCGTCAGGAACAGACGTATAAGAAGGTAACTTAGGAAGTATTGCTGGGTGAAAACCATAATTCAGGTGAGAAGGAGAAAAAGAAGTAGATTCATGAACATGGGAATTATATGCGAATTCCGCTGGGGCCAATAACTCAATTCAATTATCTTCTTGATAGGTAGAATAACAACATAAGTATGTTTCTAGTGTTTGATTAGTACATTAGGTTTGCCTGTTTGTCTGAGGGTGATATTGTCGGATATAATCTCTGCACGTGAATACAACACGTTTATATATATTGGATTTATCAGCCAAGCCTCCAATATGCCTATATTGGATTTACTGGACCTACCTCGGCAGTTGCCTCCAATATATCAGGGATTATTATTTCATAAGAAACTTATACGAGACACAAATATCAATCGTTTATATTTCTTAGAAATTATCCTGAATTCTTTTAATTGTCTGTGTTTTGCTTTAAAAAATACAATAATCAATAATCGGCTAAAAATATATATATATCTATTTCGTATAAAAAAAGGTTCAAATCTCATATCATAAACAACAATTTATAAACCACAATCCATCAGCATATAAAAACTAGCTTCACAATATATGTATCTCCGGTTAGTAACTGCATGTATGATTAATATCATTTACCTTAATCAGTTAGTAACTAATACACAAATGGTTAATAAACATTTCTGCCTAATACAACATGCATTTCCCAGCAAACAATGTTTAACCAGCCAGCTCTTATAGATATATATATATATCTCTATGCTACATGGATCAACAAAAGATGAGCTAATTTAATGATAAGTAATAAAAACTTATTTAGTGAATCCTCCCCTAATCTCGAGAATTAAACTTCTAATCTTTTGCTTTTTATTTTGTAGTTATATAATTCCTTGCTTATTAATTTTAATCACAGTAATTTCCAAATTCAATATATATATTGGTATCAATCTTACAACATTTCTTTTAGGAATAAATCCTTATATCCACTTCTTCATATTTCTATCTGCAGAAATAGAAAATACTTAGAATTTGGATTTAACCGTATCCGAGAAGTCGCAGTCTACGATGCAAGAATCTCTACAAATATATATTTACATTAATTCCTTATTTCATACATTACCTGTCCAATTTGGATGTTGATAAGTCTGCCTTGGAATTCCTGATGTAGTAATTTTTGGAATGTGTGAAGATTATCGATCAGATAATCAATGCATGTGAGTTAGAGATTTGGTGAGAGTCAGAAATTTAGTGAGAATCTTGATTGCCTCATGTCTTGGGATCTGCCTGCATCGTGGTGTGAGTCTGAGTGTTGGAATCTTGGACTCTCAGATTGTCATGTCTAATGCATTGCAGTGTGAGTCTGTGAATGCTGGAATCTCCGACTTGGAGTGTCATGTGTATTGGACGTCTGAATGCATTGCGATGTGAGTCTGTCTGCTGGAATCTCCGACTTCAGAGTGTCATGTGTAATGGACGTCTGAATGCATTGCGATGTGAGTCTGACCGCTGGAATCTCCGACTGACTTGTAACCAACATTGCCACTTATTATAGCCAATTTGACGTCACGCAATATTTTTGGTAATATGAATTATAATATTTACTATCCTCTAGAGGGCAGTATTGCACTTCTTAAAAATTTCACCCATTTCTTTTTAATTTTCTTATCTCGGGTCAAAAGTTCAATCTGACTTAAAAACCTTCTCTTCTCCCAGCTAGACACTGTCTCTCCATCTGTCATCTTTGATTTATATCCCTACTCCCTTTTAACTCAGAGTCCTATCAGCTGAATTCTTTTCTGGTTAACTCACAAAATCTATTCTTTAGTAAATTTTATTATTTACCAATTATATACTTTCTACAATAGTTATTGGAGTATATATATTTCCTACTGTGAATATAATAGAGAATATTAACTCTTATTCCTATACTCAAGAGACAAAATATCTTTTGTTTTAGAAACTTAAGACAGACCAATAAATTTAATTATGACACGTCTTAGCACTTAAACCTAGCCTTATCACATACAAACATTCTAGATTCCTTCGTGTCTGGCACTTCTTAAAAAAAATATAAAAGACTTCACCCAGGAATGAACTCTGTAAAAAAAAATCTCGTTCATTTCTAAACCTAGAGAGAATAGAAAGAAAAACTGTCTTTCAAAACAAAATGGCTACAAGCATCCATTTTAAAATTCTCCTTTTCTGTGTAATATACCTGACAATATGAAGTGGATAAATCAACAGATATATGGAGAGAAGCACAAAATGCTCGCCAAAACCGTGAAGTGAACTGAGTGCCCCTATCGGTAATCACAGAAGAGGGCACACCATGCAGACGGAATACGTTATTAATGAATAATTCTGCTGTTTCTTTGGCGTAGGAACACCCCGCGCAGGTACAAAATGAGCCATCTTCGTTAAACGATCCACTATCACCATAATACATGTATGTCCTTTAGATGGCGGTAAATCCACGATAAAGTCCATGGTGATGTGAGACCAAGGTACTTCTGGTACAGGAAGGGGTTGTAAAAGTCCCAATGGTTTAAGAGGTATGGTCTTAACCCTAGCACATACTTTGCAGGAGTTGACATATTTTCGTACGTCTCATGTGAAAGACAGCCACCAGAAATAACGAGACACTAACTTGTGATCTTGGTCCTTCCTGCATGGCCCGCCAAGGAGAATCATGGCATTGTTGTAACACTTGTAACCTTTGTTCTTCAGGTACCAACATACGATCTACAGACTCTTGGATGTTATCACCATTCGTGCTCTCTGTTGATCAAGATCTTGAAGAAGTTGCGAAATGGCAGAAAGAAAATAATGTTCTTGTAGAATAGTTTCATTACTCTTTGTATTCTCTGGGTACTCCTCATGGAGTCGAGACAATGCATCAGCTTTTCCATTCTTTGATCCTGGGCAGAAAGTTATATGAAACTGAAAACGAGAAGAAAAGAGTGCTCATCGTGTTTGTCTGGGACGCAACCGTTTAGCCGTTTTAAGGTACTCAAGATTTTTATGGTCGGTGTATATGGTTATAGGATGTACTCACCCTTCCAACACGTGTCTCCACTCTTCAAAGGCCTGTTTAATGGCCAATAACTCTTTGTTGCCTATATCATAATTGCATTCTTCTGGACTCCTTTTCTTGGAGAAGAAAGCAACTGGATGCATCCTCTCAGTATCAGGAGATTGTTGAGATAAAATTTCTCCTGTTGCTTTGTCTGAAGTGCCCACTTCCAAATAATAGGCTAGGGAAGGGTTGGGATGACACAAAACAGGAGCAGAGCAAAAACGTATCTTCAAATTATTGAAAGCCTTTTCAGCAGCTGGATTCCACTGAAAGGGAATTGTGGTGCGTGTAAGGGCAGTTAAGGGTTGTGCTATTTTGCTGAAATCACGAATAAATCTCCTATAGAAATTTGCAAAGCCCAAAAGCGTTGTACCTGTTTACGACTGGTAGGAATAGGCCACTGTTGTATTGCCCGTGTTTTCTTCTCATCCATGGCAATTTTTCCAGGTGATATGATAAATCCCAAAAATTCCACGGAACGGGTCTCGAAGGTGCATTTATCAAGCTTGGCAAATAATTGGTGTTGTCTGAGTCATTGGAGGACTTGTTGCATATGTTCTCGATGCTCCTCTAAGGTGGAGGAATAAACAAGAATGTCATTCAAATAAATAATAACAAATTTATCCAGGTAGTCGCGGAAGTCATCATTGATGAAACATTGAAATGTAGCGGGGGCATTACAGAGTCCATATGGCATTATCAGGTATTCAAAGTGTCCATACCTTGATTGAAATGCTGTCTTCCATTCATCGTCTTTTCTGACACGTACCAGGTTATATGCTCCCTTGAGATCCAACTTGGAAAATATAGTCACTGTTCTCAAACGATCCATAAGTTCTGGTGTTAAAGGAAGAGGATAACGATTTTTTTAGTTATATGGTTAAGTGCATGATAATCCACACATGGGTGCAATCCCCCATCTTTCTTGGATACAAAGAATATACCAGCTCCAGCAGGAGACGTGGCAGGACGTATAAATCCCTTTCTCAAGTTTTCATCAATGTTTTCTTTCAATATAGCAAGTTCAGGTTCTGACAATGGATACAACCTTCCATAAGGGATGGGTGCCCCTGGAAGGAGATTTAAAGGGCAATCATAGGGTTGATGTGGAGGCAAAACATTGATTCTTTTTTAATCGAATATGTCCTAAAATGACTCATATACCTGTGGAAGAACAACATTAGATGGCTTTTTATGTATATCCAGAATAGAACATAACGGGACCGCTGGTTTTTGATGGCACTTCTGTTGACAATACGGGGAATGGAGCGTAAGGGTACCTTAGGACCACTGAATTATCGGATCATGGAGATTGCTCCATTGTCAATCATATCTTTCACCGTCATGACTTTTCCTTCCCACTGTAAAACAAGGGCTACCGTCAAGAGTGGGGTCAAAATTCAGGACATAGAAGAGGACAGGAACTGAACATTATACTTTTTTGTCCTACCTCCCTTAGTTGGTCGCTTTGGGCAGTCGTGAACAATGTGGTTGGATCTACCACAATAGAGGCAAAGACCCGCTTCACGTCTGCGTTGGTTTTCTTGCGTTGTCAAACGACCCTGAGCACTGTTAACCTGCATAGTTTCTTCAGGAGGAGGAAGTATCGCAGGGAGAGAAGGCGGTGGTGGTAAAGCCAATGGGCGAGGAGCAACCGGTCATGGTATCGGTGAAAATAAGGACTATTCTCTTGTTCTTTCATGAAACCGCCGATCAATCTGGATGGACAAGCGGATTAAGGGATCAAGGAAAGTCGGTGTATCCGTTCAAAACTGGTTGGTCAGAGCGGCATCATTCCACCCTGTCTCTGATGCTAGTCTATGGAATTCAACAACATAATCCTCCACGGGTCTCCGCCCTTGTCTTAGATGGCATATTACAGCTTGAGCGGTATTAGCCCTCTGGGGGTCTTCATACAACTGATTCATAGCTACTACAAAGGAATCCCAAGTGTGCAATACAGGATCAGCGGTTCGTAACAGATTATGGGCCCATGCTTGAGCTTCACCAGTAAGAAGAGATATAACAGTTCGTATTTTAATGTAATCCGTACAATACGTTCTGGTATTCAAGGTAAATAACAGGTCACATGACATCAGAAATCCACGCTATTCCTCACGATTTCCAGAAAAAACGATATGGTAAGGGAATTCTTGGTTCAGGTCCAGCAACATTCTCCGGCAGGGCACTTGCAGGAGAAGGCGATGGTTGTTAACTTGTCCTTGCAGTTGAGCATGACTAAGTTGTAAGTCTTGTACAGAATGGGTCAGAAGAGTTACTTGACGTGTCAAGGAATTGATGGTATCCATAATCTCTGCGGGGTCCAGTGCTGTATCTTGGCCTAGGCGGACAAGGCCTAGGCCTAGGGCGGCAGTTTCCAGTGAGGCGGCAAAAAGAGCAGCTACTGTGTGTCAGCAGAGGAATTCAGCAGTGGATTGTTAACCCTTTAAGGACCTAGGGTCTTTAAAGTCAATGCATTTATGATGGAACAGTTCTGTCATTCCTCCTTAAGGGTTAATAGGCAGCAGAGGCCTTGTTATCTTTTGTCTGGCTGACTGGCTATCCATCATGAGTCTGACACCTCCTGGTGTCTCATTGCAGGGTCTGGTCGGCTTATTAACCCATTCAGTTAAATGGAGAGAGTTTTTCATTCTTACTAAAAACATTTTCTTAAAACTCCATTGATGAAAAAACTTCTTTAAAAAAAAAGGGATATAAAAGAAGGGGGAGAGGGCTATTAAACTAGATCTTAATTAATACTCCACCTTATAACAGTTACAGTTACAAGCATTTATAAAGCGCCAAACAAATTCCTTAGCGCTGTGCAATGGGAGAGACAGAATAAAAAATATACATACAGTTGTGTTCAAAATTATTCAACCCCCACTGAAATTGAGTGTTTTGGCCAGTTTGACATTGATTTTGATCATTCAGTCATCTTGCTTACAATTAAATCAAAGAGGCACGTGTAGGTCAGACAAATATAACATAACATTTATAATGAAATAACCACAAATGTCTTTTCTGTGCTCACATCATTATCAGTTTTATTCAACTCCCAAGTGACATTCAATCTTAGTACTTAGTACAACATCCTTTTACAGTTATAACAGCTTTTAAATGTGAAGCATAGCTTGACACAAGTGTCTTGCAGCGATCTACGGGTATCTTCGTCCATTCGTCATGGGCAAACGCCTCCAGTTCAGTCACATTCTTAGGCTGGCGCACTGCAACTGCTTTCTTTAAGTCCCACCAGAGGTTCTCAATCGGATTTAAGTCAGGTGACTGCGATGGCCACTCCAAAATGTTCCAGCCTTTAATCTGCAACCATGCTCTAGTGGACTTGGAGGTATGCTTGGGATCATTGTCCTGTTGAGAGGTCCAACGTCTCCCAAGCCTCAGGTTTGTGACGGACTGCATCACATTGTCATCCACTATCTCCTGGTACTGAAGAGAATTCATGGTACCTTGCACACGCTGAAGCTTCCCTGTACCTGCAGAAGCAAAACAGCCCCAAAGCATGATTGACCCCCCGCCATGCTTCACAGTAGGCAAGGTGTTCTTTTCTTCATAGGCCTTGTTCTTCCTCCTCCAAACATAGCGTTGATCCATGGGGCCAAACAGTTCTAATTTTGTTTCATCAGTCCACAGAACACTATCCCAAAACGTCTGTGGTTTGTCCACATGACTTTTGGCATACTGCAGTCGACTCTTCTTATTCTTTGGAGACAGCAAGGGGGTGCGCCTGGGAGGTCTGGCATGGAGGCCTTCATTACGCAGTGTGCGCCGTATTGTCTGAGCTGAAACTTCAGTACCCACATCTGACAAATCTTTTCTCAGTTCCTCAGCAGTCACACGGAGACTTTTCTTCACTCTACGCTTCAGGTAGCGCACAGCAGTCGAAGTCAGCATCTTCTTTCTGCCACAACCAGGTAGCGTTTCAACAGTGCCCTTTGCCTTGAATTTGCGAATGATGCTTCCTATGGTCTCTCTTGGTATGTTTAACATCTTTGCAATCTTCTTATAGCCATTGCCCTTCCTGTGAAGAGTAATCACCTCTTCTCTTGTCTTCCTGGACCATTCTCTTGACTTCACCATGTTTGTAACCACACCAGTAAATGTCTAGAAGGAGCTGAGTATCACAGTCATTTTAAAGCTGCCTAATCGGTGCTTATTATGCTTTATTGCTGCTCCGTGACATCCACAGGTGTTTTCAATACTTGATTGAAAACACTTGAATGAACCTCTGTTCTTCAGAGTGGTAGTCTTTAAGGGGTTGAATAATTGTGTCAATGAAGAATTCACAAAAGAAACATTTACTACTGTATTACAAAACCAATTGATGTCACTTTAGTTGCATATGGTTCTTTAAAAAGTCCTTGTAGGATTTCATTCTGAATACAATTACAAATGTACACTAAATTCCCTAAAACCCTTTACAGCATTGGGGGTTGAATAATTTTGAACACAGCTGTACATGTTACACACACAGAAGGCGGAAGGACCCTGCTCAGGAGCTTACAATCTAAGAGGAGAGAGGTGACACACTAGATGAGGCAACATAACACAAGAGAAATCTATATGAGGATCCATAACCCGTTCTTTAAAAATACTTCCAAATTGTATACCCATTTTAAGAGTGTAAAAAATAGCTGTATACATGTCTCCTGCACTATCCAAAAACTGCTGGTTTCAAAACCTAATAATACTATAACCTATTATATTAATATTACCATAGCATTATATTCCACAGCTAACCGATATAGAATAGGGATACTAGGCAAAAAGTTTTTAGTAAAAATGCTAAATTCTCTCGCACGGGGGGGGGGGGGGGCCTTCATGGATTCTTGCACCGGGGCCCTGAGGTTTCTAGTTACGCCTCTGCTATAAAAGCAAGCAGCAGCCTGGCCTTCACTGGGTGCTGGCATACTGCACTACTTACCCAACGATTGTAAAGCTGCTAGGGGAGAGACAAAGCTTCTCACCGGCCCTGCAGCGCTGCCAGGGCTAAGTGAGGGCAGGCTGGCTTCAAGGAGCAGTAATCACTGCCTGACACCACGCCCCTGTCAGCTGACATCAGCCAGGGAGGAGCCGACTGCCTGCGCGCAGGAATAACAGGCTGTGGACTCGTGAAGCAGGGACCCCAGAGATACTGCTGGCCTCCAGCCCCTCCCAGCATGCCCAGCCAGCCCCTATGGCCCATCTATTACACTGCCACCAGATGATGCCACCTGACAGGCATTCTGCAGCATCCTGATCTGACGAGAGGTGCCTCCTTTAATGTTTGAGCTGAGGGCATTTCTTCTAAGTGGTGAGTGACTAACACAAATCACACACACCCTCCATATATACTGTCACCATACTGCTTCCCTCCATATATACTGTCACCATACTGCTTCCCTCCATATATACTGTCACCATACTGCCTCTCTATATACTGTCACCATACTGCCTCTCTCCATCTATGCTGTCCACAATACATGTCATGTAGTCCCGATTTAATTATTCCTTTTTATTTTTCAACTAAAAATAAAATATGATTTTGGTGATATCAGTGTGGTGCTTGTTATTCAGTTTTAGTTAAACTTTATGTATCCCATATACTAAGGCAGCCCCAATTTTGGCAGCAAATCTCTCTGTCCTTGTTTTGCCCTAATCTCCCTCTTTTTAGGGCTCCTCCATGTACTGGGTTTGGGTTGTCTTTAAGGAATCCACTGTAGGTTGTTTCTGGATGTCTTTAGACCCTCCTCCATATTCGGGGTGTGTAGATGTTTATAGGGGCTCCTCCATATGTGTGTGTGTGTCTCTGCCAATGAGTTATGCGATCATATCTTTTACTATTCTTGTTGTTTTTTTGCAGTTTTACTTAATATGTGTAACACAGACAAAAGTGAATCCCAGACTCTCTGTATTGTGTAACACAGACATAAGTAAATCCCAGACTCATTGTATTGTGTCCTCTGTGTGTATAATGTGTGTAATGCAGTAAGTGTCCTTGGGCAAGACACCTCACGGTACATACTCGCCACCCAGGACATATTTGAAAACTAGAGAAATCTCAATGTATCCTTCCTGGTAAAATACTTTCTCAAAAAAAATTATAATATTGAGAAATCCCAGACTCCCTGTATTGTGTCCTCTCTGTGTATTATGTATAATAATACAGAAGTCATCTGTAAATTTGGACCCAAAAGTTTCCTAAACTAGTTGGCAGGCCACTCCATGCAGCCTGTACACCACTAAGTGGATGATGGCCACTGCATTATAGCAACAGCCATCTTTAAAACCAGAAAGTGTCTGGCTGTTTAAACAGTAGGTGCGGCCTTGAAAGGAAGGAGTGTGTCCAATTTAATTTAGGGGGTGCATGAGTTTAGTCAGGCCTAGGGCAGCACAAAACCTAAATACACCACTGGCGGGGTCCATCTTGATGGCTGGATAGTACTGTTCGGGATGTCGGGCACCAGTACCGGAACACAGGACCTCACGATGCAGAGCAATGGTGATATACCAAAATCGGGTAGACATATAACAAGTCAGGAGTCCAAAGAGACTTGATGACAATGTAGAGAGGTACTATAGCCAAGGAATAAATAGCCAGAATACAAGTACTAAGAGAGAACCAAAACACAACTATCCAGCAATAAACCCAGAGGCTAACTGATCTTTTATACTCTCCTTACAAGTGTGGAAACACTCATTATCGTCAGGTGCCTGATATTGGCACTCAGAAACTTTCGTGCATGTCCCTTTAAAAATTTCTTCATGGTCGCGCGCGAGCATCCGCACACAGGTGCGGCTCACCAGAACACGCCGCGGCCTCCCAGTCCGCAAGGTGGCCCGGAGTCTCCGCGATGCCGGGAGCCGCCGTGGCACCCCCCGAGGACCAGGAGCCACCGGACCAACTAGCAGGGATGCCACAAGCCATCCCCGACCGCGACCACGCCGGAGACCCGCTCCCAGCCGCACACCCCCATGTCGGTGAGTGGGGTGCCGTAACAGATGTGTGGGTACGTGTAAAAGCAGTCAACAGAGGAAAAAATAGCAGGGCTTTGCTACTGCTTATAATACTCAAACTAGATTAGTAGAGTGCCTCTATATGGCGCTACACACAATATATATAAACAAATAGTAAAACAAATACTGGTGTGGCACAAGATGCAATACTGTATTATACAGTGGGTATTAAAACCCTGCAGATAAAGCAAATAAATACATAAAATAAGATGTCATCTAGTGATAGAAAGTGCATAAAAAGTAAAGCGCAGCGTTCATGAATTTGCACAATCCAAAAATTGGTGGTATATTGCCACCTAATGTCCAAAGTGCATATTACACAGGCCATGCACTATAGAATATATGAATAATCCAAGATTGCAACAATACAGTTATAAAAGAGTAATAAAATGAAATGTAAAAATTCTAAAGTTCTTGTTACTCTCTCTGAGTTTCCTTTGGTTTGAGGATGGCAGTTTCCACTTTGTAGTGCTGGGAGCTGGTGTTGTTATCCTTACCTCCAAAACAGTAAAGAATAAATAGTGTGTACTGCAGTATAGAAAGGAAATGGCCTTATCGACAGATACACTCATGTGGTCGCATTTCGCCAGGCTCCTGCTGGCTTCATCAGATGGATAGCCCGCAATAATAAATGAGCCTGTTTCATAGTCCTTGTAATCTTCGTAGACTACGATTGGTCTGGTTACTTTCATTACGTCCTGCGCCTGCGCAGGCCTCGATATTAAACCACATGGGTGTATTTTCTCTTCCTTCTACTTCCGGTGTTTCAGTTCCACGCATGCGCACTAGACCTAGTAATTTTGGTATTTTAACTCCTATTAGGCTGAGACAGCTGGCTATCTCTCTGTAAAGAGGCAGCCGGGTCAAGGCATTCACTTTGAAGCCTCAACACTTGTCTGTGGGATATTAATTCCACGTTACAGGCGATATCTTTCTTCCACATAATGCTTTTCAATTCACTCAGCTTTATTAGTTTCATTTTGTGTTTCACTTCCCTCATCGTTACTAGAATCTCTTTCAGAGGCATACATTTAAACCCTTTGTGGTTTAAATGTGTGTCTTTGCAAGGACTTGGGGATTTTAGAATCAGTTTGGTTAGGCTGTGGCAACAGCTTTCTTGACAGCTGATCTAAAATGGATGGCAAATCACTTACAGGGTTAGTCAAAGAACGGGGAAACTCCAGAGTATTTTTGGAGAAGTGAAAACTCTAGGTCAAAATAGCTGATTTGGAAAGTGAGATAAGTGGGAGAATTTTTCTAGGTTTGGCTATTTTGACCTAGAATTTTCACTTCTCCAAAAGTTCTCCAGAGTTTCACCTTTCTCTGAATAACCATGATAGAATACCTGGGTAGTTCTCTGGCAAGGAAGGTTCTGCAATGCTGATGGATTTAGGCTGGCCGTCCACTGGCACCGTATTTGTGCAATGGTGCGATCATCTAATATCATCTGAAGTTGTCCAACCGATTCTACAACATGCAGGTAAATCAGCCCTCTTCCACTGCATCTGACCACCAATGGACAATTTCAAATGCACCAGTCCGGCTTTCGCTCCCAGCATTCCACCGAGACTGCTCTGTCCAAGGGGACTAATGATTTAGTTGCTGCTAAAACCAAAGACCACTTCTCCCTGCTTATTCTTCTCGACCTTTCTGCTGCATTCAACACTGTTGACCACCCTCTCCTGCTCCTCATGCTGCGTCAACTTGGCCTCAGTGACACTGCTCTCTCCAGGCTCTCTTCCTGCCTCTCTCTTCACTCCTTCAGTATCTCCTTTGTTGGTGTCTCTTCACCACAGCTTCCACTCTTGGTTGGGGTGCCTCAAGGCTCTGCTCTGGGTCTCGCACTCTTCTCAATCTATAATCCCTCTCTGGGCAACCTCATTTCTTCCCATGGATTCCAATATCATCTCTATGCTGACGACACCCAAATCTACCTTTCCTCCCCCGATCTCTCTCCTGTGTTGCGTTACAGCCTGCCTCTGTCTCTGATTGCAGTCTGCAGTCTGTTATGAATGCCTGTGCCTTGACTCATTCACCTCATATCCCACACCTCTCACACCTCACCCCTTTGTCAATCTCTGCACCGGCTCCCTGTTTCCTTCAGAATCCAATTCAAACTACTGGTCCTCACATACAAAGTTCTCCATAACCGCGCCCCTGCCTACCTCTCCTCCCTTATTAGCAGGTACATCCCATCCCGACCACTCCGCTCTGCCAGTGATCTGATGTTATCTGCTCCTCGCACCTGAACCCCCAACTCCCACCTTCAGGACTTCTTTCGAGCTGCCCCCTTTCTATGGAACTCCCTCCCCTGCAACATCAGACTTTCCCCGTCACTCCAGTCCTTCAAGACATCGCTGAAAACCCACTACTTTAAGGAAGCCTATCGGCTCACTCCCTAATCCCCCATTGTTCATTTGTTGCTCCTTCTTCCCACACTGCCCACACGAACCCCGTTACTTCTTTTTTTTTTTTTATATTTAAAGTTTTTATTTTTTGCAGAAAACAAGGTCACAGACCGACCATCAATGTTGGCCGCGGAGGGCCAGACATCATATTCTCGCGGTACTCATATGAAACATAAAAGGTGTCCCCAATACAACAGCAAAAGAGTCAGCAATATTATATAGTGGGGGGGGAGAGAAAAAAATCAGAGCCAAAAACAAAAATCAGAAGTACTCTGCACGGGGGTCGGGGGGAGAGAAACAAAATGTCTCCAAGAAAATAAAAAGTCTCAGCATAGGAGTGGAGAAATAAAAAAAAAAAGACAAAAATGTCCGCCGAGGATGTCTCCTCAACCAGTATACATTCCAGGCAAGAAGGGATAGGAATAATAAGCAAACAAAAATATAACAGGTATCAGCGGCAAGATGGTATCTACTCAAAACGGGGGGGGCACCGGGTCAGATAACAGCAGATCAGCACGTCATTACGAGTCTCCTCAGCCCGTATCCAACAGGAAAGCGGGGCTGAGGTCCGCTTCAGGCCCGCAGTGGACTCCCTCGGCACTGCGGGCGATCAGCCTCCAGGCCCCACCGATCTCCACCTCAGCCCCCTCCCGGGGCCGAGGTCCGCACTGCCTCCCCTCAGCGCAGAAATCCCCAGCCTCAGTCGACGTCTTCAGTGCAGGCCATGTGGTGAAAGCCATGGAAAACGATGCGGTAGAGCTCCAAACAGACCTCCCTGCGCAGCTGCGCGGCTTGGGGATCTCCTCCAAACAGAGAATCGGCGCAGTGTGAAACTCGGGGCTCCCGGTCCAATTCTCTGCGGGTCCGCTATATGCCAAAGTCGTCCGTCCGGTATGGCATCCCCCACGTCATCCGCCATCGGGTCCTTCCTCCTCTGTCCGGATCCCATCACGGCCATCAGCTGCTGCCACATGCCTCGGGTAAGTAAGGCATCGTCCCCCCCGGCATCACATCCAAACAGGCCTCGAGGGCCGCAAAAATCTCCTCCATACCACGAGCCAGGGGGGGACGCGACAAACAATGCCACTCAGCTGCTCCCACCGACAGTCCACCCACGGGAACAGTGAGCGCAGCCGGAGGACGGGGGCCCTCCATCCACCCAGCTAGCAGCTCTCCATCTCCCGGCAGGGTGAATCCGCAGGGGGACGCAGCAGGATCAAGGGACACTTTGGCAGGCATAAAAAGGTAGGCCTCAAAATGGCCGACGGCTGGGCTCTGAAGGGGGGAGCAGATCAGGCTCCAGAGCACTCGTCCCGATGCCCGGCCGTGCAGGGACTCCCATAGGGGCAAAAGCGAGGAGGAATCTGGGCTCAAATGACCCCTTCACTTCAAAAGTGCCCGGAGCTCCGTCGAAGTACGTCTGCTCCCTTACATAGCCAGACACGCCCCCACCCCGTTACTTCTTGTACTCTATTTACCCTCACTTAGCATGTCACCCCTCTCCTCTTAGATTGTAAGCTCTCGAGCAGGATCTTCTCTCCTACTGTTTGGTTTGTGTAATGTGTATGTATATTTGTTATTCTGTTTCGCCCATTATACAGCGCTACGGAACCTGTTGGCGCATTATAAATGCTTGTAACTGTAAATGAATTAATTCATGCATTAAAACTATTCGCCAACAAGCAACCTATCAAGATGATCCTAGACATGGACATACAGTCAGGTCCAGAAATATTGGGACATCGACACAATTCTAACATCTTTGGCTCTATACACCACCACAATGGAGTTAGAATGAAACAAGCACAATGTGCTTTAACTGCAGACTGTCAGCTTTAATTTGAGGGTATGTACATCCAGCTGTAGGACTTACAGCAGTTTGCAGATGTGCCTCCCACTTGTTAAGGGACCAACGGTAATGAGACAATTGGCTTCACAGCTTTTCCATGGCCAAGTGTGTGATATTCCCTCATTACCCCAATTACAATGTGCAGATAAAAGAGTTCATTTCAAGTGTGCTATTTGCATTTGGAATCTGTTGCTGTTAACTCTCAAGATGAGATCCAAAGAGCTGTCACTATCAGTGAAGCAAGCCATCATTAAGAAACAAAACAAACCCATCAGAGAGATAGCAAGAACATTAGGCGTGGCCAAAACAACTGTTTGGAACATTCTCAAAAAGAAGGAACACACCGGTGAGCTCAGCAACACCAAAAGACCCGGGAGACCACGGAAAACAACTGTGGTGGATGACCGAAGAATTCTTTCCCTGGTGAAGAAAACACCCTTCACAACAGTTGGCCAGATCAAGAACACTCTCCAGGAGGTAGGTGTATGTGTGTCAAAGTGAACAATCAAGCGAAGACTTCACCAGAGTGAATACAGAGGGTTCACCACAAGATGTAAACCATTGGTGAGCCTCAAAAACAGGATGGCCAGATTAGAGTTTTCCAAACAACACCTAACAAAGTCTTCACAGTTCTGGAACAAGATCCTATGGACAGATGATACCAAGATCAACTTGTTCCAGAGTGATGGGAAGAGAAGAGTATGGAGAAGGAAAGGAACTGTTCATGATCCTAAGCATACCACCTCATCAGTGAAGCATGGTGGTGGTAGTGTCATGGCGTGGGCATGTATGGCTGCCAATGGCAGTGGCGTAGCATGGGGGGGACCTCGGGGGCAGTCGCCCCGGGCGCAATTTTCTTAGGGGGCGCAAAATTTCAAAAGCAATTTGAACCACTAATATTTTCCAGCATGGATCAGCAAGGTGTCCGCCAGCTTTGCTATGCCGGCAGTGACTTAGCACTCAGCGTCCAGAGGGGAGGACCAGGACTGAAAATTCTGGTCCTGTCCTGACTCCTCCTTAACGCTGATACGAGTCACGTGAAGCAGCACGGCATTATTCGATGGAACACGCTGTACCACGCTTGTCAGCCCCCTTGAAGCCCTGTTCCAGCCCCCCACCACTGAACAGGAGGGAGGGAGGTGCCTGCCCTGCAGCCCATTTAAAATCTGGTCTAAGCCCCCTGGACAGCTCCCCCCCCCGGGCCACCAGCAACTCCACGCAGGTAGGCGACACTGTATGACACCAGAGCAGCGTGACCACCACTCAGTGAGGGGGCACTGAGGGTACAGGGAGAGGGTGACTGGAGGATCAAGGAGAGAATGACTGGGGATACTGGGAGAGAGTGGCTGGGGATACTTGGATAGAGTGAGTGACTGGGGTACTGCGAGAAAGTGGGAGTACTTGGAGAGAGAAAGAGAGAGTGACTGGAGGTACTGGAGAGTGTGACTGGGGGTACTGGGAGAGAGTGCGTGACTGGGGGTACTGGGAGGGAGTGCGTGACGGGGTACTGGGAGAGAGTGATTGGGGGTACTGGGAGAGAGTGACTGGGGGTACTGGGAGAAAGTGGGAGTACTTGGAGAGAGAAAGAGAGAGAGAGTGACTGGAGGTACTGGAGAGTGTGACTGGGGGTACTGGGAGAGAGTGCGTGACTGGGGGTACTGGGAGGGAGTGCGTGACTGGGGTACTGGAGGGAGTGAGTGACTGGGGGTACTGGGAGGGAGTGACTGGGAGTACTGGGAGAAAGTGGGAGTACTTGGAGAGAGAAAGAGTGAGTGACTGGAGGTACTTGGAGAGAGTGACTGGGAGAGTGACTGGGGTACTGGTAGGGAGTGATTGGGGGTACTGGTAGGGAGTGATTGGGGGTACTGGGAGAGAGTGCGTGACTGGGGGTACTGGGAGGGAGTGCGTGACTGGGGTACTGGGAGGGAGTGACTGGGGGTACGGGGGGAAAGTGGGGGTACATGAAGAAAGAGTGAGAGAGTTACTGGGGGTTCTGGGAGAGAGTGAGTGACTGGGAGTACTGGGAGAGAGAGACTGGGCTACTTGGAGAGAGGCTGGGGTTACTGGGAAAAAGTGGGGGTACTGAAAGAGTGACGGGGTACTTTGAGAGAGAGTGACTGGGGGTACTGAGAGTGACTGGGGTACTGAGAGTGAGTGACTGGGTATAGTGTGAGAGTGGAACTATGCTAGGATATACTGGGACAGGGTGACTGATAGCAGTGGCATAGCGTGGGGGCATGTATGTTTCATTTTTTATTATATCAGTATTTTGTTAATATACAATATTAAAGGGGTCAATACTCTCCTGGTGGAAGGGAATCATGGTGTGTTACCGTGTCCACAGGTTGGGGGCGCACATTTCTTGCCTTGCCCCGGGCGCTGACAACCCACGCTACGCCACTGGCCAATGGAACTGGTTCTCTTGTATTTATTGATGATGTGACTGCTGACAAGAGCAGCAGGATGAATTCTGAAGTGTTTTGGGCAATATTATCTGCTCACATTCATCCAAATGCTGCAGAACTCATTGGACGGTGCTTCACAGTGCAGATGGACAATGACCCAAAGCATACTGCAAAAGCAACCAAAGAGTTTTTGAAGGGACAGAAGTGGAATGTTATGCAATGGCCAAGTCAATCACCTGACCTGAATCCCATTGAGCATGCATTTCACTTGCTGAAGACAAAACTGAACGGAAAATGCCCCAAGAACAAGCAGGAACTGAAGACAGTTGCAGTAGAGGCCTGGCAGAGCATCACCAGGGATGAAACCCAGCGTCTGCTGATGTCTATGCGTTCCAGACTTCAGGCTGTGATTGACTGCAAAGGATTTGCAACCAAGTATTAAGAAGGGAAAGTTTGATTTATGATTATTATTCTGTCCCATTACATTTGGTCCCTTAACAAGTGGGAGGCACATCTGCAAACTGTTGTAAGTCCTACAGCTGGATGTACATACTCTCAAATTAAAGCTGACAGTCTGCAGTTAAAACACATTGTGCTTGTCTCATTCTAACTCCATTGTGGTGGTGTATTGAGCCAAAGATGTTAGAATTGTGTCGATGTCCCAATATTTCTGGACCTGACTGTAATTATATTTTACATCAATAGTCTGTAATTCTTAGGTGACAATCTTATTAATTGAATTTATATCAAACATCAAATCAGTCACAGTCAGCCTTTTAATAAAATGGGGTATATTGCGAAGTATTTCAAAGTATATATATAGATATATATATATCAAAGCATGCACATAGCATTTATTACTCGCATATCACAAGAGATGGTTCGATAACCTGTGCTATAAAACATAGACTCAAATATCAAATAACTTATAACCTTATCTCCAATGATTCCCGTTATTATAAATTAACATCTAGTATTATTCTTGGATAGAACTATACATTCTATAGCTTTGCATATTATTCTTGCAATTAATCAACGTAGATTAATTTAACCCCTTAACGCCGCAGGACGTACATTTACGTCCTGCATTAGGCGGGCTTTGACGCCGCAGGACGTAAATGTACGTCCTCGGCGTTTACAGCCCCCCTCGCTAAATACTTACCTCCTCCGGTCGCTCCCACGCTGCTCTGACTCCCGCGGAGTCAGATCAGTGTGATCCCTCCTCCGGCGCTGTTAGTTTCAGGCGTCCCCCCCCCCCCACCGGAGCAGGGGAAGCGCCTGGAGGGGAGCGGAGGGATCCTTCGGATCCCTCTATCTCCCGATCGCCTGGTCCCCGGCGGCTGTGGCCAGCATCGCTGGAAGGGTGACAGCCTGACCTTTCCAGCGATGTATGGGGGGTTAACCCCTTAGTTGCCAGGTCGCGACCGGGCACTAATTTGTGCCCGATCGCGGCCTATTTCCGGTGGGGGCCGCCATCTTGGATGGCAGCCCCCACCTCTGGGTCACCCCCCGGTCAACTGACTCATCGCGCCATGCGCGATGATGTCAGTTAACCGGGAACCCCCTAGCTGCAAAGGGATTTCCTATGGAAATCCCTTGCAGGAGATAGGGGGTTCTTTGAACCCCTTTATCTCCTGATCGGTGGCAGCTAGGGGGTCATGGCTGATATTGCTGGAAAGGCCAGCGCATGGCCTCCAATGATATCAAACATGACCATGGTAAAAGTAAAATAAAAGTGTAAAAAAAGTAAAATAAAAATAATAAAAAATAATAAATAAATAATAAAAAATTAATAAGTATAATAAAAAAAAAAATTGTTTTTTTTAATGCAGCACTATTGTTCATATTTCAATTATAATGTGAACAATGATGCTTCACTAATGATTTTTTTTTGGGGGGGTTTAGCTAAAATCACGCAATTTCTCCCCAAAAAAAAAAATGGGTTCCCCGTTCTAATTTTTTTAACAAATCTACCCAATAGAATATGACCGCAGAGCCTCGGATAATAAAATTTAAAAAAAAAAAACCACTTTGCACACTGTGGAAGATTGAAATTTTATTGAAAATTCACATTTTTTTACATTTTTTGTTATAGCATTTTGGCAGGGCATGACATATACATATAATAATGATATATTATTAATCTGCCGAGTCTGCCGGAAAGAACGATATATAATATGTCTGGGTCGTATAATAATACGTGACTTAAAAATGGTCAAAATGAGCTCAGCAAACTTCTACTTCCGAAACAGCGCCGAAGTTGTAAAATTACTCCCGTCCTTAAGGGGTTAACTAAAATTTATTTATTTATTTATAAAGTATTTTACCAGCAAGGATACATTGAGATTTCTCTTGTGTTCAAGTATGTCCTGGGTTCAAGAACATTGAATTACAGAAATTAATCTGTTATTAATTAATAGAGAAATCACAAAAATACATATATCTGACTGAACTGCAGTTTCACCCAAATACATAATTTGATTCTATAAATCATTCAGAAGATCTGAGTAAATTATTGTTAATCTGCGAATCAGTACTTAATATAAAATTGCCCTAACTGACTAAATAAATTAAATCAACATTCTTAGATATTTACCTATCCACAATATAGGCTGGAATATACAGAAGATGATTTTGGCAGTTTATAGCTCGTCTGTATTAATTGTGGATTAATATTTTTTCATGCTAGCATATAGATAGATCCAGTCTCTCCTTTTGCAAACTGATCACAGCTAGGGGCAATTAATTCAGACAGATTTAGCCTAAGGTGTGGCTCTATGGACACAAAGAAATTTCTGCTTGTAACATGATCTATCTCTTTGAGGTTGCGAATGCAAGTAAAAAATTAAATGCAATGCAAGGTAGTTAGAGAGTGAGTAGTTGTAGAATTTTGGAATTGAAAGTGGAAGTGTGGAAATTGTAAGTGTGTTTCAAATCTTTTGTTCTCTCATTTTTAAACTATCTTTATCACTTTATCTAAGTTACGCCCTTTCCCTACAATCCAGCCAATAATCATTTAGACACAATTGCTTTACTATAATTTTAAATATATATATAATGTATATCATTAAAGTTTTCGGTCACCAGATGGCACTCTTTCTCTAAAAATAATTTTACAAATAAGGTTCAATTTAAGGTCATCAACTTAAATTTATAGCCAATCCTGGAGCCTCTCGGTCTAAGATTTGGCATTAGGGTTGTCAGACATAAACAATTACCTTGATTTAACCTCCCTGTACCATTTTTTCATCCCCCTGGCGGTTCTCCCAAGTGTGGCTCGGGGTGAAAGCGGAAACCCCGAGCCACCCTCGGGCTGGATACATACCTGTGTAATGCCCTGCTCTGCGGCCCGCTCCCTGCCCGGACCGCCATGCTAGGACAGACGCTGGACTCACCTGAGGTCCCTCGTGGAGCGCTATTCCATGTTCCCGGCCGGCAAGATAGAGGATAGGACTTTCGAGATGACCCACGCCGCCGACCAAAGCCGAATGCCTTGATACGATGAGCGCACGCACGATCGCACATCTCTATTATAAGTGAAACTCCTGGTACTCTGGCGCCCTCTGCTGGCCGATTGTGCTCACTACAGGCAACCTTTTCTGGAGATCTTCGCATTCCTCCCTTTGACCTATCAAGTGCACAGGTTTCCCGGTTCCACCCACGGATCCCAGGTGAAAGGTATCTCTACGATTCCCTGTGCCCTATTTAATCCTGCCGCCTTTCTCAGCTCTTTACCAGGTTATACTGTGGCCCTTCCGCTTCAGTTTCCCAGTGTTCCGCCGTGTTCCTATTTCATCCTGTTCCTTTCCTCCGATCTCCTGTCCTATCAACCGACCTCGATTGTCTCCTTGACCAAGCTGCCTTCTTTGCCAACCGCCCCGGATTGCCTCATTGACCACGCTGACTTCTCCTACCAACCGACCCGGATTGCCTCATCGACTACGCTGACTTCTCCCGCCAACCGACCCGGACTGCCTCCTTGACCACGCTGACTTCTCCTGCCACCCGACCCAGATTATCAACTGACCACATTGTCCTTTTCTACCATCTTAGTTTGCAAACCTGTTATTCAAGACTTTTACGTTACTTGCCTCATACCACTTGCCAATCGCCAAAGTCACCTGATACTCAAGAAGATCACCTTAGGTACAACCTGTTTGTCATGTCTCAGCCCTGCCTCCTGCTGGTGGTAGCAGGGATTCCTGTTTGTTTTTGTTTTCAGGCTGCATGCCATCTGTTGGGCTTATTAGTCTGCGGTCACATGACCTGTTCTGCCCTATAGTGTAGGTCCAGGATTTCCCTTGATCCTTGGACCAGGATAGACCTTATTCTACCTAGTTCCTGTGTGCTGTATCATTGTTACTCTTGTTCTGATATCCCGTGTATGACCTCTGGCTCTTATGTTTGGATTTCTCTCTTGTCTGACCCCTGAAGTATTTCTGATATCCCGTGTATGACCTCTGGCTCCTATGCTTGGATTTCTCTCTTGTTTGTTCCCTGATGTATTTCTGATATTCTGTGTATGACTTTCTGGCTTGGATTTTTGGACCTCTCTAGTAATTAACCTTGTCTGTTTCAGGTATTATTGTGTTTGTGCATTTTGTAGCTGTTTTCACTCAGCAGACATTTGGCCACAAAGCCAATTTGCTGTTGAGTGGTACTCAGGACCTTATCTGTACTCCCTGGCTGGGAGTGTCTGGTTCATCAGTCTGTACTATTGTATCAGTATTGAGTACTGCCCTGCAGCTTTTACAATTCATTCTGTCTTGCCAAATACCTTCTAGTTCTGAAGCTCAAGTTTTGCTATCCTCTGTATTGTTGGGTGCTCTAAATTGTCCATTGGTCTCGAAACCTTTGGAGCTTAGTAGCAGTTTAGTTCTCCTGTAATACTCCCTGGATTCGAAGTAGAAGTCTGACGGTATTGTGTTTGATCCTGTTACTGCCTGTTATACCATATACCTGCCCTAAAGGCTTCAACCTCCGCAGATTAAAGGCTCCCCATCACCCTATAGGGGGCTCACCGCTACACTGTTGTTCTGGACTTCGTGTTATCCTCATACCACTTGCCATTCGTCAAAGTCACCTGATACTCAAGAAGACCACCTTCATTACAAACCTGTTGTTTTGGACTTTGTGTTATATTTCTATTTTCTTCACTAAACCTTGTTTATTGACACATGGTCTCCTGGTCTCCTTGCACTGACTGCTTGCCATTGGGTGCCACACTTATACTACTATACAGGGGTTCCGAATCCTGCATCACAACCTGTCCCTGCGCTCCCTCGCAGTCCCCCGCAGTCACCTTTGGCCGATCGCAACAATATTCTACAATGTAAAGTAATGAGTGTAATCAGCTTGTATAACAGTGTATATTTGCTGTCCCCTCAAAATAACTCAACACACAGCCATTAATGTCTAAACCACTGGCAACAAAAGTGAGTACACCCCTAAGTGAAAATGTCCAAATTGGGCCCAAAGTGTCAATATTTTGTGTGACATGACCACCATTATTTTCCAGCACTGCCTAAACACTCTTGGCCATGGAGTTCACCAGAGCTTCCCAGGTTGCCATTGGAGTCCTTTTCCACTCCTCCATGATGACATGACAGAGCTGGTGGATGTTAGAGACCTTGCACTCCTCCACCTTCCGTTTGAGGATGCCCCACACAGGCTCAATAGGGTTTAGGTCTGGAGACATGCTTGGCCAGTCCATCACCTTTTCCCTCAGCTTCTTTAGAAAGGCCGTGGTCATCATGGAGGTATGTTTGGGGTCACTATCATGTTGGAATACTGTCCTGTGCCCCAGTCTCCGAGAGGAGGGGATCACGCTCTGCTTCAGTCAGGGTTATCCAAAGAGATTCGAAAAGTCACCGCACGTTCGGTGACGTTTCGTTCTCTTCAATTCGGTTCCTTTTGCCGATTGCATTTCGGTGACCCTGCGGTGTATTCAGCAAACAGCACAGGGTCCCCGAATTGCAGGGAAAAGCTGCCGCAAACCCGACGAAAACTAACCGAATGCACGCTGAAAACAAGCAAAAACATCTGGATTAACCTTCGAAGAAGCCGAACAGGAGCCGAATCACACAGAGCCGAAGCAGCTGTGACGTAGAGGAGGCAGTGGCGTCACTAGGGTCGGTGTCACCCGGTGCGGTAATTTATGGTGTCACCCCCCCCCCCCCGAGTTTTTCAGATTTTTTTTTTTAACTACTCTTACTCCTAAATCAGTACTTCCATATAACACTGAATGCTCATACACACAGCGCACATTACTGTGAGGTTTATTGCTGTGGAGCTCTCTCATATGCTCACACAAATTTTTGCCAACTGCCAGCAAGTACGTTGCCCGTTCGAAGGCAGTGAAAGCACACATGGATATATATTGCCCCCAGCAGCTCTGGATATATATTGCCCCCAGCAGCTCACCCATGGATATATATTGCCCCAGCTCACATATGGATATATTGCGCCTCAGCTCACATATGGATATATTGCCCCAGACCAGCTCACACATGGATATATTGCCCCAGACCAGCTCACACATGGATATATTGCCCCAGACCAGCTCACACATGGATATATTGCCCCAGACCAGCTCACACATGGATATATTGCCCCAGACCAGCTCACACATGGATATATTGCCCCAGACCAGCTCACACATGGATATTGCCCCCGGCACACATGGATATGCCCCAGCTCCTCTCATGGATATTGCCCCAGCTGCTCTCATGTATATACTGCCCCAGCTGCTCTCATTGATAATGCTCCAGCTGCTCTCATGGATTTGCCCCAGCTCATGGATATACTGCCCCAGCAGCTCATGGATATACTGCCCCAGCAGCTCATGGATATGCCCCAGCAGCTCATGGATATGCCCCAAGCCTCATGGATATGCCCCAGCTCATGGATATGCCCCAGCTCATTGATATGCCCCAGCACCTCATGGATATGCCCCAGCACCTCATGGATTTGCCCCAGCAGCTTATGGATTTGCCCCAGCTCCTCATGGATATGCCCCAGGCCCCCATGGATTTGCCCCAGCTCCTCATGGATTTGCCCCAGCAGCTCATGGATTTGCCCCAGCAGCTCATGGATTTGCCCCAGCTCCTCATGGATTTGCCCCAGCAGCTCATGGATTTGCCCCAGCTCCTCATGGATATGCCCCAGCTCCTCTCATGGATATGCCCCAGCTCCTCATGGATATGCCCCAGCTCCTCTCATGGATATGCCCCAGCTCCTCTCATGGATATACCCCAGCTCCTCTCATGGATATGCCCCAGCTCCTCTCATGGATATACCCCAGCTCCTCTCATGGATATGCCCCAGCTCCTCTCATGGATTTGCCCCAGCACCTCATGGATTTGCCCCAGGCCCCCATGGATTTGCCCCAGCAGCTCATGGATTTGCCCCAGCAGTTTATGGATTTGCCCCAGCAGTTTATGGATTTGCCCCAGCTCCTCATGGATATGCCCCAGCAGTTTATGGATTTGCCCCAGGCCCCCATGGATTTGCCCCAGCAGCTCATGGATTTGCCCCAGCAGCTCATGGATTTGCCCCAGCAGTTTATGGATTTGCCCCAGCACCTCATGGATTTGCCCCAGCAGTTTATGGATTTGCCCCAGCAGCTTATGGATTTGCCCCAGCACCTCATGGATTTGCCCCAGGCCCCCATGGATTTGCCCCAGCAGCTCATGGATTTGCCCCAGCAGTTTATGGATTTGCCCCAGGCCCCCATGGATTTGCCCCAGCAGCTCATGGATTTGCCCCAGCTCACCTCCTGGTCCCAGCACATGGATAGCGGCCCAGGCAGCACCTCTCCGCCGTGTTTTTCGCTCCTTCTGAGCGTCCGGCGCGCAGCTTGGGCGCTCGTCTGGGGGAGCCACGTGACCAGCCGCGATTGGCTGGTGACGTATTTCCTCCAGGCGAGCGCCGAAGCTGCATGCTTCGGACGCTCGCACGGAGCGAATCCGCGGCGGTGGCGGCGGTGGCGGGCGGTGGGTGAGACACCCGCCCTTAGGGTGACGGTGTCACCCTAAAGGCGGGTGTCACCTGGTGCGGGCCGCACCCCCCACCCCCACGTTACGACGCCACTGAGAGGAGGCAGTGAATAAATTAGCAAAACCATTTGTATGAATCTGGGAAAATGAAACGCTGTTTGCAAAGAAACTACTGAGCGAAAATGTCTGAAATTTTCACAGGAGGTCCAGGGAATGATAATAAAGAGGGCTGTTACAAAAAAAATAAGAAAACTGAAGAAAAAATCAAAAAAAAAATCGGACTTTTAAAAAAAAAAAAAAAACTGAAAAATGCTTAAAGTATCCTAAAAAATCTATAAATAAAGAGACTTTTTGCTGCAGAATTTTATAATGAACGGTTTATTAGATATTGAATTAAAACAGGAATATTTTTAACATTGAAGCCTATGGGATTCTCCTGAATTAACTTGCCGAATTAAACCCCCGAATGGCAGGGCATTAGGGGAACCTTTCACTGCTGGTTTGTGTTCTCTGAATAGCCGAAGCAGTGCTTTTTCATGGGGATTTCACTGCCCTCGAACAGGCACCGAACAGGCACCGTATGTTCAGGCAATTCGCCAGGATTTGCCGAATTGCCTGCTCTCTGGATAGCCGAATGGCCAGGAAAGGTAACCGAACACTGATTTTCAGCGTTCGGTTACCTTTCTCAAGCAATTCGGATCTCTTTGGATAACCCTGAGTATGTCACAGTACATGTTGGCATTCATGGTTCCCTCAATGAACTGTAGCTCCCCAGTGCCGGCAGCACTCATGCAGACCATGACACTCCCACCAGCATGCTGGACTGTAGGCAAGACATACTTGTCTTTGTACTCCTCACCTGGTTGCTGCAACACACGCTTGACACCAATTGAACCAACATCTTGGTCTCATCAGACCACATGATATGGTTCCAGTAATCCATGTCCTTAGTCTGCTTGTCTTCAGCAAACTATTTGTGGGCTTTCTTATGCATCATCTTTAGAAGAGGCTTCCTTCTGGAACGACAGCCAAACAGACCAAGTTGATGCAGTGTGCGGCATATGGTCTGAGCACTGACAGGCTGCCCCCCGCCCCTTCAACCTCTACAGCAATGTTGGCAGCACTCATATGTCTATTTCCAAAAAACAACCTCTGCATATGATGCGGAGCACATACACTCAACTTCTTTGGTCGATCATGGTAAAGTGTGTTCTGAGTGGAACCTGTCCTGTTAAACCGCTGTATGGTCTTGGCCACCGTGCTGCAACTCAGTTTCAGGGTCTTGGTAGTCTTCTTATAGCCTAGGCCATCTTTATGTAGACCAACGATTCCTTTCTTCAGATCTTCAGAGAGTTCTTTGCACTAATGAGTCACATGACACTGGGGAGGGAAAATTACTAATTGGGCCCAATTTGGACATTTTTACTTAGGGGTGTACTCACCTTTGTTGCCAGCGGTTTAGACCTTAATGACTGTGTGTTGAGTTATTTTGAAGGGACAGCAAATTTACATGTTCTACAAGCTGTACACACACTACTTTACATTGTAGCAAAGTGTAATTTCTTCAGTGTTGTCACATAAAAAGATATAATAAAATATTAAAAAAATGTGAGGGGTGTACTCACTTCTGTGAGATACTGTATATGAGCTTCCATATAACGATTACATTACAAAATAACTGCTGGATCCATTTTGTTTTCTCGAGGTAGTCAGTTTCCCTGACAACGTGTTGTGTGAGCTGCGAAAGAAACTATTTGCATACTTAATTGACAAAAACTAATCCTCCAACACTGAGGAAACACTAACAATTAAAATATAACCTTTACTAGAACGTCATAAAAACACTCATTTACCATCATTTAAAATCTCAAGGAGGTGACCATTAGTATATAACACTGTAGTATGGTCTGAAGTGTAGTATTCTTGGGGCTAAATGCCTTCAATTCACATATATTGGCCTGCTTAATATAGATACCACACTCCTAATACTAGGAGGCATGTAGTACAGGGGTGGGCAATTACGGCCCTCCAGATGTTTTGAAACTACATTTCCCGTGATGCGTGGCTGCTCATTATGAAATTGATCGATCAACCGCAATTCAGTCAACATAGGTTGCAAGGTACAAACTTTGCTGCAGCAATAATTACTGTTCAATGCAACATAGTAATTGTTCCATTATTCACATTGTTTGAATATATTGCCCCACAGCTGACACATGTATATATTGCCCCAGCTCATAGGGATAAATTGCCCCAGCTCATAGGGATAAATTGCCCCCAGCTTACATGGATATAATGCCCCCAGCTCATGGAATGTATATATTGCCCACGGCTCACATGGATATATTGCCTACAGCTCACATGGATATATTGCCACCAGCTCACATGGGTATATTGCCCTCAGCTCATATGGAATGGATATATTGCCCACAGCTCACATGGATATATTGCCCCCCAGCTCACACATGGATATATTGCCCCAGCTCATATGGAATGGATATACTGCCCACAGCTCACATGGATATATTGCCCCAGCTCATATGGAATGGATATACTGCCCACAGCTCACATGGATATATTGCCCACAGCTCACATGGATATATTGCCCCCCAGCTCACACATGGATATATTGCCCCAGCTCATATGGAATGGATATACTGCCCACAGCTCACATGGATATAATGCCCCCAGCTCATGGAATGTATATATTGCCCACGGCTCACATGGATATATTGCCTACAGCTCACATGGATATATTGCCACCAGCTCACATGGGTATATTGCCCTCAGCTCATATGGAATGGATATATTGCCCACAGCTCACATGGATATATTGCAACCCAGCTCACACATGGATATATTGCCCCAGCTCATATGGAATGGATATACTGCCCACAGCTCACATGGATATATTGCCCCAGCTCATATGGAATGGATATACTGCCCACAGCTCACATGGATATATTGCCCCCAGCTCACATGGATATATTGCCCACAGCTCACATGGATATATTGCCCCCCAGCTCACACATGGATATATTGCCCCAGCTCATATGGAATGGATATACTGCCCACAGCTCACATGGATATATTGCCCCCCAGCTCACACATGGATATACTGTATTGCCCCCAGCTCACATGGATATATTGCCCCCCAGCTCAAACATGGATATATTGCCCCCAGCTCATATGGAATGGATATATTGCCCCCAGCTCATATGGATATATTGTCCCAGCTCACATGGATATATTGCCCCCAGCTCATGGAATGGATATATTTCCCCAGCTCATATGAATATATTCCCCACAGCTCACACATGGATATATTGCCCCCAGCTCACATGGTCCAAGCGGTCTCCTCTTCCAGGCCCCTCCAAGTGCTTCTGTTCCTACGAGCAGCCACCGGCATGAAGCTCTGCCGCTCACCTGGGAATCACCCACAAGCCATGGTCTCACAAGATCCCGGAAGTTCACATGAACTCCGCAACCTCGCGTCTGGTCAAGTGGATGAACCCAGGCGAGCGGCCGAGCTTCATGCCAATGGCCGCTCGTAGGAAGAGAAGCTTCAAGCACTTGGCGGCTCAGTATTTTCTCGAGGGGGGCAATTGCCCCGTTGCCCCCCTGGATCCACCCCTGCTCAGGACCCCCTAACAGGCCAGGTTTGCCAGATAGCTGAAGCACAGCACAGGTGATATGATTTGCTGCTCAGTGATTGCAGGATTCAGTCTGCATTTCCTCAAGGTGAGCTGCAAAATCTGGCTTGTTAGGGGGTCCTGAGGACAGGATTGAGAAACACTGTTATATAGGACATTGCGTATTACAAGCCAATAGAACATTCACAATGTCAGAGAGTTAGCCCTAAAAGACCTGTTACCAAAGAAATCACTGTCCAAAAACAAGTTTCATAGTATAAGAGAAGGGCCCCTTTCTGAGTCAGGAAAGGGTTTTTTTGGAGACTTGCTGTCCGGTGCATGTTTAAAGGTATGGGAACTAGCACTTCCTGTTTCAGGAACTGTATACACCAGAGACAGTAGGCAGGAGTGCCCACTAGCACTTCCTGGTTTCAAAGCTGCTGCAGCTGCTTGAGGAGACAGCTCAGGGTGTTTGCATAACTCCTCATAAGAACCTTATCTGCATGTGGTCTAGAGGCGCACACAGTACTTCACTTCTGTATGTTATAATCTTGTGTAGCGCGGTGTTAAAATCTTGCTGTGGTAGTACCTATTTTTGGCCACAAGATGGAGACTATCGCGATCAGAGACACTGGACATTGGGACTACAATTCCCGGCATGCTTTGCAGAGAGACAGGAAGTGGGTGGGGACTGGACACTTACATCCTCCGCCTCGTGGAGAACGGGCCAGAGCGCGCCAGGGAACGAGAGAGAGCAGACGCAGTGCCATAGATTGTAAGAGGGCCTAGGCCAGAGAGCAAGTGAGCCTGTCAGTGCTTTTACCGGGTTATTCCGCCTAAGGAGAAGGAGCCTTCCAAGTTCCAGAGTTGCTGCAGATTGAACCAACCGAAGACCTCGAGTAAGGAGTCACCGCAGGTTGATCGGGTACAGAGAGCAGGCGGTGAGCTGGGAAAAGTCGTGGACAAGCTACGGGAAGTGAGACAACGGATCCGGCCGCTAGTATCCCCAGTCAAGATCGAGCGGAGAGACGTCCTGGGTCAGCGGAGCCTAAAGCAACCGGTGGATGGGTGAGAGGCCTCCAAGGCCGTTTGTAATACAAAGAACACGCTGCTGTTTTCTCTTTAAAGTCCACAGGGCCCCAACTTGACTAGTTGAAGACATTCCTTAAGTAAATTCACTGGCCAGTTGAACAGTACCCGGGTACCATACACATACACACCTTTTACATTTCGGGATTTAACCTGTGCAGGACTCACTTCTGTTGCAAATCGGAACGGGGGTTAAAGATACGTTCCGAAATATATTTTTCTTTTTCCGCTGCGCGTTTACCGTGATACGAAGAGATTGTATATTCTGGGGTTCCGCTACGTGTCCCTTTTCCGAATATTTGTGCAATTGCATTTCTTTTATGTTGGGTTGCGAATATTTTATTTTCCGAAATACGACGCCTCGTGTTTCGGTTCTTTTCCGCTACGCGTTTTACCGCAATACGAAAGTACTGTAATAATATCTGTGAATACCGTATCTCAACATCTGCTTATTATTTTAGTAAACTATTTAAATGATAAAACCCACAACTGTGTTGGAGTATATTTATTCCCCAGTGCGGGGAGACTGACCCGTGGTTCATTTTCAGTGGCTCCTCCGGGAGTGAGCGCTACACGTGGGGGCTCGTTTCCGGGATTCAGTCTCTGGAAAAACCGCATCTAAAGGGTTAAATATGGATCCAGACACTGTTGCCGAATGGTGTGAGGAGCACAATAGTCAGTCAGAATGTTGTATAGTCATGGATATTCCAGCAGACACTTGGGCCGAAGAGCAGATCCGCCAGGCTGTGGCCACGCTAGCACCAGATCATCGGGGGTTAATACTGGACATTAAGAAAAACCCAGATACTTCTCACACGTATGTTCTTCTCGAGTGGAGAAAGGGTGTTCCACCATGTTTTCAGGGCGCGAGCGTGAAACTGGCCGATGAGGTGGAAGTCCAACTAATTCAGCCAAGTGCGCTACGTGGTGAATCCGCAAGTGTTCCCGCGCCTAGTCCGTTGGCCATGATCGGGCCTGAATTTATCGTGGCTATTGGAGATCTACTGGCTAAATGTCAGAAAACAAGCCCTCCTCACACTAATTTCGGTTATCGACGGTTAAGAAATTTTACAGGAAACGTACCAACTCCGGCGGGAGAAGAAACCTTTGAAGAATGGGTGGAACAGGCGATGCAGGCTCTGGATGAGTGGGACGTCCCTGAGGCCCAGAAAAAGCAAAGGATCACCGAGAGTTTAAAGGGACCTGCGTCAGAAGCGGTGAGAAACCTGAAACTGAGCAGAAAAGATTGTACTGCTTTAGATTACTTAAACGTTCTTGAAGAAGTTTTTGGGCGAACCGAAAAGGCGGCCGAACTGGTATATCAGTACGAACACACCTATCAGAGAAGAGGTGAAAGGATGACCGAGTACATGAGGCGCCTAGATAAGATTCTACACCAGATACTCCTCAAGAAAGGGGCCGAACCGGCCGAAGTAGATAAGATCCGAATAAAGCAGATCCTGAGGGGCTCTCAACCTCTAGATCCAGTAATGATGCAGCTGAGAAGCAGAGCAGGTAACCAAGAATTGAAGTACCTGGAACTGATCCGAGTTGTACGAGAAGAAGAGGCTTTACTGGAAGAGAAATCCTTCAGGCGGGGGGAAAGGGCTTATGCACAACCTGTGAGACATAGCGACGGTCTGCAGCCTGAAAGCGACTCTCTAGATACTTATGGATCGGACGAGGACGAACAAGAGCACCTAGTCGTTTTTAAATCTACAGAGAGGGCTGCCAAAGAATCGAACCTCTCTGAACGTGGTGAATTGTCCAAGACCGTCAAGAAAGTACAGGAAGCTCAAGTTGAATTGCAACAAGCGCACGCGGAACTGTGCCGAGTGTTGATGAAGGTGACCAAAATGCAGGCAGAAATGCAGAAATTCCTCACAGATATGCAGACGACGGGAGCTGCTGTGGCGTCTGGTCCAAGTCCTTTAACAAAATCCCAACAAGCAACTACGTCTCCGCTCTCTAAGAAGAGATGTTTTGGTTGTGGAGAGATGGGCCATTTCCGCGCACAGTGCAAAGGCCAAAAGCCTGAGAAGGATAGAGTCGAGGGACTGTTGAAAGCCCTAGAAGGACTGTTATCTACCTCACCGGCGGGAAACGCCAGAGGGCACAAGTGAAGGAGCAACCTAAGTGCCCGAAGGTTGAACCCCGCTCCAGAAACCAAGTCAAGACTAAGAGGGCGAGAAGGCCCAAAGCCGAGCCAACTGCTGAGCCTGCCAGGACTGAAAGAGTCACTCCCTTAGCATCCGGGTCTACGTCATGGGGAAGCAATGCACACCCAAAACCTGCACGGGCCAAGAAAAAGGCCAGGGTACAGCAAACTGGGTCTAAGTGTCCGGATGCCGCCACCAAGTTTCCTGACCAACTGATAGGTCCTTCTCCTATTGTGCCAATCCAAGTGGAAGGAGTCTACACCAAAGCCCTGTTAGATTCAGGGGCTCAAGTGACATTGATCTACAGAGACTTCTACGAGAAACACTTAAAGCACATTCCTCTGCAAGAATTGAAGGATTTGGAAATATGGGGTATCGGCACTGAGAAACTCCCTTATGACGGGTACCTGCAAGTGAAGTTGGAGATCGGATCTGAAGTCATCGGGCAGTCTGGGGGTTGTGATGCATTGGCTATTGTGTGTCCTCGACCCTCGGGTGCGAACAGAAGCTCCCTGATAGTGGGGACGAATACTGACCTAGTGCGGCGTCTCCTGACGCCTATCGTGTTGGAAGAAGGTTCAACTCAAGGAGTGCACCCAATGTTACGTCCGGTCTATCAGAGGATGGTCGAAGAACGAAAGGCACCTGCCGAGGTGGGAAGACTGTGGAGACTGGGTGGAACAGAGAAGGTTCTGCAAGCAGGAGAAGTAGCGAGCTTCCGGGCTTCAGTCAAGTTGAACGGATCGCAACCCGGTCCCTATGTGGTGCTGGGAACCGATTTTAATCATGGGAGTGAAACCGGAGTCGAAGTAATTCCTGAAATAATCTCCACCAAAGCTCTGAAGAGAACACGAGGAAGAGTCTCAGTCAGTGTGTGCAATGTGACGGATTCTCCAGTAGTCCTTAAAGCACGAATGCCTATCGGGCAAGTAGAGTCTGCTACACCCCTCTCCACTGACTTAGGAGGGGGAGTGGATAAAGAGATTCCAGATGAAAGATTCTACCCCAAAGACGCTCCCATTTCACCTGAGTGGAAGAAACGTCTTCAGTCTCAAGTCCTAAAGTGGAAGGAATTGTTCTCGAAAGATGAGTTCGATGTGGGCCTAGCAAAGAGTACTGAGCACTGCATTCGGTTACAAGAAGACAAGCCGTTTCGTGAAAGATCAAGGCGAGTTCCGCTGGGAGATTTGGATGATCTGCGAGAGCAACTGAATGAATTGCAAAGAACCAAGGTGATTCAAGAGTCCAGGAGTCCATATGCATCTCCCATAGTGTTGGTCCGGAAGAAAAATGGTTCTGTCCGCCTATGTATAGACTACCGCACATTGAACCGGAGAACCATCCCCGATCAATATGCCACTCCTCGGATAGAAGATGCCCTACAGTGTTTGTCTGGAGCAAAGTGGTTTAGTGTACTAGACCTGCGAAGCGGATATCACCAGATACCCATGCATCCTGAAGACAAGGAGAAAACTGCGTTCATCTGTCCACTAGGGTTCTTTGAATTCAACAGAATGCCTCAAGGCCTTACGGGGGCTCCAGCCACGTCCAACGGTTGATGGAGAAGACAGTTGGGGATATGAATTTAATCGAAGTATTAGTGTACCTGGATGACATAATTGTGTTTGGGAAGACTCTGGAAGAACATGAACAACGTCTGGAGAAGGTCTTGAAGAGGCTCCATGAAGAGGGGCTGAAACTGTCTCTGGAGAAATGCCAATTCTGTCTACCGTCTGTTACGTATCTAGGACATGTGGTCTCAGCAGAAGGTGTTTCGACAGATCCTCGGAAGTTGGAGGCCGTAGCTTCTTGGCCTAGACCCCGGAACGTCACTGAACTTAGATCTTTTCTGGGATTCTGTTCATACTATCGAAGATTTGTGGGAGGATTCGCGAAAATAGCTCAACCACTGAACAAACTCCTGCAGAAGGAAACCACAGAAGAAGGCTGCAAGGTCTCTGACAAAAACCCGTCAGCTCCGGGGCCAAGGAAAGCTCGAGAGTCTATACAAGGTGAATGGACCAGTCAATGTGAAGAAGCTTTCGTAAAGCTGAAAGAGAGTCTAACCCGAGCTCCTGTTTTGGCCTATGCGGACCCTCACAAGCCGTATGAACTACATGTGGATGCCAGCCGAGAAGGTCTGGGAGGAGTCCTATATCAGGGGTATGGTGGATTGCTGAGGCCTGTAGCGTACGTGAGCCGGAGCCTTACGCCTTCAGAGAAGAACTATCCTACTCACAAGCTGGAGTTCCTAGCCTTGAAGTGGGCAGTGGTAGACAAGTTAAAAGACTATCTGTATGGAGCCGAGTTTGTGATCAAGACGGATAACAATCCTCTTACCTACATCCTTACTACCGCAAAACTGGACGCAACGGGACATCGGTGGTTGGCCGCTCTGTCAGGGTTTCGGTTCAGCCTGAAGTACCGCCCTGGGGTAAATAATCGAGATGCTAATGCGTTATCGAGAAGACCCTACACTACAGAATGGACTCAGTTGACTCCAGACGGGGTGCAAGCTTTGTGTCAAGGAACAGAGCACCGGGTCAAAGGAGGGATTGAAGCAGAGGCCATAGGAGTTATGGCTGCGGCTGTTCCTGAGTTCTACTGTAACCCTACGCAGTTAAGGGATGAAAGTTTACCTACCTTTTCGAGACAGGACCTGAAAGCGGATCAGGCCAGAGACCCTTTAATTGCCTTGACCATAAAGGCCCTGTCTGCAAACCAGCGAGAGATTTTGTTAACCAACTCCCCGAGTGGAGCCAGATTGGTCTACAAAGAGTGGGAGCGGTTAAAGATGTTGGATGGGGTGGTCTACCGAAGGGGCCCCTCAACCAACTCTGAAGAGATTCAACAGTTATTCCTCCCTACTAAACATAGGGAGAGTGTGCTGCGATCACTACATGATGAGCATGGACATTTGGGTGCAGAGAGAACTTTTAAGCTGGTGCGAGATAGGTTCTATTGGCCTTGTATGAGGGCTGAAGTAGAAAGTTATTGTCATTCCTGTTTGACGTGTATTCAGAGAAAGACTCTACCGACCCGAACTGCTCCAATGAGCCATCTGCAGAGCCAGGGACCCATGGATTTGGTGTGCATTGACTTCTTGTGCTTAGAGCCGGATGCTAGTGGGCAAGGGAACATTCTAATAGTGACTGATCATTTCACTCGTTAAGCCCAAGCTTTTTCCACGAAAGATCAACGCGCTCCGACTGTAGCCAAGGTGTTGATGGAAAAGTTCTTTGTTCACTACGGACTGCCAAGGAGGATACACTCTGATCAGGGTAGAGACTTTGAAAGCAGACTGGTGGGGCAGTTGTTAGAGCTGTTGGGAATCCAAAAGACCCGAACCACACCATATCACCCTCAAGGTGATGCTCAGCCTGAAAGGTTTAATCGCACACTACTAAACATGCTGGGGACCTTGTCGAATGTGGAGAAGCAGAGTTGGAGTCGTCACATAGCTACTCTGGTGCATGCATATAACAGTACGGAGAGCGATGCAACTGGATATTCACCGTACCGTCTTATGTTCGGAAGGGAGGCTCGACTGCCGGTTGATTTGGCATTTGGGTTATCCCTAGACCAGACATCAGTAGCTTCCCATAGAAACTACGTGGATAGACTTCGAAAGAATCTGGCTTCTGCGTTTGAACAGGCCCGTTTGACCTCGGGAAACAGGGAGCAAAGAAACAAAAGGAACTATGACCTGAAAGTTCGAATACAAGATCTACAACCCGGTGATAGGGTTCTATTGAAGAACTTGGGTGCTGCTGCGAGACACAAGTTGGCGGATAGGTGGAGTTCCCAGGTTTACATTGTCTGCAAACAACTGCCGGGTTTACCAGTGTATCAGATTCGCCCGGATGGAAAGGCTGGGCCTCTTAAGAACTGGCACCGAAATCATTTGTTACCTTTGAGAGAGGCTGTAAGGATGCCAGTTGGGGACGAATTGCCTCTGCCAAATCCGCCTGTTCCATGTTTGCCTCCTGTTACTCGGTCTCAACAGACCCGGGTTGCCGAAGAGAGCGAAAGAGACAGTGAAGAAGAGAGTTATTGTCTAGATTGGATGCGCTCGCCGGAGCCTGAAGAGGTTGTCGTTGTCCCTGAACGGTGGGAGAGTAACTTGAGGCCTGAAGCTCCTGAATTTCTGCTAGAAGTCCCTGAGACTGTTGAAATCCCTGAGCCTCTTGAATTTCAGTTGGAAGTCCCTGAGGCTGTGGGGATCCCGGTAGCTCCGGAAGCTTATTCAGGTGATTATAGTTCTATGCCTTCGCTGGAGGGATCATACTCTGAAGAAACGTCTGCTCCAGTAATAGAGAGAAGGATTGAGCCAACGCCTATAGTACTTCCACCTGAAGAGGAACTGATTGAGCCAGAACCAAAACGCTCTGTTCGACCGCCCCAACGACTCACCAGGACATAGCACTGAAGAGGCTATCACCACAGTGCAGAGGTTGCCCGAAGTGTCTGCTATGCTAGCTGAGGTAGCCCAAAATATGAGTCAACTTGAGGAAGTGTTCCTAACCCACTGCATGTATGCTGCTGAACCTGTACATGTTATGTAAACTGTGTTCAAATATTGTGGAAATGTAATGTAACTGTTGTACCTCCTTGGAGAGACCCAAGAGTTCTAGGAGGGGGAGAGTGTAGCGCTGTGTTAAAATCTTGCTGTGGTAGTACCTATTTTTGGCCACAAGATGGAGACTATCGCGATCAGAGACACTGGACATTGGGACTACAATTCCCGGCATGCTTTGCAGAGAGACAGGAAGTGGGTGGGGACTGGACACTTACATCCTCCGCCTCGTGGAGAACGGGCCAGAGCGCACCAGGGAACGAGAGAGAGCAGACGCAGTGCCATAGATTGTAAGAGGGCCTAGGCCAGAGAGCAAGTGAGCCTGTCAGTGCTTTTACCGGGTTATTCCGCCTAAGGAGAAGGAGCCTTCCAAGTTCCAGAGTTGCTGCAGATTGAACCAACCGAAGACCTCGAGTAAGGAGTCACCGCAGGTTGATCGGGTACAGAGAGCAGGCGGTGAGCTGGAAAAGTCGTGGACAAGCTACGGGAAGTGAGACAACGGATCCGGCCGCTAGTATCCCCAGTCAAGATCGAGCGGAGAGACGTCCTGGGTCAGCGGAGCCTAAAGCAACCGGTGGATGGGTGAGAGGCCTCCAAGGCCGTTTGTAATACAAAGAACACGCTGCTGTTTTCTCTTTAAAGTCCACAGGGCCCCAACTTGACTAGTTGAAGACATTCCTTAAGTAAATTCACTGGCCAGTTGAACAGTACCCGGGTACCATACACACATACACACCTTTTACATTTCGGGATTTAACCTGTGCAGGACTCACTTCTGTTGCAAATCGGAACGGGGGTTAAAGATACGTTCCGAAATATATTTTTCTTTTTCCGCTGCGCGTTTACCGTGATACGAAGAGATTGTATATTCTGGGGTTCCGCTACGTGTCCCTTTTCCGAATATTTGTGCAATTGCATTTCTTTTATGTTGGGTTGCGAATATTTTATTTTCCGAAATACGACGCCTCGTGTTTCGGTTCTTTTCCGCTACGCGTTTTACCGCAATACGAAAGTACTGTAATAATATCTGTGAATACCGTATCTCAACATCTGCTTATTATTTTAGTAAACTATTTAAATGATAAAAACCCACAACTGTGTTGGAGTATATTTATTCCCTAGTGCGGGGAGACTGACCCGTGGTGGCTCCTCCGGGAGTGAGCGCTACACTTGTTTTAGATCACTTTACATGGACAGTACGCTCTGTTAATGATGTAACTGGATTTATCATATTTCTGTTGGAAAAAATTAAATTTTGCATGGGAGACTTGTAATGACCGAGAAATACATAATTTGAACATTATTTGGTTGTATTTCATGGTGTCAGCTAAGAGAGAGATAAAATAAAGAACAAAAAGACATCTGTATAAGCATATCATTTCTTTAGACCTGTGCAGCTAAAACAAAACCTATTACATTCCAAACGCTGATAGCACATCACAAAAAACGGATAGCACATCAGAAATTGCTGTACTTCCTGTACTTTGCACTCCCTATACTTAACATGGGGAGCGAAAAGAGTAATTAGCGTTAGGATTACAAAGTCCTCAAAGCTTTTTTTCTGCCTTTTATTGTTTATTTGGTGAGGTTTTAAATATATTTTTAATGTGTTGTGTAAGTTGCTGGCAGCTCCTGTAGATAATTTTCCAGATAAAGTGAGAAAAGTCCACTGAAGAATAGGACCTATTTTATCTTCACAGTCTCCTTCTGAGGGCTACCTCCTGAATATATACATGAATATAATTTTTATCCATTCTTATAGTAGAATCTAATTCAATAAAGGTTAGTTTGTGGCAGCAGGCTTTAGGCCAGTGTCAGACAAGCCCACTACGTGAGCCCGTACTGACGTGCCTCCCAACGCCCGTCGCAGCGTTGTGACATTTCAAGGGGCCAGCCACACGTTGTAGCATGCGCACGCTACAGCGGACATGCTGAAAGCCTCCCCGTCGAAATGCTACAATGCACGTTCGATGGGGCTGCAAAGCGCGATCCTCCATAGGCCGATCGAGCCTTGCAGCACTGAGAGTACTAACTGCGCTCAGCTAGGTGGCCACACAGGCGTCAGAGTGAAAGGAATACCTTTCTGAAGTGGTGGAACGTGATAAATCTAACTAGATAGGCCCACGAGATCCTGTCGAACACCTTGTCAGCATCACAACTCAACAGAAGAATTGAGGATTGCGGCGTGAGTGAGGAAGACCAAATAGCTTTACGAATATTTTGTGGTGGAATGGCGTCCTGTAAGGAAGCCTATTTGCTGTGGGCCTATAAGGCTTGCGAGAGGACCCTGAAGGCGGCGGGCCATGGTCAACAGGAGATTCCAATCAGTGTTTAACAATGCGATGGGACGATACGAGGAAACCAGAGAAAGGTCCTTCCTGGGCTTTGGGACGACCACCACCCGAGCCTCATTGAAAGTTAGAGATGGAGGTCCTCTCTGCAATATATTATTATAGTGCGAATCTAAGTGGGGGATCACCAAGCCAGAGAGGAGTTTATAGTATTCCGTCCCAAATCCATCAGGACCTAGGGTCTTTCCATTTTTGAGGGAGGCAATCGCAGTTCGGACCAGAGTGGGTGTGATGAGTGCTGAGAGCGCGTCGCGGTTGCTAGGGGTCATTTTAGGGATTTGAGCTCTATGAAAGAGGTACAATTGAGTGGGGCATTCGTCAGGGCCTGTCTTGTAAAAGTCAGCGAAATAGTCTCGGAAATAGTTAGCGATGGCAGCTTGGTCGGTAAGTATAGTCCCGTCCGACGTCTTGAGTGAAGAGATAAATGGTCGAGTCTGTGTTTGGGAGTGTACTAGATTCGCGAGGAGGCGACCTTGTTTATTACAATAGCGGAACAAATGGGGTTTCTGATTTTGCCATGAGTGGTGCGCTCGGTCATTGGCCAAAAAGTCGTACCTGGACTTGTCATGTTTATACGTTTCAAGCGTTGTGGGGGTGGGGGTGGGGTTCGAAATATACGCTCTATAGCTCCGAACCAAGTCAGAATGGGCAGCGGTGAGGCGTTGAGAAGCCTCCTTCCTCGTTCAGGCAGCAAATTCCATTATGCGTCCCCAAATCACCGGTTTCGATGCTGACCAAAAGAGATTAACGTCATCGACGTGTTCGATATGGTCATCAGTGTAATTGTTCCAGACTAGTTCAACATGAGATTTGAACAAACTGGATGTCATGAGATGGGAGGGGAAACGCCAGTTTTGGGAGTAGGATAGCGGGGTTCCTAGCGTCATCTCTAGTGTAACTGGTGCATGGTCAGTAAGGGCAACGGGGCCAATTGTGGTCTGCAAAGTGCGGTGTGCGAGTGCGTTAGAAACTAGGATCAAATCTAAACGGGAAAATAATTTGTGAGGGTCAGAGTAAAACGTGAAATCTCTGCCCATTGGGTAGTGGGAGCGCCAAATATCAACCAGGTCGAAATGAGTTAGAAGAAAAGTTGGTCCTGTGGGTTGGGAGCGACCCCTGGCCGTCAGACGTCTGGGGGCAAGTTCAAGTACAGGGTCTGGGACTTCATTAAAATCCCCTCCCACTATCCTGCAGGGGGAATCGTGGAGGTGGAGAATTGAAGTAACGTGTTATAAAATTGCAAACTAGGGTTGTTCGGAGCGTAAATATTGAGTAAATGGAAGGGTTCCTGCCCAATGGTGAGGTTCAAGAGAGTGTAACTGCCTTCCAGGTCATTAATCGTCTCTACGACCGAATAAGGGAGACGTCTATGGAGGAGTATCATGGTGCCTCTAGATTTCTGAGTATACACAGAGGACGTTTGGAAACCCACCCAGGGGGACCGCAGCGATTGGTCTGAGGACGTCCAGTGTGTTTCCTGAAGGAACACTATAACTGGGTCTAACCGCTTCAGATACTGCAACACCTTTTTTCTCTTAATCGGTGAATTAAGGCCATCAACATTCCAAGACACTATCCTTAAACGAGCAGCAGTTGTAAATCCGGGGGTCCACAGAGGAAGGGAGATCAGCAGAGGTTGCTTGTGTCATGAGGGATGCTATAGCCAGATCTGGAAATGTACTGTAAAGAAAACGATGAGGGGGTCAGGGGCCGTCCCAGCAGCAGACACAGTACCCCAATTACAGTCAAATGCGCTGTAACCTCTCGTCTGATAACCGTTAGATTGATCCAAACATTTTAAGCATAAACAACCCAAGGAAAACCTTTAAACATCTGCACTTAGGAGTTATGGGTGTACTAGAGAATCGGATAGCCGAGACAAGAAACATACAACCCAAAATGTCGGTGCAACGGGTGAGAAAAGGGACCCTGTGGAGAAAAGGACAGAAAACCAAAACCAAAAATTAACAAGTGTCCCAACATTCGTGCTACAGCCACAAGCATCGGGCTCGGGATAGTTCAAAACTAGGATAGAACAATCATGTTGAAAAACAGTAAACAAATCCTGCTGTGATCTCATGTCAGCATTCATGGGGGATGGCATCGATGGGCGATACTGTGAGGACACAGATGTTGAGGGTGGGACCAATTAAATCCTCCTTGAAGATCGCTGAGGCGTCTGACGGGGAATCATAGGTGAAGTACACCGTGGAGGTGTACTCGCAGGCAGGCTGGGAATTGAAGGGTGAAACAAATTAGAACAAATTGGAGCAAAGGCCCTCCGGTGGGCAGCCAGGGACGCAGAGAAGTCTTGAAAAATACGTAGAGTAGCGTCCTGATATTACAGAGTGCCAGCCTTTCTGTACGCCTGCAATATGCGTATTATGTCAGCGAAATTGAGCAGCCTGAAAAGGACCGTACGGGGACGGTTCAGTGTGGGGAAGAGGTCCAGTCCCAATCTGTGAGCCCGTTCCACTGTCAGTGGTGAGTCATCAAGAGAAAGACCCAGAGCTGTAGGGAGCCAGGAAGCAACAAATTGCTGGAGTTGTGAGCCCTTCACAGACTTGGGGAGTCCCACAATTCATAAGTTATTTCTGCGGCTCCTGTTCTCCAGGTCGTCCACCTTGTCTGGCAAAGATGAGATGAGAGACTCATGGGATTCACTGGATGCATGTAGAGGGCTGAGTCCGTCTTCCCAGTTAGACACCCTCTCTTCCACCTCAGTCAATCTTTGAGCTTGGGAAGGGAATTGGTAGAGAGCCAGGTCAATAGATGCTGATAGGCGGCCTAGCTTCTCATCCAGTAGTGGGGACATCATAGCAGTAAATTCAGCCACTTGGACGGTGGTAGCAGATGAGGGTGAAGCAGATAGAGCCTCCTGTCTCTGAGCCTGAACGAGTCGGGGATCGCTGAAGCGTCCTTTCCCTGAGAGTTGCCGGCGTGATGTTTTGAGGGTTTGGAGGTTGTTGCGACAAATTTATCCATAGTGAGCAACATGTTTTTTTTTTCTTTCTTTGTAATTAAAAAGTAGAAGTAGTGTGCTGCTCGAATAGGAATTTGGGCCAAGAAGAGGAGGCGTAGTCCAAAAGGGAGAGGAGTCGAAGCCAAGGGGTAGTGGGCTGTCACAGTCCACCTAACAAATTGTGTTTAGAAAAATTGGTGCGAATCAAATTGGAGAAAAAAAAAATCAAGAGCAGTGGGCTGGTACAGACCACCTGAAAAATTGAAGGTTCTGAAAAAATTTATACTGATATTGATCAGGAGACACTAGCAGGTACGGAAAAAAATTGGTGTAGGGGGATAGTGGGCCCACCAGGGACCACTGAAAAAAATTTAATTATACGAATAGTTTAGGTATCCAACAGACAATGAAAAAAATTGGTACGACAGGTTAGTGGGCCCAGCAGGGACATATTAACCTCCCTGGCGGTCTAATTTTTTTCAAAATTTTGTGTCTAAAAGCATTTCAATTTTTTTGGAAAGGAAATGTGTTGTTTTATATAGTAAGCATGTAATCCGTAGGAATAACTCACTGAAATCCGTGCAAACAAGAGTCAAGTAAACACACTGAGTCAGAGAAGGTTTGAAACGCAAAGGGCCCTATTACATTCTTCGCACATACGTTTGCACCTACGCAAAAACGCATTAGAGCGAGGGGCAAAACCCTTTGTGCAGAACATCGTATTACAATCTCAGCGCAACAAACGCACGTATACGTCTACCGCGGGTGAACCTGCGCGAACGCTGCGCGAGCTTACTGTACTTTGCGCGTCCTATACTTTACATTGTGAGCGCAAATGCGTTTGTGCGCTGGTACGTGGATGGTATTACAATCTATGCGCAGTTTGTAATGCACAGCCTTTGCACGCATAATTTTAGCAACTCCTAAAAGCTGGTGTTAATGGCAAATTCTATCAACCTGGCCGAAACCAAAATACACCAGCCCAAAAAAAAATACGCAGCAAAGTATAGTTACACATTCTACACATACTAAACCAATAAATTTGAGAAGTTGTGCATGTTTTTTTTATTGATGCAGCATATATGCGCAGATTGACTTTGACAGGCGCAAAAACGTAACGGAAGACAAATGTGGTTCTTAATTCTGATTGACTGAATCGCGTGAAAAAACAGTCCGCACACGGATTTCTGCACGCAACATTAATGCGGGTGTATTTTTGCGCATCCGTTTTACACGCGTTATTTTTAGACGGATGAAAAAATGTGCGAGGATTGTAATACCAGTGTTGATTTTCGCACGTTAACGTTTAAAAATTGCAAAAATTCACGCGTTTACTGTGCGTTTTTGCGTGAAGAATGTAAGAGGCCCAAAATAATTTATTATCCCAAAAATAATTATCCAAAATAATGTAAATAAATTATATTCAATAATATAATCAAACCAAAACCATGCCTCTTTCCTCTGGGTGCTGTGATTCCTGTTCAGTTGTGGACTCCTTTGCCAATGAAATACAGGACATGGGGGTACCAAAAAAATTTGAGGATTTATTCTCAAAGCAGCCTTACAGAGATACTGTAAAAAGGCAAATAAAAATGTAATAAGGCTTTCCAATATACGTTTTGCTGGTGCTTGCCCAGATCCAACAGTTGGATTTGGGCAAGCACCAGTGAAACGTGTACTGGAAAGCCTTATTACATTTTATAAACAATTTTTATTTGCCTTTTACTTCTGTAAAGCGGCTTTTGAGAATAAATACTCAAATTTTTTTGGTACCCCCGTGTCTTGTATTTCATTGGCAAAGGAGTCCACAACTGAACAGGAATCACAGCACCCACTGCACTGCACAAAGTAAATTTTACAGTATTTTTTACAGTAATTATTTTTTACAGTTTTTGAATTTGCCGCCTGGTCCCACCCCCATGCGTCGCGTGGCTTGCAGGGAGCGGAACCAGGAAGCAAGTCGCCAGCTGCCGCGATCACACTGCGGTGACTGCGGAGACGGCGAGGGAGCGAAGGATGCGGTGAGTATATACAGCCTGAGTGTGGCTCAGGGTTACCGATCGCGATAGCGAAATTTAACCCCGAGTCACACTCGCAAATACCGCCAGCCAGGTTAAGGCTGGGGTTAGACGAACGCAGAGCGAACGCGCGTGCAGCCGCACTTTATCACGGCCGTAGTAGCAGCAAATGACGGCCAATGACGGGCAATAGACGAAGTACGACCGCACAAAAGTTCGGCTGGGCAACGCAAGCAGCAAACGCATTATTTCGAGAACGTGATACCGCCAGTACTGACGTACAGAGTGCGCTGCGTCGGCTAGCAGCGTGTGTGCGTGATTAGGAGACGTCAGACGCTGCTAATGTCCGGCCAACATAATGTCCAGACGCAAAAAGGGTTTTATTGATGATCCGTACAAAATCACGGACGAAAATGAGCATCGTATGACCGCTATCGTATATTCCGTGGAAAAATACGTCCATTTGTTCGAACGCACTTTTTCACGGACGACGCGAAAAATGCGTTCGTCTGACCCAAGCCTTAGAGGTAAGAGTAGGTAACCAGTCACCAGAATATGGCCCAAAATGTTTAATTTTTTATGACTGGGGCGTAAAAAAAAACTGCAGAGGTCTTCCGTCCTCGTCCACACAGATTGTTATGGTTCCTCACGATTGTCCCCAGGCACAGTGGTGGTCAGATGAATTTCAATACATAGACTCGGAGGCTCCTATTTGCTTCTCTTTCTTGTATTTAAATCACAGGAGCAAGAGAAAAAATGAACAAGATAAACGGTCTAACATAGCTTCCCCTTAACCCCTCCCCTCCGGCGACCTCCAGCTTTTGTAATAATATTTTTGTCTAAAACTTGTGTTTTTATTTTATTGCTGGAATTTGCATTTTTTTTTCGCGGGCTTTACACTCGCGCGCTGTGTTGCAGGCGCGTGTCTCCCCGCTCGCGGCCAGCTTTCAAACACGTCATGCGCTTAGCTTACTTTGTCGCACTAATTTATTCACCTCACAAAATGAGCAAGTACCGCGTTAAGACCCGCCAGTGCTCCCCCTCTCCTTCTGAAGGCTCGGACTCGGGGAAGGCTCCACTCACAGGGCTGCCGAGTTTTAGGAAGCCCTGGAATCACTGCCATGCCCACCATCTCTATCGGAGGTTTCCCCGCCTCCTGAGCCACCAATGGAGTCTTCTGTCAAAGCCTCTATCGAGGCAGCTGTTCCGTCAACGGTCTCCACACTATCTGTCGATCTCACCGGTCCCTGGAGGTAGTTACGGAGGCTGTTAGGACCCTTCCGAAAGCCCCAGTACCTGCTAACACGCCCACTGAATCCTCTCATGGGGACCCCCAAACTTCATATGGCCTGGGAATAAAGGCCTTACAAAAAACAAAATATATTGACAGAGGGGCTGGCAACCCCGCACCACTGCCTATATATGATACCGAGTCACCTCCTCAGAAACGAGCCCAAGACCACAGGACGCATTTGGCAGTCACCCCAAAACGTAAAAAAACTTAGTTTTGATTTGGTTTCTGTTACATTTCGGCCCACCCCGCTGTTGGTGGGAGCAGGGATTCATCAGTTTAATGGATCTCAGGCTCAGCAGACCGTCTCATTTGGGCTGATAGTCTGCGGTCACATGGCCTGCTCAGCCCTATATATAGGGCTAGCAGTACACTTGCTCCTTGGATCAGTATAGGTCTATACCTATCGAGTACCTGCTCCCTGGTTATATTGTTCTGTATCTGTGATTCTGTGTATGACCCTCTGGCTTTGGTTCCTGGTGTATTTCTCACGTCTGTACCCTGAAGTTATTCTGTATTTATCGTGTATGACCTGGCTTCGCTTCTTGGATCTGTCTTCTGTCTTTACCCTGTACCTTGCCTGTATGACGACCATGCTTGTGATTAACCCGGACTGCCTGCTTGACGATTCTGTCTCTAAACCCATATATGTGTGTATGTTGAACTCTGTATAGACAAACGGCTCTATTACATTCTTTGCGTAAACGTTAACGTGTGTGCAAAAGCGCATTAACGAGAGAGGCAAAACCCTTTGCGCTGAACGTCGTATTACAATGTCTGCGCAAAAAATGTGAGTTAACGTCTACCGCGGATGAACCTGCGTGAACGCTGCGCGAGCGTACTGTACTGCGCGCGTTCTATTAACATTGTGAGCGCAAATGCATTTGTGCGCTGGTAAGCGGATGGTATTACAATCTATACGCAAAATTTAACGCACAGCGTTTGCGCGCATAATTTTAACGTCTTTGAAAAGCTGGTGGTAACGGCAAATCTGAACGTCCTGGCCAAACACAAATACACCAGCCCGAAAAAAAAAATACAGCAAAGTATAGTGTAGCGCTGTGTTTAAATCCTTGTCGTGGCAGTACCTATTTTTGGCCACCGGAGGGAGACAAGCGTGATGAGAGACACTGAACTTTGCATTGGGACTACATTTCCCGGCATGCTTTGCGGGTGGACACAGGAAGTGGGTGGGACACACAGGGTTACATCCTGAGCCTCGTGGAGATAGCTGGCAGAGCGCACCAGGGAGGGAGAGACAAGACGCAGTGCTGCAGAACGCAAGAGTGACTAGGCCGGAGCGCAGTTGCGGCCTATCAGAGTTCCAGATCGGGTTGTTCAGCCTTACAAGAGGGAGACCCAGCGATCCACCATCTTATCCAAGCTGCTATTAAGGAAGCCGGAGGACCCCGAGTTAGGCGTACCGCAGGTCGATGGGATTGGGAGAGCAGGCGGTAAGCTGGACAAGTCACGGCCGGAGCAGAGAGAGCCAGACAATGGATCCAGTAGCCGGCACCCCAGTCAAAATCGAGCGGAGAGACGTCCTGGGTCAGCGGAGCCTTAAGAATCTGGCGGATGGGTGAGAGGCCTCCAAGGCCGTTTGTGATTAACGAAAGCACGCTGCTGTTGTTTCTAAAACCCACAGGGCCCCAACTTGACTAGTCGAAGACACCGTTTAAGCAATTCACTGGCCAGTTGAATAGTACCCGGGTACCACAATACACACACACATTTACATTCCGGGACTTAACCTGTGCGGGACTCACTTCCTAATCTCCGAAAGGGATTAAAAGATTTGTTTCTCATTTCTTTTTCCGATACGCGTTTCTCGAATTACGAAGCATTGTATTCTTTTCTGTTTCCGCTGCGCGTCTCTCGAATTACGAAGCATTATATTTTCTGTTCCGATGCGCGTTTTCCCAAAATACGAAATACTGTAAATATATCTACGAACACCATGTTATCTATTATATGCCATTCATTTTAGTAAACTATATAATTTATAAAATCCACAACGGTGCCGGAGTATATTTATTCCCTAGTGCGGGGAGACTGACCCGTGGTTCAATTTCAGCGGCTCCTCCGGGAGTGAGCGCTACAATAGTTACACATTCTACACATACCAATCCAATAAATTTGAGAAGTTGTGCGTGTTTTTATTATTGATGCAGCATATATGCGCAGATTGACTTTGACAGACACAAAAACTTAACGTGAGACAATTAAGGTTCTTAATTCTGATTGGCTGAATCGCATGAACAAAACAGTCCGCACACCGATTTCTGTGTGCAACATTAATGCGTGTGCGTTTTTGCGCGTCTTTTGTACGCGCGTTATTTTTTGACAGATGAAATAATGTGCGAGGATTGTAATACCAGCGTTAATTTACGTGCGTTAACGTTTAACGCTTTGAGGAAAAATTCACGCGTTTACCATGCATTTTTGCGTGAAAATGTAATAGAGCCCAGAGTGTGTGTGCAGATGATATCACGCGATCTCTGATTGTGGGTCTTCCCTGCAGGTTGCTGAATCCATCATCCTTCCATGTTACCTGGCTGGTATTAAGTCGATAGACACAGAGTACCACTTCACCTCTGATTGTAGGCCTGCCCTGCATATTACTGAATTCATTGTATCCTCATTTTGCGTTGTCTCATTTTGAGTTCAAGCACATTTCTAGTTTGCCCTGGTCTAGGTCAGTCCTGTCTTTGATATCCTGCCTGTACCTGCTTTCCTGCAGGATCTCTGTGTCTAGAGGACGAAACGCGTCGAGCGTATTCCCCTTTATTCCGGTTCATCTTTTCGCTGTGATCCCGTTGCGATCCTGGACTTCACCACACACTCTGTTTTGGAGATTCAGGACTTCGATCCTAAAAGACTGGTTCCAGGATCCTGCAGGAATAAGACGGAATCTGCGGACTGATTGTTTAACATGCGTATTTGCACACAAGTTTGTCCTAGTGTGCCACTTATTTTCTGAGTGTTTTTTAACCCTTCTTTTTATGGAAATAAATGTATAGCAGTTTTACGCTATGTCCAGTATTTCTTCTCCATATTTCAGCTTGAAATACCTGCTGTGATGGTCACTACATCTTCGATTTTGCACCATTGAACCCATATGAGGACTTTGTATACGAAATTCATTAGGACATATCACGTGATTACTGACTGATTTTTGTCAATCACTCTGTTTAGGAGAGACAATTATCCTAATTTGCTGCATGTGTTGCCTTGCCCATTTTATGTTTGTTTGTTATATCGATAATTTTGTGGCACCAATTTAGGGGGGTGCTTGGTCAAAGGTAACCACCATTTCTAGTGATTCTTCACATTTTTTGCATATAAAAGATATGTGTCATATGTTTGATTCTTTACTTAATTTGGTGCTTTCTATGCTGAAGGAACTGCAGAGGTTAATGAAGGCTCTGGGCCTATCACCTGCTGCAGTTAACTATGCAGCACCACCCAGCAATACTTGCAACCCCATGACTGAGAAAGAGAGACGTAGGTTGTTTTATCTGTTATTACTGTGACAATCCGAGCCACACAATATCTTTATGTCATGTAAAGCCATTCAAGCGATCTCAGTTCCATCATAGCTCCACTGTGCCTATGCCCCACAGTGGAGAGATTGATTCCTATGCTGCCAGTCTACCAATTGTTCCCAGGTTTGGCACTGTATCCACGTCCCACAGTGGAGTTGTGGTTTCCAGGTCTTGTATGCAAGTGTACTCTGACAGTAGTAGAGAGCCCCCTGCTCCTATGTTATGCAGTGGGTCAGCGTTTCTAAGACCCTGCAATGGGTTAAGTGTAGCCACAGGCGTCCAGAGTGGCAGTGTAGGCACAGGTGTCCAGAGTGGCAGCGTAGCCACAACAGTTGTGTCAAGCAATAAGTTCACTATGCCCTCATCCCACAGTGAAGCTGCAGTGTCTGTTACTGGCAATGAGAAGCCAGTCCTGTTTGATGCTGGCTATGTGCCACCCACGACGGGGTGCCAGTCATGAGTTCTTCTGGTGAGATGCCAGTGTTGTCCAGTTCTGGCAATGAGAGGCCACTTATGTCTCATTCTGCTGATGTGTCTGTGTCTCCTGTATCTGACTATGTGTCAGTGTATCCTGAGGCTGGCTATAAGCCAGAACACCCAGAGACTGGCTATAAGCTGGAACACCCAGAGACTGGCTATAAGCCGGGGTGTTCAGAGTCTGGCTATAAGCTGGGGTGTTCAGAGTCTGGCGAGGTGCCAAGGGTTTCCCAGTCTGGCAATGTGCCAAGGATCCCCCAGTGGGTCAAGTCTCCACCTAGCGGGGAGCCCTTCACGTATAGTTTGGGCAATGAGTTCTTCACGTCTAGTTTGGGCAATGACTCCTTCATGTCTAGTTTGGGCAATGACTCCTTCATGTCTAGTTTGGGCAATGACTCCTTCACGTCTAGTTTGGGCAATGAGCCCTTCACATCTAGTTTGGGCATTGAACCCTTCACGTCTAGTTTGGGCAATGAGCCCTTCATGTCTAGTTTGGGCAATGAGCATGTCTAGTTTGGGCAATGAGCCCTTCGTGCCTGTTTCTGGTGGCAAGCTGCCAGTCATACCAGATGCTGGCGAGCTGCTACTTATACCTGTTACTGGCGATATGCCAGTCCTTCTGGTTACTGGCTATATGCCAACCTTGTCCCATACTAGTGATGGGACCCTAATGTCTGGTTTGGGCGATGAGCCCTTCATGTCTGTTTCTGTTGGCAAGCTGCCAGTCATGCCTGATACTGGCAATAAACCAGCCTTGTTTATGTCAAGTGGTATAATCACTGTGCCCATGTCCCATAGTGAATTTAATGGTACCACACTTTATTCTGGTTCTGAGGAAACCTGGCAAAATTATGGAGTGAGATCCAGTCTGACTGGTACTGTAATTTCTAAATCTTGTCCTGTCCCTGAGGGATATGTACGATCACCTTGTGGGATGTTGTTCCATGAGGCACACATGGCGATCTTAAAAAAATACCCTAATATTTGGAGGTGTTTTAAGGAGGATTCCAACGAGTCGGATGGTCCACAATATACTCCTCCAGGTGAAATTTGTAAAACTGGCAAGGTGCCAGTTGTACCATGTCCTGGCGATGTCCTATGTTCTGATGGTGGGCCAGTCATGCCTAATGCTGGCGAGCTGCCAGTCATGCCTGATGCTGACGAGCTGCCAGTCATGCCTGATGCTGGCGAGCTGCCAGTCATGCCTGATGCTGGCGAGCTGCCAGTCGTACACATGTTGAGCTACGAGTCAGCTGTACCCATGTCGAGCTACGAGTCAGCTGTACCCATGTCGAGCTACGAGTCAGCTGCACCCATGTCGAGCTACGAGTCAGCTGTACCCATGTAGAGCTACGAGTCAGCTGTACCCATGTCGAGCTACGAGTCAGCTGCACCCATGTTGAGCTACGAGTCAGCTGTACCCATGTTATGTTGCGAGACAGCTGTGCCCATGTTATGGTGAAGTCCCAATAGTGACAGAATGGGTACAGCACACTCAATTATACAATTTATATTTCACATACACTTGTGTGGTTGTGATTCAATCTTTGTTTTCTCCACGTAACATGTGAGAATATTCAAAAAAAGAGAGAAAACTGATAGTGCAAAGCGTTTTTTGATTACACAGTATGAAAATAGTGGTAATACACTCACATATGAAGAGCCCTAACTGGCTCTGGTGTTGTTCGCCTTATGGGTGTTTTACTTCTTAATTACAGGGACCCATCAACCTGTAGGAACTTTTTCTTTCTTGATTCCTCGTATAAACAGCAAAGAAAGCAGAAAAAACAGAACCCCAAACAGGGTATTCATCTGTTTTCACAGTCTTTTAGAGTTCTAACTTAAATATTCGTAGTCTCTTCGCGTCCCAATATGGAACACATGAGTGCCGTATTTGTGGCGGCCATCTTGTGCATGTGTGTTTTCATGCGGTTCAACTTGAACTCCGGACTCGCCTTACTTGAGACGCATAGATGTAGATTCTACGGTGGCCATCTTGCGCATGCGCCTTTTCGTACAGTCAAGTCCCGAAACCGGACTTTTTTTCGCCCTCATTTCTACAGTTCCATTACAAGTGTCCGCTCTGTTGTTGCTGCAGATAGGCTCTGTACCACCTTCATATAATTCAATCATCCTCCATATGCAACATACAAATAGTTACAAAGATATAACATTCATCAAAGAAACATTATTATAAATTCCTCATCTATTCTCCTGGTGACTCCGTCTTTTTGGGAATATTATTCTCTTACTTCAAAAATTCATTACGTATATATATTCCTATGTGCCTCTTTCTTTAACAACTATTGTGTAATCCCAATATGTCATATTAAAATATTCCATATTAAGCCTAACGTATTATATATATTACTCCCTAACTTTAAGATTTATTTTATATTTGTTCCTTTGTGCCTTTTTCCTTAACCAATTGTTGGGAATTAAGATCATGCCTAATTTATTCTAGTGTCATTAATCAACAATATATCATATTAAAGTGCCTTTTTATTACTTGATAATCCTTATGGTTTAAATATTTTGATGTGCAATAATTTTTTTTAGAAATTATCCCCCTTACTACTTATAAAGTGCTTTTACTGTATATACTACCTTACTCGGTACTATTATTCATATTTACTAAAGTGCATATAGTGTAACTAATCGATGTATATATGATCATAAATTCACATAATATATGAAAGTGCCAATATTTAAAGTGCCTTATTAATTCCTTTAAATTATGTGCTTGCTATATAGTACTATACTAAAGTGCTATATGGATCTATGTCTAAAGTGCTTTTGATTCCCAATAATTATCAATATTCCTCAATCTTTCTGTTATCTATAACTTGTCCATGTGCTATTTATAAAAATATCCCTTCCTAAATTAAACCCTCATTTCACATATATACCTATTTCTATATTTTATCCCTTATATTTCTATATCGTATTCCTTTTAACTATATATATGTTTTTATTTTAATCTATAATTCGTTATATTTCTTGAAGATCATACTAATCACTTACTGAAATTGATTCATATTAATATCACTCGAACATTAATTACTTCGATTATACCCATATATAATACAGTGTACATAATAAACATATATATATATTTATTTTTTATTTTGTTATCTGGGATCTCCATGAAAATTTATAAGAAATGCACGGTTTCGTTCAAATTCTGTATTCAAACCACATGATGCCTTAGTGCCCCACTCAAAAATAAAACCCATTTCCTCTTAACCCAATGACGTTATAAGGCTCTCTCCTTTGCTAATGTTACTCACTTTTTTAAGGGCTGCAAATTTAACCCTTTCGGGCAACCATCATGTTTTTTACTAAAATGTACCGGAACAGATTGTTTATCGTATTTATTTTTAAAATTTCATACATGCTCTGAAATACGTACATTTAATGCTCTACTTGTCCTACTTATGTAATAAAGGCCACAAGGACATTCTAAAATATAAATGACATTCTTTGAACAACATGTTAAAATATCCTTAATTGGATAATTTTTACCACTTTTTTTATTAAAATATTCTCTAGTTAAAAAGGTTTTCCTTCCTACTGAACGACAAGCTAGGCATTGTCCACAGTTATAAAAACCTTTTTCCAAATTAAACATATTTGTCTTCACGTTCTTACTCTTGTTTTTTACCAATTTAGTTCTTAAACTGCGGCTTCCTCTAAAGATTATTCTTGGTTGAGTATCAAAAATACTTTTTAACTCTTTATCCTCTCTTAATATATGCCAATGTTTGCTAATACTTCTTTTAATCTTTTTTGCCTCTGTATTTAAATCGCAAATGAATGGCACCTGTCCTATTGTATTATTTTTAACTTTCTCTTTATATTTTAATAGATCTTTTCTATCCTTTTTCTTTATAATTTCTATTGTCTTATCCAGTTCTGCTTTATCATACCCTTTCTCTAAAAAATTGCTTTTCAATAATTCTATTTGTTCTTCAAACACTCTTTCAACTGTGCAATTTCTTTCTATTCTTAAGAATTGGCTCTTGGGAATACCATTGAGCCATGCTGGGTTGTGACAACTGTTTCTTTCTATATACGTGTTGGTATCAACTTCCTTAAAATGTGTTTTCGTTTTTAATTTTATTCTCTTCAATGTAAATATCCAGATCTAAAAAAGGTTATAGTTTTTTTAACTCCATTTTTTTATCTAGACTTAAACTCCATTCTGGATTATCCAGTTAATTTAAGAAAGAAACTAAATCTTGTTCATCACTTCTCCAAATGAAAAAGATATCGTCTATATATCTACCAAAAATTGGTATTTTATCTTGCGCCCAGCTATGCGAACCGTAGATGAACCTGGTTTCCTAGTCCGTCATAAATAGGTCTGCATAGCTGGGCGCAAACTTCGTACCCATGGCTGTGCCATTCCTTTGCTTGTAAAAATGTCCTTCATAATTAAAATAATTGTTGTTCAATATAAAATCTATGACCTTTATAATATAGTCTATCTGTTGAGATGGTAGAGCATCATTCCTCACAAGTTGATTTCTAACTGCTTCCATAACTCTTTCATGGGGTATATTACTGGACAACGAATTTACATCGCAGGTTACCAAAATATAATCATCACTCCATGTGATCTTTTCTAGAGTTTGTAACATGCTTATAGTATTTTTTATATAGGATTGTGAAGTTTTTACTATTGGTTGCAATAACATATCTATGTACTCTGATAGATTACTCGTCAAGATTTTATCCCTGCTACAATGGGTCTACCTGGGGGTTCTTTAAGATTTTTGTGTATCTTGGGCGAGATATAGAAATGTGGTATTCTGGGGAACTGGACTTTCAAATAATCAAACTCCTTTTCTGTTAGAATTTCCTGTTCTTTCCCAGATACTAATAATTTATGTAAATTTTCTTTAATTTTCCAAATAGGATCTCCATTTATTTTTTGTATGTCTCATTATTGTTCAACAATCAATATACCTCTTTCTCATAATTTTCCTTTGACATAATGACCACCCCCCCCCCCTTTATCCGCTGGCTTAATTGTGATAGTTTCGTCCTTACTTAAATTTTTTAAGGATTCCCGTTCCTTTGTGGATAGATTTGATTTTATCTTTTTTTGGCGGAGTTTCTCCAAGTCTGCCAATACTATCTTCTTGAAGGTTTTCATCTCGTTTGAAATATGATTTCTAGAAAAAAATTTAAATTTAGGTTTAAGATTGGTATGAATATACTTGGTTTCACCACCCAATTCTCTTTCTATTGGAGATTTGGCAAAAAAACATTTTAAACATAATCCTCTCTTAAATCTCTGTAAATCCACATAGGTATTAAATGTGTTCATCCCATTACTGGGAGCGAACTTTAGACCTTTTTTAAGGAGTTTTATTTCTGTATTAGTCAGGATTTTTTCACTCAAATTAAAAATACCTGTTTCCCCTATCTGCTCTCCTTCTTTCCTCTGTTAAACTCTTCTCCCTGATCTCTTCTCTTCTGGCTCTTCCCATGATCTTTTTCTTATTCCCAATTTTGGTAACCTTATACCTAATTCCCTGAATTCCGGTAATTTCTCCCTTTCTTTGCATGGGTCCTTCCAAAAATCCTCCTCCTCATTTAATTCTGTTAATGGTTGGAACCTATTAGATGTTACTATTCCAACACGGTTTCCCTTCCCTTCTATTTCTTGTATCTCTTTGAGGCATTACCTCCCATCTCCCTTCACTATGAGTGGGATCATGATCTCTTCTTTTATGGTCCTGTGTCTCAATTTCTTCTGGACGTCGGTTCCACCCCCCCCCCCAATTCTGGGTCTATTCTCATGAATATTATGGGATTCACCATGGGTCCTATCTCTACCTTGATATAGATTCCTTGATCTATTATTTTCTATTATTATTTGCCCCAAAACAAAAATTTAAAGCCATTTTGGCATGTTTCCTTTTTTTGCTTGGAGGGGGGGCACTCCACATTTCTGTGCCTACAGGCTTCTGAGATGCAAATCTGGCCCAGCAAACGAGGCTCTGTGGAGTCCCATGGACTCCAGGAGCCGCTGCCAGTATCAATTTGCACTGTGCTTTCTTCAGGGGCAAGGAGCTAATAAAGCAGCTGCCTTATAATAGCTAAGTTAAAAGGGACACGATAAGTAAAATCTGCTGGTACAGATGTTTTTACTTACTGTCTCTCATTTAGCCCCGGAGTTGGAATAGGACCCTTGATGTTCTGAAGAATAAGGCCCGTATTCCACAGTTGCCACAAAAAAGGAGACGAATGAATAAAAAAATCTGCTCCTGAATTTAATTATTGTGTCCTTTTTAGTGTACCAATTCCACAATAGGCTATTTTTTAGCACCTGGTGGCCCTAGAACAAATAAAGGTAGCCTGATATTGGCAGGTGCGCTGTGCAATGCCATTGGTATAAACTCCTGGGGCTATATTACAATCTTTGCGCAAAAACCCTTGCGGAAAGCGAGAATGTTTGTGGCAAACGTTAAACTTTTGCGCGCGCAAATCACCGCTGGAATTACAATCCTTGCGCGTCTTTTCATCCGCCGATCATTAACGCACGCAAACAGGACGCGCCAAATGCTCGCGCAGTACCGTCTCGCGCAACAACCAGTGTGCACACAGTTTTTTTTCTCGCGATTCAGCCAATCAGAATTAAGAACAATTATCTCACGTTAAGAAATTGCGCCTGCCAAAGTCAATCTGAGCATATATGCTGCATCGATAATACATGCACACACAATTTATCCATTTTATTGGTTTGGTATGTGTCGAATGGGCAACTATACTTAGCTGCATTATTTTTACTGGGCTGGTGTATTTTGGTTTGGTCAGGTTGATAGAATTTGCCATTAACACCAGCTTTTTGCAGTTGCTAAATTCTGCGCGCAAAGGCTATGCAGTAAGTACCGCAAACTAGATTGTAATACCATCCTTGTACCAGCGCACATTCGCATTTGCGCTCACAATGTTAAGTATAGGACTCGCAAAGTACATTAAGCTTGCGCAGGTTCACCCACGGTAGACGATTGCGCGCGGTTGTTGCGCTGACTATGCAATACGGCATTCGGCGCAAAGGGTTTTACCACTCGCGTTAATGTTTCTTTGTGCCAGCGCAAATGTTTTCGCAAAGATTGTAATGTGGCCCCTGGAGTCTATAGGATTCCAAAAGAACCCAGTGTATCTCACCCGTGACATCTGGACAAGCTTGACCTTGCGGGATTGTGGAGCTAGGGTTGCACCGAAATGAAAATTTGGGACCGAAACTGATACTGAAAATGCACGATGAGCTTGGCCAAAAACCGAGACCGAAAAAGACTTTCTATATATGACTATATATACACACACACTGTGTATACATGTGTCTGGTGTGTGTAATATATATATACAGTGGCAATAATAAGTATGTGAACCCTTTGGGATTACGTGGAGTTTTGCATGAATTGGTCATAAAATGGGCTCTGATCTTCATCTAAGTAACAACAATTTGAAAAACACAGTCTGCTTAAAATAATACAACACAAACATTATATGTTTTCATGTTTTTATTGAACAGAATATCTAAACATTCACAGTGCAGGGTGGAAAAAGTATGTGAACCCCTAGCCTAATGACTTCTCCAAGAGCTAATTGGAGCCAGGAGTGAGCCAACCTTGAGTCCAATCAGTGTGATATTATTGGATGTGTTGCTGAAAGCTGTCCTGCCCTTTAAAAACACACACCAATTTTGGGTTTACTGGTTTCAAGAAGCACTGCCTGATGTGAACCATGCCTCGCAGAAAAGAGCTCTCAGAAGACCTACGATCAAGAATTGTTGACTTGCATGGAGCTGGAAAGGGTTACAAAAGTATCTCCAAAAGCCTTGATGTTCATGTGTCCACGGTAAGACAGACTGTCTACAAATGGAGAAAGTTAAGCACTGTTGCTACTCTCCCTAGGTGTGGTCTAGGATGACAGCAAGAGCACAGCGCAGAATGCTTAATGAAGTAAAGAAGAATCCTAGAGTGTCAGCTAAAGACTTACAGAAATCTCTGGCACATGCTAACATTTTTGTTGACACATCTACAATAAGGAAAACATTAAACAAGAATGGAGTACATGGAAGGACACCACGGAGGAAGCCATTGCTGTCCAAAAAGAATATTGCAGCACGTTTGAAGTTTGCAAAAGAGCATCTGGATGTTCCACAGCACTACTGGCAAAATATTCTGTGGACAGATGAAACCAAAATTGAGTTGTTTGGAAAAAACACACAACACTATGTGTGAAGAAAAAAAGGCACAGCACACCAACATCAAAACCTCATCCCCACTGTAAAATATGGCAGAGGGAGCATCATGGTTTGGGGCTGCTTTGCTGCCTCAGGGCCTGGACATATTGTTGTCATTGATGGAAAAATGAATTCCAGAGTTTATCAAGACATTTTGCAGGAAAACGTAAGACCACCAACTGAAGCTCCGCAGAGGATGGGTGATGCAACAGGACAATGACCCAAAGCATACAAGTAACTCAACAAAAGAATGGCTTCAACAAAACAAAATACGCCTTCTGGAGTGGCCCAGTCAAAGTCCTGACCTCAACCCAATTGAAAAACTGTGGCATGACCTAAAGAGAGCGATTCACACCAGACATCCCAAGAATATTGCTACATTGAAACAGTTTTGTGAAGAGGAGTGGTCCAAAATTACTCCAGATCATTGTGCAGGTCTGATCTGCAACTACAGGAAACGTTTGGTTGAGGTTATTGCTGCCAAAGGAGGGTCAACCAGTTATTAAGTCCAAAGGTTCACATACTTTTTCCACCCTGCACTGTGAATGTTTACATGTTCTGTTCAATAAAAACATGAAAACATGTAATGTTTGTGTTGTATTATTTTAAGCAGACTGTGTTTTTCAAATTGTTGTGACTTAGATGAAGATCAGAGCACATTTTATGACCAATTCATGCAAAACTCCACGTAATCCCAAAGGGTTCACATACTTTTTCTTGCCACTGATATATAAAATATATATGATGCTATCAAGTGAAAATTTTGGAACGAAAATGACTTTTCCCCTACAATTTATTTTAAGGTTTTTGTATAATTGTATTAATACTAGACTTTATTAAATTAATATCATGAATTTAAATTAATCCACATTAAAATTTTTAAGATATTTTTGGTGGAGTTATTTTGCATCTAGTGCATACATTCATGTGTAAAATTTTTAGACACACACACATTTTATAGTTGCAGAAGACATTTACACAACCCAACAATTCAGAGAACTCTGCAACTATAAAGTTTATTATTTGCTGTGTGGAGGCTTTTAATCTAATTTTTTTGCCCTCCAACACAATTTAAATAAGTAGATATATATCTATAATGGCTCAGATGGAGCCTAAACATCAGTCTGTTTCGCTTAATCTATTATTTTTTTAAAAAGCAGAAAAACCTTCCATTAACTTTTTGGAGGCATGGGTGTAAGCTCCCACATTAACCCCCCCCCCTCTTGTCCTCGTAGCAGACACCACTGGCAGGAGGTCAGTGATAAATCACTTGTTCCTTGTCACTGAGAGGCCAGAGGTTACTGCGTGCACTGATACTGTGGATCAAGCAGTTAACACTTTGTGTGCAGAAATAAATATGTGTAACAGCTCCTGCCTCTTTCCAATTATCTCCAGCTAAGCAGCATTGAAAGAGTGCTCGCTCAGTGTCAGCTGGGATCAGCAATTTTCGGCTGACTTTTTCAGCTGGTGTTTTGCTTTCGGGCCGAAACCAATAAACCCATTATCGGCAGAATCTATCGGTGGCCGAAATTCCGGTGCATCCCTGGCAGGAGCAGCAGATGAATTGTGGAGACTAATAACTATAAGGGTTATTCGGAGAAAGGTGAAAACCCGGAAAACGTCAGAAGAGAACAATCTAGACCAAATAGCCGATTTGAGAAGGTAAGTAGTCAATGTAAAAGAGCAGCAGGAAATGCTAGCAGAATGCTTGGTTGTGTAGGGAGAGGTATTAGCAGTAGGAAA